>CM049808.1:11235469-11835469 GCA_027422405.1 Ptychobarbus kaznakovi | reverse complement strand
AGATCAGAAATTATGACCGAATGACTCAAGTTTTAGCACAGCATTTGTTCCATAAATTGCCATTGAGTCACTGCCATCTCCACCCATATCCACATCTTCAGCAAAAATTATCTTTGTATTACATGGAATATACAAGGAGGCATATTTCACACTATACACTATTCATATCAGAAATGATTAATAATAATTTATTTCTGTAGACATACTCTGCCGTTCAAAAGATTGGGGTGTGTAATATTGTTTTGTTTTTGTAAGTTGTTTTTCTAGTCTCTTGATGAAGAATACAGCAAAAACAGGAATTTTGTAAAATATTATTACAATTTAAAATAGCTGTTTTAAAGGGATCATGAAATTGAGAATCAAGATTTTTACAAATATAAGGGATTTACTCTTCAATGAAAACATAATTCAAGAATGTATACCGAAAAGCAATCAAGCAAGCACAAATTATTACTACCCTGAAACAGACTGTTGCAATTGCTGCACTGTTTTGATTTCCTGACTCTGGATCTGATTTGAGCGCAAATACTTACGGCTCTATCACAGCCCTTGCCATCTTGAGTTTCAAAACACATGACATACTGTAAAAGTGGTCATGGATATGGTATGATGAAGTTAGCCAATCACAGCATTTGGCTTTTACTTCCGTTTCAGCAAGGTGTTTTTCACAGAGAGTAAAAATTAGGATTTTTACAAATATTAGACCTTTTTGGTACAAAAAAACATTGAAAACTTTATGAACTAACCTTCATTTCATGAACCTTTAGTACATTTTAAAATATAATTTATTCCTGTGTTGTGAAGCACAGTTTTCAGCAGCCATTCAGTGTCACATGATCCTTCAGAAATCATTCTAATTTGCAGATTTGGTGCTCAAACGTTTCTTCTCATTATTTAAATTGAAAACTCGGGTTACTTAACCCTTGTTCTCTGAGTAGGGAACTCTTGAGTAGGGAAGCTGTGTAGCTTTACGCATTGGGAACACCCTCAGGTGTGACGATCATCTGAAGCCTTTATGGAATCACGCCAATTCATTGGCTGATGGTGCGAGATACTACGTCATACGTGATTGACATAGACCTGCACTCCCGCCATCTTACCACTCAAATTTTCTTGCCGAAGAAGCAGGTCGAAAGCAAGAGGAGCTTGGCAGCGGATGCAGCGTCTCGTTTCCTACACCGAGAACATGGGTTAAGTAACCTGAGACGTTCTCTTTCATAGGTTCACTCAACGCTGCGTAGCTTTATGCATTGGGAACGATATACCACACACGCCAAGCTAAAGGGCTGCCAGATCAAGCCCATTACAGACCAGAACACCAAAAACACAGCTGGCTCAAACAGAAAGAACCTGGGAACCGGGAGCTGTATTCACATCAAGGTTATATAACCTCACAAAAATATGGGGAGAGGACCAATACAAATGTCCTCCAGGGGAACCCCTCTAAACAAAGCTTGAGATGAGGCCACCCCTCTGGTGGAATGAGCTCTGACGTCTAGAGGTGAAGGCAGACTGTGCACTTCACAAGCCAACAAAATAACATCCCTTACCCAGTGGGATATTGTGTGTTTAGATGCGGCTAGCCCTATAAGGCCTGCACCAAAACACACCAACAGCTGTAGGGACTTACGCCACTGGCTGGACCGGTCCACATACATCTTCAGGGCTCTAACAGGGCAGAGCAGATGAAGATCATCGCCCTCACTCGAAGAGGAGGGAGAGAAAGCCTGCAGCACTACCACCTGTGAACGAAAAGACGAAGAGAGAACTTTGGGGACACAACCAGGCCTAGGTCTTAAAAATGCCTTGACCAGACCAGGAGCAAACTCAGTGCAGGAATCTCTGACAGACAGAGCCTTCAGATCTCCCACACGCTTAACCAAGGACAACGCCAACAAAATAGTAACCTTTAGTGTCAGAATCCGCACGGGAGCTGACTCTAGAGGTTCAAAAGGAAGCTCCAGCAACCCCTTCAGGACAACAGAAAGGTCCCAATAAGGGAAACTAGGAGGACGAACCGGCCTCAATCGTTTAACCCCACGCATAAAGGAGGACACTAAACGATGTCTACCCAGCGGGACGTCATCCGAGTCCCTTCGAGCAGCGATAGCCGCAATGTAGACTCTCAGGGTGGTAGCGGCCGCTCCTGCCAAAAACTTATTTTGTAGGAACTCCAGCACTGAACCAACCGAGCAGTTAACTGGGTCTACAGTATGAACCAAGCACCAGGATTAAAAAATCTTCCATTTGGAGGAGTAGAGCTTCTTAGTGGAAGGGGCCCTGGCACTATTAATGGTCTTGCGGACCAGTGTTGGGGAAAGTTACTCTGTTTTTTTGCGAGTGGGATGAATTAATGCACATTCCAGGGATTAAAGTTCTCCATCGCTAAGACGGATTTCAGTTAATTGCAGGGTTCCTTAAATTCCCTTTTCATAATTTTAAGACCGTAAATAGGCTTACATTTCTCAAATAGTGTTATAAATGTCTTGGTTTTAGATTGAATAGGTCTTAAATTAAGGAAAGACGAGGTGTATTCAGTCTGCTGAGGGGGATGTGATCAAAGCCTGGAGTGGAGCGAAAGCACGTTCCTCTCTCCACTCTAAGCGTTCTGTAATCACTCCGCTCTGGATCCACTCCGGGTTTTACATTCCCGCTCACAGAAAAACTGCTCCGTGTTCACTCCATTTAAATGTTATCAGGGATAACTGAGAGGAAAAGAAACATGTAGCGCACTGTTGTTGTTCTGCTGGCACACCAAAAATCATCCCCGCCTCGGCTGCAGCTTCTCACTGACAACATAGTAACGCCGCTCGCATCATTCACAGTCGGGTTCTTAGCAGAGAACACAGAGCAGAACTTGAATTTCGGCGTGGGATTGCGGCTATTAATAATAATTATACTCATTCCCGCAGGTTCTGGTACAGAATGTATCACATTTGCACATGCTTTTTAGTCTTGAGAACTCACTCACGCGCTCTCAATTTCTGTGCGCCCACATATCGTGATAAGGAGAGTGACAGCTTTGAATAATTATATGGGGAGTTTGCAAATGTGATGTATTGATTTAATACAACAGATCAATAAACAAGTACTGCATGATTTTGCTCTATATCAGCGAGAATAGTTCCAAATAAAGTAACAGCTGAGCCGTTGTGCATCTCTAAAAGCAAATTTATATTTAAAACATTAATGTCCACATGAATCTATGAAATTAATTACACTCATGCCACCTCTGAGCCTCATCAAACTTCTGAAAATGTACCTACAAGCCACTTTTGTGTTCTTCTGTGCCACCTCTGTAGTACAAATTATTTTTATTTTTTTTATTAATACTAATTTCATATGATTGGTAACTTATTTGTCTTATTGTACTTCTTATTATATTGTTTTAAATATACATTTAAAAAAGTTTCTAAACATACATTTTTGAATTTGACAGATGAAAATGATGCCATTGCAAAGGTACAAAGAAAATACCCCTGTAAGTCACTTTAAGGAGTCAAATGTCACCTTGTATTAGGTAGGCAAATTTTTTATCAGACTTTTTGATTATTGATCAGAAGGTGCTCTTCATTTTTTTTAAATTAGGAGGACAAGCGCTCCTAATTAATGGAAGAAAAACACAGCTCTAAAATTGGGTATGTGACAGGTATGGCTGTGGAATGGGGTTTGGCCGAGGAAACATTTTCAGTCAAAATTAGTTTTTTGCTTTAACCCCTGATATTCACATTTAGTCTAGAACTACAGTAACAGAAATGTTCAAACAGCGCACTGTCAGTCAATAAATGGGAAAAAAGTAACTGGCGTTAATTTTTTTAAAAGTAACTCAGATATTTTCTTGTAAATTAAAAAGTAATGCGTTATTTTACTAGTTACTTGAAAAAAGTAATATTATTACGTAACTTGCGTTACTTGTAATGCGTTACCCCCAACACTGTCACGGACTCCATCTGAGAGATCAAAAGCTAAGGGTGACCTATGATCCCCATACCCACAACTTCCAGATCTCTGGACGTAGGTGCCAAATTCTGCCCTGAAGCTGACACAGCAGGTCTTTCCTGACTGGAATCTCCCACGGATCGCCCTCCAGAAGGGAGTCCAACTCTGAGAACCACGTCTAGGAAGGCCAGAACGGGGCTACCAGGAGAAGGCGGACTCCGTATGTCTTCACCCTGCACAATACCGCTGGGATGAGCTTGACCGGAGGGAAAGCATACAGATTCATGTCCGGCCAGTGGTGCGCTAGCGCATCTATCCCCAGAGAGGTAGAGTGAGAGAGGGAGAACCAAAGGGGGCATTGGGTCGACTCCTGAGATACAAAGAGGTCCACCTCTGCTGTGCCGAATCGTGACCAAATCTGATCCACCATCCAGCGGTTCAGCATCCATTCCCCCGACCTGAGTTTCTGTCTCGACAGAAAGGAGAGCTCACAGCGTCCTTGTGCATGAAGGCATGACCTAATGAGACCGTAAAGCCAAGGGCAGGAAATACTGACGCGGGGGGAAAGTGCTGGGCGTCCCTTACCGCGTTCACAATGTCTGCTACCTGCAGCAACTCTGAGGGGAGAAAACCTGAAGTGTCTCTTACCTTCAACGGTCGCCAAAGAGGTGAAGTGGCCTGCGCTCCTCAAGACGTCACTAGTGGCGAGGATGGCGCAGTTGGTGGAGGAGAGCATCTCAGAGATGAACAGATACGTTTTAGCGGACGGTCGCGATCCAATGAGGCGGGAGAAGCTCTCCTCTTCCTGATCAGGAGTGACCCGAAGAAGCCGTCGCGGGAGGCTTGTTTGGGCACTTTAAATCTACCCGCTTGTGGGGGCGCTGGCGAGTAGCGGAACGACCACAGGCTCCCCAGACCGTGTACAGTGGGAGATGTACTGGATCGCTCACTCTACTGACTGGCTCTTTTCTGGGTGCCGGGCTCACCCTAGAGGACGAGGCAGAGGCCGGTTCGCGTGCACGACGTGGCATGAACTGCTTAAGGGTGAATCCCATTTCTCTGTCTTATCCCTTCCCCTTCGTCTTACCCCTAGCCCTTGTCCCTCGAAACAGAGTGGTAAGCGCTAGGGGTGAAAACATACCCCTATGAAATGAGACGCCACTTGGTTACTGTTACGTCATCATACATCGTCGCTAGCTGGCTGCTACGTCACCAGAGGCGACAAGTGTTGATCACAAACTTTCTGCAAGTGTATGTATGTCGATTGCGTGGGTTTTAGTGATGTTTTCTCTAGTCAGAGAAATGCAGGACTGTTGTGCAAATCAGCAATGTAACGTTAGCGTGAAAAAATTGTGATTTTTAAAAACGTTTCAATTAAGAACATGGTTGCAAATGTATATGTAAGTTACAGGACTGTGTAGAGCCAAAGACAAGACTGTCGTAATTTTAAATAAATTATTTAAGCCGAAAATACTCTCTGGATGATCTGGCCGCAGTGTGTTCTGGGTACCTCTTGGTTTCAAGTAAGACAAGGGTTAACATGAATAATCACTAAGCGCCGCATTTTGACACATTTCTGCGTGTATTTGACAGTTTAGGCGCTAAAAGATGACTTTACATGCCCGTGTTGTGTTCTGTCTCTGAACGCATACACAGTAATCTTCCCGAGGAAGCACATGTTCTCTGTCATGCTTTTAATAACAAAAATACATCAAATCAACTTAAATAAATAAAGCACGTCCCATTTTACTAAAATCTCATTACATGATTTTACTGATTTGCACATGAAATTGGCCTTTTATGGAGGGAAAAAAGAGCACTGCTGAAAGGAGGCGGAATGGAGCGCAATAATCGTTTTTATCACGATTACTGTATTTTCATAAAACGTTGGAGGCCTAAATCAAAACTGAATTTCGATTAATTGCACAGCCCTACCCTAAACTTATCGACGACGGTGTTAACCACGTCGCAGAATAAGCCAGAGCTGGAGAGGGGCATCAAGGAGGAAAGCCTTCTCCTTTTTCCTGATCTCTGTCAGATTCAGCCACAGGTGACGCTCAGCCGCCACCAAACCTGCCATACTGCGCCCAATCGCCCACGCTGTATGCTTAGTAGCACAAAGGGCCAAGTCTGTAGCGAGAGGTGCGAGGTGCGCAGCGAGCATGTCCTCGATCGCCGGGACTGCGACGTACCCCTGCTCCACAGAACCAACGAGGTTGGTGAAGTCAGCGGCCGTTGCATTAGTGAAGCGGGAGGAGAAAGGCTGCTTCCAAGACCTGGAAATTTCATGATGCAGGTCAGGGAAGAAAGGCAACTTTCTCCTCGCCGGGTGCGAACCAGAGTCACTAAGGAAACGCTCGTCAGCCAGGCCCACACATCTGACGCACTTACCGTGCTGGTCGTCACTCGCGATGAGGTGAGAGCATGGCGGTTGGCACCGACTAAAGTCCATTCCACTCACCGCTAGGAGAATAACAATTCCACAGATGCGGTCGCTGAAGTGGAAAGAATCCCAGACTAAAACGTCATCGAGAAAATGGGCCAGAAAAACTGCGAGAAGCGAATTCTTCTGATGAAAGGAAAATCTGAGGGGTAAGATGGCGCGAGCACAGGTCTATGTCGATCACGTTTGACGTAGAGGCGGTATCTAGTGCCATCAGCCAATGAATTGGCATGATTCTTTAAGGGCTTCAGACAATCGTCATACCTGGGGGTGTTCCCAATGCGTAAAGCTAAGTTGAGTGAACCTATGAAAGAAAACAGCTGTTAAATATGTTTTTGGATACTGTGATACTTTTTTCAGGAGATTCAGAACAGCATTTATTTGAAATCTTTTGTAACACTATAAATGTCTTTGTCACTTTTGGTCAGTTTGATGCATAATTTCTGAATATAATATATTTAATTTATATATATAAAAAAAGATCTTATTGACCACAAACACTTGAACGGTAGTGTATTTCTGCGTCTATAATGCCTTTTCCAACTCTCTTGCAGCTGTTCCAGATCCATGGGTCCCGGATGTAGGATACAAATAATTTTATTTTTCTAGATACCCATTTTATCATGTGCTCATGATGCTGTTTTTATAGCCATACTTTTTTTAGATTTGTTGACTTGAACAACGGGTATTAGCGGGAGACAAGAACTTCACATCCAGCAGCAAAAAATGTCATAGTTTTAAATTGAAATGTTCCTGAAAACAAGTCACCTAAGGTATTAAAGAAAGACACAGTTACTTACAGTTACTATCTTAGTACATGGCCTGTTACCAAAGAGTGCAACCAATTTATGGGATAACACTTCTGTAAATATAATGCATTTAAACAAACAGTAAATAATTTAGTCTGGTTTAGTCAGGAAATACATTGTCATCAATGATGGAAAGACTGTGTGGATATGAGACGGTAATCATTTATGTAGTATTTAGAGTTTAGGTTTTGCACATTTATTATTGGAGAAGAAAGGCGGCTCTGCTACATGAACAGATCAAGTCCTGTTCCATTTAGCATCAGCTGTAGGTAACGTGCCAGCAGTGTCACCCTGGCAGACCACCAGCAGTGCACTTTAGCCCCATTTACGGTCTACGGCAGTTCATTTTGATAGTCGTTGGCATCAACTAGAAGGTCAGGGTGTCATTAGAGTTCACTGGGATATTTGTGGTTGTGTTTGTATACTGTATATGGATTTTGAATAGGTCCTAGTCTCAGTTTATTTAAAATGAAGCTCAGATAATTTGCTGGAATATGATACTGTCACTTGCTAATGTGTTTTGCGTGAAGGCTAGATTTCTTTCAAAGGAACAAAGCCTGGCAATCAAAATCGTTCAAATCAACATGCTTCAATTCAACAAATGATCAAGCACCTTTTGGTCCCTTTAGCCTACAGCTGTGCAAATTAGCATTCTTTGGGATTTGTATGTGCTGTGGGCTGGTTTGCATGCCTAAGCTTGTTTATTATTAAATATGTTTAATTTTTGCACAGATTTGCAAAGATACATGTATCGACACTTAAGACATAATTAAACATGGATGAATGTGATTGCATTATATAGCAAACCAAGTGGCTGATGGCACAAGCACACTTTTTAAGCAAACATTTCTGCAAAGGAAGTTTTGGAAGGATTTTGTAGCTACTATAATAGGACACCTTAACCATGGGGAACTGGTTTCATATCATATGGGCTCCAGATAAAAATAAATAAATTAAGGAGACATTGACGTTGTACTGTAATAAAGTAATAAGCCTCAAGAAGCTGTGGTTTACAGAGAATTTAGAACAGCTAAGGGGCCTTATTAGGCACAACACGGACCGGAGTGCCTAAAACCCTCTTAGCTGTTATAAATTCTCTGTAAACCACGCCCTCATGGGGCTTCTTGCTTTTATAAAACGATTATTCCATATACATAACAAGGTTTCACTAAATAAAACAAAGCAAATAAAATGTAATGATATTAATGAAAAAATATTCCTTCGCCAAACAATGTAGTTCCTCAGAAACTGTTGTGGTTGCAACAAAGTGGTTGCCAAGCAACATGCAGGAACAAAGGCTACGTTCACACTGTCAGTTTTTGGGACTGACAACCGGATTTTCTTTATAGGTGTGAGTCTCGAAATGTCTCGTTCACACAGCAGCTTACAGTTGTGTTTAGAATACTGTCTGTATGAACGTGCAACGGGAGTCAAGCCCGTATTCCTTACCAGTAACCATAGCCACAGTGACCAAAGTAATATCAAAGATGGCGACGTTTTATCACCTTCTGACATGACAAGAGTCCAATCGAGCCGCGAGTTCTTTCGTCAAATCTTAATTAACCGACAGCATCTTTTAAATTTGGGTTGCTAACGGAGCATTTGAATCACGCGCAGAACAACGGTGGAAAACTGACGGGATCTAAAACTTTCAGATGACACGAAGTTCATTTGTCCATCACTGTAAGTTATCTAAAACACGCACCACACGGTAGTCGCACGTTTGTGCGGCAGTGTGGCTCTCTGGAACTGTATGACGTGACGGACAACTAGTAGTCCAGTTCTGTTACGTTCACACAGAGTGTGGTCCGAGAATGCGGTCGTGAGTCCTGAAAATTTACAGGTGTGAGTTGGGTAACAGAAAGCGGTTGTCACACCCGTAAATAACCGAACTGTGTGTGAACGTAACCGTATTAAGGACTCAAATACGCTGTGTGAACGTGGCCTAAAGGGGATCGGAACTATCTTTTTATAAGCTGTCTTATGAAATAGCCTACCTTTTTATGTTCATTCAAGTTAATTTCCTATAGTAGTAAAGAGAAAGATATGATGGGTTCACATGCCGCTTGAATTGAGGCACTAAAGCGATTGCTTTAGTGCTGCATTAAAGAGCGTCAAATATTGTTTGAATTTCGTTATGAATTTGGCCGAATTTTAAAGCTGATATTTATTAAAATGTAACAGAACACAAAGCTTATTGCAATTACTGGATGGCAAGTGCACTACAAATAATATGAAGTTCACGCATCAACAGAACACCGCAAACAGGCTAAAGATCTTGAGAAGCCATAGTATCGATTATAAACGATAATTGTTAATGATATTGCCAATATCCACATAGCTGACAGCTTTATCTGTTGTAGTTTGTTCAAGTTAGCAGATGTGCCAGAACTGGTGTTCAGCAGAGATGAGGACCGTTTTTCCACTAAAACTTTGATGCGCATCATCTCAGTTTATTACGGCAACATAAAAGTTGTCATCGCAAAACAATCAGGAAAAAAGGCATTGCATTCAAATTTTTAAATGGGTCATATGACACAATTTCATGTTTTCCTTTGTCTTTGGAGTGTTACAAGCTGTTCATGCACATAAGATCCTTAAAGTCGCAAAGATTAAAGTCTCAAACCCAAAATTATATTCTTTCTCAAATTTGACTCATCCACACCGTCCTAAAATGCCTCATTCAAACTCGCCCCACATACACTACATTGCCAAAAGTATTGGGTCACCCCCTTCTAATGAAAGGTTTGACTACTTTAGTAATTTTCATGAGTACAAATCTTAATGTTTAAGCATATAATGATATTCTAGGGAATTGTGTGCTTCTAATTTTATAGCAACAGTTTGGACAGGACCTTTTCTATTCTAACATGACAGTGTCTCTGTGTATAAGACAAGGATCAAAGAGAAATGATGATTCAGTCAGTGTGGAAGAACTTGACTGGTCTGCAGAAAGACAAGTCCTAATCCCAGTTGAACACCTCTGGTGTGACTTTAAATGCGGACCTTGAGCCAAAAATTCATCACCAAACACCAATGTTTACTCAAAGAAGGCATAACTTTTATTCTCGCTGTAGTATTGGTGCCATCGCCACCATGAAAGCTGATATTCCAAATATGGTAAGGGGCGTAACATTTCTGTCACACACTTAAGGTATTCGGCCAATCACAACACACTGGATAGCTGGCCAATCTGCACTTTTCAGGACGATGAACTTTGTAAAAATCAATGCGTTTCAGAAAGGTGGGGCAGAGAGGAGCAACAATAATGTATGGTATGTGGAAAATATTTTGAACCTTAAACTGCGTAAAAACATTGCATTACACCAAATACACAAAATCATTTTCTTTTTAGCAACGTCATATGACCGCTTTAAATCATGTCATGTAAATCTATAGTCACCAGTGGCAATCTCAGCAAAAATTTCACTCACAAATGAATATTTTTGGTCGCAGTCTGGAGCCCTGTATATATAATATTTATGCTGAAAATGGCCTTGAGACCAGTCAATTAAAAATAAAGAAATGCTTTGTTCTGAGAAAAGGTCATGCTTCATTTGTTTGCAGATGCCACTTGGTTTGATATTTCCCATTTAATGCAGTAAAATTAATTTTTAAATATGACTTAAGTGTTAAGAAACTATATTTGGATGGGTAAAATTGTTTTTGTCATCATGTTTGATGACAGCATTATCATTGTTTTTTTATAAACATATTTAATCTGTTTGTAATCGTAACAAGACCTCTTATTATAACTGCATTTATACAGAGGAAAGATGTTTGCAAACACAATTTTGTAGCTCTGCGTTACTGGGTCAATCAATTCTTGTTCTGACCCATTAGCTACCACTGTGTTCCAGAACTGGGAGCATAACTGTTTCTAGACACAGAATAGTGACAGAGGAGATATCAAACTTGAACTGTGTAGACTGATTTAGAAGCAGCAAAAGTTTTGATATAACACATATCTCACTAGTGTGTCAGTGCTGTACACTACAGTAATCTCTTGAAATTTGTGCTGGTGTGTTGAACAGATTCAAAGTATGTTTTAGTTTTAAAGTGTATCTTATGTTTTAATAGCATCCTTTTATATGGCCTTTTTATAATCATTCTGTGCCATTCATCTGTATTTATTTTAGTCTAATATGTCAGATTATGTTACTTGTCAGGGCACAGGTAATGTTATGGTTTATATAAAATTGTATTCTTTAGACACACAATGTTCATTTTATTTTTTTATGCCTTTGTTACATGTATTTTCCAGTCAAAAAACTGTCAGTGTCATCAGTGTTTTTCTTTTCCCACCCGCTTTCTTTTGTTTTTGACAAATGTTATATTTATGTGCATTGTTTATACCATACTTCCACTCTGAGCTCTCACATTATATTTATTTATTAAATATGGGATGTGTATTGGCTTAATCTTGGTGTTAAAATGAACTGAATTTTATTTATTTCAATTTTTTTCTTTACGCATGTATTATAGATGTATAATTATGTACTTGAATTCATACATATTGCATAAGTTTTGATTAGCATTGAAAGCACACCTGCCTGTTGAAACAAACCCCTCACATTAAGAAAATGTTTGGTAATTATTATTAATGGCTTTCTGAGCTTAAAGGGTTTTGTTGCAGCTCCATACAGACCCCTAGTAGTGTATGTATGCCAAAGAAAATTCAATTAATGTTTGTCTCTTCAGCTGAGAATATCTTTTAGCACAGAAAACAATCATGAATTAGATGTCCAAGCAGCACTGTAGTGTAAATAGTTATCAAAATGACTTCAATAAAGTTTAGTTTCTTTTTCAAAAAATATTCAGCTGTGTCTGTAGCGTTTATCATGTTTATTATAATATTTACATGAAAAATGTAATATCTAATGTACGAAACATACTGTTACACTCACATGCTCCATGAACAGTCACTGAATAACGTCAGATATACTGCGGTTTGTTGCACAGTGTTTAATATCACTGCATGGTTAAACGTATTAATGCAATTCATTTAAAGTTGAGCTTATTGCTGTGTCAGATTAGTTTAAGAAGGACAACTACAACACTTAAAAGCAACTAACTAATAATGTTAGATAACTCTATAATAAATCCAAATATACAGTATTTACATTAGCAGTGATTTACACTGAAATCCAGTTCTGTTGGTAAATCAGGGTTTTTGGTCCAGATGCACACGAGGCAGTGTGTTAGTTTAATGTTCAGCGTTGGATTTACAGGTATGTGCTATAACTGTCACCGGTGGCCAGGTGGAGATACTCTGGCTGCTCTGTGCAATCCACTTCCACACTGAGCTTCCTGTGACGTGCTGAAAGAGTCTTTCTCTTCCACAAGCTGGAGGGCCGCTTCTCTAGACACGTCTTTATCATTTGAGACAGGTCCTGTTGCAGATTCTGGAAGTTTTCCCTGCCAGGAGGAGAGTTGACAATAATGAAACCTAGCTAATGAATTCACAGTCGAGTTATGAGGATTGATATAAATCATAAAATGTCAAACTCACGCTGTTGGAGGTGCTGGCAGATTGTAATTTTGCCCTGTAACTCCCCTCAACCAGTATGTTGTTTCTTTTCCTTTACCCTGTAGTGTATATGAGGACCAGTGGCGGTATTGTAAAACAAACTATTTCATTTAATATTTAGAAATTAAAGTTAAAATATAAAAAGCTAAAACAAAACTATTAATAAATATCATAATAGTGTATAAACAATACTAAAATAACATTGATGAGAACAATAATTGTGAAATCACTATTTTTACAAAAGAGAGAGAATAATCACACCTTTAAGTAAGTTTCTCCTCTCTTGTCATACTCAAACTTGCAGTCTGTGCGTTGAAGAATGTTGATCGTCGACTGACTCGCATGAATTCGTAGTGCTGGGGTGAAAAGATCAATGTAGAATAAAATACAGAATAGCAGATGAGGGATTTCCCACAATGCTTTGGTTAGGGAACGATGGAGAACAGATTTACAGTACCACTCAAAAGTTCGGTAACATAAAAATAAATAGTAAGTTAAAACGAACATTTTACAGATTTGCCTCAATATTTCTCAAGTTTTCTTTCAAATTTTTGGAAAGTTTCCACAAATTCATTGGAAATGTTCTAAGCCTTTTTACCCCCACCTCGCCATTGTAATGAAATAGGGATCACAATCTTGCCAATCAATCTAGTTTTGAAACATAGAGTTTGCCCAGCACAATCATTACCATTTTTTAATGAGGATGAACATCACAACCCTAAAGAGCAGCAGCTGCCGCAGTGCTGTATAAATACATGTATATGTGTACAGTACATTTGTGTTACGTGTAAACTATGAACATTCACAGTTGCTTGTTGTGGAAGAGCAATAGTAATTTATGTAAGAATGTGTGGTGGTGTTTTTAGGGGAAGACAACAGTGTGTTAAAATGAATAAGCAATGATGAAATTTTAGTTTACATTTAACATATTTTTACAAAAACAAATGTACTGTATAAATAAAAACCTGTTGACTTTTTCCAATACATTTTTACCTACAATTGAAAAATTTATCTAAAATACTCCGTAAAATACATATAACAAAATGAAATTTGAATATAAAGCAAAACAATTTTTTTTTTTTAAATGAAATCTGTATATAAGAAATATTTCCATGGTGAAAAAACATGTACAATTACAAAAACGCTTTTAATTTTGGTGGCATTGGCCAAGTCACTGACACAACGACTAGTTTTTGAAGCATGAATTAAATGTTGGGTGAGTTACTACCTTTTGTAGACATGCAATAGTATTCTGATGTTTCAGCAAACAGTTTTGATAATTGCACATACAGTTTAGAGATTGTTTAAAAAAAATGTGCCAAAGCAATTGAGAAAAACTGTAATGCAATTTCTATTAAAGTTCTATTTTAATATATTTTAAGATGTAATATTTTCATGTGACGGCAAAGCTGAATTTTCAGCAGCCATTACTCCAGTCCTCAGTGTCATGTGATCCTTCAGAAATCATTATAATATGCTGATTTGATGTTTATCTCTTATTATCAGTGTTGAAAACAGTTGGACTGCTTAATCTATTTGTGAAAATCCGGATTCTTTGATGAATAGAAAGCTCTAAATATCTGCAGCACTACTCACGTAGACCTGTGGACTCCATTCGAGATGCTGTGTTCACTGTGTCTCCAAACAGGCAATATCTGGGCATTTTAATTCCGACTACACCAGCGGCACAGGGCCCTGTGCACATTAGACAGACATATTACAAACCATGTGTTTTTAATCCTTTTCCAGAGGTCTACTTAATTTTTCCTCCATTTTTCAGAACTATTTTCCACTCTCTCTCTGGTGAAAGACATTAAACACAGCCCTGACTCAGAGTCCACCCCAAGGCAGGTGTTAAGCTCATTCCGTAAAACAGCTTAAAGGGATAGTTCACCAAAAAAAAAATGACATTTTGCTATCATTTACTTTGCCTCACGTTATTACAAACCTGTATACGATTATTTCTTGTGGGGAACAAATATATTTTGAAGAATGTTGGATAAGCGAACACTTGCAGGCAACCAATGACATCGATTTTAGGGAAAAACATACAATAAAACAATAAAATATAAGTAAATGGCTATCAGCAAAATTCTTCAAAATATATTTTGTTTTCAACAGAATAAAGAAACTCATCTAGGTTTAGAATAACACGAGGTTGAGTAAACGATGACAACATTTTTTATTTTTGAGCGAACTATCCCTTTAATTATCATAGACAGAGTGTATCCTGATCCCAGTAATATGTGAATAGTACCATAGTAGAATTTGAACATCATGTGATCAAAAAGTACACCACTGTGTTACCAGTCAGATGTCTTTCTGAGTCTAAGCAATCATATTTCCATTTGGGGGATCACATCTATAACCAATGGAATATTATAATTTAGTTGTTCTTAATTCACTTTTAAAATGAATCCTCATTTACATTATGAGCAGGAAATCTAGTGTAAAAAAGTATATGTTTGAAGCGAGACTGTTCTGGGTCACTGATGACTTCTTCATTGAGACCTTCAACATCATATTTTTTTCTTACACCAACCCTTATATTTAAACAAATGTTTTGCTGCTGTGCCTTTAAGAAATGCCCTCTGCAGTGCGGGAAACTTAAAACTATTAGTTTATAAGAACTCACCGTTAAGGGAGTACAATGGCCGTTACCTGAATGCACACCGATGCGGATCCACATGGGTATCCCAGGCAGATGCTGTAACTGAAATGTGCCCATGAAGGACAGGATGTCCAGTGCCATGCAGCAGATATCCTTTGCATGCCTGTTCCCACTGCGTCGAGGAAGACCAGACACCACCATGTATGCGTCACCAATCGTCTCCACCTGAAAGAGATACACAAACATGTCACTTTGGAATTACTGGATTTCTAGTACTATAGTGAACAAAACCAACTCTTCATTTATCTGAAATACCTTATAGACATCATGATGGTCAAGGATGCTGTCGAAGTTTTTGTAGATGTCATTGAGCATGTCCACTACTTCCATGGGTGTGCTGAAGTGGCACAGTGTTGTGAAACCCACAATGTCACTGAAGTAAATGGTAACCTCGTCAAAGAGCTCAGGTTCCACTTTCCCTGTTTCCTTTAGAGAGCGCACAACTGGCCTGCAACAAATCCAAAACATTGAGAGTTAATGATTTGATTAATTAGCTTGTAAGTATTAACATTAATGTCTACGCAAGACTGTCTAGATAACAATAAACACATAAAAATGTATTTAGGCATCAAACAATAATAATGTACACTGTGAAAAATGTATAATTATTTACAGTTTTGCTAAAGATTAGGTTATATTTAACTAAATTGAACAGTAGATGACAGCAATGGTAATTTAAATGTAAAAATATGGAAAGCGAGCATGTATATTTAAAAAAGAAATCACCAATACAGGCCGATTACAATGTGTTACTGATATATTGTGCATCTCTAATAAGACTCTGCAGTGTGTTCAGACCCTGGCAGAAGCATGAAGTTCAGGCAGTCCGCTCTGTCTCTCTCAGCCTTGTACAGAGCTGTGCGTTCCTCAACCAGACGCTCCAGGTTACGGGAATACATTTGCAGCCGGCGGATCAGGTTCTCCATGTAGCTCTCATGTTCCTGGTTGTCCAGACTATTCCAAATCAAATCAGGAGATCATTTATTAGAGAGAGAATTATTATTTAATGGGAGTTTTACATGGTCCTCACACAGTCTAATGTGTTTATTTCATGTTTAATGCGGTTACAATATCTGTAAGAATTTTAACTGGTTGAACAAAAGCACACAAAGATGACCTGACAATCTTCCATAGAGTGTTTTCTATCTTTTTAAAGTCTGGTCTTCTGTCTGGGTCTTCGTCCCAACAATTTCTGATCAGCATGCACACCTGGAAAAACAGATTATTGAGTAGAGAACCAAAGAATATGGGACCGATTGTTACCTGACTTAGCTCAAAAAAACGTGTGTGAAATAGATGACATGCATATCTTTTATCAACATCAAAATGTATATATTATAATGGAAAATGGGTAACACTTTACAATCAGTTTCATTTGTTAGTTAGTTCATTAGTTAACCACATTAGTTAGGCTAGCATGAAGTAAGAATGAACAATACTTCTATAACATTAAT
The DNA here is from genome assembly GCA_027422405.1 of Ptychobarbus kaznakovi. Classification (NCBI taxonomy): domain Eukaryota; kingdom Metazoa; phylum Chordata; class Actinopteri; order Cypriniformes; family Cyprinidae; genus Ptychobarbus; species Ptychobarbus kaznakovi. The sequence goes on along the minus strand of CM049808.1, from coordinate 11,818,623 downwards.
AATCTTAATGTTAATCTCATCATTTGCTAATACATTTTTAAGATCATACATTTGTACACATTTGTTAACATGAGTCAATACACGGTGAACTATCATGAACATATTTATTAACTAACAAACAAAGGTTAATAAATGCTGTAAAAATATACTGCTCATTGTTAATGTTAGTTGATGCATTAATAATGTGAACAAATAAGAACTTATTGTAAAGTGTTATCCATGTTACTGTTTTTCCAACCATTTTTAAAACACAGTAACCCATCAACTAATTCAACTAACTAATGTATTGGTCCTGTGCTGGGAGAAAAATGATTTCTAAAAGCACAAATACTCCAAGCTTTCAAATAATATTAGATCATTAAAGCTGAATGCTTATGGCACATTTCCAACTGCAGGCTATTATATGTCAACTACATCAACTACATGTTTTGGCTGCTTTGCATAACTATTTGGCTGCGATTAAATAACAATTTGTGTACGAGTCAAACATATGCATATATACACACATACATACCTCTTGTTCTCTTTCACTAGTGTTCTCAAAGTTTAGGTCAGGTCTGAAGAAGGAGGAGGTCATACTAGGGAATTGCACTCTCGCCAGTTTCTCTGGTAAAATAAATAAATAAATACTAAATAAAAGTGGATCAGTTAAAGGAATTGTCCACCTAAACCGAAAACAATTTCCAATCTGTCTGAATTTCTTCTGTTAAACATACACTACCAGTCAAAAGGGTGAGTAAATGAATGACATAATCAACTTAAATATTAAACAAAACACCGTGCTCGCGAAACGTGGCAAAACGTTTCTCTTGCTTCATTCAGTATCCTATCAGCTCAAAGCTCAAAAAAATGATTCTCGGTTCCATGAGTCAGTGAGTCCTTAACTCGAGAACCGTCCCTGTCGTGAACAAATTGTTCAAAGAGGTTTTGTGAACCGAGTCAAGGAATTGTTCTTTTCCACTATTGGAATAGTGATAGGCTATTTGATATTTGGGTAAGTGCCAAATTGTTAATCCATTACATCTGTGGTCCACTGTCAAAATGACATTGCTGAGAAAAGCTCTCTGTCACCCAGGCTTCTTCTTGCACCACTTGACAAGACAGTGGGCAACCTGAATGTAACAGCATTCAGAAGGAGCCTATCTAAATCCCTTCAGAAGATATAAAGTTGGAGGAAATGAGAGGCTCTGAGGACTCTTTTGTTGTGCTGGAAAATCGGCAGATTTTTCCATTGCAAAAGAACCACTGAGGATTCAGGTAGAGAAGCCTGAATACCAAACTTCACTTGCTGGAGTGAAAACATTTCCACGTTCCTCAACCACAGTGGCAAAGTCATTGTTGATTCAGGTGGCTCCTCGACAGCCTCTACCCAAATAGGGGGAAATATGGCCATTTTTCTCTGCTGTGGCAGAACTATTTCTGGTTTAGTTTGAGGAACCTGAACAGCAAACTCCACCTGATAAAGTGAAAAATGACCATGTTCTTCTCCAACAGTAGCTGAACCACGGTTCATGGTGATGGTGAGGAGGAAATACTGCCATCTCTGTCCACTGTGGACAAACCATTGACAATTCAGGAGGCACCTGCTAAGGTGGAGCAAGAGTGTCTACCCGAAAGATGAAGGAGTAGAAGGACAAAGCAGGAGAGAAAGAGAGACTCTTCAACTATAAAATGTCCAGATGCAAGTCCACCACCAGAAAAGACATCAGCACTGCACACAATACCAAGGTTGAATATTAAATTCCTGAAAAGCATAACAGAGGGAGTGAAATTATCGTAGAAGTGGATCTGAGGAGAACAAGACTGAATATGCATCTCCACCACCTGCAAAAGCAAAGCTTGCTTGGATGTAGTCGGACAGTGCAAAAGTCACACATGAATAAAAGAGAAAATTAAAAGACAATGCCCAAAATTCATGCAAGCAAAATAGAGGATACACAAACAGAGCAGACAGGCAGCAAATATTATTTCACCACCGGCAAAGGGAAAAATGAGGGACATCGAGGAACCTGAATGCAGCAGCAAAATCAGCCGACAGAAGGCATTTCTTTTCATTTATAAAATTGCAGATAAAAGGTTGCTGCAGAGAAAGAGAAGATGAAAATCAGAAAAGAGGAGAAAATACAAAGGCAGTTACTGTACAAAAATATGTCAATGATCTATCTATGAAACGTCTGCTCATCAACAAACACAACAGAGAGGCACCGTGCGCCAACGCACGGAAGGAGGCAACACTCCGAGTTGAGTGAGCCCTCACCCCCAGGGGGCACGGCTCGCCTTGAGATTGGTATGCCAAGGCGATGGCATCCACTATCCAGTGGGCCAACCTCTATTTGGAGACGGCCTTCTCTTTCTGCTGACCTCCGTGGCAGACAAAGAGCTGCTTAGAGCTTCTGAAGCTCTGGGTGCGGTCCACGTATATGCGCAATGCTCTTACGGGACACAGCAACGCTAAGGCTGGATCTGCCTCCTCCAAAGGCAGCGCTTGCAGGTTCACCACCTGATTGCGGAAGGGCGTGGTGGGAACCTTGGGCACGTATCCAGGCCGGGGTCTCAAGACAACATGAGAGTAGGCTGGCCCGAACATAAGGCACTCTTCGCTTACCGAAAACGCTTGGAGGTCCCCGACCCTTTTGATGGAAGTGAGCACGGTCAGGAGCGCTGTCTTAGCCGACAGGAATTTCAGCTCGACTGAGTCCAGCGGCTCAAAGGGGCCCCTCTGAAGTCCAGCCAGGATGATAGAGAGGTCCCAAGAGGGCACAAGGGGTGACCTGGAGGGTTTCATCCTCCTGGCACCCTTCAGGAACCTCACGATGAGATCATGCTTTCCCAGGGACCGGCTGTCCACTGCATCGTGGTGCAGTGGACGGCTGCATACACTTTTAAGGTGGAGGGTGACCACTCAAGTCTGCTGCGTCCCATCCAGGAGCCACACATGGAGGTTTCACAGATCTGGACGCGGGTGCCGAGAAAATGAGATGGAGTTTGCCTGAGCCCCTGCAGACGGGAATGTGACAGGGAGGTGCATCCACTCATTAGGTTTTACGCGAGGAGCCGAGAACGAGTCCCTGGAAACCAGCGATGGTTCAAGATTGTGGCAGACATAACATCTCCGTTCCCTCCCAGGGAATGGGGGTTACGTACATAACCTAGACATTCCCTATCTGTCGGTCACTACGAGTTATGTTGTCGTCCTATGGAAAGCGCCCAAGCTGAATCCCGTCACAACCTTGTGGCAGGCAGATGTTGACAAGCGAGCGCGTGACAGACAAATGCCATGCAAGAGGAACCTTCCCACAGCACAAATTCGCTAACCTTGGTGCCCGCAGGGACCACTGAGTACATCGCTGCTGGAGATAGCCAAGCTGCTGACAGAAATGATTTCGACCTTCAGTGAAAGACGGCTTCGTCCTATTTGTTGAGCTTGGCAGTAATGACAGGGAAGCGAGCCTTCCCGCTACGGAGGCCACATCCTGCCCGAAGGGAGGTAACATGGAGACACCTTTGCAGTACGGGAGGATCCTACCGCTGCCAGCAGAACCTGCTCTGTCAAACGGGTACCATGAGGGGGAAGAATACACTTACCCCAGGCCGACACCTCAGTACTCCGGAGACCCGGGCGAGCTAACACCAGTAGCGTCAGACTACTTCGCCCATGACTCGGGATGGAGTTGACTCCACCATTCACCGTCCGGGGACGTGAGCTGTCATGAGAGCGCTTGTATCCCCGTTGGCCGCAAGCGATTGACACCGGCAGTTCTTCCCGGGATGTTCTGGACTGGCGCACTGTAGAATCTTGAACTGCAGTGCAGATGACGTCGCGGAGTGGAGTGAGCCCTGGCCTTGAGATTGGTACGCCGACGGCATCCACTATCCAGTGGGCCAACCACTGTTTGCTGACTGAAGGGGAGGACCCTGTACTGCCCATGCCCGACCTCGAACGCAAACCGTAGGAACGGTCTGTGTTGCGGAAGAATCGAAACATGAAAGTAAGCGTCCTTCAGGTCGATTGCTGCAAACCAAGATGCATTTGTGCCTGTGCGTCAGCATCTTGAACGGGAGCTTGTGCAAAGCCCGGTTCAAGACTCGCAGATCCAGGATTGGTCGAAGGCCAACCTTTCCAGAACTGCCATCGGCTGGAGGGACCAGCTCGATTGCACGAGGACAGCAATCTCCTCGCGCAAGACAGGGGCATTCCGGACTACCACCGAAGTCTGCTGTTGAACATGGGAGGTCGCCTGGCGAAGAATCGCGTAGCCGAGTCGAATTGTACGCGTGAGCCAGCGAGAGCAGCGTGAGCCACGCTCCAGGCGCTGTGCAAGCGCTCCAACGGCACAATTGACGTACCTGTGGTGGTGCAGCGAAGTGGAGTAGGGCTGGATGGTGTTCTGACCTGCGTCCCCGAACTACATGGCCGTGGGTGAGAGTGAGGAAGCAGCATTGCTGTTGTCCCATGGACCCCTGGAGGAAAAGGAAATTGCAGGCGGAACAGGCACCCGGCCCTCCTCCAGGAGGCGCTGTCTGTGAGCACTCCAACAGTATGCCCCGGGACGCTTACTTCTAGGGGCACCCCGGCCTCGACGCGCCGGCGGCCTAGGTGTCGATTCAGCCTGGGGCGGAGCAGCTCTGGAGGACGCAGGAGGGCGCCCACGGCAACGGGCAGACTGAGGGCTGGTCCCGGGGGCAGCGGTGGTCGGTGCATCACGCCGGGGCAGGATGTGCTGGATCGCCTCGGTCTGCTGCTGTACCGCCGAGAACTGCTGGGCAAAGCTCTCGACGGTGTCGCCGAACAGCCCCGCCTGGGAGATGGGGGCGTCGAGGAAGCGTGCTTTGTCGACGTCCTTCATCTCTGCCAGGTTGAGCCAGAGATGGCACTCCTGGACCACCATAGTGGACATCGCCTTCCCGAGGGACCGCGCTGTGACTTTCGTCGCTCATAGAGCGAAGTCAGTCACCGTGCGCAGCTCCTGCATCAACCCCGGGTCGGTACTACCCTCGTGCACCTGTTTGAGTGCCTTGGCTTGGTGAATCAGCAGGATAGCCATGGCGTGCAGGGCAGAGGCTGCCTGGCCCGAGAGCGAGAGCGGCCGTCAGCTTACAGACTTTGGACGGGAGATGTGGACGGTTCCTCCAAGTGGCGGCATTTTGTGGGCACAGGTGCACCGCGACCGCTCTCTCCACCTGGGGAAAGGGGCCATCCACGACTTCGTTAGCTCCTCATACACCTCTGGGAAAAAGGCACCGGAGCAGTACGTGTTGTGAGCTGCTGAAACCGGGAAACTGGGCGGTCTGTTGACCTCCAGCCCGATACTCACAGCTGCCCGGGCAAGCATGGCCGTCAGCGACAGGTGGCAGCCCCACCGCACCTTCATCCTCGGAACGATTGACATCCATCCTTGAAACGGACCAGAAATCACCCGGGCGACGGAACGTTCGCCGTGAGTTTGCGTCTTTTACTGAGATTTGCTCCTCTGCTAGTTGGCAGCAGAGGGTGCCAATCCTTTGAGGGAAAGGCGAGATCGCAGCTGCATCCCACAACAGGCGCATGAGGGATGCATCTTGCTGACTAAACGACCGCACCGTGATGCCAACCAGGAACAAAACAAAGATGAATGGCTTTGTGGAGATCAGCACACTTCTCATCCACTCGGCTCCGAAGCAAAAATCTAATGAGTGGATGCACCTGTCGCCCTTTTATACCCGTATGCACGGGGAGTGGCTCAGGTATGCAAAATCCACTAGCCAATTTCATTGGCGTTTTCTCTTAAAGTCAGAGATGATTGGGGCTTCCAAGTAAATCCCCCTATATCCCACCACGACATAACTCGTAGTGACCGACAGATAGGGAACAACAAAACAATAACATTAAGATAACTGAAGCAAATTAAACTTTGCTAAAAAACTTTGTCTAAAATATTTCTGCTTTAAAATATTTAACCTGTAGCCAAAAAAAAAACTCCATCTAATTGTAGGTCTGTGGGGTGTATGTAATTGCACATGATAATATTTGAATTACTAATTATATTTCATGCAAGTTTGTATAATTTTCACCATATTTTTCATCTTTAGAATGAAACTATAAAACATTTTTACAACTTTAAAGCTTCATTCCCTATTCATTGTAATTGCATGGATAAGAGCTGCCAGCATATTATACATTTTTTTTTAATAAATCACTTTTTGTGTGAGTAAATGATTGAGTTCAGAATGTTCATTTTTGGCTTAACTACCCTTTTAAAATTAAACATTGCATGTAGATTAAACAAACCCACGCATGATGGGAAATCACCAGTAGGTGTCACAGTTGAATGTGTATTATTATGCGGCTTTCTATACATCTTTCTCTCACCAGTACGATCAGAGCAGGCGCTTGTATAGAATGTGCACTTTCTCATCATGATCTCCTGGGAAATGATAGCAAAACTGTACACGTCTCCTTTCTGAGAGATCCCCTGCTTCCTCAAGTGTTCAGGGGCCGTCCACAGATCTGAGACAAGCGGAAACACAAATATGGGGAAATTAACACAAGGAAATGCTCAACCAAATAACTATTGCTTAACATAAAAGTGTAGGAAGAACTGAGATTATTTTCCATGATAAAAATAAACCGCCCTTTCACCTTTACTGGGAGGGAGAATTGTATTGAAGCCAAAGTCTGCAATCTTCACTACCATACGGTTGTCAACCACGCAGTTAGTCGATTTAAGACGCCCGTGCACTGCAATGTTGCTTGCATGGAGATAAGACATGCCCTGCAGGAGGGCAAAGAGTCCATGCGAGAAACTAGGTTAGTACAGTACAAATACATAACTATTAATATATAGCCTATCTTAAACCATCTATCCACATATGCAAATACATTTTAAATGTAATGGAATAGTTCACCCAAAAAATAAATTTTCTGAAAATAATACACAATCAACACTACTCAAGTCCATCAATTAATGTTTTGTGAAGCAAAACCTGCATGTCTGTAAAAACATAAAAATAATCATTAGGGCGTTTTAACGTTAAACCGTTTATAACCCATAATAACGCTTCCTTCAGTGAAAAGGTCAATCCCCTGTCCATTCACATCAATACCCACCAACATATTTGTTTGATTATTGTGCTTTATCTGTGCATATTTCTCTCCTGATTCAGATTAGATGATTTTTATTGGAGAGATATTATGGATGGAGTACTTGTGGATTATTGTGATTTAATAAGCTGTTTGAATTCTCATTCTGAAGGCTCCCATTCACATGTCTGATGAAGAAACAAACTCGTCTACATCTTGGACAGACTGATGGTACATTTTCTGCAAATTTTCATTTTTTGGTGAACTATTCCTTTAAATAATTTCTCTAGGCACAGCTATATGCAATCAACCAATCAATGAATAAATCATTCTAAATGAAGTTAAACACCTGTATCATTCCATTACCTTTGCAATGTCATACATGACAGAGATCTTAAACTGCCAGTCCATGTCTTCTGGGTATGAAATCGTATCATTTAGTGCATACTAAAAGAATAAATAAAAACATATTATAGCGTTTGTCTACTTAATCAGAATTTAAAAGACCTTTGATGTAATCATATGAAGCTCATTGTAATACTCACTCTAAGGGATCCTCTCTCTCCATATTCAACCACGCCAAAATACTCATTGTCAAATTTGACTGTCCCATAAAATTTGGTCAGGTTGCAATAATCAATTTTCAATAGCTGAAATGGAAGTGGCATAATGATATTGGTTGTGAACAACAGAAAGTTACTTAAAAGTTTTTGACTTCAAATGATTCAATGTCAGTGTTTTGTTGTTCAGTGAAGAGAATGAAGTCCCAGTACCGCGTTGAGCTCTATCCTCTGTCTTTCAGTGAAGCTTTCATCTGTAAGCCTTAATTCCTTAAGGATAACAATCTATAAAAAAACAACCTTATTACAAAAACTAATATATATAATGATTTGTGAAATAATAAAGTGAGAATTTTCACAGTACCTTTTTATCATAACGTGCACGGCGTAGGATGTAGCTACTATTCTGTGTGGAGTCTTCCTCAATCTAGTGACAAGAGATAATTCAAAATGCAACATTTAAAAAAAAGAATCACATTTTAGTATACAAGTAAATAATAAACTTTGACGCCAGTGCATTACCTTCAGACTGATCATATTCCACTCATTCGACTCTAAAGGCACAATGAGCTCGGAGGAAATATGAGACCATCTTTTTTGCCATGAGACGGTAATGTCTATTTTGCCTTTAAAATATGTACATAAACAATAGTAAATATCTTGCTACATACAATTTCATAGAATAAAATATATATATATTTTTAAAGTATTGCTCTAACCAGTAAAAGATGAAGGCAAGTGTACCCATGATCCCCACAACAGCAGTACATAATACTATGACAATGATGTTGACTTGGATGTCTAAATAAATAAACCATATTTTAATATAAGCAATTTATTTCATAATATACAATCAAACTTGGTGCTTTAACTTAAACAGTATGATTTTTTTAAATGATGGAATCCTCCATACCTGTGAGATCTGGCCGGTCTTTCGGGCAGACGGCGATTAGGCCAAATGAAGGAAGGTTTGCTGTCCTTTAGCTGTGTGTGGTTGGTGGATGTGTTGAATTCATAAAGAATCTTGTACTATAGCACAAAAGAAGTCGTTTTAATGAATAATCACTTCACAGTTCCACAGATAGAGTGATGTGTCTGAAATCTGTGGCATACCTCATTGTTGCTGTTAGTGTAGATCAAAGAAAATATGAGATCCCTGTCACCATATTCATCCAGCTGATATTCTCCAGCTATACCTGTGGTATGGGTTTTTCAGATTTGTGTTATACTGTGGATCTACCAAAGCAAGTCCAATATTATGAGAAATGACTGAAGTTTTTACCTTTGAAAGACAGATTTCTGAAGTAGTTCATGCTGAAAGACTCCATATATTCAATTTCTGAGGACGGCATCTTCCTCGTGGTCACCTGTTTGAACAGCAGCACCGCATCATGATACGCTGCAATATAATCATTCATCTGCGCACAGAACAGTGAGAAGATGAGAATTAGTACTTCTAAATCCATAACAGGTAAATATCAGTATGTGAATGTGAAAAATGTGCAGTAACACTCTAGAAAATGACCAAACTAACACGCAAGACCACATTTAAAACTTTCCTGCAAACTCTGCCTCGATCATTTATAGATGCCTTTTATATTATTTAGCATTATATAAATTGTAAAAGTTTCTCAAAAAAATATAAATGATTTCATTTTAAAACTATGACTATCTAAACAAAGAGCGATAATTATTGTGTGAAAAACGCATATGACTGTTTACAGTTGTGGCAAAATTATGCAACAAGTGTGAAAATATACAATCATTGAAAAGTTTACAGTTCTCAATTCATAAAGTTAAGTCTCTTTACTCACCAAGGCTCCATTTATTCAATCAAAAATAATGTAAAACAGTAATAGTACTACAATTTAAAATAACTGCTTTCTGTTTTTAATATATTTAAAAATCTGTTTAAAAATGTCACATTCGTTCCTGTGATAAAGCACAAGCTGACTTATTCCATTACTCCAGTCTCGCGTGATCCTTTAGAAATCATTCTAATATGCTGATACGGTGCTCCAAAAACATTTCTTATTATTACCAATGTTGAGAACTATATTAATTCTTAATCTTTTTGTGGAATCTGTGATACACTTTTTTCAGGATTCTTTGAATTGAACTTTCAAAAGAGCAGCATTGATTTGAAATAGAAATCCTTTTTAACATTGTAAATGTCTTTATTATCACTTTTGATAATATTTTTGTTAAAAAATAATACATTTCCCATTCTTGTTGAAAATCACGGACGCCGTGTCCTCCTGGTTAAAGAGGAGGGAGACCTTCCAGCGTGTTATCAGCGTTCAGTTCAAAAGCCAGCATCTCTGATGGTATGGGGGTGCATAAGTGCATACGGTAAGGGCAGCTTGCATGTTTTGGAAGGCACTATGAATGCTGAAAGGTATGTAAAGGATTTCGAGCAACACATTCTCCTCTCCAGACGATGTGTATTTCCGCAGGACAATGCAAAACCACATACTGCAGTTATTACAACAGCATGGCTTCGTAGTAGAAGAGTCTGGGTGCTGAATTGCCTGCTTGCAGTCCAGATCTTTCACGTATAGAGAACATTTGGCGCATCAATAAATGAAAAATATGTCAAAGACAACCGCAAACTCTGCAGCAGCTGGAAACCTATATCAGGCAAGAATGGGACCAAATTCCAACACAAAAACTCCAGAAACTCAGAACCTCGATGCCCAGATGTCTTCTAACTGTTTTGAAAAGAAGAGAAGATGCTACACCATGGTAAACATGCCCCCGTGCCAACTTTTTTGACACCCATAGCAGGCATCACATTTGAAATTAGTTCATTTTGTGCATAACATTTAAACAAATTCTCAGTTTAAACATTTGTCATATTATCTATGTTCTATTGTGAATAAAATATTGGCTCATGTCATTTGAAAGTCTTTTAGTTTTCATTTTATTCAATTTAAAAAACGTCCCAACATTTTCGGAATTCGTTTGTAGAATGCAATGTGGGTGTAATGGCCAGGCCAATACTTTTTTCCATATAGTGCATGTAAACTGCAAGTTAAGAAATAAGTATAAGAAGGAAAGTGTGATTTCTGGGGCAGAAAGAATGGTGATATTCTGTGTGAGATTTCAGAATATGTTTTGACCTGTCAGGATATACATAGGAGACAAATAAAAACTTTACCCACCGTGTTGTTACCAGAAGTGTCAATGGTGTATTGTCTTGTGTTGGGCATTGTTAGCACCAGGACATTTTTCATTGCATCATTAGATGTCTCTTTATAATATCTGTCGCTGTGAGAGAAAGTTGGTATTGTTTCTGAATATTCAGTCTTTGTATACTTTATAAATTAGGCTTTTTGAGATCAGCACAGTTATATTACTCAGTTAGCTGGTTATCCATGCACATTTGGTCATGAACAGTAGATAGGCAATACATTACTAGCTCTCTAGATTAAAGAAAGCAAGAGTTGACTGACTTGTAAAGGTCAATCAGAAGAAAAGTGACTTCACGATCAGACTTCGTAGTGCCGTTCTTCAGATCCATGATGTCATCAGGTGTTCCACATAAAATGATCACTGTAAAAGAGAAATCGAGTAACAAAAATAAATAAATAAATAAATAATAAAATATTGAACTGAAACTTATCAGACTTTTGGAAGATATTTGACCAGAGACACACATTAGGGTATACATTAACATAAGTAAAACATTTACAAACTAAGGTTGTTTTTCCTTAGTATGCAAATAAAATAAGGTCTCACTGTGTAGCTAAATCGCAAATTTGTACTTAATGAATGCATGGGTAAAGGAAATGAGTGGAATGAACGAGCTGAAATACGATTGTCTGACGGAAAATGCCGAGTGGCGGAACATGCCGAAGAATGACGGAAAGTACCGGATGTATGAGGAGGAACGGAAAAAAGAGAAAAAACTGATATGGCAAGTGCGTGCGTGCAGAAAAGTGCAGTTAAAGCTGGAAAATGCAATTGTTCCAGTGAGAAATAAAGCGGACTGCAATGCACAAGTGTGTCTGAGGACAACATACGCGCTAGGTTAAAAGCTATAGTGAGTGAAGCACAGAGAGGGAAAACGCATCAGCACTTGGTCATTCTCAGGGACACTGATGGTATGACAATGTCTCATTCGAATTATAAAGGACTGATCGTCATGTAGATATGCATTATTTAATCATAATAATGTGCAATTTGGAAGAAAACGGTGATTTTTGTTACACTGTGGTTGTTTACGGGTGAAATTCGACGGTTTGTGTGTTCGTTAGAAATGCTACGCGGTTAATTATAGCCTACCGTTGATTTATTTGAATAGTTCACGAGAGATGGAAATGTTATGTCTTAATAACTAAAGAAAACAACTTGAATATGTAAGTTAACAAATAATGAGACACTTTTGTGTAGAAAAGTTTCTTTATTCTCACTGTGTTGTATTTCTATTTAAGTGAATGTCATAAAAAATATGTTTTTATTTTATTTTATTTATTTTCTAAGGTTTTCAACCTAATTCACCTAATTCAAGCCAATGTAAGCCAATTCAACTTGATGCTATTTGCTTGAACAAACTGAGTAATTGTCAAACCTGACAGAATTCTGAAAATACAAAGGCTGAAACTGATTTGGAGTTGTTCCCCGTGTCCCCTGTGAATGGCTGATGTTCTTTTCGAGTTAGGAACAGATGCTGGTATGTGAAATTCCCAGATAACTTGACACTCACAGTTACTCTCCCGGCCATTGCTTTCCAGAGCCGCACTGAGCTCATCCTCTTTTCGCAGAATCACGATTTTCTTTAAACTCCGGGAAAAGTTGCCTGAAGCCACCTCAAGAGCATTTATGTACCTACAGACAAGACCAAATATTATACAGAGAACCATATGGGAATATCTCTTCTGTTGTTGAAAATTTCTAATGCACAGTCAATACATACTCACCAGAAACAGTCCTCTGTGTTATTCTGTTTCTTGTATATATACGCGGTTCTCCATTCAGGCTTGACATTATCTGAGACACTCCAAAAGTGAAAGAAGAAGCTAGAGATTTTTCTTGCTGGAGGCAGAAGTCGAGTCAGATCTCTCTTAAAGTCACAGGACAATCCAAAGCTTCCGGCTGAGATGATGGGCATGTTGAGGTTCAGACCAATCTCCAGACTACAAAAGTGGTCACACACATGTTCTTCCAGCTACAGTGAACTCAGTTTCAGATGGCACAGAAATTGACCAAAGTTTTTGCTTTATGATCGTTTTCTAATCTTACACTAACTTTTAAGTCATTAAATTACATATATTTGATTTTTAATTTAGTTGGTACCTGCTTTGTAAGTACAACCCGAATTCCAGAAATGTTGGGACATATTTTTAATTTGAATAAAATGAAAACTAAAATAATTTCAAATCACATGAGCCAATATCTTATCCACAATAGAACATAGGACAAAACAAATGTTTATACTGAGAAATGTTTAAATTTTATGCACAAAATGAGCACATTTCAAATTTGATTCCTTCTACAGGTTTCAAAATTGTTGGGATGGGGACATGTTTACCATGTTTACTTATGCACCCCATACCATCAGAAATTCTGGATTTTGAACTGAATGCTGATAACACGCTGGAAGGTCTCCTTTCTCTTTAGCCAGGAGGACACAGCGTTCGGGATTTCCAACAAGAATGGCAAATTTGTACTCGTCTGACCATAGAACACTTTTCCACTCTGAAACAGTCCATTTTAAATGAGCCTTTGCCCACAGGACACGACAGCGCTTCTGAACCATGTTCACATATGGCTTGCTTTTTTCATGATGGAGCTTTAATTGGCATCTGCAGAGGTGGATTATGTTTACCGACAGTGGTTTCTGGAAGTATTCCTGGGCCCATTTAGTAATGTCAATGACCGAATCATGCCGATGAGTGATGCAGTGTCATCTGAGGGCCCGAAGACCACGGGTATCCAACAAAGGTCTTCGGCCTTGTCCCTTACGGACAGAGATTTCTCCAGTTTCTCTGAAACTTTTGATGATGTTATGCACTGTAGATGATGAGATTTGCAAAGCTTTTGCAATTTGATGTTGAGGAACATTGTTTTTAAAGTATTCATTTTACGCACTCTTTCACAGATTTTAGAGCTTCTGCCCATCTTTACTTCTGAGAGACTCTGCCTCTCTAAGACATCCCTTTTATAACTAATCATGTTACAGACCTGATGTCAATTAACTTAATTAGTTGCTAGATGTTCTCCCAGCTAAATCTTTTTTTTTTTTTTTTTCAGCCCTTTGTTGCCCCCGTGCCAACTTTTTTGAGACCTTATAGCAGGCATCCAATTTGAAATGAGCTCATTTAGTGGATAAAAGTGTCAAATGTATCCATTTAAACATTTGTTATGTTCTCTATGTTCTATTGTGAATACAATATTGGCTCATGTGATTTGTCTTTTAGTTTTCATTTTATTCTAATTTAAAAAGTGTCCCAACATTTCCAGGATTCGGGTTGTAAACATAATGTTGATGATGTACACTATCCACTACTTTAAATGGTTTGAGTTAATAACTTAATCCAGGGGTCACCAAACTTGATCCTGGAGGGAGGCAATTTTCTGATTACTATCAGAAATGTCCTATTTCTCACTTATGAAGTCGTGATTATGAGCTTTTTCCTTTTTCAAGTGCTTTCATGTCGGAAAGAATAAAATATAGCATCCCATTGGTTGACAATCATATAAACATTCACCGCGCTATCCATGCTGACAATTCTGGAATTTCAGTCAAATACATGCTTATTTCACTGCTTATAAAACAATATGCTTCGAATGATCATTTATATATATCCTATAAATACATTACTTTAGCGACAAGACAAGGGGATGTAGTTGTTGTGAGAACAGCATTGACAGCAGCAATGGTTGTCCCCTCCAGCATGTTTAAAGTTTATGACCCGCCCAACTCTGAAACTCTTATTTCAGAATTTCCCAGTAGTAAATACGTCTAATTTCCGATTAGGAAACTAGTATTTACTATAATTCCGATAGCACGTGAAGGCAGCATTAATCCATAACTCATTTCCTAACACTTAAATGGATGTTATTGAAAATGTATTTAAAACTATATAAATTCAACTCCTTGAACTTAAGATTGCTTTTTTGACAACTTAACTTAAGTTTTATTATTTATATTGTCCTTGAAATAGGGTTAAAGTGTACTGCTAAACGTACTGAATGGGGAACTTAAATATACTTTAATGTCATTTCTTTTGAAACATTCATCATGTATTTAAATAGTAGCAATTTAGTATATTTAAAATATATTAACTTTAAATGTAATATTGAATAAAACACTGCATTTAAAATTATAATCCTGTGGTTTAGTATGTTAATCATGACATCAAAAAAAGCAAGAGACCAAGGAAATACAGACGAAGATCTGTAAACATCAAAACCTTACTTACTCAACCATTTGGAAAGTGGCGTAAGTGCAGGTTGGTCCCAGCAGAGTGCATCCCTCCTCCCCTGCATTCTAGAAAGAATTCACAACAATCAGTGGGAAGACACTTTATATATGGTATGGTTTCAATAATGTCAAAGGAATTAAGAAGACCAGAACTGACCGCAAGATCGTTTATAATTTCAACCCCCTCACAGGCACTACTGGCACATCCTTTTTTCAAGTAGTAAATGGTTTTAAACCCTCTGAATTTTATCTCTAATTGGGGATTCACCTCTAGAAAAAAAGGTAGAAAAAGAAATTTGATTCAAACTATAATATCAATTTAAAATGTATATGATTAATTCAAACTGAACTACATTTCATATTTAAACTATAGTAGTTGTCATAAAATCGCCTGTTTCTTTTGTTTAACAATAATTATGACTTTGCAAGACTGTAATTTATGGAAAGCCAGTTTAGCTTAAAATATATTCCCAGTGTTACTCGTCATAATTGCATTTTTACTTTAACAAGTCAATAACAGAGCTCTCTAATTCAATTATTACTAGTAAAAATTAATTCCTTAGTGAGCTCTACAACTGAATTTTTAGTAAGAATTACAATCAGAGAGGTTTACAATTTAATTCTTACTAGTAACTATTCCAACTAGAGAGCTCTCTAAATCAATTTTACTAGTAATAATTCCAAGTAGAGAGCTCTCTTATTCAATTTTTACTAGTAAAATACCACATTAAATATATGTTTAATTGCAGAGCTCTGTAATTGAATTAAAGAGCTCTCTAATTCAGTTCTTACTAGTAAAAATGTATATTGTAGATATTCGGTTAGAGAGTTACTCTCAATTCGGACTGTAAGAAACTATAGAGATGTTTGTTTGGCTCAACAGTTAGTAGACCATTTGGGATGATCATATCCTGAGCAAATGGTCACCAATTGTAGAATGTGTGTCAGAGGGGTGTCAGGACCTAGTTACATGCATCAGAGTTACTGAGGCAGTTACATTAGAGGGGACTGTGGGAAACTATAGCCTGCCTTGACCCAGATTCACATACAGATTTAACTGATTTCCATAAATTGCAAGCTATGTTTCCATCCAAAGATTTGATGCTCATAATCTATTGAATCGTTTCCATCCAACAAGTGGTCACTTCCTTAAAACTTATCACAGGAATATAGGCATGAATTACTTGTCACACAGTTATGTTGTTTCAGTACTTTGACGACATTTGGGATGGATGCTATATCAGTCCGCCAAGCAATAGTGGTCGATGCGCCAATCGTAGTTTATGAATGGGAGCATACGCGGTGTGGGGATACACGCAGCGACTGTCCTGCAGATTAAATAGGGGTGTCATGAATCTTATGATTAACATACAGACAAATGTTGGGGAGTAGCTAGTTACATGTAACATGCTAATGATCACTGCTCACCCCGCCTCTCTCTTCTGTGGAAGTGATCCATCCTTGAGTTTTAACTTTTTAACAAAGCCTGCCTTGAATTGTCCCTCATTCAGAAAACAGTCTGGAGTAAAATGATTTGCGCAGGCATAAATTAATTTAGTGAAAGTGAAGTGATGTGTGGCCAAGTATGGTGACCCATACTTGGAATTTGTGCTCTGCATTTAAACCATCCAAGTGCACACACACAGTAGTGACACACACACACACACACCGTGAACACACACCCGGAGCAGTTGGCAGCCATATTGCTGCGGCGCCCGGGGAGCAATTGGGGGACCCTTGCTCAAGGGTCTCACCTCAGTCGTGGTATTGAAGGTGGAAGAGAGCGCTGGTTATTCATTCCAAAATCAAAATGGCTTGATAATTGAGACGGTTTAAGTTTTGGGGGGATTGAAAAAAGGAGTGAATTTCTATCATTGTAGGGTGGTTGTGTCCACAAGCTGCTAAAACACATTTATATGCAAATGAAGATATTTTTCATCCAATGTCTCCTTTAAAATTCATATATTATAATCTTAATTCAAGTGACGAAAGATTTTGAAAGTCTGACAGTAATTAGTGTTGAGCACTACTGTAAGGTTAACCCTCCCTGCTTTGCATGTTTGAAAATGATTAACAGTTGAAAACATTAGAAATTTAGCAAAGTCATCAACAAGTAATCAAATGTAATCAGTTACATTACTTTAATAAAGTAATTGAAAAGTTACACTACTTATTACATTTTAAGTAGGGTAACTAGTAATCTGTAACCTATTACATTTCCAAAGTAACCTTCCCAACACTGCATACAGACTACAGCTGTACAGGAGCAACTTCATTTGCATGAAGGGTAGTAAACTGAAAATATATAGGAGGTTAGGACTTAAGATGTTCTGGGTTTTTTCCAACTCCAATGTACTTTGTCACTGCTATGCTGCAATAAACATCTTCATCAAGATCTTCAACGTCCTCATCATTTTTTCTTACTAGAAAGAATGCAATTGCAAAGCTCTTTAATTAAATTAGAGAGCTCTAATTGTAATTGTTACTAGTAAAAATTCAATATTTTAAACTAAAAAGGCTTGCCATAGTCATTTAAATAGTCTCTCTTCATATTCTATTAAGTTAGGATCATACTTTACCGTCTTTAGAGATCTCAGAATAATTTCCAACAGCGCTCAGCACCGCCGGCTTTACAAAGTTGATACTCCAGGGCGACACATCGTCATCCAATAAAATAACATTCATCAGAAATGTTCCATTAAAGCAAGACTCTTTCATGAAGTGACTTTGCTTTAGGAGTGTCCATGATAGACATGCAAATAACCAGATACAGTAATCCATACTCAAATGTTAAGAAGATAAAAAGATTAAAAAAAATAAAGTCTCTCAGCCTTTGAGGTCAGCTAAATGTTTACTTCGAATTGATTTTTATTGCAATGTGTTTGTAGTTATCCAGCTATTTTCTGAGATAAATCCAGAAGACTTTATATTTTATGTTCCAAAAATGTAGAGGAAAAATAAAAAAGATGTTTATCCAAGCTAGCCTTTTGTCCAAGACAGGCACACTTTCACACTGATCACTCTGCTCTCACCTGAGCGTGTTAATGAACAACATAGTCAGTAGTCGTGTCTCAAAACCTAGTGTGCTGCCTACATAGACAGCATGGGTACATTTCCAGCCAGACAGCTTTTTTTTTTATCTGTCAACTATATAGCTAGTTCACTAGGCTAACTCACACAGTGACTGCCAGTAAGAGTGAAAGTTTAGGCCTTATTAATACTCTCATAGAGAAGCTTTTATATACATATATGAATCTGTGTGTAAGTAATCACATTTCTGTCAAAGCAACTGAAGCAGAAGCTCTTAGGGTCTATTGAACACTATTGTGCAGAGGATGGCGATAAGCAGTGAAGGACAAAGGTTGAGTCATAAAACCATAGTCCCATCATAAATGAATGCATCATAAAAGCAATCAGAATGAAGCACCTGTCGCGTTTGTTTTCCCAGCTGAGAGTATGAAAATACACCAATTACTCTCTGATGCATGTTGTGCTTAGCTTTATTATTTGTATGTCTACATTTTTATTTGTATATGTTATATAAAATATATTATTTAAATGTATTTTTAAGGTTTCATTTATGCCCAGAATTGTGTATTTGTTGGTGTTTTAGAAAATACTAAAATATGTGTTGCCTTTCTACTTAAGGACTGCTAAAAACACTATAAAAATAAAAAACACTTCATTATAATCTTTATCTTTTTTCTTGTTAAATGTACTTGAACGTGTCACATTCATTGTTTTGTGCTTATACACATTCCTTTCCAACACGTCTATGTACCTGGTGCTTCCCCTCAATAATGATTCATATCAAACAATAGTCTTGGCATTTCATATATTTATGATTCCATTTAATTTAATATGGGCCATAAGACGTCAGCCGACATTATAAGTCATAGCTATCTATCTATCTATGCTTTTTTTTACTGCCCCGTTCTCTTCTAGCTAACATGCACGTAAATACATGTGTGATTTTATAAGGTGATAAAGAAAAGTAGCTGTTTCTTTGTAGAATTGCCCCATAACTAGTTGCTGGTTTATGAGCTGAGGGAGCAATATAAAATGTATTATAAAAGTGTTAAATGAAGATGTAGTTTTTTTGTATTGCTTTCGATCAGATTTTATGATGTACCGCTCCCTCTAATGGTCATTTGTACACATGTGGCTCACTAAACACCCCACCCCTCGCTTCCTTTCCGCCAATAGAAAGTTTACGTTTTGACACTGGATAATACTGTATAAAATGTGTATTTCTTTTTCCATGATATGTATATTCAATGTATATTTATATTTGTTGTTATACATGTAATAATTACAATTAATTCAATATATCACACTTTAATATTTATTTTAATTCCTGATTATGCATTTACTTTGGCAGTCTCCATATTTTCACAGTTGCATTTTATCGTTATAAGCACTTTTAGATAACCTGTATGGAATTTAAAAATGTAAACATTTTCTGAAAGTAGAATAAAGTCATAAGTTAAATTTTGTTTTAATGATACGAAATATCAAGAAAAAACACTGCATCGTGTTCTTTCAGCTTTATTAGAATTATCATAAGAATCATTGGGATTTGTAGTTTTCTTACAGAAAACTAATATCAGTCTTATCAATCACAATTAAAGAAATGCACGTTTTCAATGATGTGCATTAATTTATTTTAGGAAATCGTTTTACATAAATGACTTGGACATACACATCACAATGAACTCAAATGTCTCTGTACATAAAGTGAAAATAAATACATAATTAATTACATATAAATGACAAGATTTCAAGCAAGGGAAACACGGCTGCTTTTTGTTTCACAGTTATGTTATGTTCTGCCGATGCTATATTAAAGCTCAGCTGACTTGCATCTCAAAACATTTTCCAAACAGAATTCTCACCAACTTCCTGTTGCTTATTTGCCAGACTGGAGAAAGCAACAGTTGCATAACCCTAATTGCTATTCCATCCCTATCCTACTTACACATAACACCATTTTACGCCAACATGATCACCTCAAGTTAAACCCCTGCCTTTATCTCTCCCTCTCAGCCTTTATTCTTCTGTTGGGCTCTGAATGTGTGAGCTAGGAGCTGATCGCTTGCCCAGACCAGGTCTCATGCTTTCTTCCGGAAGACGGGTTGGTGATGACCACCTCAACGGCTTGGAACTTTATGTTCTTGGGAGGAACAGGACACACTTTGTAGGTCACCTCATCCCCCTCCATTGGTACATATTCACCATCAATACTAAAAAGAAAGAGTATAATGTAATAATAAATTATCTGAGATGACCAAATACCTGAGAAGAGATGATGCCAACCCCTCGGAGGACCTCAGAGGAGGCCAACCCTCAGACAGTATACAGAATTACCAAATTTTGCCATAAGTTAAATATATTAAGTTTATACAATATAAATCTATTGTAGAAACTTAATTTCCTGTAAAGCTGCTTTGCAACGATTGCAATGATCTTGAATTGACTATAATATAACTTAAAATGTTATAAAAATGAAATTTTGCATATTCTCACACTTACTCTGAGATGTGAACGAATATGTCTTCTCCTCCATGGGAGGGGCGAATAAATCCATGACCTTGTGACCTTGAGAAGTTCTTGCAAATCCCCTTGAAGACAGGTCCAGATTTGGCTCTAACGGATCTGACATAATACCAGAGAAAAGAGATTCTAGATCAACTTATAACACTTCTGTTTGTTAATAACAAGCGCAAAACGTCTCTTTATGTTTCATTGAAATTAACACAACAATAACTTGGTTCATCATTTCTAATTGAGATTAACCAGTCATTTTTCCAATGCATCTATTCTCTAGGTCATTTTATAATAAAATAACAATTATTTCCATTATATTTATTTAGATATTTCAGCATCCATTAGCTAGTCAATATGTAGAACTCCCTCCAAAATCTAACATTTTTAAATATTATTTTATCTCTGCTTTTGACAATAAATAATCATTACAATAATACAAATTCAAAAATGCATCTTGGACACAAATGACTCTCAGTCAATGGTCACAATTTAGTTTTTATGGTTCATTATTTATTTTCTCTGAGATGTCTTAAATTGCTATGTCTTTTCACTCTCGTTGGCACTTATTGGTATCTCCAATACTGAAGAACCAAGAAAAAAGAAAAAAATGCATCAGCTACTTTAAAGTCAGATCACATTTTAAAAAAATCCAAATTCCAAAATCTTGCATCACATTTACACGAAGTACATGGAATGCTTTTGGCACTCACGTTGAATAGGTACGTGTGCGTTTGGTTGGCAGTGGACTGAGAGGTTCCCCTGTTTGGGGCGGTTTCCTCTCCAAGACATTACTGCCCTCTCTCAGGAAAGGCAGTGAAAGTGAGACAGGTGTATGTGGACAGTGCGGCTTTCGATCAGATGTAGACGTGCTGTCTGAATCAGCCATTGGTGTGAAGTTCACTGGAGATGAGATGAGGCCTCTGTGGTTTGAAAAAATGGTTTTGAAAAACACAAACAAACAAAATCATTTGAATTATATTTGATGTGAAACATTAAACAGTTGCTTTGAAATATCCATCCTGCCTGACTTGATCTGCTTTTACTGAAGAGATGTTTTTATGTGTCGTGTTGATCTCTCTGCACTCAAATCTGGATGCAGCAGCTGCATCAGGACCACATCGGATCTTCTTACTAGGGGCGGCTGTTTTCCTCCTTCATATTGTTTCCCTTTCATTGTTTTCCAGTGCGCCAAAGATGTCTTCCCTGTAGTCTAAGAAATCCTTACCGACAGCGACTGTGATTAAACTGTGAGTAACGCTAACGTTACATTGTTTTGTTATGATATTATCAACCTACGCTCCACAATGAGGGTTGTTTACAAACGTAGCCACAGTATGCGACACCATAACAGTAAAGGCGTATTCCATCAACGGTAATATATACGGACAGGAAAATATAACAGGACGATGGAATTCTTACCGTACTGTACGTTATAGTGGATGCCAAGCTGTCGGTTGATATCTCTTGCGGTGCGGATACAAATATTTCTACATAGCTAAGTTACATTAGAATCCAGTATTAAATGCCTGAGTACTATCATTCGTTGTCCACATATTCAAGGGACCCCTAACGTTACGTAGCACACAATCAATGAGGTTACGAGGAGAGGGAGGGGACACACCATCAAAATTGAACACGAGACAGAAGCCTGACGTCAGTCTTCAGTCGACCAATCAGAGCGCTCATAATGTAAAACAGACGAGATCAAGGTTTTGACGCGACGCAGTGTAGATGTGGTGCTTGTTATTCATCTTTTAAATACCGTAATAGAGGAATTAAGAAGAATGTTGCCGCATATAAGGAGAATTCAACTGCATATAATAAGTACGAAATTATATATTGTGTGCCTCAGGGGTTTTCAAACCCGAGGGAGAGTGTGTAAAAATATATAAACAATAAATTATTAAACTAAATAAAAATGATTTAAATAATTCAAACAGTTCAGTACTATAAGGAGTAGAAAACATTCTAACGTAATTCAAGCTAAATATTTTCCAAATAATACTTTACACATTTCTAATATTTTTCAGTGTACATTTAATCTTTACACACAAAAAAGGACTAAATTATTTTAAATTACTTTTATTTTATAATCCACTGTGACCAATCAGCATTCATTTCCTCAAGAACGAAAAAAAAAGAATGAAAATAATGGAGTTATAATCAAGAGGTTGTGTTTGTGGGTGTTGCAAGCAGCACTAAACCCATTATTCATATCACAGAACTGAAAATACATCAAATACAACATTCTTTACATTTACTGCACTGGCTAGAATTCATTTAACTGTAAAAGTTCATCTGAACATGATGAATGTGTTGAATCAGACAAAGCTACACATTCACTGCTTGGTATCTTGAAAGCAGCTGCTATAATCTGCTGATCAGAGTGATTGACGTCACTGCTTTGACATGGGTATGGCTCTGTTTGAAAGGGGAAAATAATACAACCCTACAAAAAAGGGCACTCAAATATACAGGAAAAGTGCTCAAGAGATTGGAGGTCTGATTACTGATCCATTACTCATCCAAAACACTTAAGATAATGCACATTGGAGATTCTTTGCACATGTTTATAAATAAGCATTCAGTTTAAAACATTTATAAACTTGACCTGTGGTGCATTCAGTACCAGACACATTTGATAGTGGTGGTGTGATGACAAGATCTGCCAGGTTTTGAAGAATAAGCATAGACAAGTCACTCTGACTCACAGTAATAGCTACATGAACAATAACCGGCCAAGTTTCAAGCTTGCGTGAATGAGAACAATAATTATGAACGTTTGATCATTTCTGCTAACAGACTCATGTAAAGTTAAAGATAATCCATTAATAAAGCTGATTACAGGAAATTCACAAGCAGCTCTTATTACAGTTCAGTGTAATATTACAAACAGCAGAAAATAATAATCAACAGTTGCCTGAACACAGATATTTGGATGATTTTATGAATTAAGCTTTTTTTGTAAGCTAACTTTTTTTTTTTAAATAAACCATTCTGTAATACACACCGACTCAGCTAAAAGCATTAGAGTTGCTAAACTTAATACATTTTATCTGTTCTGCAATGTATTATATAACTTTGAACAGTATTGACATGACTTGTCTATGCAACAGTTTTAAAATGTATTGTGTATAATTCAGATCATAATTACATGAGTATTTAAACCTTTCATACACATACCATATCCTCCTGTTTGAAGCATAACCCCTTCCCCTCCCAAATATGTATATTTATAGCCAATCACGCTCATTTCTGCAGCTCCTTCATTCTGTTGAGGGCGGAGCCAGCCTTAAACCATTCAATCTGGGTTTCGTTGAAGGTGTGGTTCAACTCAAAGGTTACCGAGCTCCCATCGCTGTGCTTGATGACGGCCTTTAGGGGCTAACGGAACAATAAAATAAGAATGAAAATTACAGTGAATATAAGGAAAGGTAATTACTAATTTAATTTCATGTCATGTGACCATTAACCAACATAAACATGTGAAAAATGAATTTCTAAGGACTCTAAAATATAAATATGATTAAAACTGAGACACCTAAAGTACACGGTCAATCAAACAACAGAGGGCATATATAGTTTATACTATTTTAGCAAGTAAAAGGTTTATTAGAATATTTGAAGTATTTATTGCTGTGAAATCAGGTTGAGAAACATCTCAATCTTCACTGTATTTCACTGCATTATATGTTTCGCCCCACATAATGACAAAATACAGACATAAAACTCACTATGTAATTATCATCTTACTAAGCCATATTATTAAGAAATTCAGAGTGACAACTGATATTTTTATGCATATTATGCAAATAGTCTGTTATATTGATAACTGATATACTCTACAAGCCATCAGAATTCCGTCTTACTGTTTTGGTCATACAAACATCAGAAACTGCACCAAATTGCATATTTTTGCTCAGGTTGGGCCTCTGAATAACAATCAACCTTTTAAAGATTTTGTATAAGTTCAATAAACTATTCCATAGAAGAAAAAAAAAGATAATTTGGATTTTTTTCCTGAATATTTTTAATATGTCTTTAGACTTTAGAGAGTTAAATTAAATATTTTAGGTCAAAAGGGGTTTAGCTGATAACAAAGTTTGGGAATCCCTGGCTAACACAATCCAGGAAAGAGGTAAATCAACTAGGATCATGAATAAACAATCATTCTTACCTTTCCAGGGGCCAAGCTCTTAAGCCCTACAATGGAGATTTTATCATCTGGGCGGATTTTGTCATAATCAGCAGGGTTGGAGAAGGTGAGGGGCAGCAGGCCCTGTTTCTTCAAATTGGTTTCTGTTGACAGACCAGACAGAAGAATTCAAATCAATTGCTAAATGAAGCTTAGCTTTAAGGGGGAGGAATATTTCACACTCACCATGGATTCTAGCAAAGCTCTTCACAATAATGGCTCTCCCTCCTAAATGTCTGGGCTCCAGAGCAGCGTGCTCTCTGCTGGAACCCTCACCGTAGTTCTCATCTCCCACAACTACCCATGAAACATTGTGCTTCTGCAAGTGGGATATTACAGGACATTTAGAAACCGTTAAGAATATAAATGCTTACAGTAGGCAGAACACATGATACGGTGCACAAAAACAAATAGAAGCGCTAAAACAGCTCTTACTTTGTAATGGCGGGCAACATCAGGAACACCACCAAACTCTCCAGTCAGAAGGTTGCGAATTTTATTGACGGCATCGTTTTCAATATTAACTGCACCAATGAGCAGGTTATTGGAAATGTTATCAAGGTGGCCACGGAACTTCAGCCAAGGTCCGGCAGCGCTGATGTGGTCGGTGGTGCACTTTCCTTTCACCTGACAAATAGGGTTACATTATTCAGAGCTATACTGAAATCCCAAATGTCAAACATCTATGAATAAAACCTACTTTGATGAGCACTTGGAGGTCCTCAAGGTCGTTTCCAATCCATCTATCGAAGGGCTCAAGCAGCTGCAGACGGTTGCTCTGAGGGTTGACCTCTACTTTCAGGCCAGACCCATCAGGTGGTGGGTGCTGGTAGGTGTCCTGACCTGGGTCAAAGTCACGGGCAGGAAGCTCATCTCCTGTGGGCGGCACTAGTTTAAACTTCTCTCCGTTAGAGGCTGTGAGGAAGTCAGTTTCAGGGTTGAACTTCAGTGTGCCTGCGATGGCAAGGGCTGTGACAATCTACAAGGCAAAAAATTATATGAAAAAGGGAGAGAATAAATCAATTTGCAAGATTGCAAAAAGGAAAGGGTTTTGGAAAAATATTGTGTCACATTTAAAAACAGGTCAAAGTACCTCTGGGGAAGTGACAAAAGCATGAGTGGCAGGGTTAGCATCGTTTCTGGCTGTAAAATTTCTGTTGAATGATGTAACAATGGTGTTCTTTTCTCCCTTCTTGACATCACGTCTGCAAGACAGATTTTATTGGTTTATGATATGGCTTTATAACATAGCTTTAGTACAGTTCTTTGAATTACTTGATCCCTGATTGGTCAATCATGGAATTGAGGTCAAATATTTTTTGTATAAAACTGTAAGACCGTTGTCACAGGCCTGTGATTTTGCTTGTTTCATCTCTAATATGACTCAGCACACTCTTTCTCTTCACACAAATCAATTTCATACACAATTAACCCTTTATTGAATGGAAAATGTCAGTTGCACATTTCCTGTACATTTCCTTATGCATTACAAAAACTCTGGGGTCAGTAAATTGATAAATCCAACATATTCTTGATGGATTAAAGAGACAGAACAGACATTAAATTCAATTTTAAATAAATGCTGTTCTTTTGAATTTTCTAATATTTTAAGAAATTAAAGCATTACAGTTCCCACAGAAACAATTGTAAGAAATGTTTTTCAAGCACCATGTCAGCATATTAGAATGGTTTTTGAAGGATCAGGTGACACTGAAGACTGGCGTAATGATGCTGAAAAATTCAGCTTTGCCACCACATAAAAAAAGGGTTATTTTAAATTATAATAATACTTCACAATTGAACTGTTTTTATTGTATTTTAATCAAATAAATGCAGTCTTGGTAAGCATAACATAATTTTCACAGAAAATCTGTAATGTTGAATTAAGACCTTACAAAAACCATCTACAATGACAAATACTTTACCTGTCCCACTGACCGATGCAGGGTCCACAGGCATTAGCCAGGACAACCCCACCAACATCCCTCAACAATTTAGCCTGCACGTAAAGAAACAGATTCCAGTCATTTGGACCTAAACACTGAACACAGTCTTGAATAATACAATTCCAGAGCTCTTTAATTCAGACTCACATAGCCATCTCGCTCTATTGTGGCACGAATCTGCTCGGACCCAGGGGTGACAGTGAACTGGGCTTTGCATTTGAGTCCTTTGTCAATTGCTTGTTTGGCCAAGGAGGCAGCTCTGCCCATGTCCTCATAACTGGAGTTGGTGCAGCTTCCAATCAGACCTGTAATATTCAGAGAGTGAGTGTGTTTATAAAGGGAGCCGTTTTATTGAATAAAGACCATAAAAAGTCTATATATGACCATTAAAATGAAGTAGACGCTAAATCACTGACCAACTTTAACTTCCAGGGGCCAGCCATTCTTCTCAGCAACAGACCCGATGTCTGAAACAGGGTGAGCCAGGTCAGGAGTAAATGGGCCATTGATGTGAGGCTTCAGCTGTAAGGGAGTGTATTAATCATTAACACTTTTTGGTAACTTTAAGATACATTCAGCCCACTTACCCTAATTGACCTGCTCTTACCTCACTTAAATTAATCTCAATGATCTGGTCGTAATGACAACCTGAGTCAGGTACCAGAAGATCTTGGTTCTCATTTGATACAGCAGCAATTTCTGTGAGGGATAAATTAAATTAGAGGCCAATCTTTTTTAGTATGAGCTAAACATTATCCAGTGATGGGAGTCTATCACTGCCGCTTACCTCCACGACCCGTCTTCTCCAAGTATGTCTTCATACGGTGGTTGTAAGGGAATACAGAAGTGGTAGCTCCAATTTCAGCACCCATATTACAGATGGTGGCCATTCCTGATTAGAAACCAAAATCATTTTCTGTTTTTACAATGAATGACATAAGACACCCATGTCTCTACTGCATGAAAAGTGTATCTGCATATGCCACCACACACACACAATTTTAGCCTTGATTTGTCCACATGCTGAAAGTTAATAGAGCCCAAAATTGGAGGCAAACTGGTAAGTTGTTCACTTGAGTGATGATTGCTATGTTTGCATCATCTAAGACACGTGATCGGAGAGAAGTGTCAATGCCAAGAGACATTAAGCAGATTAAATAACTAAACCCGTCAACTTTTTCCAAGTCCTGTTGGGTGAAATGTGTCTGGACTGAAACTGACATGCCTGACAACAGTGTAGCATTAAAAGAACAGCAATTTGAAAGTTAACTATACACCGTCACACTACAACTATAAACAGTCCAACTGGACTTTGCACATGTGTTTCACAGATTTACAAGTGATTCTAATACCGTTTGTATTCAACATGGCTGTTTTTCCTCACTAAAACTTACGAAGCAAATTATTATATGTACTGTCAGCTAACTACCATCCTCTGAGGAATCTAATTCCATCTGGACAATAATGTCTGAAAACATTCATTTTGACCTTAACTAAAGCTAAATTTATCATTGCATGCCTTGGTGCACTGTAATTATGTATTTAGACCTTTCATTGTGTGAAATTACGTTTAGTCTACAGTTGGTTGGTTGCTCAAGTACTGCTAGCATTGACCAAAATAAAGATGGAAGGTTCAATCCAAAATAAAGGAAAGTTCAATCCAAAATATTCATTGTAGTACCAGCTACAGGTGTGATCCTTAACTAATTAATCACAATTAGTTTACATCAATGGTTTCACGATGCTGATATGAATGGTGATGTATTAAATGATATTAGAAAATAAAACCAGTCTAAATATCGCTTAAGGAAGTTTTCACCTGTGCAGGAGATAGAGTCCACACCAGGGCCGTGGTACTCCACAATGGCACCAGTGCCACCCTTCACAGTCAAAATACCAGCCACTTTAAGGATGACATCCTTTGGTGAGGTCCAGCCAGATAATGTGCCTGTTAATTTCACACCGATGACCTGGAAAAGAAGATAAGAACAGTAAACACTTCCATTTGCCTAACTTTAGATAGGAAGTGTTAGTTTTATACACACACACACACAGACATATACATATAAATAAATACATACACAATCACACTCGTAAAAAAGAAAGTGGCAACTCACATTTGGACACTTCAGCTCCCAGGGGATTCCAGCCATGACATCAACAGCATCAGCTCCACCAACTCCAATGCAGATGGAGCCCAGACCACCACCATTAGGGGTGTGAGAGTCTGTACCAATCAACATGACTCCAGGGTACGCGTAGTTCTCCAAGACAATCTGAAAAAAAATATATAATTTTTTTACATCCACATTGTTTGCCTGTAACAAATACAAACTGTGATCAGCCAAGAACAAAAAAGACAAATCTACCCCCCCCCCCAAGGTAATATGACTGCCCTTATTGAGTTTAATTATTTAAATTAGGTAAAACAATTACATATTACTATTGCTATAATACTACTGTACCATAATATAATGTAATATAATATGGATTGCAATACTCATGGACCAGGCATCCAAAACAAAACTCATACTGGTTGACAAATAGTCAAAAGTTTTATCTCCAGTACCTGATGAATGATCCCAGAGCCAGGTTTCCAAAAGCCAACACCATATTTAGCCCCAGCACTAGCCAGGAAGTTGTAAACCTCATGATTCACTTCCTGGTTCACAGCAGAGAAAATGAATTAAATAATGCATTAGTGAAGAAATTAGGGATGGCTCGATACCATACTTTTGGCTTCGGTACGATACCAGAATGTAAAACCTCGGTATCGATACTAAATCTATACCATAGGTGACAAACAACCAGCCTCAAAAAATAAGTGAACTGAAAAAAAAATTAAACAATAAAAGTGATTGCTCATCATATATATAGTATTTATTAATCTTGGTTAATGTTAGGTATGTGTTTAATGCATAATGTTAACATACTAAACATGTATTAGTAGCCTAACCCTACATTTATCATTCATAAATAATTATTGACCTACATTAATAAGTGCTGTAATACTATTAATGCTGTTAATGAATTATAACAAATGTTTCTTTAAAGTGTTATTCTAACAGTCAAAGTAATATTCAAAATCACGTTATTATTTCTCTCTCCCTCAGATTGTTTTCAGATTTCAGACTCAGGCAAAGAAAAAGCTTTAAATATAAAACTCTCTCTCTCGGCTGCTTCATGTTTGCGGTCAGCAATGTGGCAGAAACATTCCCTTCATATTATTGATACTAAAATTAATATAGCAAGACTGTTATTTCATTAAAATTAAATTAATATTTGATTGTATGAAATGCAAGTTCAAATATTATGTGACCAAAACGTCCCTGGTTCTAGCGTCACATGTTGAACTTTCGTGTTTACTGCATCACATCTTATGTATGTGCGTTGATCAGTTTTGAATAAAATTTCAAATTAAGTATGACTTTATGATGCACTTACTAACCTGTCGAGCTCTAATTCTCGGAAAAGATCAGGATGAGCAAGCGACAAATGCTTAGCCAGATTTGATGTGTTGCCTCCTGTGGTCAGTTCGTTCACCTTTATCATCTGTTTTGCATGCAAAGTAATGCCATATTTCACGTCTACTGTTCTCTTTGTTTATTTGTTTCGGGCGCGTTAATAGAGTTTAATCTGTTTGATCCATCACGTAGTTATGTTGTCACATTTACCGCCGGTTGCGCAGCAATTTAGGAAGCACTGCCATCTACAGGTGAACTTCGGAACAGCAGCGTATGAAATAATCATATCATACCATTTGAAACATAATAGATACCGGTACTTTTCCAGTACCGATATACCGCGCATCCCTAATACAGTACAAATGTCTTAGCACACAAAAATCTTAAAGCTGAATTTGAGCCTAATGACACATAATCAGAACAATCACATATACATTGTACCTCTTTCAACATCACTAAATAGCATTGTTCACCTTCGCCCTCTGTAGATCCTGGGCTCCTCCGATCTGGGCCTCGATAAGATGGTCACAGTGGATGGTGGACGGCACTGCCACTTTTGGGAGTCCACTGCTGATGAACTGCAGCATGGCCATCTGTGCTGTTGCATCCTGCATAGCAACTCGATCGGGTCGTAGACGCAAGTATGTGCGTCCTCGAACGATTTCCTGTCCAGCCGGGTCATCCAGATGGCCATAGACAATCTTTTCTGACAGAGTGAGTGGCCGGTTGAGTCTGGAGGATGCGATTTCACATATAAACACTTGGGAAAAACTCACAATGTATTTTTTTTTAAACTAACCAAGCACCGGAAAATGGAGTTAAGAGTATATTTTGTCTGTAAGAGTAAAACAAACAGCAGCTGAGTACCCCTACAAAAGATAAGGAGGACAGAAGCAAATAATATTGAGTGTAAAATACTGTAATGCCATCTGACCTTTTGCGCACAATGTCAATATTTGAGCGAAGCTTGTCATAGTTGATGGAAGAGTTTGGCTCAAAGCGGCTCATGGCCACCTTGGCCTTTGCGTTGAGAGCGGCCACCACATGAAAGCGTCGGGCACCCTGACCCAGAGCGAGCTGAAATAAACAGAGAATCATTACATAAACAACTGGAACACCCTCTGAGAAATCACACAGTAAACAACTATTATAAACAGGGTTCCAATACCTTTGACCCAATTTCCATTATAATAATCTTTATTTTCTAGAAAGCAGTTTATGTCCATTTCCAGACCATGTCTTAAGGTCTGGAATTGAGTTGTGAATTTCCCTAATATTTTCCACTTTCATGTGACAATGAGAGCACTGTATATTATCAGAGTTCTTTAAATACATTTGAGTTTATATACTCAGAAATTAAACTTGCATGTAGTCAATCCTGACCAAGAAGACATTGTCATTCCTGTGATGCCTTATAATAAAACCATGACAGCATCAAGGTTAAGTATTTTTTCAACCTCATTTGTTGTGGACACGAAAATGCTCCTGAATTGTTCGTACTGCCTACTTTGTTTTCTAAGCTCAAAAAAAAATATATATATATATATATATAATAAAAGACACCAATATAGATTACAAGTGTAATTCATAATGTGAAATCACAGCTGCTCACTTTACTCAATATGATCAAACCTCAAGTGTGAAGCTACAATAATTCTGAAATACATATAATAATGCGATATAGCTAAAATAATAACATTTGATTTATATATCGCGTTGTAAGCAGCGGTGTGTTTAATCTACGTAACGTTATACAGCGCAGTTTTACTCTCTGCGCAGTCTTAACCTTGTGTTCACCTTGCGACTAAAACCAAACAGCCAGACAAGAAAAATGCACAATATGTGAATCTATAAAACTGCTCTAAGTATTTCTGGTTTCGTGCTTTGGCTGTCCTAAACAGCTGGAAATAGAGATTAAACGCCATCCGCGAGGCGCAGCGGCGCAAACGCGTCTGCTATGACATCCTTGGCCACAATGACCTGTGAACACTTCGTGTGCAGATTTCTGCACGATAACTATCAGTTCACTCAATCGGTACACCTCAATATGTCAAGCACAGCTATGAAAGGCATTAATTAATGAATTAACAAATGCAAACCATGCGTGATGGCAATATAAAACATAGGTTTGTATGTACCTGGAGCCGGGCGACGGTTAAGCAGTAGGTTGCCATTTTGTTCACTGACAAAGATGTGACGCTGGAAGATGACGTGCGCGTATAATAACTCTTTGTCTTGGAAGGATGTTTAAATATTTGGGTCTAATTTAGTCTATTTTAAAAAGACCAAAAATTTAAGTTGTTTATATTTTTTCCTCGGTATTTTTTTTAACACAAAACATGTCAACATACAAGGAGAATAACATCAGTGGTCAATTCTAGTTATATATATTGTCCAGGTTTTTCATCTCTTGCTTTTAGGACCTTGTCTAAAATTACACGAACATTTCTAAATGTCTATTTATGTACCAACTTGTTTGTTTATTTAACATAACCATAAATGCAATACAATAGCAGGCAACATCGTCTTTATACAGAATACATTTATTTAAAATTCTAAAAAATATGACGTTAAACATAGATTCATAATATTTTAAGAAGCCTAACACTTTAAAGAAAGGGTCCATTTGTTCACATTAAATAGCCTAACTACGTTAGTTAACATGAACTAACAATTAAAATAATTAAAAATAAAAGCATTAGTTAACACATTTGGTCTAATATATACTTGCCTTTGAGAGGTTATTTATCCTAAAAATGTAATACTAGGCGCATTTGTCTCTGTGATTGTGTTTTATTGCGTCCAGTAAGTGGCAGTAAAATGCTGCGCAGCCAATGCACGCAGATCATCCAGAACATCAGAGGTCAAGAAAGTTGGGCGTTCGCTGCTAAATAGTAGGTCCACAAGTGTGTCTAAATAGTAGGTGAGATACAATAAAGTGAGCATAGTATGGTCTAGATTTCAGGTCGATTTTTGAAGATGTCTCCTATTTCAGCACGATTTTTGAAGTGTGGATGGGGTGCACGAACTCTAGGTGGTTCGTGGGAATTGAACCCCTGGAGTTCGTACCGAATTAATTATTGTGGTTCGTGAATATCGTACTTTTACTGAAATATTTGTAATATCAGAGGGTACTTTCACTAAATCATTGATGTCATTTATAATTTAAACTGTATAGACTGCATGGAAATCAATAAAAAACGGTACACTAACTGCACTGTAAAAAATTTTCAAGCGGTTTCAACTAATTATTATTTAGTAACTAGTTCCACAGAAATTTTCCATTCAGTCAATTTCTGACTTCAAAGTGTTGCCTGAATTGTTATTTTTTAGTTGGCTCAACCTTTACTGATTATGCACGTGTTTTTATTAGTTTAGTCAACATTAGCATAGCTAATTGTTGACTGGATTTGAAAATAACCATTCTTTCAATGTTTTTCAAATATATTTGTGTAGACTTAATACAATATGTCCTCTCAACTAAGGCCAAGCTATAAAAATAGCTCAACTTAAATTTTTTTGTCCTTCCAAAAAAAAATTTAATTAGATTTTTTACAGTGTGATACAGATGGTCCTGACAAAAACTCACTTTTCCACAGTGCCACAATCCAAATCTTACATTAAGACTCCGCCCATTAAAATAATCAGCATTTTGAAAAGTACATTATTCCTTTAGTAATTGGTAATACTTTACGTAATACGTAATGACGTTGTAGGTAATACGTAATGGTCACGCTTGACGTAGGCGGAAGTACCGAGTCAGTGTTTACAAGTTGAACGTGCAAATACTAAGTCAAACGCCGTTTACAAAAACAGGGAGTTACAACTAAACGAGTTTACAAGGTAAAACAACGATGTCGGACGATTTTGAACTTGGAGAAGATGAGATGGAGCCTACGTCAAGCGTGACCTTTTCAACGTCATTACGTGAAGTCTGGGACGCACATCGCAGAACAGGCGAGCATTTGTGTGTTTATGAAGCATATACATTTATTTAATTTTTCTAAATGACTGATCGTTTCGCTAGATAAGACCTTTATTCATCGTCTGGTATTCGTTTATATTCCTTTGAAGCTGCACTGAAACTGTCATTTTGACCTTCAACCGTTTGGAGTCCATTGAAGTACACTATATGGATAAAAATCCTGGAATGTTTTCATCAAAAACCTTAATTTCTTTTCGACTGAAGAAAGAAATACATAAACATCTTGGATGACATGGGGGTGAGTAAATTATAAGGACATTTTAATTTAAAAGTGAACTAATCCTTTAAGTCCGCCCCTGAATATTATGTTAGCGAATGGAAACTTACTGTAAAAGGTAACCTTGGCCTACTGTGCAAGCTATAGCCTACAAAAAGATTATTGAGAATGTAATTTTATTAGCCTTGTTTAGATAATTTTTCGCCATGAAACCCGTGTCTGATATCTTTAGAAGTGCACATTTGGACTAACATACATAATTTCCTATTTAAAAAAAATAGTCTACTCTTCGCTAACAATCTTGTCACTTTAATCATGTTTATTGCGTCCAGTAAGTGGCAGTAAGACGCAGTGGAGCCTTCAATCCAGAACACCAGAAGAAGAGAGTTCGGAGGTCATCGCTGCATCGCCGCCAGTGTCTGGTAGCTGTGTGCGTTCGTTCATTGATAATGGCCAAACATCACCCAGATTTGATTTTTTGCAGGAAACAGGCTGGAGTTGGTAAGGTTTCTGTTTATTAGATATAGATTTAGAGTTTAATTCCTAAATGTAATAACGTTACCTATTTAATATATTTGTTTAGCGAACACATTTGTAACTGAGCTAACAATGCAACGAGGATGTTTGCCAGCGCTAAAATCAGAGTGAATAATACATTTAAAAATAAAATTGGAGATTAATTGTATTGCTTTAGGTAACAGTTAACAGCTTAACCACATACGTATTTAGAGGAAAGCTGGTATTGTAGTAACTAACAGATGGAAACGGTCGTTTGTTTACAGCGCCTCAGTAGTTGGAGGACCGTATGGTCGTCTTTTTATTGTATTTTATTACCTTTTGCAGTTTTGTTCATTTGCAATGTTTCAGTTTTATACGTTGAATCTAATTTGATCTTTCCTTTCGTTGCAGCCATTGGAAGACTATGTGAAAAATGTAAGTTTTGACTTTATTGGTTTGCAGCTTGGCCGTTTAATTTGTCTTATGTTATTACTAAGAAATCTTGTTTTCAGCCAAATGTTTAATACATTATCACATTGATTTGTTTTACAGATGTTTGGTTAAAGGAAAATTAATCACTCTTTTATGTTACATACATACATACTGTTTTCCATGAAGAAATAGATTGCTAACAGTGATATAAAAACAGAACTACCATAAGCCTCAAGGCTGTTAAGTGATGCATATATGCTACAATTATGTTTGATAAGAAGTGGTTCTTCTTCATTGTTGCACTCTTTAACTCAACAAATGTTTGTTTCTTTTTAAGGTGATGGCAAATGTGTTATCTGTGACTCTTATGTCAGGCCTTGTACACTAGTTCGTATTTGTGATGAATGCAACTATGGGTCTTACCAAGGGCGATGTGTCATTTGCGGAGGTCCTGGAGTATCTGATGCCTACTACTGCAAAGAGTGCACCATCCAGGAGAAAGACGTGAGTAAATCTGCTCTACATTTGGCTCTGCTTAAATATCGTTTGACTGACTGACAGCTAAGCCTACAACCTTCTACGGACACCTTGGCAATTGAATCGCCATTGGCTAGTAATTTTTTTAGTTTACTTGCCAGACTGATAATACTAGGCCTATATATATATATATATGTATGTATGTGTTTGTAAAATGGTACAGCTTTTTAAATATCTGAAAGTACACTCTTAACATCAAGGCAAGGCAAGTTTATTTATATAGCACATTTCATACACAGTGGTAATCCAAAGAGATTGCATTTCAAGCATTATAATATGACATTATTATAATCAAGTATTATCTAATGATAGAACTTTAGTAATTAGAATTAAAACTTAGTAATCATGTATTAATGCATAAACATTTTAGCTGAATTGAGGACTGGTGGTGGTGCTTTTTTGGTCATTCTGTGTTTCTGTAAAAAAAAATGGGAAAACTAACTATAATACTTATAAGACGATAATAATAATAGGAATTCTGCTAATAAGAACAGTATAAAATGCGCTAAGGATTAACGAGCTGCTGGATTCATGAATATTAATCAGGTTGTTTGCATTCGCTCGAACTGATTCGCTGAAATCAAAACGGGGATGATAATAAGTGAGCACCAGCCAATGAGATTTGCGCATTAGTTCCACCTACTACCAGAGAACCTGGCAGTTCTTAAAAGATGAAAAAATCCAAGGGAACTCCGTTATTTTTACAGGAAACTACAACAAAGAAAATCGTTTACATGTAACGCATCAATTCTGCATGTATGTAAGACTCTCTCTCGCTCTCTCACGATGGCGAGTCGTGCGCCTAGAGTTCACGGTACGTCAAATACAGGTGCGCTGATCATTAGTGATGTGAAATGAAGCATTCTGAATCAGTAAAGTTTTCAACCCAATTGACCTATCGGTAAAGCCGATAGGCTTAACTAACCCCCTTAATTACTGTTGCTCCCTCGGACAAACAAACAGAGTTGCTCACTCTTTCAATGACAGCTGCAGTGTGAAAACCTTGTCCCACAATGTTTTTGCACAATTTTGGACACAGAAGGCCACCAAATGGGAATTAAATAATCCATGGAGGGATTTATAAAATATTTACAAATAAATACGGTGGGTAACTCGAAGCGAGGGTTTACAGATCACAATACAAGCGGCAGAAGTCTCATATTATAGTGGCGGATGACAACATGCAGGATCAACACTGTTCATGTATCACAGGGTACAATTACAATTAAATGAATGTACATTTAACCAGTTTAATATGGAGAGGCACTGAAATTGTGTTTTTGACCTACACTGTACAAGACGTGAGAATAGTCCGCTATTTAGGTTTGTACATTAACATGGACTCACTAACTTTAATGTTAGCTAGTTTTAGCTAGAGATACCTTGCTAAAGCACAAGATAACATTACGTTCTGCTTGAGCAGATGAAAAGTGTAACTTAATGTATGGCATTGACAACCAGAAAATTAACGTTTTTGTCTTCATTTGTACTGGGGTAACATTAGAATACTTAGGGACATTTTGCTCTGTTTTGTTTGGATTCAGAAAATTTAATAAAATAAATGATATTGCCTATCCTCTCAGGATACCTGTAATCAGTGTTACAAGTGTCCCAGGCACATCGTTTTTCCATTTTTGAAGCATAAAACCGATGCGAGCTTCGGATCTTCCAGTGTTTCTCTGTGGCGCTGAAACCTAAAGATGTCTGAGTTCCGCTCCCCGTGCAACTGATACTCGACTGCCATTGGCTAGTCTGCTTTCGAGGGGAGGGGCTTACCGATAGGTCAATTGTATCGGAAAAGGTTCATTACTCAATGCTTTTTAAAACGGTTCATGCTGTGGCCATCTTGTGTTCATAAAAATGACACCTTCCAAAGTCCTGTGGCTCATTACAGCTCCTGGTTTCACATCTGGTTCTACAACTGATTCCTTGTTTTAATTTATTGTATAAAAATAATATCCATTGTCAAAGTCATTTAACTGTCATCATTTGTGCCTCAGGTGTACATGCCACTAAAATAATTCAAATAAATCAAACATAAACTCATGAATTAAATCTGTGATCTGTCAATGTTAACTCTGCCTCAGTCCCTTAGACTGTTATTTCATGGGCAAAGTTCATTTGACCTACTTAATAAGAAGATAAGAAATACAATGCTAACACATTATAATGTAAAGTGAGCGCGCTGAGTTTTAGCATGCATGCTTTATATTACATTGTTTCTGAAGAACTGTCTGTTTCATTGTTACGCAGAGGGATGGCTGCCCCAAGATCGTGAACCTCGGCAGCTCGAAGACCGACCTTTTCTATGAGAGAAAAAAATATGGTTTCAAGAAGAGGTGAAGAAACAGAGGGATTTTCTTTGCCACAGTAGTTTTTCCATGCAAGAGTTTTTCATTTTGATAACAGACATGTTGTTACAATAAATTTTGTAATGTTGATTATTCTGTTGTGTTTGATTTTGAATATTATAATACTGCATACTTCAAATCTTCAGACTTCTAGTATTTTCCTTGTTATTGACAACCTTTAATTTTTTCCGTGATTAGATGCTTGCAAGAAGGAATATTTAATCTCTTTCAACGTTTGGATTTAGCAGCTTGAGGTATAATAGAGATTTCAAGATGAGACACCTGGGCTTATGTATAATAAGTCCAGCATTATGCATCGTCGTTCTGGGTATTATTGGTGTTTTGGCTACACAGTGTATCCAGTATTTAATTCGACGTAACTCTTCTATCAAGGACCACGTCACAGGAAGGAAAGACATTCCAAATATAGATTTTACTAGTACAACCACAATCTACTTATTGCCTTTCTTTAAACACATTATTGTATTGGGCAAAATCCAATATCGATTAGTTTTCAAATTCATATATAAACATAAACCTGCTCCAACATGTATATTTCTATTGAATAAAACTTATTTGTAGCTTGCATTTGCCCTGATTTGCATTTAAATGTGTGACGTGGCCCATTTAGGTAAAGGATTTTGAGATTGTATGGGCTTGCTAGGCATATGCTTGACCGAACCTTGGGAGTTGTAATTCAATAAATGTTAGGTAATCTGGATTGAAATGTGATCGCTTCTGAAGAAAACCACCACGAATGTCAGCATTATTTTTCAGACGGCAGATTGTTCAGCTCAGTAGATCTGCATATCACGCTTCCTCCTTTAGCCCCGCCCTCTTTGTGTTATGCAACTTTTTTTTTGCCATCTGTCTTTGTTATACAAGGTTCCTCTCTCATCTGAAATTTGAGATTCAGTTAGTCATAATTCTCTGAGGCATCAAAGCATTTTGTGATCAAATGCATTGCTATATTGTTATAAATGACATGTAGGCAAGACACATTTTTGAATTCTTCAATAATATGTACAAGAAACATCCAAAAAGACACA
Source organism: Ptychobarbus kaznakovi (assembly GCA_027422405.1). NCBI lineage: Eukaryota > Metazoa > Chordata > Actinopteri > Cypriniformes > Cyprinidae > Ptychobarbus > Ptychobarbus kaznakovi. The sequence continues at coordinate 11,779,353 of CM049808.1, read as the reverse complement.
GAGACAACATATACAAGTCAAAAAAATGTTCACATGACTTACAAAGAGAATTCATTCCACCCAAAAGAACAATGACAATTAGAAAAACACATACAAACAAAGATTTGTTACTGCAAAAAAGTTTCATAACCATTCATAACTAGAGTTTTTATCTAGTTTAGCAGAAGAAATGCTTTTTGTCAGGAAGTCACTATTCCTTTCAGAACAGCCATCAAATGCTATTCCATTTTATTGTCTTGTCTTGAAAGGAAGCTCAAGAAGAAATGACAAACCGTAGGTGCACTTTTTAAAAAAGTGCCGAAAACCACAAATATGCAAAGTTTAAGCACCTGATTTAAATGGAGTCGTTCTGTACTAGCTAAAGAAAACATGTTTTTCAGCGTTCTCAGTTCGCTTTGGTCAAGATTACATTACATATCAGATTCCCTTTCCACAAAACCCCTGAAAAAGGACAAATGTGGTCACATGTGAGTAATGCAAAATTAAACTTTGTAATAAACGTTAGCTTAACTTCCACTTCACAACAATGAACCGAGAACACAAGATATCGACTATTTGTGAAACTTTGTCTTGGAAGATACGTTTCAAAATGACAGACAAGTTGCACAAAATATGTCACTAAAATGGAGGAACGTGGCAAGCAGTGGGCTGATACTCTTTCGAGAGGTTTGAGTTTGGTTTCTGATATGTAACACAATAGGCGCCCTTTATAAACAGGCGCTCTGCTGAAGACACTTACGGATTCATATTGACTGAGCTACGAATGGTGTGGTTCACACTGCAAAGCCATTTTTGTAAAATATTTGAAGTTTTCTGAAAAAATATACATCATATGATACATATGAAAAAACTATAACAGCACTTCATTTGTTTTTCTAAGTTTGAAGCAGATAGAAGATCCGTCACATGTACAGTGTTATTTCCGTACACAAACTGACCTCCACGAGTCCCAGAAAGGGCAAGCAACCATTGTGAAGTAAACAAGGTGTGGTTTTAGAAGATCTACTGAACATCTCAATTAGGTCTAAATATTTTTTAGGTTTCGCAGATATAAAGAACACAGTCGTTTCTACTGAATTCTAGCACTTGCTGACAGTAACACAAAACATGATCAATTTACAATTCCTGCTTACAGTTTTGTTTCCATTTCAACAGTTATCTGTAATGATACATTTTTTATGTGATACATTCTCCCCATATTTCAATAATGGCATTTTATTTCTACTTTTGAAGTCAAAATGCACCACTTGGTACCCTGTACCAAATTTGCCAAAGGAATTCGTAGAATTAATGTAATTTTTCAGAGAATTCAAAGATAAACATACCGAAGATAATATAAAAGAAAGCACATTGAAGTCAATGCCAGTCATTCTTTATGAATAAAGACCAGTGACTTTCAATGCACATTATTTCCTAAAAATACTCTGATGTTATCAAGCCTGTCATAAAACAAGAACCTCTTTTAACCTGATGCATAAAAAAAACACGAAAAAAGCTCTATAGGACATACATGGGTGTGCTTTTGAACTGAAGTAAGATTAACATGAAGGGGATATGTTGATTATAATGGTTGACAGTGTTTTTTAAGAACATGAATATCACTTAGCTGTATAGTTTAAACCAAATGTTCATTTATCTCCTGTTTTCTCCTCTTCATTCCACACCATTATTAATTTATTGCCTTTGATGAATGCAAATAAATCAATAATTGTTTAGAGGTCTTCAGCCGGTGCACTTGAAAAAGAAGAGAAAAGGTTGTTATTCACCACATTATTTACAGTACTACTTGACCTATAAGAGTTGCTGTGTTTTAACTTGAGTGGGGCTGTTTCGATTGTGTGTATATGTGTGCACGTTTTGTCCCTTACAGCGGTCCGTATTTAGCTTCATAGCGTGCCACAACATTCTTGAAGCGCCCAAAGTCCTTGCGCAACTCTGCCACTTCCTGTCTCAAAGCAGAGTTCTCTCGCTCCAGAAAGGCTGCTCGTACCGTGATCTGATTCTCTTTTAGACGCCTGGCATCTCGTGAACGTTTGGCTGCAACGTTGTTCTTCTTTCTCCGATTCCAGTATTTGTCATCCTGAAATAAGAGAGTGGATATAAAATAAAATGTTGGGGAACATAATTTATTCATCTCTATTTTAAGAATGGCCCTGTGTTGTTATAAATACAACTGTTAATATCTTTTTACATAACATGTTCACGTGTTGACTAAATACTTCAGAGCATCTCTTTATGTCTGTATGTTTAGGGTGTAACTATATAATTAAGTTTTGGGCTTCAGGCACAAATACTTGCTTGGCTTTGTTGATCAGTGAAAGGAATACTTCAAACCAGTTAGACCTTCCTTCATTTTTGGAACACAAATGAAGATGTTTATGATGAAATCCGAGAGCTTTCTAAACCCGCATAGACAGCCAAGGCCAAATTTTAAGGCCCAGAAAGGTAGTAAGGACATTGTTAAGACAGCCCACGATGTGACTTTAGTGGTTCAACCTTAATTTTACCAAAATACTTTTTGTGTACACAGAAAACTAAAATAACGACTTTATTCAACAATTTCTTCTCTTCCGTAACAGTTTTCGACGCACGTTCATGAGAGTGCCACGACACGTGCGTGTGCATTCCTCTGCTTATGAACAAGACACAGCGCATCCAGGTTCTACATCAGAATGCAGGCTAACTTTACGGTTGAACCACTGATGTCACATGGACTATTTTAACGATGTCCTTACTACCTTTCTGTGCCTTAAATGTGGAAGTTACGCTGCTGTCAATGCAGGGTCAGAGAGCTCTCAGAATTCATCAAACATGTCTTAATTTGTGTAACGAAGATAAAGAGAGGTCTTACAACCCAAGGGTGAGTAATTAATGAGATTTATTTTTTATTTTAGGTAAACTATATAGTATATATATACTCGCAATATGAAGGTAATATTTATGTTAGTTTTATTTTAGTGTCATTGAGATATTAATATAATTTATATTAATATTTTAAAGGTTGTTTATATTTATATTTTCAGTTTATATTTTGTTGTAATATTTTTTTTTAGTTTTGTCATTTTAATCAGATTTTAAAAAGTCTATATAGTAAATAATAACAACACATTTTTATTTCAGTTTTTGTTTATTTTAGTGAATCGAGTTAATTATGTAAATATAATGCCTTTCAGCAAATAGCTGAAATAAAATAAGTTTAAAGATATTTTAGTAAAAGTTTATTTTTTTTCAAGTAACAGTTTTCTTCAACTGGTTTGAGTTTTAGTTAATTATAATAACCCTGAGGAAGGTTCGACTGTGTTTACCTTCTTTTCCTCAGGCACAAGCACTTTCTTTGCCTTCTTGATCATAGGCTGAGGCCTCAGCTCCTCCTCGGAGAAGCGATGTTTGCGAGGGTTGAACAGTTCACCTCCGGGGATGCTGGACAGCACAAGGTCTGTGGGATCCGGCTCATAGGGGACCTCTACCTCGATATCTTCTGGATCAATGGGCTCCGACGTCACACGCTCCTCATCTGAAACGGGAATTAGTCAATTCCAGTAATGAAATTAAATCAAATTCTAGTACTGTTACATTAATTTCCGACGTTTTTGCTATTCCAACTGAATAGGTTTAAAGTAGTGCAGTCAAACGATTAATCACATCCAAAATAAAAGTTTTTTGTTTACATAATATATGTTTGTGTACTGTTTTAGAAAAAATATGTTACGTTTATAATATATTAAATATGATAATTTATACGAATGTAAATATTTTCAAAACATATGCTGTATGTGTGTGTCTTTATATATACATAATAAATGTAAACAGTACACACATATATTATGTAAAAAAAACTTTTATTTTGGATGCGATTAATCGTGATTAATGGTTTAATACCACTAAGTTGAAATATCACTTAGCTGTTGTTGAGTCTTTAAGTCAGATCTTCGTGATAAACAGCATGACTGTGTAATGGATTAAGTGTGTTCTGACAGAAAGTACACTATGTTCTGTTTTCTCTGCTGACCTGATTTGGTGTCTGGTGAGCTAGAGCTGGTTGATGTGATCGTGACCACTTCCTCCTCACACTGATCCAGTTCCATGACTGGCATAAGAGACATTGCTGGGGCTGTCTTGCTTGTAGAGGTTATGGATGGTTTTTCAGTTGTCAGCTGCAAATTTTCTTTTGCAAGACTCTTCTGCAGACCCTCATCCCCTGCGATAGGAATGCCATTCTCCATGAGAAACTCCTCCAGATCCATGTATTCCAGGTGGAAGGTATCGCCATCATAGGGAATGGTCTTTTCCCAGATGGCAGGTGTTAAGGCAGCTGATGGTCCCATGTCACAGACCCCTCCTCCCATGTCAGCATCCTCAAAGAGTTTATCTTTATCATTTTCTGTAATAATAAAAAAATTATATATTCTTTTAAATCCAAAGTCTTAGAATATACACGTAATTTGCGTCAGACAAAAAGTAGAGCAAGTGTAATACGATTTTAAAGTTGTGTTACTGGGTACAACAAACTGTATCCGTTTCATCTAGAGACAGCAAAAGTTCGGTTCTTGCGAAGAGTTGCGTTCGAAGAACTGGATACACAATATTTATTATTAAACGTGTATGTTGTTATTTCATTTTACACTTCAGTTTGTGTTTGACAAGATTCAGCATAAAAAAACAATTGTGCGCAGACAAATTATCGCGCAGACCGCATCTTTGCATCACGAGCGCAGCGCTGAAAAAGGACTACATAAGGGGTGTACAATGTTCATATACATTGAAAAGGGCTGAAATAACAATTGTTATTGTGAATCGGTTCCACTGACTTACTGAAAAGTCCGGGCGCCAAAGAACGTTTCATTCACGAAATTCCATATTTTTTTCGAGAATGCAACCGTTGAGAAATTAGGATCCACTAAACATGTTATCAACAACACGAATACAAATATTCTTTATTTAACGTGACATAGCCAGAAAAGCTTCCTGGGCTGTTATATTAACATACAGCATGCACTCGGCTGTAATTCAGCAGTAACTTACAGCGAGCACCGACCGCAAGCCTCAGCGCAGCCACAAGCCCCGACTGGTGCAGAGGCACTTACCGTCATCGCCTTCGAGAAGATTCGGTGGCGGAATTTCCATGATTTTCTTTAAAACTACGGGAAAGGCAGGAGAAGGAGAATCAGAGCCTGCGTCTATCGTGACGGAAAGGTCCACGTCCATTTCGACCGAAGATTTTGTACCGCGCGTAAGAATAGCGTGACTTTAAAAACAACCGGAAATCCCTAATTTAATCAAAGAAAAAGATGTTAATGTCTTCAAAACCTTATTCACTCAAAAAAAAATCAATAATCAAATTTGAGATCACCTTGCCGGTTTACACCTCTCTACTCTACTTTTGTGTTTGACCCAATTTTAACGTTGGCTACAGAAGAGCGATTTGGCTTTAACATACAAATAAACCACGCCCTATTGTAGAAAAAAAAAAAATTTTTCTGGATGCGGATAGGTCGGTTGCGCTCTCCTCTAATGAATAATAAATGAAGCAACGACAAGTGCGTGTCGGTGGGACGGATCGTCGACTCCTCATTGGTCGGTCAAAACGGTTACATATATTTTCTCAAATGTGTTGGAAAAACGTGTCACGAGACCCATATATACATATACACACTGACACAGTTGGGTTTGAAATGTGGGGCATACTTACCATATAAAACCCCTTGCCTTTTACACGTTTACTAATTTATTCCAAATAAAAACGCTTTCGTAGTACTACTGACATTAAAGGCCACCTTTAATTAAACCTTAATCTTGTCCGCATTAATAACACAACAGTGTCAGGGAACAACATGCCGCGTCATTGTACCTAATTAGCGCATACCTCGCGGGGAACACTGTGTACTGTGTACCGTATCATATATACTGGCACATGGCCTCGCACGTGCAGTCATGGCACGCAGTGTAAATACAGACCAATCACGAAGCAGCAAAGGTAGCCTATAGCGAAAACATCGCGTATCATCATGTGCAGAATGAGGTTACAGATATCTTGCCCTCGAAGAGAGAGAGAAAGAGAGAAAGATATCTTGCCCTTGAGTTTACGACGTGTGATATACAATTTATGTTATCCGGTAATATTTCATAGTTTATTTTGAAAGTTATACAGACAAGATTATACATTACAAATAAACAATCAGCGATTTTTTTATGTCTGCTACTATAAGCATATTTCAGTTACGGTTGCATACCTTTAACATTTACAAGTGGATCAGTGTCATTACATTATCAGTCCAAATTGTCATGTTCTACTTAATACAAACAACAGAATCATATTCTTACAAATATGTTTGTAACCTACTTGATTCTCTGAAATAAAACAATTCTACATCAGACTGCATCAGATTTAGTCATTAAGCCTACTTGGTGCAACAAGAAATGATGCAATCTACACACAAAAAAAACTTTTAATAAAGACAGACAGTCCGAATGCTGTCAAAGTAATGACACTGTAAAAGCATAATAAAATTTAGCAAATATATACAAAAGAACAGACACCACTTTGGAAGAAAATTTAGGTTAATTCAAATGTTCCCATATTAATAATAGTTTAAGTGCAAATACAGATTATATAGTCACTGTAAGTAATGCATCCAAAACGTTGTGTTAAACTATTTCCCAATGCACAATATTTGCTGTTGACACTTAAGAGTCCTGAAAAGAAAAAGTTCAGATAATATAAAATAATAAATTGCTTATTTGTGCAATAAAACTGGAAGCAGTTCATTTACATATCATTTTAATGCATGACGTAGTATCGTATGTCACAAGTACAATAGTACAACAGCACACAAAGTTGTGTCAGCTGTAGACTGTATAGTGGGAATTCAGGTAAACGGGAGCGCTCCCATTTACCTGTATTGAGCCAATGGTTAAAGTTCTTACCGTTATCACCAATCCAAGGGACAGAGAAGGGATACTCAAGCAAGGGACTTGAATATTTCCGGGATTTCTGATGACATCTCAAAACAATATCAGTCAACACCTTGGAAAAAGCTGGATGCAGGAGACGCTTAATCAGACACTTCGTCAAACGGTCTCTCACATAAAGAATAAGCTGGAACAAAACTGACACTCCTGAAAGTTTTTATTGAGGTCACAAGGTCTGTCCTATCTAAGTTACTTAACTAGTCCCGCCTCAAATCCCCTTATTTCCGTGCGGATGAACATTTTGACCAATAGATATCGTTTCAATGTGCTTGTTGTTTAATAGTCAATGAGGCGCGGTACTTTATTGGTCATTCTAGCTGTATGTCTTCACTCAGTGAGCCAATAAGAATGAAGAGAGTTATCTAAGTCTAAAACATCTGCGTGGGAGTGTTACGAAAGAGAGTGCGAATCACACAGCACTGCTGTGACAGCAGTAGTGATGGCGAAATGAAGCGTTCTGTACCAGTAAACCTTTCAACCCAGTAGTATCGGGAAGAGGTTCATTACTCGCATGCTGTAGCCATCTTGTGGTCATAAAAAGGATTGACACTCTCCAAAGTGCTGTGATTCATTACAGCCTCTGATTCCTTGTTTTAATTTATTGTATAAAAATAATGGCCATTGTCAAAGTCATTAATTTGTGTCGGTGTACTTCCACGAAAATAATTCAAATAAATAAAACATAAAATAATTAATTAAATCTGTGAAATGAATCTACTCCACCAAGCTACTGTTAAAAGCATGAGCCTTGTCAGACTGGTCGTGGCGGCTGTGTCGCAATATATAGTGATATTCTCAATGTTACTCAGAAAACAGGATACAGGTTTAACTCATTCGAAATACTTATGCTTAATGTTACACTGTCAAAATGTCAGTTATACCCATTCTCTCAAAAAAAGAAACTCGTAATCTTGAGCGCGAATGGAGAAAAACTAACTTGGAAGTCTTTAGAATTGCGTGAAAAACAGTATGTCCAGCTATAGACTAAAAGCTGCCAGTACCAAGCATATCCGCAAACTTATAGATAATAACCAAAACAATCCAAGGTTTTTATTTAGTACAGTGGCTAGATTAACAAACAAATGTCACCAGATCTAAATATTCCCTCACGCTATGACAAAAGAAGTACTTCCAATAGGATTGAGCAAACTTATAGACAACCTGCATAAGGTTTTATTTCAGTACAGTGGCTAGATTAACAAACAATTGGTGTCACCAGATCTAATATTCCCTCGGTTTAATAGTAATGACTTTATTAATTTCTTCACTGATAAAATAGATAACATCAAATACAATAAGATAGATTCTACAGCGTCTAGAAGCTTCATTCATCTGTAAGAAAAACTGCAACTATAGGACAGGATGAGCTAAATAAACATCACTGCATCTAAACCAACAACATGTTTATTAGATTAAGTACCCACTAAACTATTGAAAGAGTTGTACCTGTAGCAGAAGAACCGCTTCTCAATTATTAACTCCTCGTTATGTCCGTCCCAAAACCATTCAAGCTGGTTAAAGCCTCTTATTAAGAAACCAGAACTAGATCCTTGTGAACTGGCAAATTACAGACCCATTTCAAATCTTCCGTTTATGTCTAAACTTTTAGAAAAAGTTGTGTCTGCTCAATTGTGCTCCTTCTTGCAAGAAAATGATATCTATGAAGAATTTCAGTCAGGTTTTAGGCCCCGCCATAGCACAGAAACTGCACTTCTTGCGTCAGACCAAGGCTGCATCTCGTTGCTAGTTTTACTTGATCTTAGTTACTGCGTTCGAAACTATAGATCATGACATACTCATAGATCGATTACAAAACTATACAGGTATTCAAGGGCAGGCTTTAAGATGGTTTAGATCCTACCTGTCCGATCGCTACCACTTTGTTTATTTAAACGGGGAGTCATCTCAATTATCACCAGTAAAGCATGGAGTACCACAAGGATCTGTCCTAGGTCCTCTGTTATTTTCATTATACACGTCGCCCCTTGGTAATATTATTAGAGAACACAGGATTAGTTTCCATTGTTATGCTGATGATACTCAACTATATATCTCAACAAGACCAGATGAAACTTCTAAACTATCTAAGCTAACGGAGTGTGTTAAAAATGTAAAAGATTGGATGACCTACAATTTTCTCCTTTTAAACTCAGATAAGACAGAGATATTACTTATTGGACAAAAAAACAGTACACAGAATCTCTTGGATCACAATTTGCAACTAGACGGATGTCCTGCTACTTCCTCTACAGTCAAAAATCTGGGTGTTATATTAGACATCAACTTATCTTTTGAAAATCATATTTCCCATGTTACATAAACAGCATTCTTCCATCTTAGAAACATTGCCAAGCTAAGGAACATGTTAACTGTTTCAGAAAAGCTAGTTCATGCATTCATGACCTCTAGACTAGACCATTGTAACGCACTGCTAGGTGGTTGTCCTGCATCTTCAATAAACAAGCTACAGATAGTACAAAATGCTGCGGCTAGAGTCCTTACCAGGTCAAGAAAATATGATCAAATTACTCCAATTTTACAGTCTCTGCACTGGCTACCTATTAAGTTTTGTATCAGTTATAAATATTATTACTTGCCTATAAGGCCCTAAAGGATTTAGCTCCTGCGTACCTAACTAATCTTCTATCACGCTACAATCCAACCCGCTCCCTAAGGTCGCAAAACTCTGGACTCTTGGTAGTACCTAGGATAGCAAAGTCCACTAAAGGAGGTAGAACTTTTTCAAATTTGGCCTTCCTGATAATGTTCGGGGTTGAGACACACTCTCTCTGTTTAAATCTAGATTAAAGACACATCTCTTTAGCCAAGCATTCATATATTGCATCTCATAATCTTGTACTTAAGTTATATCTGATCAAATGCACATTATTATACTTTAGCTTGGGTTGAAAAAATATTTTTTGCTTTGGATGGAACAACAGCTACGCTAATTATGTCTCTATTTGTTTATCTGTTTCTGCCACGGGATTAACATCCCATGGTAACTAGGAATTACACAAGCTTCAGTCTGGATCTAACCCTTAAATTATCTGAGATGACCGAACACCTGAGAAGAGATGATGCCAACCCCTCAGAGGACCTCAGAGGAAGCCAACCCTCAGACAGTATACAGAATTACCAAATTTTGCCATAAGTTAAATATATAAATCTATTGCAGAAACTTAATTTCCTGTAAAGCTGTTTTGCAACGATTGTATCGTGAAAAGCGCTATACAAATAATCTAGAATTGAATTAGTAAATTTTAATTCTGCCTCAGTCCTTAGACCAGTGGTTTCAAACTCAATTCCTGGAGGGCCACAGCTCTGCAGAGTTTAGCTCCAACCAGCTCCATGTCACACCTGCTTGGAAATTTCTAGTAATCCTGAAGACCATGATTATCTGGATCAGGTGCGTTTGATTAGGGTTGAAGCTAAACTGTGCAGAGCTGTGGCCCTCCAGGAATTGAGTTTGATACCAATGCCTTAGACTCTTATTACATGGGCAACGTTTATTTTACCTTAATATATAAATTACGCTAAAAAGAAAACAATGCTAACACAGTATAATGTAATATAATGTAAAGGAAACGCGGCTGAGGTTTGCTTCGTTTGAACCGCATTGACGCCTGTTTCACACATGCTCCATCTGCAGTGCGTATGCGGTCCGTGTGCGTTACGTATGCTGTGCAGAAGCAGCACGGACTCATTGTGCTTTCACACAGGACACGTTTGCAGTCCGCTCCTGATCTGCGGCTGTTTACCACAAACAAAACATTTATCCATTATTTTAATTTCAAATCCGAACGTTGTTAGGCTAAACTGAAAGTACTTTTTCAGCATTGTGATCCTCTTTTATCACAGTACAGTTACACCATCTTTCATAGACATATTTACGTTTAAACTCAATTAATATAAACAACGTATTAAATGCATTTGGCTATAGATTTGTATATTAAGTTGCTCAAGCAAGTGGAAACACATTTTTTAACACAGCATATAGCCTACAATGTGTTGGGCTCTCACAAATATTTTAAATTAAAACCACTGACAGTACAGTCGGCTCAGTCTTAAAGCAAAATCGCTAATTTTGATTTCAAATCCAAACGTTGTTAGCCTACTGAACTACTTTCAGCATTGTGCATTCAGCATCCTCTTATCACACAATCTTTCATAGACATATTCACTTTAAACTCAATTAATATAAATGCGTATTAAGTTGCTCAAGCAAGTGCAAACACATTTAAACACAGCATATACTTTTCACAAACATCTTAAATTAAAACTCGTCTCTCGTGCCTACATTTAAATCTTAATTGAAAACGGTCCTGTGGGCCTTAAAGAACTTTCTTTGTCTACCTCCACAAGACACAAGTGCATATGTTGCCTTGTTTATCTAAAAGTGCACTTTTATTTGTTTTACACCTAGCCAAGACTTGAATTATATCTATTTATTGTGAAATTACTACATTTTAATGTCAATCCATGTTAATTTTTACCGTGAACAAAGCGCTGTCACTTTAATTCAGCGCATGCAGCACAGAAAAAATAGACTCTGACATCGCTCCAAAGCGCGCGCGCTGCCAGCCGCAGCACTGGAACGCACTGCCGGACCGCAACCGCGTGCAGTGCAGAAGCGGCGCGTGAAAGCTCTCAGCACGAGCGCGATGCGCGCAGCGAAGACCGTTAATGCAGAGAAGGGGAACATGGGTTATGCAACGCAAACGCATTTCTTATTTTTTTAATATTATTATTATTTGAAGTGTTTGCTAAACAGAGTATGTGTGAATCAGGCGTGAAGCAGTCATTGTAAAGTACTGTTTTATTGTTGTTGTGATTTTTAATTAAGAATAACAATGAATCCATCTTTTGTTTTCAAGAGAAGGAAGACCATTTTTCTTTTCTTCGAAAGTGATCTTCTTTTCACTTTCAAGAGTTGAAAGCAAAAAGAGGACGTCATAATCACAAATAATCTGATGAAAAAGAACGTGCTTTTGGCAAAGCGAATCAAGCTCAGATACAACCTGTCTGCCGCTGGCCGCTTGCTTCTTTAAGAAAAAAAATTTTAACAAAAAAAATGCTCCAAACATTTTTCGAAATATTATTTTTTTATACAAGCTTCTGATTTGGGAGAAGGGGAGCCTCGGTGTCAACGTTACTTACACAGCAGACAAACGCCAACAAACTAGTTTGTTGGATCAGTGAGTTACCCCTGTCGGCATTGGTTAGTTTGTTTTCACCCGACTATTTGACTGTATTTTATTACGACTAAACCTACACCTACCCCAACCCTTAACCGACCCCTTACAAAAATAGTAATTATTTTTGTACAGTGTGATAAAAAGTATGCTGTATTGATGCCCAGTAGAACCATATGTATCCCTTCTAGCCACAACCGTACTTGTATTCAGGTACCGGCTTGTAGGCCTATTATATTCCTCCACGTCCGCTGCGTTCTGAAAACTCTGGCCGTTTGATAATACCTAGATTATCCAAATCAACTGCGGGCGGCAGATCCTCTTTCTATTTAGCACCCAAACTCTGGAACAATCTTACCTGTTCGGGAGGCAGACACACTCTGTCAGTTTAAATCTAGATTAAACGAAACATTATTAAGAAGAAATTTCTTCTTATCTTCCGTTCTTCTTATTTTCTAACTTAAGAAAAAAGTTAAGAATATTCTTATCTTTTTTTCATAAGATTGTTCTTAAGACAAAACTTAAGAAGAATTCAAATTCTTGAAAATAATCTTAAAAATCATTGTAAATAATTTCTTACATTTAGGACAGCCACAGACTTGTCTTAAATCCCAAACAGTAAGAATTATTTAATAAATGTATTGGGTTATTTCAAATTAATTGTTGTATTTCAGCATTACAACAACATTAGCAACATAGAATACAAAGTAGGACTAATAATAGGGATGTGCACGAGTTTTCTGAAGTGACAGGGATGCTAATGTAAACAATGATCGGTCATGATTAGCCTGTGTGACGCTACTTTTAGCTGACTTCAAAACTCAGTAGCAACTCTACCAAAATGAGTCAGATAGGGAGTTTTAATTGGATGCTTTTATTTTAGCTTATAAATACGACAGAAGCTGCATCCGAAAACTTAGGCAGCTGACTTGCTACCCTGTCAGGCAATGACTTAAGGCAGCGTTTTTGCACGGAGGCACCTCGCGAAACTGAGTTCGGACAGGCTTCTGAGACAGCGTAACGGGTTAAGATAATATACAGTTTTGGTGCTAAATTAATTAATATTTAATATACAACACTGGTTTCTCGCTAGAAATAACACCAAAAGTTTAGTCAGAAATATACATTTATGCACAAACTAATGCAATTCTTTATTTTTTAGCTCAACCGAGACTGGCTGTTTTAAAAACGCGAAGCTTTCGCGACAAAAACTGCGTGCTTATTTGATTATGAGAGTAATTACAATAAAGGGCGAGTTTATCAGTGCGTCATGTAACTATTTGTTCTTATTAATGTTCTTAAGTGAAACTTATAAAAAAAAATCAAGAATTGCACACATTCTGAACAATTGTAGCAGACTAACTAACTGATAATACACAGTTTAAAACTATAATCTAAGAAAAGTCTGTAAAAATAGAGCACGACCTACTCTGTTAATGTGAAGGTATTTTCTGTATTGATTTTCCACAGGTTTTTTACCTGCATTTGAAATTACGCATTGTATTTTGTGTTTTTGGATTAAATGGTTACAACGGATTATAAATAACAGATAATGTCCTGGAAAATTACTAGCTTTTCCATTTTTCTAGATAATGTTCTTACAGTGTAGTCTACTTACTGATCAATAAATCACAGTACAGGCTACTAACTAGTATCATAAATGAACAATTCTTCAATTATTATTATTAAATTTAACAATTGCAAATAGCAGCTAACTTAATTCACGTGATGCATGTACTGCTAATCATCTTTGGTTTCCTTGAGTAATTTAGATGAAAAATGTGTGCCTTTTATCATTTAATCAATAAAAGTTTTTTCAATATAGCTAAATTTGTTGCTAGGTGTTTTTTGGAAGAAAAAATTGCTAGAGTAGTGTGAAAAGTTGCTAAATTTAGCAAAAAGTTGGCAACACTGGTTTAGGTTCCTTGCTGCTGTCGCCTCTGGCTTGTTTAGTTGGGGGCACTTCGTTTCCAGCGATATCATCGACTTGATTGCACAGATACTATTTAAACTGAACTGGACGATGCCATCACTAAATTCAATAATGAAATGCCTTTAACTGAAAATTGAGTGTTAAATATTGTCATTTTACATTATTGACACTATTTTCCTATTTTGATATTGTGCAGTTGCTTTGTTACAATTTGTATTGTTAAGCGCGCTATATAAATAAAGGTGACTTGACTTGACTATTGATAAACTGCATTCTTCAAGAAGTTTACTGGTTAGACAGGTTTTGGGGGAGGGAACTTCTCATTCAAGGGAGCATTTGATTGGAAAATAATATAAGAAATGCAAAGTGATCAATATGAAATAAACCTTTCCAATGTGATCAATAAAGAGATAAACATCTTCAAATGAACTTTTAAAAGGATTTCTTAAAAAGAACGTCTTTGAAAGTAATTAAATAAACATCAATAACATCACACACATTTTCTAAAACAGTCTATTTATTGTTAAACACTTTCATGAGATTTGGTCCACTGTGATCAATATTTCACTTCCAACCAGGGAGAAAAAGGAGAAACAAAACAAAAGTAAAAATACAGTACAAAAAGAGGCATTGTTGTTTGTCCTTTTCATTTTCTCAAAACCCTGTTTTTTCCCGGTTATCTAAGCAGGTGAAAAGTAAACCCATCTGAACAGAAACATCTCAACCAATATATTCCAACATTTGCCAAATCCGACTTTCTTGTCTTTTTAGGCTGAACATGAATTACTATGAACATATTTCTGCTTCACACTTCATCTAGAAAGTGTGCAAAACAAAGGTCATTTAAAAATGGGCAATCTTCATAGATTTCGAAGTCCAGAGAGCCCAGAACATTTCAGTTCTGTGATAAAATAACCTCAAATGGAGAATGAGGATGGCGAGTAAATGACCAATACTGCAATCTTTAACCAGTCGATGGCCAGCAGTACTAACCCTATGATATGAATATGAATGATTCCAAACTCCATCCCATGTTTGAACAACAGAGACTGTTAACTGAGCTTCTCGGCTCTCAGGTTGTTCTCTCTCTTTCTCTCAATGGTTATGCACACTACCTCAGCATGATCACGTTCCTCATAATATTTCAGATGAGAACTGTGCAAAAAACCAGTCTCCATTGCCAACTAGAGAACATTAACGATACACTTCCCTCCCCTATTTCTTTAAACAAGTTGTCTAACTGTGTATATATCATTATACCGAAAGAGTAGGATTATTTGTTAAGGTATTTATAATCGTGTATAAATGTATTGTATAAGGCGCTATGCAGACAAACAAATATCCATGTATGCTTTGTGTCCCGTCCAAGTATAGCGCTGAGGATCGAATCATAATCAAGATTGTGGTGCAGAGGAAAGTTGCTACGGCATGATGTGTTTCACTACAACCACTCTATAAACCCTCTTAAAAGAGATCACAGGTTTCAGAAAACTCACAATATCTAAAACACATCACAAAAGCATAACACTAAATGTTAATGGTGTCACTCGCTTTTCACTGTGTTTAGGCTGAAAGATAACAGACAGATAGCTACCCTAGGATTCCTCTTTTCTGGACAGCTCACTAAGCATACATAGACATAATTCACTGTTAAGTATTATATTCATACATGGATACATATAATTAAAGTGTTATACATAGCAATTAACATACATATATCAATAGCATATAGGAAGATAGAAGTCATAATGGCAATCATTATCATCACTGTCATCATCATAATAATAGCAGTAGTAATAATATTATCCCTCGGTAAAGCGTACTAGGTCACTCCAGAAAGTCCCTCTCAATCTCCACACAAGCTGGAATCGGTTACCAGGCTAAATCTGCTCCTTCACATGTCATCTAAACCCAGAAATGCAATGCAAAGCACAAACTTTATTCTATTTTCTATAACAAACCATCACAGGGTGCTTCAATTACCATTCTATAGCATTATATTTGGGGCAGCAAATTCTCACGCAGACCTCACAAATCGGACACTTCTGGAATGACTTATAAAAATAAAATAAAAATCACTAACCATCTAATCAGCAATACATGTCATATAGCATAGCTCAAGAAGTTCTATGTAATCAATACAAGGTAAGGTTATACTTAAGCTTAACTGCTAAGTTATCAATAATCATTAGTAGTATGCCAATATAGTAGATATATGTGTGTGTGCATGTGTGTATATATTTATATATATCATGTCCACTGAAAGTAAGGACACGGCGTACTAAGGGTAGCACTGCACGTCTTGACAGTATATTATGAATATAACTACACATAGGCAGGGCAAGTACAGCTCTTTTGCCTATATTCTTGTAATGCGTCTTTGTTCATGCTCTTAATATGAAATCAATAGACGGTACATATGGAGAACTAATGAGCTACTGGCCCGCGTTGAACTGTGGCGAACAAGAGACTCCTAGTAGCATGTTTATGGGTGTTACAGATTATGCACTTCAAATCCCAATCTAACAGCTTGAACGAACAAATACAGAAGCATCTTCCAACCTCAAATCACTCAAAGATCAAAAAAAAAAATGCAAAGTGTATTTTCAATCCAAATATTCAGGTCACTGAAGAGCTTCTTCATCAAGCACTGCCAAACTGTCACTCAGTGCAAATGGAAAGAATGAGGAAATCAGTGTCAGTGCAAGATCTGTGACTGCCATTATGCAAGTTGGGGTGGTTTTTACTTAGTCCATTATTAATTAGGTTGGTTTATCAAATACATTCGACATCCTGACAAATCTCAAATTTTGGCTGTACATTCAAACTCTTCTACCAATATGGCAGGAACACCGAGTTAAGCACCACTTCATAACTTCAATCTGATATCTGACACCACATACTTGACTGAAACATGAGTGGCCTTCATGACAGGTGCTTTGATTTAATACGGGGAGAACCAGTCTGTTTTGCTTTTGAGTTTAAAAAAGCACTGTGGGAATAGATCTTCAACTCGTCAGAAATGTGTTTAGGGAACATAAAGACAAAATGTCCTTACTTGAGTTAACGGTAAAAGTACCAGTGTGCACTCACAAGACACCCTATGAGCCTGTGCCAAGTGTCATGTCAGTGAGTGGGCGAATGTGATAATGTGTGAAAAAGCAAGTGGGAGGCGTGTATGTGGCAACAATCACTGTGTTAGTCATATAGTCAGGCGCTCTGCCCTGAAGGGCATCAGAGACGGGTACTTCCCAGAGTGGCACCGAAAGAGTGGGAAAGGGCCTTAGAAGCTGACATCTGAACAGGAAGACTCATCCAGACCGCCTGTAACCGCACACTTTCAGGCCCAGGTCACAGATCCCCTCCACCACCAGACATCCGTCTCCCAACCTGTCAAAAAGAGCACAGATAAATCTGATAACGCAGTTCAAGAAACTAAGAGCTTTCCACTTTATCACACAAACAATCTACTTTCTTCTGCAACCACCCACCATTGACTCAGAATAGTCAGTTGGCATGGCGATCTGTTTTTCCTCTGTGGGTGGAGTCATTAAGTTGCCGTCTGTTCGTCGGTTCTGATTGGTCAGTGAAAGCCACATCTCATACATCTGCTGCATGTCTCTCACTTAGAGAGCACAGAGAGATACACAACTTGTATTAAAACACATTAATGGATTAAGAAAAGATAACTGAATCACACCCATAAATGAAGAAAAAATAAAGCTATAAAACATTCAGTCAAAGAAATGGATTCTCACAGCTGTTGTTTTTCATATAGGTCCATACATCCCGCTCCTCCAAACTGTGTGCAAAAGAACAGTTCCCAATATAGTGGCACTTCTTCTGTTTCATGACATGAACACACATCTGCAAACACAAACGGATAGTCAAAAAAATTATAAAAATTGCAAAAACGTATGAGCCAAAAATGCGTAGTTATGTAACAATACTCAATTTCCAATTTATGTGAAACATTTAATGGGAAGCAATCATCTGTTTAAAATTGTGTAGTGAGTTAAACATCATAGATGAGATGTTTGCTGGCAACTCTTTCTGGTATAAAACCCTCTAAAAAGATCTGTTTACAATCAGTGCTTCATTCAAATTCTGCTAAAAATGAACAAAAAGCACTGTGTGGGTGGCTAAAATGTTTCCATTTCCAGAACACTATTAACGATGTGGCCTTTTGGTGTCAACTTCAGCCGGTTGTGTCAAATTACAGCACTGAATAACGCATTTCTATCGACAAAATGCATCTAAAAATAGTGGAGGAAACAGAATGAGATGCTGCGGGAGAACTAGGCTACGTGATCCAAGCTGCCCAAAGCATGAGAATTCTTTATTTTAATGCATTAGCGTAATGGCTTGCCCTGTCCGGCTCTTTGACAGATGCGTGTGCATCCTCAGTGCAAAAACGTTCAGTTTACGGTCATATCCTTATCTATAAATGTCACAGATTCATGCGAGCATTTCCATTTTTGCATAAAGGTCCGTCCTGACAGCCTGTGTTATGTTTAAAATACAGAATGAGCGCCGGGCGGGTGCGTGCACGCGCGTCAGACAGAGGGAGACAATTAACAGGATATGCAGCGCAAAAATATCCATTGTGCTGAAATATCTGTTGCTGAAAGTTAAATTAAGGCTTAAAAGTCAACATGCCGTGTGATTATTTTATGAGAGTAGGAATTGTTAAGGGATAACCGTGTAATTCTGAATATAAATATCAAACGCTTCATAGCTGCCTTATTACAGGATAAAGAAATGACACGTGACCAAAGTCAACGCGTGTTCCTGCAGAAAATTACTCTTACCTTTTGGTTAACACTGAGTTTGTGTTTTTATTTGTCTTTATTATTATTACAATTTTTAATAGAGATTCAAACTATATTCACTATTACAAGTGCTTAACCAATTTATTAAAACACATTTATGTAAGGTTTTTAACAAATGATGTAAGGTTTGTGCCACTGCTGCTCTAAACTAACAGCATTGGTGATTACCAAAATCATTTTTTTAGCTTTCTGTATTGGTTAGTCCTCCAAAATGCGTAAGCTCTTTAGTAACAATAGTAGGCTATTTCTAATGCTATAATATAATTATTGCTGTTATCTATGAAAGAAAGGCAGAGCACTTCATGGTGGGTTTTTTTCAGATACCCAATTACAGTCAAAAAGTACATAATGGCAGAAAGAATGCAAGCTGTTGCAAGGCATAGGAGGCCATTTTTGTTAAAGTGGGAATTAATACTATTTGGTTGTTTCAGTTTGTTATTTGCCCAATAAATGACAATAACGTTTTAAGATTTAAACAATTTTTCGACAAATTCCTAAAATATTAGTTTTCTCTTTATTATGATAGGTGTTCTAATAAATTGTTAAGTACTGTATGTGTATCATTCAGTTGGCACGTTTGTTTGAAAGACATTGGACAGAATGTGGAGTAGTGTATTTGTTGTCAAAATAAAATGTAAAAAAAGTTTTTTTATCCGATTAATCGAAAGAATAACCGACCAACTAACCGATTATCAAAATAATCGTTAGTTGCAGCCCTAATATACATGTATATATTATAAAACAGTTTAAATGTTTATATTTCAATACAAATTAGAGTAGAAACATGATTATATCATTATAAAGTTAATAAAACTGCCTTCTGTTTAATTTTTTTTTTTTATTTTTATCCAAGAATTGATGATTATATCTACAAGAACATAACTTGGAAATGTTTTGGTGCTGTTATTTATTTTAACATTTAATAAAATAGTAATGAGAAGGTTCCCTGTATAGTTAACATTATTAGTTGGTAGCGCCTTATCTTAAGAAAAACTTTCATGTACCTGAAATATTTACAAATCAATAACTTGTGACTCCGAATCAATGTGTGAAATCTATACCAATACCAAACGCTAATATTTACAATAATATTAAGATATTTACTAGAAATGTGTATTCAACCTGTCATTTGTCTGAAAAGAATGATAAGGACTTTAGAAAATAAATATTTCTGCATAATTAACTTCCATTACCATAAATATAACATTGTATGATGTTTAACAGATCACGAAAACAGCACCGCAGCTCAGTGTCAACACTAAAACCTGCTTGTCTGAAGAACCGTTTCTGTTTGCGGTCACAATAGTTTAATCAACAAAGGACTGGCTTACATCATATTGTTGGGGGTAGGTACGGGAAAAAGGCAGCGGTCGCACTACCACCCACTTTTTCTTCTCAAATGATTTCACTAGCAACACCCTGCGCTCTTTTGTCCAACTGGAAAGAAGAATAGACAAAGCAGAAAGAAGCATTATACCATAATTACACCAAATACCATTGTTATTGTCCTCAGGCAAAACTGCTGACTACTGTGTCCAATAAAAGCAGTCATATTACAACTGTTCCAGCAAACATTAAAGGTACGTTAATTTTTAATGAGCACATAATGTGCATCCTGGTGGTAAGATGATGCCTGCTTGAGTAAGGGAAGCTAACCTGTGCCTAGCTTTTGCAGTGCAGTACTTCAGGGACTTGTCTGGCTCATTGACCTGGCCCTCCCTCCAACACTGTCCACACACAAACTTCATCTTCAGATTCAAGCCGCGCCCTCGACCACATCCTACAAATCCTCCTCCACCTCCTCCTGTGCTTCCGCCCCCCATGCCGTCTCCTCCACTGACAACTCCTCCGGAGACAAAAGCACTAATGTTACTGCTGATCCCGCTGGGCTGGTGGGGGCCGAGCATGGGCTGAAGATGGTGAGTGAAAAAAGAAAGACTTACTAGACTTAAAACAACACAATTGACAATCAAATCTGCTGCAGGAGCAATTAAATAAAAAGACAAGATTCCAGCAAAGATGAGCATTTGTGAGACAGCACAGTGTTGTTGTTCAGCCTCACCTTCTGTCTCTGTGTATTCTGTTCCAATCTGTGCCAGTGTCTCTTAGACTCTTGCACCATCTCCTCATGGGTAATACCTGACCCAACACATAAGCACAAACACCATCAGTTGCTTTCAATTGTCCTCTGTTAAACAAGAGGCAAAAAAGGCACAAGTGACTAATTTCCTTCCTATTTTAATATAATATCTATATATGAACCCGGTCTCTTCTGTTCATAAAACCAGAATTTATTTGCAAAAAAAAATACAGTAAAATACTAACATATTACTGATTAAAATAACATATCTATTTTAAAATGTAATTCATTCCTGTGATAGCAAATATGTATTTTTAGCATCCACATAACATTTCTTATTATAGTACAAGTTGCTGATCTGCCAACCTTGTAAAATATTTTTGAGTACAAAAAATACTGGGGGGGGGTTGTATAAAAAAAATATATATATTTATATATAATTTTATACAGTCGGGAGCGAATATGAATTGAATGGCGCCAGCATAAGTTTCAAGGCAACAGAGTTCACTGCGTACTTTAATTAAAAAAACATAGACCTGTACATAGCAAAACTTAATAGATTAAACATAACAGATCCCTAGAATGCCCTCGGGTGCTTTTAACGTGTATCAATAAAGGAATGGATAGATTTCCTGACCTGCAGTATCCTGATATGTACAACTACTACCTCATCAACTTTCCCTCCTAACGTTACTCCGGAGACTCTTTAAAAGCCTAAAAAAGTCTGCAGGGTACAAATGGACGCAATCTATTTTTTTATGAATATTCAGGAGTCTGCTAAAACCACAGACTGTAAAAATGTCGCCACTGGAAGGGGAAGTCAACTGTGTTGTTAGCTAAAGTAATCAACCCTAGCTGTCCTAGGTAGTCAGCATAATAATATCACTGAGTACAGTAGACATCATAAATGTCATGAAATCTTACCCGTTTAATCCCAAATGTTTTGTATTAGCACGCTTTATTGCAGTGAACCATTTTAGTCGTCTATCAAACACGGTAAAAGGATTTCCCCTTTGCTTTATGGGACAAGTGTGTATATAGGAAAATGCATATTTTCAATTAAAGAGAACTTATAGATCTAATATGGGCTGCTTCTTGGTGCTGGACTCTTTTTTTATTGGTCATTTTGTGTGTTTTACGAATAAGGTAGGCTACAAGGTTAAGAAGCTTACTTAAATGGAAAATGTTTTTTCTCTATTTTGTAATGAAAGACGGTTTCCCATATTGATCACGTCTCGGCTAGATTGCATGTTTTCTTGCGCGGCTGGATGATAGACTCATGAAAAATAATCACGTTGTTTGTATTTGCCAAAATAGAAATTTACAGTAGTCAAAACACGGACTGGATTGGCATTATTAGCGCGCGCTGCTTATTGTGACGCGGGAGCGGCCAGCCAGCAGATGATTATGCAGCCTTCCTTGAACACTTATGTTCAGGACTTTCTGATTTACTTAACGAATACTGCGTGAAGGGGCGAGAAACTGGCCAAGGGAGGTCACGTACGGGACGCATAAATTAAGCCCTATATACGGGACGTCCCGGCTAATACGGTTTTCCCCTGCATTATGGCGCACAGCATCTGTCCACCATGTTAAAATTGTGTAAGTTTTGTAAGGTCTAAATAGTCTGGTTTTAAATTATTGTTCCACAATTGTTGATACCAATGCTACGGCCTGCTCTAGCGATCTCCTAGTTGCCTGCCAAAATGTCGGAGTGTAGATTGCGTGACTCAACCGCAGGAGCTCTATTATTATTGGACAAAAGCATCCAGCTATTGCTGTAACTGAATAAATGAAGATAGAATCGATTTGCCTTTGAATTATGAAATATTAAGCAAATAAACACTCGACTGTGACAATGTATAGTTTGTCTGTGTTCTTAAAACTACCTCGGGTATTTTCATAATTATAGTATATTTATAATTCATCGCTAATCGAAAACCTTTATTACAGTAGAGGATATATATTACTGCCTCATTCTGTGATAAGAAGTCACAAAAGATCACCAAAGTTATTTCTAACATTCGACTGATGCTGTTTAGTATGTTATAATGTTCTCTTTTGTTGGGACAGCAGGTTTATAAATGCTTCTCATTAGGGAAGATGTTTCGCGTGTGCACAGTATAAGCTGGGGGAGCGCGTAGACTCACGGACACACAGCCAGTTAGGAGAGAAATAAAACGCACAGAAATTATTTAAATGTAAAACCAAACAAAACGCTCTGATTGGTCAAACTCTTCTTTTCCTGTTGCTTGATTTGAGTACTGTGCGTGTGGACACGGACAGAGGCGTAACTAGGGTTTTGCATAGTTCAGAATGACAAATCATACCAGCATACTTTGAGGTCAAAACGCAAAATGTGTACAAGTTGGCAGGTCTGAAGTTGTGCTGCTTAATATTTTTGTGAAAACCGATTTTTGATAAATAGAAAGTTTAAAACAACAACATTTATTTGAAATATTATAAAAGTATAAAAAAAAACTGATGAAATCAATTGTTTTTCAAATGAATCAAAAGGTTTCTTAAATGAACTGAACACAATCAAAAAGCTTAAACATATACATAAGCTTATGGATTATAAATCAAAACAGCAGATTGAAGTGTGCATGCATACACACATTATTATAGCATGTTTAATATACCTGTGTCCTGCTGAAGCACCCAACACTTGAGTTCTATGACTGAATGTGCAAAGGAGCAACTGTCCTCCCGCTGGCAGCCATATCGCACCTCATGGCGGCACACGTCAAACTGGCAGAGTGGATGAAGAGAGCGTACTTTACTGTAGCGCACGTTTGCTGAGCGAACCACGTGTACCAGGCACCTGTTAGACAGCATCATAAGACAAACATATGAGAGGGGATATGATGCGATGGCTGTTTAAGTGCTGCAAAATCATATCAGTGATCCAATTCCAATGCAGCAAGGGATAAAAAAAAAAACTCACTTGTTATCATCAAAGGGATGTCGTGCAGTGAGGTTGGAACACACAGCGAGATTGTCCTTGCTTCTCTTGCTAATTATACGAGGCTTACTGTCAAAACATTCCTACAGGAAGCCAGAGGCCAGAATAATCACTTAAACAACATATCAAAGCAAGAATGTAACATATCTAGCTGTGAGACAGGCATTAAATATGAAGGTGTACATTACCTCACAGAGGAACATAAACATGCCCATATGGAGCTGAAGGAGGCGGGTGACACTGAGGGCCCGTCGTTCATTGGTGCCCAGAGGGTCAAACAGAAGCTCACGACTAAGAGCTCCCTTCCTCTCTTGTGTCCAAACATCTATCTCTTCTTGGCAATAGGCAAAAGTGCAGTTTTCACCATACTGGCACTCCTCACGCTCTTGAACCTCTGGAAAGAGAGAATGATCCATGAGCTTGATTATTACATTTTATCATTATGAAATTATAAATTAAGAGTTGGGAAAACTGCAATTGATTCAATCCACAATTTTGACATGCAAATTTTGATTTCACAAATTCAGAATAATTCGATTTAATAGGGATGTAAAGCCGGCTGAGAATCGATTCAAACATGTGACGATTCAAATCGGTTGAGATGCTAAACAAATCGCGATTCGGTTAGGGGTAGGAGTTTATATGAATGTAGTATGTCTGAGGGGAACTT
The DNA here is from genome assembly GCA_027422405.1 of Ptychobarbus kaznakovi. NCBI lineage: Eukaryota > Metazoa > Chordata > Actinopteri > Cypriniformes > Cyprinidae > Ptychobarbus > Ptychobarbus kaznakovi. The sequence continues at coordinate 11,754,709 of CM049808.1, read as the reverse complement.
CCTGTCTTTAGAAATGTTTAGATGGTATTTTTTATTTTCATCTTGCCTCAGTATAATTCATATTAAAGTTCATAAGAGCAGCGCTGATTATTTACTAGTGATGTCCGGTTTGCAAAAAATTTAACTGGATCTTCTTAGTGAACCGGTCGAACCAGTTCACCAAATCGATCTGAACCGTTTGAAACAGTTCACCTCTCCAGTACGCATTCATCCACAAATTACTTAAATTATTCAGTTTATAAATGTGCCTGACACTCCCTCGGAGTCAAAATAAACCAATATCCCGAGTTATTCAGTTACTCCAGCAGTACATTGACTGAACTGCTGTGAAGAGAACTGATGAGCACGAGCAGAGCACGTGCGTTTACACCGGAAACCAAGGAAAGGCTTTAAGCGCCACCTGCTGGCAGAGAGTGAATCTGCGTCTCTAGTTTCACAAAACTGAATTAAAATCATTCTGTTTTTGCTTCAAATTTCGAAATTATACAATCTAATTTAGATTAAAAACTGCTAATGTTGCATGTATGCGGCATCTATGTTTGGATGATTAAAATGCAGGGGTTGCTTCTAATTTTAAAATGAGAGAGCACAGACAAAGCCTTATTTTGATATGGGGCTCATATTAAAATATCAATTTAGTTTTTTTATTTACATTTACACTATTTAAATTGTTATTTAGCAGAGGCTTTTATCCAAAGCGACTTACAAATGAAGACAAAAGAAGCAATCAAAATCAACAAAAGAGCAATAATATGCAATAAAGTGCAATATTAGTATATTATTATAGTGTTATATTTAAATTTCACAAAGAAACGTGCAGTATTTTGTCCAAGTAATAATAAAAGGACACATTTAATTTATAATTTGTCTTAAATCTCATTTTGTTCAAATAAAATCGTGAATCAAATAGAGAAAGCAAAATCGTGAGTTGAGTGAATTTACATCCCTACGATTTAATGCGGTTCACAATTAATTAAATTTAATTATAGATTTGATTCTATTATTTTTAGTGCATTCATAAGATTATGTAAATGTTTCTAATGTGTCTGTGTAAAAAAAAATATATATACACACAATTATTACACTTTAAAGTAAACAAACACATGTACATACAGGCTATTTGGACATAAGAGTGCAATGTGCCGATTAAATATTTAGGAGCCGAACAAACCTAGGAAAACGTTCCATAATCGCGTTCAAATTCGAAGGTGATTCATCTGCGATTATGAACGCGATATTGCGTAGCTTGTCAGTGATCTATGGCTGTGTATTAAATGCCTGCTCCATCTGAAAGCAGGTGATGGAGATTTACAGCTAATCACGGAACCGGCTTTACTGACGAGATGCGCATGATCATCGCGTTCGATATATCGCACAGCCCTATGCAAGATTCAAAAATTCACGTTTCAAGATCGATGCATATACATCAGCAGGATTTGTAATGAATGCTTTGAGAAAACAAGTGAATTATTAAATCTCTAGCTGATTTTAACACTGGCCACTCCCATTATAGAACAATGTACATCCCAAACATCTATTCAGAACATAATTTCCAAATTTCTTCAATAAACACTGAGCCATACCTTTGCAGAGAACAAAGGCCCCAAGGAAGTTATTACGAGCAGGACGGGGTCGCACCCTCTTCCAGGTGGGTCATCTGAGGATCTGAGGCGACAGAGCAGCACATCTCTCTTACAGCGATGCGCTGCATCAGGTTGATAATGATAGTCCATGACCCGTTGCCCTTATACAGAAAAAAAATAACTTTTTTTAGACAGGAACAACATGTTTGGGAATAGTTCTGATATGCAACCTTATTTTTCATATCACAAAGTTAAGAGGTACAATACCTATGCGACTATAGCAAGCATTGCAGGCCTGTCTGAACTCATGTGTGGCAGCCAGAGGGTTTCGTGACAGCAGAGAAAGGTTGGTACCAACTGGTCCATTCTGCTGGAAGCAACAACAATTCTCTGAGTAGGTGATAGATAGCAAACCATTTTTTTCAAACATTTAAAGTAGCATACAAAGAGGAGATATTGAGTAAGACCGAGCTAAAACTGAGCAGTTTACAAGCACAGAACAGTTTAAACTCACTGCATTGGAGGCATTATGATTCCGCAAACTGGGGATGAAACTGTGACAGATTCGTCCACCTAAGATTCATAAAGAAAGGAAAATGAATGGGATAAAATCACATGTTTTTTTATATATTATTTAAATACAGGTATGAAGTCAGTAAGGTTTTATTGTTTTTCAAAGTAGTCTCATGCTCACCATAGGCTACACTTATTTGATCAAAATACACAAACAGTAACATTGTAAAATATTACAATGTAAAAAAAGTTCTATATGAATATATTATTTCAAATGAAATTTCCTCATATTGGAAACGGCTGATTTGTTTAGTATATATAACTTCATTCTTCAGTGTCCCTTCAGAAATCATTCTATTAATTTCTAATTCTTATCTATGTTGAATACAGATGTGGTGCTTAATATTTTTGTGGAAACTGAATTTATACTTGTAGCATTTTAAATGTCATCAATTTAATGCATCCTTGCTAAATAAGGGTGCTTTCTCACTTGGTTTGCGCTTGCCTGGTCCGAACCGCAGTTCGACTGAAGTTTCGCACTTCGCTGCGTTCCAAAGTTCAAGTTTGGTGAACTCTGGCTTGCGAATTGTAATCACGTGACACCGTGTGACCAACGGCAGATCTATACGTCACAGCATGACCTCGTAGCTGAATTAAAAGAACAAATTTAAAACTGCAGCGCTGCAGGAAAGTGGAGTAGATTGTATGTTTTTACATTTTAGAGGCATTATAATTTGTTACGTGTTGAATATAGGTTTTTAAAAAGACGATGCACAGCGTGACGTCAAATGCCTGATAAAGTAGCATTTGAGTGCAATACTTTGATTACAGCCGTTACCGGGAAACCGCTATATCTCCCGCTACAACAGTGCCTCCTGCTGGCAGATAATAAATTTGCATTTGCAAGTCTGTGGAAACACTGGTATCTGTGCAAACATAGATTAAAGATGAATCTTTATTAAAGTTACAAAAGCAATTCAATCAAGAGCAGAGAGTGATTTCTTTGTTGTTGCTGTTTGATTAATATTAAGAAAGTGCTGTCACTTTAAGAGAATGCACTGATACTTTACATTCAGCCGGCTATGTCTGCTATAGGATTCTTACCAAGACGGCATTTTGACTATTTTTGTGTGAATTTGTCCATTCAAACACAATACTTCAGAGAGAGCTTCATATTTGCAAGCGTTCTGAGTCTGAGGCGCAGGTTTGCGCGCTTTTTATGAGCGCTAGGGTTGTGACGGTGAGGAATTTTTCCCACCGGTTAATCGACGTGTTGTCACACCGGTTATACCGGTATCACTGTGGCGGGGGTCGTTTGAGTTCCCTCTTTTCCATTGGTTTTAAATACAAGCCCCGTGTGAGCGTTTTACTTTGACTTTCATATCAGCCGCAATTCGGCATCAAGCAGTTGTTTGTTTTTAGTTTTCCCTCTTTCCCTAACTTTCCTTTGCTTAAATAGCTTATAAAAGCACCGTGCGCATTTTACGTTAACTTTGAAGAAATTAAATTCAAGGTTAGAACTTTTATTAACTAAACGAATAAAAATACACCATGCTATATGCCTAATATTTACAAATAACGTACACGGTTTAAATATACAAAACTAAAAATCTGAGGAACAAACAATTCGTTTATTAGCAAAAATGAATAAGAAAGTTTGCAGGGATGGCATACACCTGCTTCGCGCTTTGTCAGTGGTTCTAGATAGTCACTAATATTAAGAATGTTAAGTAATGTGCTATAAATAAATAACAGTACATATTCTGTGTTTCGAAGCAGCAAAGCTTTTCTCATCGTGTGAGACTGCTCAAAACCACTGTATGACCATATGATACGCAATCTACAGCTCTCGGCGCCAGTGTCACACTAGTAGACTGATACCAAGGTAAAGCTGAGTGACATGCGTTATAATAAATGATGCGCAAACTAAATGTGTATGTGCGCTCTCGGCTGCTTGAATACAGCTCAGACGTAGTTTTGTTTTTAACCTTCGCGTGTGTTGGAGAAGTTTTGAGGATCAATGTGTACTAGGCTCCAAACAGCTTGTTCTGATGGCCATGAAGAAGTCCCGCTCCGCAAGGCGCAACCGTCCCGCGATATATTCACTGTTTGTTCACATTTCTGCTGAAAGACCGAGAGATAGGCCAACAAATAAAAGTTTACCTGAACCCTATTTGTTTTACGTGTTATTTATAACAAACCATATTGCAGATGATTGTCAGATTTAAGTTGAACCGCGGTCCTAGTGCGTGCCGAACTGTGTGTGGAGAACCGCATGGTTTGATTTTTTTCCGCGAACCCTTCCACCCCTACTTAGCTATCCAACAGCAGCCTCACGCAAAAAAAAAAAACAGCCTCATGCGGTAATCACCTTTTAAACTGGAACACCATAATTTATAGCAGATACAAATGCAATCCGTCCTGCTCTATGGCGAACTTAATTTAGCTAGCTACAAACAGACTAATCCAGTGCTTCCCAAACCTGTCCTGGAGGACCCCCTGCCCTGCTCCTTTTGTATATCGCCCTTAGCTAACACTCATCAGCTTGTTAGTAGAGACTGCAAGAACTAAATTAGGTGTGTCTGATTAGGGAGACATACAAAATGTGCAGGGCAGGGGGTCCTCCAGGACAGGTTTGGGAAGTACTGGACTAATCTATATGACAGTTGCCTGCAGCGTCTAAAAGTTAAGCTTCAGGAGAGAGATTGGTTGGATGAGGGAAAGAACATTAAGGTAAGCCAATCAGAGGCAGAGTAGGGCGGGTCCATTCCTTTGCCAACATGGGACGCTACAGGTGACTTGACACAGATGACTCGCAGATACGACGATGACGGCAACTCTGCCCCCCCTCATTTTTTTGCATTTTTTACAGATCTACACGATTCACGTGAATGACCTATTTCAAGGTGAAAACAGCGAATTTTGCCGAAAGGTGGCAAGTTTGCACCCCTGTGAAATATTTGTAGTTAGTAAACAATAAATGTGACATATGTAGATTGTAGAATTTTAAACCTACAAGTGTATTAGTATGATAGCAGCACTAACTGTAAAGTGACTGTAATAGTGTAATCAAAACAGCATTTGTCCTCAGTCTGTGCTTTTCTATTATTTTCATTTTTAGTTTAGTAAATTTAACTTCTGCTTTAAAAGTATTATTTTTGTTTTTAGATTACAATGTTAGAATGTAATGTGATTTTGAACCCTTTTTAACATAATATATGCCTATGGTTACATTCACTTTATTTGTTTAATCCAAATACAAAAGTGTAGAAAATACTGAGATATAAACTGAATACCGCAAATCACCCTAAAAATACCGATATATACATTTTTGCTCATATCACCCAGCCCTAAGTGTGTATCACATTTCAAGTTAAAACACTCACCAGGAAGTGTGTACTCAGAAAGGGAATCGAGTCCTCCTGTGATTAGTGATCCAGAACACCCCTTCCCAGCAGCATCTCCAGCTCCAGAGCTAAAGGAGCCGAGGGAGTCCATCGTCTGGGAAGAGGCTTCGCTTTGACCTAGAAGTGAGGAGACCTCCAGTGGGGGGAGTGGACTGACAGCAGAGTTGAAATATTGAGTCGTGGGCTGAGTGGAGGATGTGGAGAGACCTGGAGAGTATGGAGGCCTCAAACCCACAGCAGTATTTGGTAGGTTAGTGGGAATGGCTCCTTGAACGGAGTTCTGATGGATAGAGAAGATAATCAGTACTTTTACATTGATCTGTACACACATAATTGGCAATATTATATACTGTGTTTTTGCTTTTTTGTACATTGCCTATTTGTATATTTTTCTTTATTATCTGTGTCTTGTCACTGTCATTCTGTTGGACTGTAGAGCTTCGGTCACTATAACAAATTCCTCGTATGTGTAAACATACCTGGCCAATAAAGCTCATTCTCAGCAATCCAGTATTGAGCAACTATGTCCCACTATCCCTCTAAAGCTCTCCATTTCACTCACCACGCTGACCTCAGCTCCTTTGGGAATATTTTCCAGTAAGGTGTCCAGACATGAGGTGTCCTCATTCATCACAAATTCACCCATGTGTTCAGATACAGGCACAGAGTACGGCACCCGCCCCGATGGCTCCTGGCTTGGGCTTTCTGGCATATCTTGGGGCACAACTGGGCTCAGTGAGGGCATCTGTGTGTCATCGCTTACTGGGATTGGTGTAGCCAGAGGAGCAGGGATGCACTGGGCATTTGTTAAATCTGTGGGATAAAGATGAGAACACTGAACCACCCAATTCATTTTTGCTTAATGAATATCCATAAATGTACTCATATTTTAATTAGATTTTTAAATACTGGTGTATGTATATTTATATAACATACCTGATCCAATATCAGTCAAAGACTCAAGACCATTTGAGCAGGTCTGAAAAGAAAAACAAAGAGGTTTGTTAAATGTAAACCAAACCATGCAATTCTCAATTTACAAAACAGCTTTTATTTTATAGAACAACTTTATGACCAACACAGGGAAGGTCTGGTTTTGTAAAACTTGCCTCGCCTGTAGGAGAATGAGTTTCTCTATTGCTGTCGGTCGTAGATGATGTAGAATCGAGCTGGAATAAAAAGGTGTGACATGTTGGAATGAGTACAACTATATGAACTGCAAATTAGGGCTGTGCAATTAATCGCATGCGATTCTCATGCGCATCTCGTCAGTAAAGCCGGCTCCGTGATTGGCGGTAAATCTCCATCACCTGCTTCAAATGGAGCGGCAGTTAATACACAGAGCCGTATTTCACTGACAAGCTACGCGATATAAGCGTTCATAATCGAATGCGATTCATCTGCGATATTGACTAGCTTGTCAGTGAACTACTGCTCTGTGTATTAAATGCTGCGTTCAAGTCCTCCTGGGACGTTCGTACTTACGAGTTGAGTCGTTATTACGACGTCAGGTGTGTTCAAGTCACTTTGGTCGGAACAAGATGGCGATTTAAATTTTCTACATAAAATTCAATGATTTTTTTTATTCTACATCTATAAAATGATGAATGTGCATCATTGTGTTTTTCTTTTTTTATTTAATTTATGAAGGTGATGTTAACTGAATATATTAAATTATAATTATACAACAATATAATATTTTGTATGCGTAACATATAGTTTTATTGTACATTACCCCCCCAAAAAATTTTTTTTTTTATTAATTTCAACAACTTTACTGACTTTTATATCTTTAGTTATTGGCTGCGTCCATTGCATTCGACACGTTTTTTCACTGACACGCCAAGAAAATTTCGAGTTTCCCACAAACGACTTTGTGGTGGCGTTCAGCTCGTAAATACGATGTATCCAACATGACTTGAATGCACCATAACTGCCGCTCCATTTGAAACAGGTGATGGAGATTTACCGCCAATCACAGAACCGGCTTTACTGACGAGATGCGCATGCGATTAATTGCACAGCCCTACTGCAAATGATCAATATTTTAACCTAACGATCTAAAAAGCAAACCTGAGGGCTGATGTACGCTTTGCGGATTTTCAAACCAAGTTTGTTAGCTAGATCCTGAGCAAGCTCACTAACTTGCCGGTCCTACGTATAAAAAAAACAAGTAAATAACCAAGGTTTTGTTAAGGCATTACATGAACTGGCAAGACAAGTCATACAAATCTTAAATGAATATAATATACATTAAATTATAAACACTAACATTCACATTTTTTATGTTTTTGAGAGGTCTCTTTTGCTTAGTAAGGCTGCATTTATCTGATCAAAAACACAGTAAAAACAGTAATATTTTAAATTAATTAAAAAAAGACTGTTCTGTTTTATATATTTTAAAATGCTATTTATTCCTGTGACAGTAAACTGAATTTCCAACAGCCATTACACCACTTTTCTGTGTCACATGATCCTTAAAAAAAATCATTCTAATATGCCGATGAAGAAACATGTTGTTTTATCATCAATGTTGAAAACTGTTGTAGTGTTTAATATTTTTTTTCTTTTGTAGTGCTTAATGTGTCTTGGAAATCAAGACACCTTTTCTTTAAGATTCTCTTAATATAAAGTTGAATAAAACTGTATTTATTTGAAAATAAAATATTTTGTAAAATTATACATGTACTGTATATACTGTCACTTGATTAATTTAACGCATCTTTGCTCAATAAAATAATAAACTTTAACTTTAAACTTTTGAATGGTGTAAATAAAACTAATTACAGATTAATGTACTATCAATTCTGCATATAAAAACATACGTGAGGGGCAGTTAATAGGCATCCGGTGCCACACTCATAAGCCTCTCTGAGTCTGCCCAGCTCCCTCAGACAAAGTGCCTTCCTGTAGAGTGCCCTGCGACTGCCCTCCGACACACACAGTGCGCTATCACAGTCCTGCACACCCCGCTCGTACTCCCCCTAAATAGAAAATACAAGAGAAGACAGATTTGCAGAAATTGTCTTTGCAACACTATTGAATTACTACATAATTTGCACATACTAAATCAGCTGACAGATTTAAATGTCAAACAATTGTCCAATAAAAATCGAACTTACCAGACTATAATGTGCAGCTGCCCGGTTCACATAAAGGCTCTCCAACAGTTCAGGGGGAATGACCAATGCTTCAGACTGAGCATAGCGAGCTACATTCACACCCTCGCTGTAATGGACTGCTGCCTGTCTCCACTCTCCATTGCGATACACTGTGTTACCTTCATCCAGCAAATTACATACTAGCTGAGTCAGGAACGCCTGAGAAAAGAAAGCAAGAGAGCTTCTATTTTAATTAAGCTCGCGAAATACAATAAAAACAGATTATCTTGGAGGGGGCATTTTTCTTCAGAGATATTACATATGAATCATACCTCATAACCTTCCGGTTCAGGGAAAGGCAAAGATGACCTGGCAAAAAGAAAATAAATTTAGCTAATTTTCAACACAGAGTAGAGGGGAAGCAGTTAATATTATAACTGCATTATGGAGATGCAGCACATAAGTCTACACACTTACTGAATGAACCCCAAAGCTTTCTGAATTTCTTCCTTACGCTTCTGTCGTTCTAGATCCATAGCTGTAACATATCACAACCAATAAGCAAAATTGTATTACGCTTAAACAAACTCTAAAGTATGGTGTAAAAAAAAAAACTTGTAGGGACAAAACATACAATTACTGCGAGTGGTTTTATAAAAGATAAATGCACAAAATGTTACGTAAAAACATTTCAGTTATATGTGTTTTTGATATTCTAGCTAACATCAAAACGGATATACTAGTGTAGAAAATGTAGTTGCGGTAATTTATCAGGAAATATTAATAATTCAAACGTTTCTAGACATAACGGAGCACAATAAAGTTATTTAACACATAGTTATATGCACAAAAAGTAGATATTACAAATATACCATCTCCAAGGCCTAAAATACGAGATAAGCACATCCCCGGACTAGCCTAGGAAAAACACCCCCTAATGCAACTCTATCCGGACTTCAGAAATCAAAAACAAATACCAGCAATCCTTTAGTCGTAATTTACTTGAAACGCTATTCAACTTAATTTAGAATATATAACATTTTACCGACTTAACGTTAAAAAGTAGTGTCAGTGGATCACATTAATAAAAAAGTTAACTTGCACGGGCTTCGCGTTAGCATTAGCTTTAATGCTAGCTAACGCTCGCCTTGCCCGCTAATGCTGTAAACTTCAGGTTTGTTTACACCAATTAATATCAAAAATGGGTTTTATATGCAGACACAAAACAGTTCCAACAAACATCAAAACCATCATTATGGAGTCTAATATGTTATAATTGAATTCGTACGGAGCTTTTCTACACAGTATCGTATACAATCTCTTTAAAATTCTCCTGTTAGCCAGTTAGCAAGCTAACGTTACATTTCGCGAACTGCTGCAGCGAGGACGCGTTTAAGACTTTTTACCTTAATAACAACTGGCAAAAAACACCAGAGCGGTTTGATTATTAAAATGTTATATACACATTAGTCTACATTGCAACAGTCAGCTATGTAGCAAGCTCAAACTGAACCTTATTAGGAGGACATTCGACCCACCTAACACTTTAGATCTTCTCTTCCACCAGGAACTGTTTTTTAAAGCAGTAAATCCTTTTAACTATCAGGCAAAAGGTTTTGGTGTTTTATTCCTTAAAAATCATACTTTGAATTAATTCGCCTGCCCCAAATAAACGGACAGAACATGTGCCACTTGAGTCGTTTCCCCAAGTTTAACTAACCCGTCCAGGCTGTGAGGTCCTAAAGGCGGAGAGACGGAGCTTTCTTGTTCCGAGTGGAGCAGTCAGCCACTAGAGGCATGGGTGATTTTCTTCACAAAAACTTAGCAGCTCTTTCATAAAGCAAAGGCCAAACATCTCGAGTTTATTTGAAAAAGAAAAACAAAGTTTATTGGCTTCCTGTTAATTTAATTCAGGTACACATGTCAGTCGATTTTTGATATAGATATTATAACATCATTATATATATATATATATATATATATATATATATAGCCTATATGGTTTAGTTTTTAGGAAAGCATACATCAAATAAATACATATTTTTTGACTACATTTGTAAAATTAGCCTACAATTAACAGTTGCTGAGACTGTATCACGTCAACAGAATGAAATAAATCCATAGTGATGTTCATAGCTGTCTATCAAAGCTAATATTTAGTTATTGTGCAAGTATTTGTAATGTATATTTTCCCAACATGAGGAACTGAAGATTAACTTTTAATGAGCAATTTATGAAATAAATAAATTAAATCGAAAAAGACTGTAATCCTTAACATTTTCACGTAATTTAATTACACATCTTTTCAGACATCTGTTCATCAATTTGCACTGGCTACCAATAGCTGCTCGCATCAGATTCAAGGCATTAATGTTTGCCTACAGAACCACCTCTGGCTCTGTGCAAGTATTTGTAATATATATTTTCCCATCATGTTTAGTGATTTAAAACGATTTAATCTCCAAAATTATTCATCTTGTGTAGTAAAAATGAAAGAGGCCAGGCCTCGGTGGTCAACTATTATAATATTATTCACACAATGGAGCTCATTCAGCATGTCAGTAAGTATTAAACATTATTTTAACATAGCCTAATGAAAGTAGAAGTGGGCAAAGCAACAGCACATTATGCCTCTAAATGTGCATTTCTAATGTACTTAACAAGATATCCGAGGAATACCACATGATTCTTCTTTTTCTTCTTCTTATTATTATTATTATTTACAATTTTAGAGAGTAGAGGGCTGTCCTGACATGAATATGACTAGATTTATCACTAGGTTCTGTCATTCAGAAACATGGCTTTTCATATCACTGCTATGCTGATGACACTCAACTCTACCTCTCATTCCATCCTGATGATCTGACTATAGCTGCTCGCATCTCAGCTTGTCTAACAGACATTTCTTGCTGGATGAAGGACCATCACCTTCAATTCAACCTAGCCAAGACAGAACTGCTTGTGGTTTCAGCAAACCCATCGTTTCATCATAATCCCACCTTCCAGTTAGGCACATCAAACATAACTCCTTCATAAACAGCCAAAAACCTTGGAGTTATGATTGATGATCAGCTGACTTTCTCAGACCACAACTAAGCTTGCTCTAATCTTTTCCTATTCTATCTGTTTTCTTTTTATTTATATATAAAAAAAACTTGCTACATGTACTGTGTTAGGCTAACTGATACTTGTTATAGCACTTGCATATCATCACTGCTCTTTTGTTGGTTTTGATTGCTTCCATTGTCCTCATTTGTAAGCCGCTATGGATAAAAGCGTATGCTAAAGGACTAAACGTAAATGTAGATTTTAGCCTTATGGTTAACTAGGAAGGCTTCTGAAGAAAGACAAAGCATAATATAATTAATCATAACAGTGGTGCAATCTGTAAATTTTCTCTCGATACGAAATTATACGAAATGTCTCATAGCGTATTATTTGGAAAGGTACTTTTAATTTATAAAATTGAACTTCCGGCGTTGCTAGGCTCCCGGAATTAGCCGTTTGTTTACACATTTCTTTCAGGAGCATCAATGAAGCAGTCGTGAGGAGAAACTAAAGCAGCTGTGTAAGTTTTTTTTAACATTGCATATGCATTTATTTAACAAAATATGTTGTGCTCGATCGATATATTGAAGAATATATATGTATAACTAGCTGCTTGCCTGTTACTTACTAGTCTCTCAAAGATTACGGGTTGTTAACGTTAACTTATTATTATTTTATCTTGTTTTATCTTATCTCATTATCATATTATCACCTTATTTAGTTGCCATTTTGAAATCAAGAATAATTGCCTTTGGCTTTCCTAACTGGACAACTGTAATTCGCCTGATGTGGACACTGTCTGTCATTATATGTTGGCTACTGCGATTACAGCTAAAAATACCATGTATTGAAATATGTTATGTGGATGCAGGTTGGAAAGCCTGAACATTTACTCCAAAATGCCCTTGTTTGGCAACATTTTCAGTCCCAAAAAAACACCACCTCGGAAGTCTGCATCCCTTTCCAATCTGCATACAGTAAGTACAATTGTCTGCTACGAAGATGCATTTTAAATCAAACAATATGTATTTAGAAGCCAAATCATCATTAAATGTTTTTATCAGCTGGATCGGTCAACACGGGAGATTGAATTAGGTCTGGAATATGGATCTCCGGTGATGAATATTGGCGGACAGAGCTTGAAATTTGAAGATGGCCAGTGGATTTCAGGTGTGGCCTCCTGCTATAAAAAGACCAATTAAATGCAATGATATTTAGCCTGTACGTAAGGAACGTAATTAATGTCTTTCTCAATCACAGAGTCAGGAGGTAATGTATCAGGAAAAGATGTACAGCGACTGAAGAAAAGGAATCTTCAGTTAGAAGAGGAGAATAATCTCCTCCGGCTAAAGATTGAGGTTCTTCTTGATATGGTGAGTGAAGCCACAATAGCTTGAAAAATATAAACGCTAAATCTATATACAATGATCAATTACACTGCACAAACTGATTGAACTTTTTCCCTTTAAGCTTTCAGAGTCAACAGCAGAAACACATCTAATACAGAAGGAACTTGAAGATGTGAGGAGTAATTCTCGGAGAAAGAAATGATGAAAGGAAATCAAGAGGATTCAGTCTTTTTATGTGTATATAGAGTATAGCGACTTTACAATGAAATTGGTGGAACTATTGCAAGACAATATTTAAATATCACTTACATATTACACAATTGATAAAAAAATAAACAACAACTTTATATCACTTTGCATATTTCATTTTTAATGTTTTATTGACAATTATGTGAAAAAATAGGTTGACCCCCCCCCCCAGTTTGAATTAATAATTTCAGGTAATCTAATTTGCATTTTCTGTTTATCTTGCCTTAAAATAACTGCTGCATGGAAAATAAATTCAAAACTATAAAAAACATCTTCTGAATTCAACTAAATGTTTTCAGATTACAGAAAACCGGCTGAAGCTCACTTATAATGTGTTTAGAATACAATAACGTTTTGTCTTATAGCCAGTTATACCAAATCCTTATTCCTTTGGCCCCCAGTAAGTGCTCGTACATGACAGTCCCAAAACCTTTCTGCATGTGTAGATCTGAACGTGCGTTCAAATAACAGAAAACAATTACACTCCTTCTTTGGTTCAACGGTAAGATTAGTCAAGAGCTGTAAAGGTTTAAACATGTACTTGCTGATTTAAGAGGATTTTCATGTGGAGTGTGCGGCACGTATTACACGCCTAAGGTCGAAAACTCTAGATCCGGCTTTCTTCTTCTTCTTTTTTAAATAATAATAAAGCAAATACATTTTGAATTATAATAATTGTTGTACCAATTTTATGGCAATGTTTTTCTACTATGTAATTTGACTTCACAAGTGGACCCGTCAAACCATTTCATATGATATTTTTCTGTTAAACTCCAAAACAATAAAAGAACACTTGTTATTGTATCACATTTGGTTTTCAATACAGATCCAAACTACTTTCATCAGTGTAATGCCTCTGTGTTGTTTTTAGAATGGAAGTGCATTGTGCAAGTTACTGTACTGACAAAACAAGTAAACAACCAAATTCTGTAACACCACTTATACTGTCCGGGAATTTCACCTCATTACCTATAAATAAGAGACTTTGTGAGCAGATTAATTACAGATTGTTAGCAGCGAGTACAAGGCAAGGAAGGAGGTGCACCAGCAGGTTTATTTAGCTGATTATGCTTTAAAATAATTCATATGTACAGAGCCATGGAGGTTGCTTGATGACAAGACTTAGTGCCTTATGTATCTAGATTATATACATAATGTCTGCTAAGAAGGCCAGGTAGATCATACAGCTACTTGAAGACATTTTCTGCCATTTCAAAAGCCAGGTAAGACTTCTGTTTCAAGTGTCTTAAAACAATCAAATAATTGTTCTCAATATGATATTTATGTTTATTTATCTATGAAGATTTTAAATCTTACAGGTAAAAGAGCATCTGGATTTCACTTGTTCGTATGAGAACTCATCCTGGTGGTTTCATTAATTGTGATACACAAATGAGTCTATACGGTTACACAAACTGTCCAGGTGCAAAACTTTAGCATGACTAAATATTTCCAAATTAATTCTAGAGACTGTAAAACAATGTAGTGTTATGGACACTAATTCAAAATGAACAAAAATGATTTTAAATAACGTGAGCTCTACACATTTGCTCAATACAAAGAAAAAGCATATTATTAAATAAAGGTTTATGTCTGGATTCAAATCAAAATTTTACAACAGGATATTTATCAATTTTAGAAATGTAAAATTTGAAAGAAGTAACTTTAAAAGTCTGTCCCAATTGTAATCTGTCAGATGTCTGGTTACGTCAAAAGCCAGACATTTTAAATCAGATTATATTACAGTAATGCACAAAAGTAGAGTAAAAATCCTGAATGTATTCTCTCATCTTCGTACAAATAATGCATGCTTTTAAATTAATCACATTTACATACGTTTTATGATGCAGCATACATATGCCAGAATAAAATGTGAGGTGTAACCAGAGACTTGGCATTTGAGAGCAGTGAAGACTCAGTCAACTATAACACAAGTCACTTGATAAAAAAAAAAACTTAAAAGAAACGTCATGCTCTAAGTTTCTGATATTTACGCAATATGATGCATTATATGTGTCAGTCAAGTAATGAGTAGGTTGGACTATGACTGTACTTCGGTGAAGGGAAACATGTGGCTTGTGCTCAGCTAACAGTGAATGTGATGCAGGTTCATGAACAGCAGCACATGTTCAGTAGTGCATCAGCTGAATAGAAATTGTTCTGTCTGAACACGTTTTTAAATGTTTCATTTTTATTAAGGATTTGAACACGTTTTTTGATTCTACCTATACGTATATCAAAAACCTTTCATGTCTTCTCTTTTGGAGGTCTGAGAAACTATGGGATCTCCTGTAGAGGATCGAGGGACGGTAGGTGCCCCAGATGGGGGCTGGGGCTGGATCGTTCTGCTTGGATGTTTTGTCATTACTGGCTTCTCATATGCCTTCCCGAAAGCTATAAGTGTGTATTTCAAAGAACTGATGAAGGACTTTGGCTGTGGATACAGTGACACAGCCTGGATTTCATCTATACTATTAGCAATGCTCTATGGTTCAGGTAAGATACTAAAGCTTGAATTATAAAACCTTTACATGTTTTAGAAAAATATTTTTTCTTCTTCTTCTTCTTAATGCTCAATCTATTTATGTTCATTTAATCCAGGTCCAATCTCCAGCATCATGGTTAATAAATTTGGATGCCGGCCAGTCATGTTGGTTGGAGGATTACTGGCCTCAGGAGGGATGATAATTGCATCTTTCACTACAAACATAATCCAGCTTTATCTCACTGCAGGTGTCCTTACAGGTAACTTAAAGACATCTGATATAACAAAAAAGTAAAATCTATAAACAGTTGCTTAAATCGATCGACTTTTCACCTTTTGTGTTACTCTGCTTGTTCTTATTTGTGTGTTCCTGAAAGACTAGTTTCAGTCTTGCTATAAAAAGAGTTTTTAGTGACAGCATGTTACATTTTTATGCCAGTAGGTGGCGATGTGTGACTGTCTTTATGAGTGAGTCATTGAATCTTTCGTTCATCAATTCGTTCAGATACACTGATTCATCCGGGAACTACACTCTGCTTTGACTTAAATATTTTCATAGTAATAACTGGCAATATGTCTTTAAATATGTCTCTAAAATAACTTACCCGATATTACGTTTTGTTTTATTTTATCAAAATGTTATAAGAAATATCACACTCACAATTGTGCTGTTAGTCTGAACATGAGCACATGCAATACTGGTTAAAGGGACAGTTCACACCAACATTAAAATTCTGTCATCATTTACTCGCCTTCATGTTGTTCCAGACCTTTATGACTTTCTTTCTTCAATGGAACATAAAATATATTTAGAATAATTCTCCTAATCAAACAGTTTCGGTTTCAGAGATGTTTCTCATAATATCTAAATATATTTTATGTTCTATGAAAGAAAAAAATCAACCTTGGAACAACATGTCAAGAAAGTAACACGTCGCCACCTACTGGCATAAGAACGTAACATCATCACAGTGCTGATATTCAGACCAACAACATGACATTTATATTTTGATGATAAATTAAGTAGTTTATATTTTTCAAACGGGAAAATCGAACATTGGGGATATTGATATTCCTATACACAACGCAAAAGTTTGTTTTATATACAAAAATACTATTATAAAACCGAGTCCTTTATTAAATTCCATATTTTGAATGAATAATGACTTTGTCTCTGTAAAGGTCTTGGACTGGCTTTGAACTTCCAACCATCACTGATTATGCTGGGGTCTTATTTTGACAAACGCAGACCACTTGCCAATGGACTGGCAGCAGCTGGAAGCCCTGTATTTCTGTCAGCTCTTTCTCCATTAGGACAACTGCTGCTCAACCACTATGGATGGAGAGGAGGCTTTCTCATCACCGGTGGCCTTCTGCTCAATTGTTGCATCTGTGCATTAATTATGAGACCCTTGAAATGCAAAGAAAGGAAAGCAATAGCACAAGAGCTCAAGGAAATGCTGCCTCCTGAGGCTGGACAAGAGAATATCATTTTTGAAAACAATAATGATAAAAAACCCAGTAAAAAGAAGCTTTTGGACTTCAGTGTACTTGCTGACTTAGAGCTCATTATCTATATTATTGCAAAATTTATAGTTGTCCTCGGCCTATTTGTTCCAACTATTCTACTAGTCAACTATGCTAAGGACCAAGGAGTGCCTGACCAGGATGCTGCCTTTTTGCTGTCTATTATAGGATTTATTGACATCTTTGCTCGTCCCACGTGTGGCATATTGGCCAGTTTAAAATGGATCCGACCCAAGATGCCTTATTTCTTCAGCCTTGCCATGCTCTTCAATGGCCTAACAGATGTCTGTTCAGCTACAAACACAGACTATAAGGGGCTTGTTATCTTCTGTGTGTTCTTCGGGCTTTCTTATGGTATGGTGGGTGCTCTGCAGTTTGAAGTGCTGATGGGTATTGTGGGAAAAAATGTTTTTTCCAGTGCACTTGGCCTAGTGCTCCTTATTGAGGCAGTGGCTGTGTTGATTGGACCTCCCTCTGCTGGTGAGTTACGATGCAAACATGTATTAGATTAAACCGTCCGTTATGAAATGGTAAATTTAATAAATAATGTTTTATTTCATGTATTTTTCCCCACAGGTTATTTGGTGGATAAGTACAAGAACTATGAACTGATTTTTTACATGGCTGGAGGAGAGCTGATCACTGCTGGAATATTTTTTGCCCTTGCATCATTCTTCTTTATTAGACGAAAGAAACACAAAGACACACAGCAGAAACATCATGGTGATGTGGCAATCCATCCTAAAAGATAAACAGTGGAGAAAGCTGAAATTTATGTTCAATTAATTATATTTTGTTTACTTATGTGTATTATGAATATTACTGTCTTATAGCGTGTGTGTTTTTAGATTTTCCTAATTTCTAACTCTTGCATGTAAATTACACAAAATAATTCCACAATCAGCAAAGCCACTTTTCAACATGTGGGTCAGAAAAGGATGTCTGAGACAATAAAAGGATTTTGATGTTCTTAGAAATGTTATTTTATATTCATGTTGGTTGTATGTGCTGTAGGCCTATATATGTACACAGATGTTTACTTTTTAACTGAATCTACATAAAATCAGTGTTGGTAACAGAAACTATAACTATTTACTATAACTATATATAACTATTATAACTATATAACTATTTACTTAAAATATTGGATACATGGATGAACATCTTAAACGTAAAAAAGGGGAAACATAGATATGTTGCCTTGGAAACTTATTGAAATAAGTTTAAGTTGAAATGCTCAATCTAGTAAAAACAAAACTGAAATAAAAAGAAAGATAAATAGAACTATTAAAAGTGACAAGCACGACTAAAACTTTCAAATTAAAATTTAAACTGCAAATATAAAATTAAATAAATGATAAAATATATAATTATATAATGATATATAAACTATTAAAACAACACGGCATATAATGAGAAATGCAATACAATACGTATGTGATAACTTCCTCTGTCGTAGAAACTATTTGGAATGTGATTGGCCAACCCAGCTGTCAATCATCAACAGAGTGGTCACCTGACGTCACTCTCAGGAAGCGGCAAAAGCTTTCCGCAGTAACTGTTAGCGAGGTTGCGTCATATTTCACTTTAAAATAGCCTATTTTAAGCTTCACAGAACACAATAAAGTTATTCAGTCCTTTCGGGCGCATTTAATTTTAGGACCAGACATAATCTTTTTTTTCCCTGAGGGTTATCATCGTCACAGAGTGTCTCAACAATGCCGAGAGGAGGTGAGTATCCTGTGCTTGCTTGATCGCTTTCTAATGTTTCCAGTATGCCGCCAGAGACAGTATTGTGATTAAAAAAACGTATGAAAGGGAAATTGGAAGTGAAGGTTAATTTATGGCCCAATAGGATACTGTTAATGGTTCGAGCTGTTCAATAATGGGTAAATCACGGTGTATGTAACGTTACCCTAACACAAACCCCAGGCCATGCTGGACCACATGTGGATTGTCTGAGAAGTGTTAGTTTCATCGACGATTCTTATTCATACTTAGCCTAATTATGGTATTACATAGCTGCATGTATTATTATTGTCTCTCTTTTAAAATATTTTAATGCATTTATTTTGTTTATTTAGGCAAAAAGAGCCATAAGGGCCGTGGGAAGCAGTTCAGCAACCCTGAGGAGATTGATCGGCAGATGAAAGCTCAGAGGGAGCTGGTGAGTGGACTAGTGTCCATAGACCGTCACCTACACACCCCTGAAAGCGATACAGTGGAGGTGATGTTTGCTGAGCATCTGTTTGTATAATGGAAACTCTGATTCATTTGTTTGTAGGAAGAAAAGGAAGGGGCTGAATCTGGAAGTTCATCAGAATCTGAGGAGGAGAGCAGCAGTGATGATGAAGTATGAGATTTTAATTAAATCCACTTCGTGTTCACCCAGAAAGGAAAATAATTTACTCGCCCTTGTTCACCTGAAATTCCACACAACCAAAATGTTGATGTTTCAAAATATTCAAAAGACATTGTAAATGTAATCCATATGGAACAAGTGGTTTAATCGAAGACACAGTCAATTTATAAGATTAACAGATTTAATTTAGGTTTTTATTCACCTATAAACCCAGACACGTAGATTTGAATTCAACTTAAATTTAATAATTTTGTGCGCTGAAAAGACCAAACATGCAGGAAGGAAACCTTCATCCACCATTGGATACCTTCTTAGGGCCAAATGCGTGGACCTTACAGAATAAAGGTCTAAATTAAATCTGTTACGGAAATATTTTCATATAAGATGGTGATATTGTTGCCGAGGCTGTTTCTGATTTCTGAAGTTTTTCTTTATTTGTTCTCTCTCGAAACAGCCTAAAAGGAAAGGTGTAGAAGGACTAATTGAAATCGAGAACCCGAACAGGGTCTCCCAAAAGAGTAAGAAGGTTGTGGAAATAGATGTCAATGCACCCAAAGAGCTCTCACGTCGGGAAAGGTATGTGTGACAACATATACTTAAGAACCTCAGAGTCAAATAAACTGTCACTGTATTGCTTTATTTATGTGTTTCCTTGTGTAGGGAGGAGATTGAAAAGCAGGCGGCTAAGGAGCGATACATGAAGCTGCATCTAGAGGGCAAGACGGATCAGGCCAAGGCAGACCTTGCCAGACTGGCCATTATAAAAAAGCAGAGGGAGGACGCAGCAAAAAAGAGAGAAGAGCAAAGGAAAGGTGAGCTGATAGCATTGTTTTCTTATGATGCATCAACCAATGGCTTGCATCCATTATATTGCATATAAAATGCACTTGCATATTGCTTTTTGTTGATTTTGATTGCTTTTATTGTCCTCATTTGTAAGTGGCTTTGGATAAAAGCTTCTGCTAAATGATTAAATGTAATAGCTATGTTTCCATCCAAAATTGCTAATTTAACTTATGCACAAAATTGGAATGTCACAAAAAACATTTGCAAATAAAGTGCCGTTTCCATCCAGTGAGACGGTCCGCTGATTGGCCCAGTTATGTTGTCCCATGACATTTTTTGATGTGCATCGAGGAATTTATTTGGTTAATGTGTTTCCATTGTAGTTTGTGCATGCTTTCTAATCGGTAAAAAATGTATCAATTTATGCGTATCTTGGTATTTTTTTTAATGCGACATGCCAAAATGCACACAAAAATAGGTGGATGGAAATATAGCTAATGATAACCTAAATATAATGGACAAAGCATCCGGTTTAGTGGTGTGTACATGTTGAGAGATGCCCAAACCAGTGCCAGTGGGCCAAAGTTTGCCCATAATAACCTTTGATATGGCTTGCCATACCATAAAAGACAATTATATTACTTATTAAAAACTCACCATTATAAATGTAGAGAATATAAGTGAATTTGTACTTTTTATGGATATAATGCATTTACTTCTGGGCCAAGGCCCTCAATAAAGTTAGACTTTTGGCTGTTTTTTCATAGTAAAAAGTTTGGGTATGTCTCCTCGAGATAATACTGATAGACTAGTTAAATGGATGGTCCATCCAAAAACTCCTTATTTGTGGGTGAATTATCCCTTTAATAACTAATAATGACACTGATCTTGTCTGCTTTTTCTTTTCAGAAAAAGAAGCCGAAGATGCAAAGTCAAAACGCTAGTCCAAGTATCATCACACAGGACAGGGCTTTTCTGGGGAGGGAGGGAGGGAAGGGGACTAGTTATTTAGAGGAGACAGCTCAGGGGAATCTGTACATGTCTGTCTTCCATCCATCCAAGGTTGGAGGATTTGGACATTTATAGGAAGTCAAATGGGAGCTGGTGTTGGAGTTTGTTGGGTTTTTAATTTTCAAAACCACCAAACTTCACTCACCTTGACCCCCGCCCCCCCAACACATTCACTGTGCTCAGTCTCGAAAGCTGCTGGAGTTTACTCTCAATTTCTACATTTCTATGATGTTATCACCATTACATTAGATTTGGATTTTATGGAAGAGCGAGGTAGGGTTGCAGGTGTGCTCATGTGAGCTGATTGGGAAGAATGAAGCAGGTTGTACAGTCAAACACTAACTAGACATTTTGTCTTTTTATGTAAAGAACAACATCAGCCCTTCTACTGTACTGTCTTTTGTCAAACCTCATTCTGTTTAAGTGCAAAATGCATCTGTAGTCATTAAAAGGTTAATAGAAGGGTGTTTTGGTTTGTGAAATCAGGGCATGCTGGAACTTAATGCTGCAGGTTACATCCTCATTTAAAATGTTATTGTTTTTAAGTACTTAAACACAATATAATGCAATCTCTCAGAACAAGGCATCGCTATCGACAGGACGGTATTAAAGTAGCTGCTTCAGCACAGCTGATTGAGCTGTTGCATGTCTCTGCATTCACCACATCGTCTTCTATAATGCCCCTTTACTCAGGGGTTTTCATTTCTCTTGACCATTGTTTTTTGTCACGACAGGACTCACTGGTGTGCCCTCGTAGTATTTTGAAGAGTTTTATGCTTCAGCCCGTTGCTGGGACCTGACTTGCCTTGACCATTTAAGGAAAGCAATATTACCCTGCTTTTGGTGCATTTTTTCCAGTTCTTAAATGATTATTTACAAAGTATTTTAACATTTGTAAAGCATTCACCAGTACTGAAATAACATTGGGTATTGATATAAAATCAGTGGAATTCCTTATTTGAAACTTTGTTGTATACAAAAATAAATAAATTGGTAAATGAATAAGTGTTATCTCTCTTTGTCAGTCAATACTTATACATTTCAACACAGGGATATTGAATTCACATTATTGATGTAGTGAGTTGAGATTTGAAAAAAATTATAATTGATGAAAGCTAATCGAATATTAATTTCTTCTTTTAAATTAATTGAACAGTTCATTTTAGATAGCATGTTTATTCTAAGGCTATTATACATCTTGACGTTGAGAATCCAGTAGCTGGAATGATTGAAAGGATTAGACCCGCATGTTAATCACTTTTTAATCGATTGTTTACATTCTTAGAGACAGGGCCGTCCTTGGCTGGTGCGAGGTAGAGCACCTTATTTATTTATACGTGCATTATAAACGATGTTGTATTTTTCTGTTGCAGCGGGCCCCTATAAGAGGTGCCATTTCCCCCATAGCATGTTTACTTGGGGAACATTCCACTGGTTTCAGTTCATTGTCTTAACCACAGAGTTTCCCAAAGTGATCATTTGTGATGACACTCCATCATAAATTATATTAAAAAAAATTCCCCTTTCACATCCTGCTGTTTGCACATACCTACAGTGCATTTTTAATGGTTGTAATGTGATGGACGCTTGATTGCCAAAGGTAAGGGAATGAAAGGACTATGGAAATTAACTGTGGTGATGCAACTATACCCAGCTTACGAGCAACACAGATTTATATAGAAGTAAATATGTCCATTTTTAATTCATATTCTCTTTGTAGTATATAAAGCCTCTTACTCCATCCACCTCACTCCTGGCAGTTGTATATATACATAGCAAATAAATGCTCTGTGCTGTGCAAATCTACTTCAGTGTTCTCTGTGGACAGAGAAGACTATGACTTTCACAGCATGATATGAAAATGTCTTTCCTCTTATGTATTTGGTAACTTCCTCTTTCTCAGTCGGTGAGGCGGTGGCACAAATGTGAAACAGTCAAGTTGAAACCGGTGCTGACACAAGTCTGAATGACATGCCTGTTTACTGACTTCAGAGAGCAATATTCTTTATCAAATGAAACTAATATACTCTTGACATACATGTGCGAAACGAGGACTTGAAGGCG
The DNA here is from genome assembly GCA_027422405.1 of Ptychobarbus kaznakovi. Lineage (NCBI taxonomy): Eukaryota > Metazoa > Chordata > Actinopteri > Cypriniformes > Cyprinidae > Ptychobarbus > Ptychobarbus kaznakovi. Next base: position 11,731,224 of record CM049808.1, on the reverse strand, counting down.
ACAGATTCTTCACAATCATGCTAAAGCAGTTTAACATCTTAAAACAGTTTGGAAATGGAGGGAAGTAAGTACTTTCATTTGTTGCTTTCAGACTATGTTTGTGGTGTTTTATGTGACCGTGTTACTGGAATGACACTACATGTGACCAAGTGACTGTTTTATGCAGTAGACTTGCTTATCTTTTGTAACAAAACAAAATGTTAATTTTATTGATAGCTGTTTTATTTCTCCTAATATGAGCCATTTTTGGTGTAAGATAGTTACAGGTGGTTTGTTTTATCGTCTGTTGTGGTGAAAGCATTAATCTGATAACCGTACAATTGTTCATTAATTGATATGTCTATAACTTTAGAACTTATTTTCTACATTGACCAGTACATTTATTTCAGTTCAAGCTTTATTCAAGCCTAAAAATACAATTTCATGCAAACAATGTACCAATATTAGATTCTAGATTTCATTGATATTTCCGCTCTCTGTGCCTAGCTTAAAATATAATTTGACACATATTTCCCATATATTAATTATTATGTAGAGTCTAGCTAACATGACAGTGATTAGGTGATTGTCTTGAAAGAGGTCATGATAAAATGTGTCATATTTTTAGTTGCACATCTGCAGGTTGCACAGAACAAGATGCTAGTCTTGCAGCCTGCACTGATATGACGTTAACAGGATATTAATAAACTTCTTAACCCTGACTCAAAGCCGAGACAATACCACGCTGATAAAATTGTTTGTGTGACCTTTGAAGCTGAAAACATATAACACGTACTGCATGTGCTTATTTTGGTCCTATGAGACAGCCTATACAATCCGCAATACAATAAAGCCAGCGCTAAAATGCCATGTGTTTTGTCATTTATATACTGAATGTACACTAGTGTTCAAAATTTAGGGGCCAGTATGATTATTTTAAAGAAATAATACTTTTATTCAGCAGGGGTGACAGTAAATTTATAATGTTACAAAAGATTTCTACGCTGTAAAATAGGTGATTAACGTATATCCTTTCACAGACTAATAAGATTAAAAACACATATCTGATGCAATCGCAGGGTAACGCGGTCACCACTTCAGCGACACAAAAATGGCTTCTCGTGTTTTTGTGTTCTTGGATGCTGCTGCAAATGTAGGAAATGGCATATTTCATCTGTCTTTGTGATGATATTTCAGGCTAGAAATTGTGTTCCGTGTATCTGCTCATATTACACATGCAGATTGTGGTTAAAAGCGAGAGAGTAAAATTGTTTTTGTGCTTCAGCCTGCAGTCCACTTCCCCTCCACCCACTTTGGCCTGTTTTCTACAGCAGCCGTGGCTCTCTAATTTTAGTTTTAGCTGCTTTGGGTCACAGCAGTTGGCAACTTTTGCAAGAAAAAACAATAGAATTTCTTATGATTTAAGATTTTACATTTGCATTTATTCATTTAGCAGATGCAAGAAACACGAGAAGTGCTAGTAATACAATGTTTCCGACATCGTTCAGAAAAGTACAAGGAGGAAATAAGGAAAAGTGAAAGCAGGATGCAGTCCTTAATCAGAATATGTTTTGACGTGAGCTAGCTAGTTTAAAATTAGCTACTGATACTTCCACTAACCTGAACACTCTTTATGAGTCGAATATATTTATACAACAGTCAGTTCCCGCCCTTGAATTTGATCAAGCAGCGTTTCAAGAGTATGGATACACAGTCCAACAAAACTGGGATTTTGCATCCCTGTCAGTCTGTGATTAGAAGTAGCTGGTTAAAAGTCTCTCTTTGTAAGTTAGTCATTGAATCATTAGTTCAGTTCACTTGGTTATATACTCGGATTCATTCACAAACACTGGCTGCATCAAAAATCACATAATATTTTGTGACCATTAAAAAAGTAAATCAATAAACTGTATATGAATATGTGTAGTAGGAATGAAATCCCAATATAGCACAATTATCATGCAGCCTGTCAATGTCAGCATCACTGCCATTCTCTAATACTCTCCCGTGGCCTTATGGGATAGTAAAGTGTCGATTCTATGCATACTTCTCTATCTTTAATCTTGCTGGAAGCAGCTGGTTGTCTGTGTACTTCTTGCCTACTGTTTTATGAATATTGTGAACTTGGACATTCTACACTTTTCTAATTAATAGAGAAGTATGCATATTCAAATGCAGCCACGGTCTTAAGGAGTGAGTCATTTGTTCAAAAACACAGATTTTTTGAGGAACAAAAGCATTACGAGTGAGTCATTGAATCATTCACTAAACCAAATCAAACCAATATACTCAGTGAACAAGCAATATTACATTTACAGTCGTACTGTTATACCATCATAGAGCTTGCAATCTGTATTGTGTAAGTAATGTTCAAGGTAATTGTTTCTTTACTGTAGGTCACAGGATGCAACTGATCTTCTCTCAGAGGATCTTGTTTTGGTGAGGCTTTTCCACCACTATTACGCTTTAACTAATAAATCTACACGTGGCACAGTTTTTGAGATGGATGCCTACATACACACAAGCTGTGCTGACAGAATATGAATACAGGGCCCTGTAAATGAATGCTCCGTCTGGTTGCTTTAAGGTTGAACAGCGTGTGGAGCCAGCAAAGAAAGCTGCCCAGATCATCTACAAGAAGTTGGTAGGCTGCCTGCAGAGTCAGCAAGGACTGGACTCAGAGAGACGGATGGTAAGCTGACGCCCTATTCAATCATGTGCTTTGTAAGTGTGTTGGATGAGATTTTGAAGCAGATTAAGCAGTTGCATATGAAAAACATTCAACAAGACAAATTAAATGGTCATGTGATGAAATGCTGTGGCTGTGAAGATCAACTACATGGACCACCATCACACTGAATGGAGGTTGGATTTCTTCCAATAGTTTATCTTGGCCTACCATTTTGTTAAGAAACCTAATCCCAAATTGCTGATGGAGAGTTCCTGAATCTGTCTTTTGAGGTTTTCGTTTTGTCTGTATATGTGGATGATTATGTTTGGACAGAAACGTTTTGGATATGCTTTGAATGTGTGGCAGCTGCTCATAAGTGCTAAATACAGGCCTTCATTTTCTTTTTCCTCAAAAACATTTATTCTTTTTTTTTTCAATGTAAAACAAAATTGCTCAGTGTTCCTCTTTTTTCTTCCTTGTCATGTGCCATGAATTTACACAGTTATTTAGCATTGCCGTGATACCAATGTAAACTAATGTAATTAGTTCTAAAGCAGAACTATCAAAAATCATGCAATGCAAAATACTTCTTGATTTCCTCACTCACATTACTCATTCATACTTTGATTATACACAGAAAAAGTTACCCCTCATGATGCTGTCTGTCAGTATGGTCGAGAGCTTTAAGGATTTTGATGGCGATTCCTCCATAAGGTGAATATTTAAATGTTTTAACATTGTGTGAATAAACAATATAGCAGAGTTGCCTTGGAAATACACCCTTTACACACCTGAACTTTCCTGCAGAAAAGTTCTGGAAATGTGCTGCTTTATGCAAAATTTCCTGGCACGGACTCTGGCTGACTTTGAGATGAATTTGGAAAAAGAAGTTCTTGTGCCTCTGAATAAGCTCAGCGAGGTAGTTTTTGTCTTGGTACCAAACTATATGAACTGAAACCGGCTGTATTCATGACCCATCCATGACCGATGTTATCCGTGCAGGAGGACCTGCCAGAGATCTTGAAAAACAAGAAACAGTTTGCTAAACTTACAACAGACTGGAATAATGCTCGCGTCAGGTGATTTTTGTTTTGTTTGTTTGGTCAATATATGCTTCAACTTCTCCTTCAATGTAAATCACACCTTCATATCTTTACGATCCTCTTTTATGAAGATTGTGTCATGAACATTTATGCGATCTGTGTCTCACTTTTAGATCTCAGGGCAGCACAGGTCCACAGGCCAAGCAAGACGGACTACGAGAGGATGTAGAAGAGGCATGGAAAAGACTGGAGTCTATAAAGGTTATGCTTGGATAAAGTCGGTTTCTTCACTAGTCACAGATTTATTATACTATATTGTGGTCAATTTAATATCTAGTTCAGTCATGAAACTCAAAATGGCACAATCACATCATTTACTACATGGTACATGCTTCTGCACCTAATTAACCTGTTTGTTCAACATTTAAATAGTCTGCTTCAGTGTTTGCTGATTTCTTCTAAAGAGTTCATTCGAACCCTCCACCTGTCTAGATCTGCTATGAGATTTATGTATGCCTATTCATGCAGCAGCATTTCTTACATGTTCACAGTAGCATGTTTGTGTATCTACTGGCAGTACCTAGTCCATACTTGAACAAAAACATTAGCATTGATATATAACGTGCTAAAACTATTCTGAGAGCTGTCATGGTTGAACTACATTTTGTCATTCTTATTTTGTAACCTAGCACTAATAGCTGATCTCAAACCAGAACCATGAAAGAGGATCTCTTCAGATTGTTCTACCCTAGGGTGCTTTTACAAGTTATGATAAATTAATATTTAACTACTAACTGAAACTTAACAGCTTGTTCAAATCGAATTCAGAACACTTGATTATCTCATTTCCTTTCTCTGCTGTTTATATCAAAAAGTATGTTACTATGTATTGTGGAAAAAGTCAGTAAACATATTTGTGGGTTGCTGAGTCAACCAGAAACGTGTGGTTTCGTCAAAAGAGATGTCAGTATTTTCAAGAAATGCTCAGCGAGGAAATCAATCAAACAAGACATTTTTCTTTTTCTCAGGATCAGTACTCTGCAGATCTCTATCATTTTGCCACTAAAGAGGATGAGTATGCCAGCTACTTCATCCGTGTGAGTACCTATGTCCTTACTCAGTGTTTCTCAACTGTTTGCAGCCCCACAGGCCTATCAGTAATGCCCTTCTTCACCAAATACCATGTCAGAATTGTCTTCCTTTTAACTCATATTACACAAGATATCATTGATCATTATCATCATTAACATTATGAAAATGTCCATTATTACAGTGATTAGATTTAATCGTCAGTAGTCAATACTGCGTGTAAAAAAACTTGAGTTATCTTTACCTTAGCTGTAATTGTTTTTAATAAATATTTATTTATTTGTATATTTTGCCCATTTTATTTTCCTTTTCAATAGACCTGGGGCCTGTACCATGATGGTAGATGATCACATTCAGAGTTATAGGATACATTTTTAATTGACAAAACCAAATCATCCAATCTGGTTTTGTTAAACTCAGGCTTGACCCTGAGTTAATGGAGCGCGTGCACATGAATGTGTGACATCAGCGGCGAACAGCCAATCACAACACAGAGCAAGTGTGATTAACTTCTCACGAGAAAGCCAGCGAGATTCAAAACTCGTTTGTTAAAGGTTAAGAGATTAAAGAATATGAGGAATTTAAAGGCATTTCCACTGAAGTACTTGTCCACGAAAGAGGACAAATAAAGTAAATTATCTTGCTCTGTTAGTGCAGTTACAAGTGAAACTTGTGAAGTTAGTTTATATAGTTGATAATATACAGTGATAGAGACTCAAACATGTAAGGTCACATGTAGCCATTTTCAAAGTATTATCTATTGATATACCACTTATTTGTATTACATATGATCTGTGTATATTAATATTCATTTAAAATAAATGCTTTATAATAATTGTTAAACTAAAAGTACTTGTGTGTAATGGAGTAATAATAATATAAATCATATTATAATTATATAAATCATATGTAAATTGTAATTATCATTAAAGCCAGACAATTTTGTTGTACATATATATATTTATTTTAAGGTACTTCATAGTGAGCTTTAATTTGTAGAAGGGGAAACTGGGGGAGTGACTTTTTTTGTGTCAGACATGTGTTACTTTGCTCACATCTGATTGGTCCAATTTCAGTTTGAGATCTCTAACCCAGAACACAACCTGCCCCGGAGCAGGTTAGCCGTGGAGTGTAAGTTACTATGGCAATGAACGCAGCTAAAAGCCAAGCCACTTTCATGGTACCTAAAACCCAGGACTGGTGCAAACTAAACTGAAACTTACCTGGCTAGCCAGCTAAACCAGCTTCATGGTACAGGCGCCTGGTTTATATAACTTTCTGACATTTGGTTATTTGTAGTAGACATATGTATATATATATTACGCTTATAATTTATTTCTAAACAAATATCTGTGTGTCTCACTATTGCCATTCAGTTGTCCTGGGATGACTCAGATGTTTTCAGTCAGTCAAGGGAAAAAAAGTGTTTTTTTTTGTGTCCTTCTGACAGCTTCTCGAGCTACAAGCTAAATATCACAAGGCCTCATATGAATTCCTGGAGAAAAACATAACTGAGCTCAAAGAGAGTCACACCCACACAGGTGAGCAGAGGAAAAGGGTGATTAGCAGTGATTAAAACATCTAAACATTCACATATTACACAGAATGCAGCAATAGCACGTCTTTTTAAATGTATATTTGTCTGTTTGAAGAGCCCCAATTGAGTTCATCAGAGAAAAAGGTTTTCGGAGCGCCTCTGCTGTCTCACCTTGAGAGCTGTGGAAGAAAGATTGCTGTCCCTATTGAGGAGTGTGTCAGCATGCTGCTACGTACAGGACTCAGGGAAGAGGTGTGTACTCATGCATATTTAAAAGCCACAGCTGCACTTGCACACAGATAATTGCACACCCACATAACTGCATGCCCAGGATAATCAGTATAGTGTTTCTCTTTTCCCCTCTCATCTTAACAATCTTTCACTATCTCTCTTTACAACTGTCATAGGGTTTGTTCAGGCTAGCTGCTGCTGCATCTGTTGTTAAAAAACTGAAAAACTGTCTGGATTCAGGGACTGTTGACCATAATGAGTTCAGCTATGACCCACATGCTGTGGCAGGTGAGCCATAGTAACGTTTTTGTGTTTTATGTGACTTTAACTTTGTTTTTATGAGTTTAGTATTAGCTTATGCCTTAGCTGACAATAATGGGAAAAGAGTTTTGTGTTACTCTGAATGTGGTTGCGATATGTGGTTGAGGTGACAAACTGCAGTGCATAAAAAACCCTAGATGTGTTGCTAGGACCTCATTGTCTATTACAAGATCATTTATTCATGTCAATTCAAACTTGTATGATTTCCTTCCATGGAACACAAAAGAAGAACTTCAGCAGAATGCTGAAAGCTGCTCTTTTTATACACTAATAGTAAACGTAGACTGTCTAAAAATGATTAAATGCAGCTTAAACATCGGTGTGCTTTATTGATATACTAATATTTCACGTTGTTTTGTTTGTACTGTCTTTGCAGGGGCTCTTAAGTGTTACTTGAGAGAGTTGCCTGAACCGCTCATGACATTTGAGCTATATGATGACTGGTTCAAAGCTGCAGCGTAAGTCTGTACATGCAGCTTGTTTGTCTCTGTATCGATGGTGTTAAAGCACCATTTGAAAACATTTTGCAATGTTTAAAAATGACCTATATTAGGTTACCATAGGTAACATTAAAAATTGTCTTTAATTTTTTTAGAGAAAAAGAAACAGATGAAAAATTAAAGCAGTTGCGGACAGTGTTGCAAAAACTTCCCGCAGAAAACTATATCAATCTCCGGTATGTAAAAAGTCTCAACTCTGAATGTTTTATATCCACCTCAAACTATTAACGCGCATTCTCACACCTCATATGCACTCTGTGTCTATCTTTGACTTCTCTCTCTCCATTAGATACCTTGTCCAATTCCTGTCACACTTGTCAGAGCAGCAAGCGGCGAACAAGATGACACCCAGTAATATTGCCATAGTGCTTGGGCCTAATCTACTGTGGCCTCTCTGCGAGGGGTCAGTATAGCATACACAACCACACATCTAGACTAAATTAAAATTTTAAATATAATCTCCTAGAATTTCACTGCCTTTCTTTTTTCAGAGAGACGTCATTGCTGAACATGGCATCTGCCTCTTCGGTGCAAGTTGTGACTGTCATAGAGCCACTTATTCAGTATTCCAAGAGCCTCTTCCCCGAAGGTACAGGAACATTACATAAGTAATGGTCCACTGTTGTTTTTAATGAGGTAAAATAAAACAGCGATAAATGACCTTATTACATACAGAATTTAATTTCTGTTCATCCTTTAATGCAGGGGTTCTCAAACTTTTTTTTGTCAGTCAAACCTTTTAGACATAAAATATTTACTTGAAGGACCCCCTGATATTTTAAGTTAATATAATTTAAGGACAAGTTTGCATGTTTACAAATCTGATGTCTGGCATGCAAACAGATAAAATGTTAACTTTTTATTAAGTGTTTTATTTTGAGCTGGTCTTTAAACACAAATCTCTCTTTATTTGTGATAGAGTCTCAGTCCACGTCACATTCACACGGCTGTTAATAATTTTTTAATTCATAATATTATCTTTTTACTCCTATTACAAAAATGAAGATACAAATATATTACTGTTGTAACTTTCAATTGTACTGTAAAATACAAATTAACATTTGCTAGTAATTACAATAATTGTATTTTACACTTCAAGTTAAGATATTATTATTTATGTCTTAAATTTCAAATGTCCATTTCAAATCCTCAAGCTTTCATTTTGGCAGAATACTGCTGAAATGTTGTAAGCTTTTGCTCAGAAAAATGTTGGAGATTATACAAATGGGTAAAAAGGTGAACTTAGCACACATTAGTGTTCCCAAATGCATGTTAAACTCGCAGCACGTGCACAGATAGAGTTCACTGCATTTACTGTGAACCAAGAAGCACTCGCTTTGAAACACACAGAGCATCAGACTATTTAGTTATTTAATTATCTTTAATTTCATTATAGGGATTATCGTGCCACCCTATTCATTTATTTTCATTGGATTTTATTCATTTTTAGCCATTAACTCGTGAACCCCCTTTTGGGGAAACTTTGCTTTATTCAATGCAATAAGGAAGTTTTATGTTTTTATTTTTGCTTAAATATTTATTAAGGATTAGGTATTCAAAAAATAATTATAATACTGAAGTGCAAAGAATTGCATTTTGTGAAATTCCAAATAAAAATATTTGAACACAAACGTCCTTAATTTCTTTTTAGAGGCTGATTTTGAGGTCCCAGAACTGCCTGAAATCCCGATCCCCAAAATATCCCAGAGACCTCTTTCTGACAGCATCTTACCCTCTCCCCGTTTCTCATCTGCTCGACCATCCCTATCAAAAACTGACAGGTAGTCTACCACCTTTGTAGTTTTTAAGGTCAAGACTTTCTACTAAATGAGACCAATTAAGTTCAACTTGGCTTCTTGTGCTTCTTATTTCAGCTCAGCATCATCTGAGGACCTTGGGGTGACAGTCGTTGTGAAATCTCAGGTGAACCGTGATGCTGTTATGTGGGACAACATCGATTCTAATCCAATTGCTCAACCGCCTACACAGAATCACATGCCTTCAGCACTTCCGCGTTACATTCCGGTACAAGCCCACAGCCAATCGCAGGCTAAGACGCAGAGCTCCAGCCAATCAGAGCCAACTCAGGAGCTGCCCTCCCAGTCCCAGGAGCCCATGTTGAAGATCACTGCTCCATATAAACGTATGTTGGTCATCATAGATGCTTTTTGTGCTGTCTTACTGTGGTAGAAACTACATTTCCAATTGTTTTCTGCAGCAAGGAGGTCTTTCATCCAGCACAAGGCTCCAAACCTTGCCAAAGGCCCTCTTGTGAGCCAGACAGGCCCTTTCCCAGCAGCCCAGACGAGAATGTTCCCTGTTCCTCTGCCGAGAGTCTCCGAAATAAAACCACCACCTTCACCCAAGCCCGAAACCACCCACGCTCCATTGCCCACGTTGCCTGAAGGAGGACCACAAAAGAAACCCCAAGGCAGGAGACCTAATGTTCCTCCTCCACAACCACCCCAAGCACTGAACAAACAGCTCTCCGCTCCAGCTCAGTGAGTCTAGGAAAGGAAAGTCGACTGGGAAAAAGCACTGGCTTGTTATTACATCTAACAGTTTATACGACTTTCTCAAGTGCAGTATCTTTTGGTTAAAGTGCTACTATTATGGATTTTTGAAAATGACCTTTCATGCAGTGTGTAACACAGCACTAAACGAATGAAAACATCCAGCAAAGTTTTAAATCTGAAAGTGCACCATGTATAAAGTTATTGTTCTCAAAAGAGAGTCGACTGAATCATTGAAACGAGACGTTTTTAAAATCAATCCCAAGCCGCTTCATGTTGACGTCAACATGAAACATTAGAATATTGCCCACCCACTTGTTGGTCTTTTCGCGTTGGTCAACCTGTTGTTGGGGACTCCCAAAACCAAAATATGAACCTTTCATTAACCATAATAGGGGCACTTTATGCTTTTAACTGCAGTGTTTTAGTTAATACACTAGTGTTTAAAAGTTTGAGGTCTGTAAGATTTTTTTAAATGTTTTTGAAAAAAGTCTCTTATGTTCATCAATGTTTTTAAATTGATGAACATCAACGATGAACTATATTAAAACAGTAATATAATAAATAGTATTACAATTTAAAATACATTTTCTATTTCAAAATGTAATTTATTCTTGTGATGACTTCTCAGCAGCCATTACTTCAGTCTTCAGTGTCACATGATAATACAGAAATAATTTTTAATATTCTAATTTGGTGCTCAATAATTTTTTTATCATCAATTTTGAAAACAGTTGTGCTGTTTATTTATATTTTTGTGGATAATAAGCAGTGATGCATTTGTTCCTTTGATGAATTAAAGTAAAAAAAACGGCATTTGTTTTACATTAATACATATCTTTACTGTCACTTTTGATCAGTTTAATGCATCCTGAATAAAAGTATTAATTTCTTTAAAAAAAAAAATCCCAAACCTTTGAACAAAAGTATATGTCTGCTCTAGAGACACGGGTCTAAGAACTGTCAAATACAACGTAATATAATCTGACTTCCTTTGGTTTTAGTTGAGGGCGTACTGACAAGCTTCACGTTAGCTATTTATACATAAGCTTATTCTGAAGCATGACATTTGAAACGCCATAATAAAATCATGCTTGTAAAAGCATTTGAAGGCTGATGTTGTTCATAGCTTCTTTTAATGAAAACTTTATTGCTGTCATTGATAGGTAACATACATTGCTATTTTGTAAATTTCTTGTGCAAAGGCGCACATACGTACAGTATGTACATATTACATTGTGATTAAGGTAATGGAGAGGTCAACTCCTCTGTCATACAAACAAAACTTAAATTCATATGAATATTTAATCATCATTTCATAATACATTGATAAAAGCTGGTGGACATCATATATATATACTGTATACTGTGTCTGTTGATCTTAAGATATTTATCATGTAATAAAGGAAAGAGAAATGACAGTATGGTTGTTGTTTGTACTAATTTTAAACATAAAGCACATCACCGTTTTGTGCATCACAGAGACCAGTAGGTCTTCGTCGTCTTCGCTGGTTTCTCAGGAAATAATTAAACTGCAACACAATGTTCACAATGGGAATATGAGCTATTAAAACTACACGAATGCAAAATGTAAAGTGTTTTGTGTAGTAGATACAAGATAGCTAGTAGGTATATGTCTGTACTTCTACATGGTATGACTGTACATTGCAATCTAAATATTGTAAACTAAAATATAGCATATTTTTACCATTGTGCTAGCTGTTTATTGTGCATTACAGAGCAACTGTGGCAGGTTTTATTCCCCTGGATCAAAGCTAATGTTTTTGGGATGAGACGGTATATAGGATCAAACAGGAGAAAATTCAAGATGCCATTACTAGATTATGTTCTTGTACAAAAATATTTGCAAAATGTAGATCCACTCATATGGCAGGTAATTCTGATGGTTTTTTTTCTGTTCTTTTGTTTGTAATATTTCCTTTAAAGCACCATGAGCGTAGCGTAGGGGTAAATAATAGTTAATTAGCTTTAATTTCCCCCATTGCAAAACTGACAAAAATATTTTAAGGCACTAGTTCATCCAAAAATAATAATAATCACTCATGTCATTATGAACTTGTATGACCCTAAACTAAACTTTTAGGCATTTATCGTTGGTGCACTTTTTCATAAAAATATTCTGAATAAGAACCTGGGCTGCGAACTCCAAAATGACCAAAAAAAGCACCAAAAGTTTAAGAAAGGTAATGCCGTTGACTTGTGGGTAGTCCTCTTGGAGTCATACAATATATTGTTATTCAAGGAACACTCCACCCATTAAGAAAAATCTTGCTAGTATTTACTCACACTCATGTCATTCTGAACCTTCCAAGCATTTCTGTCTTCTGCAGAACGAAGGTATTTTGAGGAACACTGGAAAACAAACAACATTGAACTCCACTGACTTTCATTATAAGTTGTGCTCCTAACATGACAAAAACAATAGAAACATTCTTCAAAATATCTTATTGTGTTCTGCAGAGGAAAGAGTCCGTTTTTAGATTGACATTGAGGGTGAGTGAATGATGACAATTTTGGGTGGAATATCTCTTTTTATTCATTCATCTGTCCTAGTTGTCTGTGGCATGTTCATGGGAGAAGTAGAAATGTCATATTCCTGAAATCTTTTCAGTACTATCTTTATCTTTTTAATGTTTATCCAGTACAGAAAACCAGTCTGGATGATTCGTTCAAAGTTTGAACCAGAACTGATTTGGTGCTTGAGTGACTCAGTAATTCAGTTCACAGCCCAGAGGAACAGATTATCATTAGTCAATAATAACTTTTGGGAATTTTGGTCTGTTCCTCACTGTACACTAAAATGGTTTCAGAAAACTCTGGACTACATTTATGATAATTTCATGGTGCTTTTTTATGACTATGGAGCTTGATAGGTCCATCCCTCATTCAATTACATTATAAAGAAAAAAGTGGCATTCTGTGCAACTCCTTTCATTATAGAACAAAGAAAAGAATCAGGTTTGGAACAACATGAGGCTGAGGAAATTATGAATGAATATTCGTTTTTGGCTGAACTATCCATTTAAAGGTGCTGTACGATTTGGACTTTAGGCATCTTATAGTGTTAGACTTTGATTTCTTCCTCTTCATCAGGATAGCTGTATGGTACTCTCCTATGAGAGTTGTTGGTGTTTGTATTCCTGAGTCCTCCACTCCTATAATGACGTGCCAGCACATCAGCAGCCCTCTGGAAACTCTCTGGCTCCATGCCGTGATCCTCAGTGGAGAAGGAGCCCATCCGATCCCCCAGCATGGATTTATTTGGTGACTCACCATTTACAAAGTCCGAAGTCTTCCACTCTCCTCCATACAACCGTGTCCTACCGTCATCGTCTTCTCTCAGGAGAGAGTCCACCAAGGACGTGGTTGCGTCCGAGTCCACCTCAGAGTTATCATCGGTGGACTGTGTTTTTTCACTGATGGGATCGGCCTTTTCACACACAGGGCTGTCAATCATGGCAAAGACTTCAGACATGAGGGAAGGGCCCAGATCAAGAGTGAAGGAGTTCATGGAGTCAGAAGGACTGATGGAGTCTGAACATGGGAAAGACGGGATAGCCGTGTCCGTCAGCGAGCCTCTGTGGATTTCAGGTGGGCAGGCTGATAGAGAACTGCCCTGGGCTGGACGCTCAGTGCGGGACAGTCTCGGCAAGGTTACAAAGCCAGACTCCAAACCTGCAAAACAAATAAAGAACGAAATTGTTCTTGCTTGTGAGTTTGACCAACAGAGGGCAGTGAGAAACAGTACATTGCATTTAGCTCTTCCTGGACTGCAGCATAAGCAGCAAAGTATTTCTGCCATATAGTTGCATGCTCTTAAAGGGATAGTTCACCCAAAAAAGAAAAGTTTACCATCATTTTCTCACCTTCATGTCTTTGTTTTTGTCCATATAATGAAGTCAATTGGGTCCAATTATGGACCCCACTGACTTTCATTATATGAACGAAAACAGCTAAAACTATCTTCAGAATATCTTCTCCTGTGTTACACTGAAGAAATAAAGTTATACAGGTTTAGAACAACACAAAGAATGTGAGTAAATGATGACAGAATTGTAATTTTAGGTGAACTGTCTTTTAAGATTTATGATTCTGAGCACATAGAGCTCTGTAACAGTGCACCCGTGGCACAGAAAGGGCAGCGATTACAAATTATAGGAAAATTGTGGATACAGAAACTCCTCACATGATTGAAAACAGGGCTCTAAGACAGGATGTGCGCTCAGCACTGAAACATCTCATTCATAGCTCCCGGTCAGAACAACATTATAGCCTCCAGTCTTCAGTGAGTCATTCAGTCAGCTGAATTAAACTTGATAATTAAACTGACCAGACTGTTTGGGTTTGTGTTTGGTGTGTGTTTGTAGTTGTTGAGTATGCAGGGGTTGTTTTGGTACAGGCTCTCAGTGAGGCATGTTTGAGGTATTTGAATGGGCGAGGCAGACGCTGATCGCTCAACTGTAATGTCTGGGATTGCCACAGGTGTTTAGATGGCTTATCAAACTATTTCTGTTTGATCTTCCTCATGATTCCCCGAAGGACAGAAAACTAGCAAACAAACATATTTAATTTAGACAAAACATGCATGAGACACAGTTGCTACTTACGCTACTGTTAAACAAAAGTTTTTGAAAGAAGTCTCTTGTGCTCAACAAGCTTGACCAATAATACAATAAAACAGTACAATTATAAAATATTATAACAATTTATAAATAACAAATTTCCATTTGTAAAATATTCTTATTTTGTGATAACAAAGCTGAATTTTCAGCAGCAATTTCTCCAGTCTTCAGTGTCACGTGATTGTTTGTGAAATCAGTCTAATTTGCTAATTTGGTACTCAAGTAAAATTGTATTAAAACATTTATCAATTAATTTATACTGGTATACTGATTTATTTATCATGGATATTTGTTTTGTGGAAACTGTTATTAATACTTTTTTGAACATATTTTGGTGAATAGAATATCTTTTGTTGCAACATTATAAATGTCTTTAACAGTAAATGTTTTGCTTTGACTGATTTACTGATTTGATTGGACAGTTGAGTAACGACAGGAAGCTGTCAGAAGTGGGACAGAGAGAGGGGGCGGGATCAGGAAAGGTCCATGAGGCGGGACTCAAACTTGGGACGCCTGTCCCAATCAGCGCCGATAGTCACGTTTGATCAACTTAAAGTGTCCTTGCTGAATAATTTCTTATATTGGTTTATCCTGTTCGGTACACACACATTGTAGTTAGTATTATTTTGTTTAATATTTTCTTTTACCGCTTTCTACAAAATAATTTGCTTACAAAAACTGTACATTCACGACTTTATTTACATTAAAGTAGTGTGTACAGAACTGAACTGAATTAATTAGTTAATGCAGTGATGCAAGTATCCTTTCAGATGCTGTGCTTTCGTCTAAGATGTTGTGCTACAAAAACAAACGTGCAAAATGATGGTCATCATGGAAACATTCATGATTTTTCCAAGCTTTGTAAGGATTTCATTCATTTTCATGACCTTTCGAAGCATAGATATCTCACACTGTAGTGAATGTACTGTAGTATCTTCCATCAGCCCTGCCTTCTGGAGTGACTTCTGTACACACACAGAACGCCCATAACTTCACTTCTACATTTGAATCTGAATCTGACAAATGTGAACACTACCGGACTCACCATACAAGCATGTGGAGTTCTCTGGTGTTTTGGGTGGACTAGGGAAAAGCACTTTCACAGGACAGCCGTTGGGTGAGTCCACGTCCAGGCGGGGGAGGGAAATGGCATTCTTAATGATTGGAGAAATGGGAGGAGGTTGAGGCGAAAGGTCCTTGGAGCCACCGCGGGGCCTGTCGGGGGTCTTGCGGACATGGCGAAGCGTGCGGGAGAAGAATCCCTCATTCTTCTCTGAAGTGGAGGAGGAGTCTCCATCAGTGTTATTTCCTGCTCCACCATGGTTGCTGAGGAACGAGGTGTCCCCAAACACGTCCCCTCCACGGCCCACATGCATAGTGTGGCGGAAGTCACCCAATGGGGGGCTGATCATGTCCGGGGTGAGGTCACCTTTAAATCGACGCTTTCCTGAGGAGTGGGAAACCAGGCCCTTCAGGCTAGCGAATTTGCCGAAGTTCATGGCTTCTCTGGGTACAAACTGTAAATTTCCAGAGTCAGAAAGAAAATATCCACAAAAATTGTTTAACAAAAATGGTGAGAACACCGTAAGAAAGCAAACTATACACTTATCCCTTCAAGCTTAAAAAATCTCAGCAGAATAACAACCGCAGTTGAGTGGAAAGTTTCTTTTGCACAGTTTCTCAAAAGGCAGACGCATTCAGCTATGTCCCATTTTGGCCATCGGTCTTTGTTCATATCCAGAAAGATTCTGCGAAGATAAATGTGAGCTGAAAATATGCATGACTCCAATTCCTGAAAACCTCTGCTGCGTATGTGGTCAAAGATTCTGGGCTTCACAGTTGTTCGGGGTTTGTGCTTCTGAAAAAAAAATCAGTTCAGAAATAAATTCAGCTCGGGCTGCAGATATCTTTGTGGTTTAGGACTGAAACCATGTGCTCCTTCTTTAGTAAGGTCCAGAGAGCTGCTGCTACATGCTCTGGAAGATGCAAATATTAACAAAATATCTGTAAACAATTCAGATGCTTAAAAGAAAGTGATGCAATATATATGAGACATAGGCACAGACATGCTACAGTAATGATCAACTTTTGCTGTAAAAATGTATATATATTTTTTAAATGGCATGTTCTGTAAAACTGAGCGAATTTGATTAATACATTTTTAATGAGTTTTGTATTGAATTATTGAGTGTAGTTCCCTTTAAATGCCTAAATTCAGCTTCGACTCCTCAGTCATTCACTTGCACTGCACAGTATTTCGGTCGTTCACTTTAATGGTATCCTGTTACCAAAGTATGTGCATTTACCAGAGAACTTTTCCACTGCAGACTGTAAATGCAAGGAAGCGCTAAGGCTACGTTTTACAATGACAGTACGTTTGAAAAAACTAGCCCTATTTTCTATTTAAAAAAATTACAAAAACATTCAATTACTAGATCAAAATATTGGGTAAACTATTAATAACTAACAGTTAAGCTAATAACATTTAGCATAATAAAAATTAGCATAACAACACTTAGTCTGACTTTATTAGTAGTTTATTTGATCTTGGGTCAGCTCAGACTTTTAACTTATGCGGGACTGTAGTTAAAGTCATGAGAATCCTTTTAAAAGGAGTGAAGTCTCATGTCTCATTCCTTCAAACCACAACACAATTGTTGCACATTTCATGCTAAATTACCAGTAAAAACTTACCATGTGTGTTAAGCACAATTTATTTAGCCAAATTGTATTTTACCAGATTACTGTCAGGTCATAAATCATATAAATTCTGCTGTTTGGACCTAGGAAAAACACTAACATATTTAATATTATACTGCTGAAAATGTACAGAAGCCACATACCTTAATCAGATTTGTGTAATAAATGTGATCGCATGCTTTCCCGATCCAAGTTCATTCAGTGACCCTTGACCTGCACCCTGCTGAAGTGTAAGGCTGCAGGGAGGCTTGTTGCTTTATCCCTGCATGTATCTTCTCATGCTCCTGCACTCCCACCGGCCTCTGCTCCTGATCCTTTGTTTTTAAAGATACTCAAATCCAGCGGCCCACTCACCAGGAATCCCCGGAGAAGATAAAGGGTCTTTAAAAGGCAATAAATTAAATGTAATAATCTGGGCAATAGTACAGCTTGACGGAGGCTCCTTAAGGATGGGCCATGTCCAGGATAAGCCCCTAATCCCTCTTCTCTTCCTTCACCCCGAATCCCCTCTGCTGGCTTATTCCACTCAGGCGTCCCAGATTGAAGGGGTACTAGTAAAATCAACAAAGGTCCTGTATGAGAGAGTGAAACAGGTGGATGTGTAACACAGATCACGATCAAAACAAAAAGTCTAAGACCACTAGTGAAAATATGTTTATAATTTAATACATATTGGCAATACAAATGATATTATCAGCATAACAATTTGAGTTAAAATTTGAACGTTTTTTATATGAATTTCAGGTTTGTCCCCCTTTAGCTTAGTATTTCTGATATTTTGTACAGAGAAGTTCACGACACAGTTTTTAGTGACCTAGAAATGATGTATAGAATCTTATATTTATTCTTATTTTTCATTTTATGTTATTATTTGTCTTTGTTTTATGAAATACACAATGTTAATACATTGAAATAATTACGATTTGTTTATGTTATTGAAAGAAGTCTCTTATGCTCACCAAAGCTGATCAAAAATACAGTAATATTGCAGCATATTGTTATTTCATTACTATATTATCATTTTACAGTATTTTAAATCAAATAAATTCAGCATTGGTAAGCATAAAGGAGCTCCTTCAAAAACATAAAAAAACTAATTATTTCAAAGTTTTGACTGGTGGTGTATATTATTACATAACATTGTTATACATATAAAATAATGTTAATATGTTTGGAAAGTATTCATATTTAGTATATTTAGTAAGCATTGGTCAAACATAGAATCACATGGGTCCATATCGAGATCTATGGTCCAAAATCTATTTTGGGAACACTGTCCTCAAACATAACCATTTTTTTACAACATCTTCTGAGAAATGTGAATGGTTGGTGGCATATGTCGTGTAATGTGCTAAACATAACATAACCAACTAATACACTGACATTTAGCAGGCCTGCTGCTGCCTCTTGACATGACTAACAGCAATAAACCAAAACACACTGTCTCATAATTCTTGTAGCTGTTTTAGTGGATGCAAACAATGCAATTATGTCTGTGCATTGTTTGAGAGGAGATGCACACGTCAACTCGTAAACTGCAGTCTAATGGATCCCGTATGTGTGAATGCATTCCTGGGGGAAACATCTCTGTCTATTACAGACATCAAGTACAGTACCCACATCCCAGATTGGAAACATGTTTAGGGTTTTTCTCTTCTTTCCCTCTGCGGGACTGTCGGCTTTCCTTCATGTGGGCAGAAAAGTTGATCTGTCTGATCTTAATAGCACTTGGTCTTTGCAGTCGTCCCCTGCAGATTCATATGATGTCATTAAAATAAGTGGTTTGAACATCAGTCACACTTGCTGAACATTTGTTCCTTTAACCTGAAAAACGGTTCCAAAGGTGTTTCTTAAAATATTCCCCTGAAACTACACTACTCTATAACTTAACTAACTACTAGGTGAACAAACATTCAAGATAAGGCCTCATTTTTCCTTTTCACCTAATGACCTCCACTTTTTTTCTCTCATCTCATGTGGTCTAAAGAAGAAAACGGGCTGCCAAGGCGTAAATCATGATTACAAATATACTCATTTCATCATCTGCACATATCCTATTTTTACTCAAAGCACTCAGCATGACCGTCTGGCAGAGTGAGTCCTTTATGGAAAATACCACCAATGCAAACACAATCTCAGTGCTTTTGTGTGAAAATATACAGCAGCTGGCTCTGCCTGCTTTACTCTTGTCTTTACTCCCTTTATTGTCTTATTTACACTTTTTTTATCTTTGATTAGCAATCTAATTGCTATCTACCGAACAGCTCCCTAATCTAAACTAATCTAATAAAGCACAGTGGCACAATTAATTCTAGTTAACAGGCCATTAACTAATCTAATACCCTGTAAGGCAAAGTACATTTTCAGTAAAAAAAAATTACATTGACAAATCAGAGTAACTAAATATATAGGACAAGGACAGAACAATGCTGCTGTAGCAGTTTTCACTACAGTCCATTGATCTAGTCATTTGTGAACTTTGGATTTCATTGCTTCATAGATATGTCATCCTAGTTTATTTGCTTTTTAAAGGTACAGTTTAACATATAAAAGTAGATTTGCAAGAAAGTGCATGTTTTTCTGATCATTTACTAAAGCCAAATCTTGATAACTCTCATTAATTAGTATATAAACCTTACATTCCAACATCTAATTGAATGTATTTATCATAAAGAATCAAATGAATCAAAATCCGCCGCTCATAACGGCCATGCACAGTAAGTATGCAGTGGAGCCCGCGTACTAATTTTACAGCAGCACAGATTAGGTTTCCTCCGTCATGCACACAATAACACACGACTAGCTGTCTATGTGACATAGAGGGTAGCTTACTTGCTGAATAAATTTACATTACGCTGTTAATAGAACGCACTAAACAAAAACGCGAATGTAGCCTACTTAATATGGTATGATCTTAAAATAAATCGACACACAGTTCAAAATTTTGAGACAAAAATAATCTGTCGTTAAAGTGACAATTGATAAAACCAGTAGCTACCACTCACCTCGTGGGTTGATGAAAACAAGTTTATCATGCTCCAAAAAGCGATGAATGAGATTTATCTCCACATATGGTGAGATCCTGCAGTCCACCATAAACTTTTCTCTTCTGTACAGTCTTCAGTTTGAGAGGCAGCGGCCAGTGTGAAGCTCCGTGTCCGTGTCGCGCTGCTGGGAGGAGAGTCGGGGGCGGGCGTTTAACTCCTCTGGACAAGTTCAGTGTTCCCAGTGTGTTCATTGCCACGAGTCTGTATATCTCTCGAGTAGTTTTCAGCTTTCCCACAAACTTTCGTATCGCGTGTTAAGTGGTGAAATGTTACATATCGGACGTTTAAAGCTGTGTTTATTTAGGCCTATTTATGCATTTTTTGAATAGCAATTTGCGGCCATGCCATAAAACAGTATACATTTAGTTCATACTAAGTATAGTTAAAATCTATTAACATATCACTTGAGACTTACTGATATAAAAGTATATAGGCTAATTCAACTTTGTTTGGAGTACTACTTGTGCATAATGTACATTTCTTATAAAGCCTAAAATGCAATATATTTAAAGTATTTTTCACTATAGGATTAAAATGTTGTAAACCTAACTCCAAACATATTAGTCTTCCAGAAAAAGCGTTTTATTCTACATTATGTTGACCCCTCATGGGTGCAGCCATGTTGAAATCTCATGACCAGTCCTGTCAAATGTCTATGATCATGATTTTAAAACATATAATACATTATAGTCATGAATCATGATCATCATTGGGCTGGCTAGTAGTTACTCAAAAAATGTAATATATGACTCATCACTGGTTACTTGTAAAAGTAATATTATTATATTACTCCCGGCCAACATAACTAGTTACACTAGTTACATTACTTTTCTATTACACCCCAAAAACATGGTAATTGCATACTTTTGCAGCATCTGAATCCATGATAGTTACAGATAAATTAAGAGTATTTGGATAAAACTGATGACAAGCCACATATTTTAAACAACTTCAGTTACTTAATAAAGCAGCAATATCAAATATGCAATAGGGCTCAAGCAGTTAGAACCAACCAAACATGCTGGGATGTAGACAAAGTCTAGTGCCATTACACTATTTACATATGACATTGATGTTTATGTCATCCTTTCTCCCTACATAATTAAAATAATGGCTGTATTTCCAGCTGGTATATGATGTGGCCTTCTTCCGATGAATCTAGCTTGCTGCGTTGGTGACAATGATTCTGAAAATTGATAGGAATGATTGAATGTTTGAATTTCAAATCATTAGCGATTGTGAAAAAAAAGTAACTATAACTATTCATTATTTTGTATGGTAACTGTAATATTATTACTGAAATTGTATTAGTAGTTACACTACATTTACATTACATTTATACATTTAGCAGACGCTTTTATCCAAAGTGACTTACCGCTTTTTATACTTTCCCATTCAGGCTACACATTTTTTTTTATCAGTATCACTATCAGTAACACTAGTTCCCTATCTGTCGGTCACTACGAGTTATGTCGTGACGACATAGGGGATTTACTTGGAAGCCACAATCATCTCTGACTTTAAGAGAAAACGCCAATGAAATTGGCTAGTGGATTTTGCATACCTGAGCCACTCCCCGTGCATACGGGTATAAAAGGGCGACAGGTGCATCCACTCATTAGATTTTTGCTTCGGAGCCGAGTGGATGAGAAGTCTGGTGATCTCCACAAGCCTTTAATCTCTTTGTTTGTTCCTGGTTGGCATCACGGTGCAGTCAGCGGAGTCCCTCTCAGCAGCGATTCCCCTGGGCACTTCAACAAAAAGAGCAAATTCTAAAAGAGCAAATCACGGACGGTCGTGTCTTTTTCAAGATGCCGTTCCATCCGTGTCCTTCTGGTTGTGGTCGTTTCCAGTCCGCGGATGATGGACACGATCATTGTCTTCAGTGTCTGGGCTTCCAACACGCTGAAGATGCGTTCGTGGATGACTCATGCGCCTGTTGTGGGCGTATGAGCATGACTTCGCTGCGATCTCGCCTTTCCTTTCTCAAAGGATTGGCACCCTCTGCGGCCACCCGCGCTAGTCTCTAGGGGACCACCGGCTGGTGCTCTGGGAGATCTGAGGGTGACAGTAAGAGCCTCTCCGCCGGGTATGTCCCCACGGACCTCTTACTCCTCATGCAGCGAACGTCCCGTCCAGTTCCCAGGTGATTTCGCTGGTCCGTCCCACGGGGCGCCCAGCATTTCATTCGGTGCGCCATCCGAGGATAGGATGTCGATCGCAGCATCGGGGGATGGGCTTACAGGACGTAGGGAATGTCGCCACACCGGACCCAGAGCTGACGGCCACAGAGTATCGGGCTGGAGGTCAACAGACTGCCCAGTCCCGAACCCTCGTGGCTGGATGATTGGTTTCTCGGAGCGGGGCGCGGCTCACAACCGCATTCTGCTCCGTGCCTTTTTTCCCGGAGGTGCATGAGGAGCTGACAAAGTCGTGGATGGCCACTTTCACGGCCAGAAGCCGCTCGTCTGTCTCCTCCATCCTCACTACCCTCGACGGTGGGGCTGCCAGGGGGTATGCGGGCATTCCCCAGGTGGAGAGAGCGGTCGCGGTGCACCTGTGCCCATGAAACGCCGCCACTTGGAGGAACCGTCCGCGTCTCCCGTCCAAAGCCTGTAAGCTGATGGCCGCTCTCGCGGCCAAAGCTTATAGTGCTGCGGGCCAGGCAGCCTCTGCCCTGCACGCCATGGCTATCCTGCAGGTTCACCAAGCTAAGGCACTCAAACAGGTGCACGAGGGTAGTACCGACCCGGGGTTGATGCAGGAGCTGCGCGCGGCGACTAACTTCGCTCTACGAGCGATGAAAGTCACAGCGCGGTTCCTCGGGAAGGCGATGTCCACCATGGTGGTCCAGGAGCGCCATCTCTGGCTCAACCTGGCAGAGATGAAGGACGTCGACAAGGCACGCTTCCTCGACGCCCCCATCTCCCAGCCGGGGCTGTTCGGCGAAACCGTCGAGGGCTTTGCCCAGCAGTTCTCAGCGGTACAGCAGCAGACCGAGGCGATCCAGCACATCCTGCCCCGGCGTGACGCACCGACCACCTCTGCCCCCGGGGCCAGGCCTCAGTCTACCCATCACCGTGGGCGCCCTCCTGTGTCCTCCAGAGCTGCTCCGCCCCAGGCTGAATCGACACCTAGGCCGGCGTGTCGAGCCTCTCGCAAGAGAGCGGCGCCCCCCGGGTCCCAGCCAGGCCCCAAGTCGTCCAGGAAGTCGACGAAGCGGCCCTGACGCGGGCAACCCGGAGATGTTGGAGTTTCTCAGGAGACGGCGAGAACAGCGCCGCACCTTCCCCCGGAGGAGGGCCGGGAGGAGAATCCTATGTTTCTTTTGTTTCTGTTCCGCCTCAAAGAAAGAGCAATTTCCTTTTCCTCCGGGTTCTCAGGTCCATGGGACAACAGTGTGCGACGCCCTGCTTCCTCACTCTCACCCACGACCCATCTTGCCAGCAGCCAAGAGAGTGCGGTTCGGGGACGCAGTACTTCCCCACGCACCTCTGGCCAGTCCCATTTGGGCTCCAGGGAGTTCGGCGAGGATGCCTCAGAACGTGCCGCGCCGCCTTCTGTACCATCCAGCCATACTCCCCTTCGCTGCACCACTACAGGTACGTCGATTGCGCCTTTGGAGCCGCTTGCACGGCCAGGCGTGGCTCACGCCGCCCAGCCCGTTCGCTGGCTCACGCGCACAATTCAGTTGCAAGACAGTCCGGAATTGTCTTGCCGAGAAGATTGCTGTCCTCCTGCAAAGGATGCCTTAGGGGTTTCCACCCTTCCAGCTTGAACCGCTTTGCACACGTTCATGCTACGCGCAGGCGCATTATCAAATGCATCCAGCCCCAGGATTTGTTTGCAGTGATCGACATGAAGGACGCTTACTTTCATGTTTCGATCCTTCTGCGACACAGACCGTTCCTACGGTTTGCGTTCAAGTGTCGGGCATGGCAGTACAGGGTCCCCCCCCCGGGCTCTCCCTGTCTCCCCATGCCTTTACGAAGGTCGTAGAGGGCGCCCTTACCCCGCTACGGGAAGTGGGCGTCAGGGCCCCCAACTACCTCGATGATTGGCCTATCTTGGCCCAATCCAGAGAGCAGTTGTGCGATCACAGGGACTTTGTGCTTCGGCACCTCAGCCAGTTGGGGCTTCGGGTCAACTAGGAAAAGAGTCCACCCGGACCTGGTTTCCCGAACTAATTTCCCTCACGACAGCCCCTCCCTGGCGCATTCCTCTGAGGAAGGACCTCCTCTCTCAGGGGCTCGGCACCATATGGCACCCGTGTCCAAATCTGTGGAACCTCCATGTGTGGCTCCTGGACGGGACGCGGCAGACTTGAGCGGTTTACCACCAGCAGTGGTAGAGACCATCACTCAGGCTAGAGCTCCTTCAACAAGGCAAACCTATGCACTGAAGTGGAGTCTGTTCGCGAACTGGTGTTCTTCTCGTCGAGAAGACCCCCGAAGATGCACGATTGGAGTAGTGCTTTCTTTCCTGCAAGAAAGGTTGGAGCGTAGGCTGTCACCCTCCACCTTTAAAGTGTATGTGGCCGCTATCACGGCCCACCACGATGCAAGATTCTACAGTCTTCGCGTTGAGCCAGTCTCTTCCCGTGTGTTGGGTAACAGGTAATGGGCGGGAAGAACCAACACATCATGATACATTATTAATAAGAATAATTAACAGCAATAACTACAGTATTAATTTAGTTATAAAACATTAAATAGCTATAGAAAAATACATTTTAAAGTTAATTGTTCATCTCAGCAACAAGATTCCATTTTAAGTATCCTCATGTTTTTTAATCAAAGCATGTGCTGTGCTCAGGAACTGTAATTATAAAGTCTTCAGTTCTCAAATGTAAATAATGCATCCCTGTTTGAGGATATTTGCTTTCAGCAGGGATTGCATAAACTACAAAAATCCTGTGATCAAAGTCTGGATGGCTTTAGAGTTGGTGTCACCATTGGGTCAACCTAATTCATAAGCCAGAGCAGTGTTGTTGATGTAAGCAGATCAGTAGATCAATGAAAGTCCTGCAGTTTGTATCCAAGAGCTATACATGAACATCAGTTGGAAATTGATTGTGATTCAGAACAGTCCCTCCACTGAGAGGGAAAATAGCCCGGAAAAACACACTGATCCATTCAAAAACAGTACTGCTGCTGTTTGAAATGAAAGATAGATTGGTTAAAAAAAAGAAAACCATCTGGGGAGGTGAAGTTTCTAAAAAAATACAAGTATTTGTATTTCAGAAATACAACTCCATCAATTGCATTTAATATCAACAGCTAAGAATTTTGACAGTGCGTTTTTGTCTGTCTATTTGTCTGATCTTTTCTTTTCATCTTTTCATCTTTATTCTCTGTTTTTCTCTCTGCTCCTTCCTGGTCCCATCAGCTGCCCTATCTTGCTCTTCCTAGAGTAAACAATCCCCTCTGCTCAAGCATGCCAGCTATTTGCTGTGAATAACATGTAGCCTTTGGATACTTTTCAGATGCTGGTCACAAAAGGGAGGCAGGGATATAATTTTAGTTTTTTTCTCTCCCCTTTTTGACTTCACAACAGTCTGTCTTTTCCTTTTTTCCTTTGTCCACCCAAGTCTCTCTCTCTCAATCTGTTTCCCCCAGTTCCTCCTCTTGCTTTCACATAAGTCCAATAGACTTTCTTCTTCTTCTTCTTCTTCTTATTATTATTATTATTATTATATTGTATAATACAAAAGCAATAATGAAACAAAACCCACCACATATTTTTAGAACATTTCCAGATACCAAAAACTAAAGCATTTTATCAAACATAAATAATATAAGTGTTCATTTATGTAAAGTAAACAAAAATTTGAAATTGCATTGCAACTAAATAAAACTGAAGTTTAAGTAAAATGACTAACTGGAAAAAAAAATGGACAAAATAGATGCATTTTTAAATTAAATATTAAATTAAAAACTAATGAAAATGACAAAATCACACACTGTAAAAAGTCAAAAGTGTAAGGCAACCAGCTTTTTCTCAATTTTCTCAACTTGTTGTATTCAGTGTATACAAAAACAATTTGAGAAAATGTATTGTTTATTTTTAATGTTAATGCATCAACTGACATTAACTAATTGTAAAGTGTATAAACTATAAAACAATCCTCATTGCACTAATCCTGTCCCATGTCTTAAATCTTTTTGTCTGTACAGGTTTATATAACTCTTCCCTTAAAAAAATTCTAATCAAATGCAACATATTGTCTACTATGTGTCTACTATATCCATGTGTTTTGTCTTCCTGCATTCTTTCTGCAGTCTCCCATGATTGTGTAGAAACTGCTGGTGTTCAGGCCCGTTAACTGTGATTCCTGTCTTGAGATCAGCGCCAAAACGGGAATGGATCCAGCAGCGAATTCTTAGCTTATCATGGCAATGTTTACGAAGCTCAGATTTGAGCGATGTCCTGGGGCTGGCTTTCCTCTACGCATGCTAACTCGTAATGAAGTCTGGGTTAACAAATAGCGAGTGTTGAAGTTTGTAATATCATGTTTCGCTTCAAAAGCTTCAAACAGTCCACAAAGGCATTTAAACATGCGCTCACACATAATCTGATGATGACAAATGCCTTTGAGAAAACAATGTGATTCTTTCTTTCCCACACTTGATGCGTATTCTTGATAGTGAGGTGATTATTAAGAAATGTAAGATAAGCTTGTAATTGAGTGTAGTGCACACATTGTTACAAGTCTAATGTTATCAAGAGTTTCCGCCCTCCTGTGCATTGAGTTATTTTCTGCTTTGGGCTTTTTGTTTTTTCCTTTTTGACTTCAGACATGTTTGTACTCAAAACTCACTTCAGTCTCATCCTGTTCTTGAGTTGCACTGTTTTAAAAGTGTGTCTTCTTGCATCCACTCCTTTTACAATATCACTCTTCTCTGTCTAGTCTAGGGGCCATCATCTCTTTGTAGAGATACTGATCATCTTGTATTTTCCATGATGAGAGCCTGATGAGAGACTAATTACCCCAATCCACAGAGATTCTGCAGGACATGTCCTTAAGGGAATAGTTTACCCCCAAATTAAAATTAGCTGAGAATTTACTTGCCCCCAGGCTATCCAAGATAAGTTTGTTTCTTTATCAGAATAGATTTAGAAAAAATTACATCTATTACTCACCTAATGGATCATCTGCAGTGAATGGGTGCCGTCAGAATGAAAAGCTGCTAAAATCATAATAATATTCCACAACACGACACCAGTCAATCAGTTACCATCTTGTGAAATGAAATGTGTTTGTTTGTAAGAAACAAATCCATCATTAATGCATTTTAACTCTAAACCATTACTTTTGGCCAAAATATGTGTCCATAACACATAATAATGCATAATAAAGCTCTGTCATGTTGAGTCATGCTGTGGATCAATGTTTTTATCAGCTGTTTGGACTCTCATTCTGACGGCACCCATTCACTGCAGAGCATCCATTGGTGAGAAAGTGATGTAATGCTATCTGTTCTGATGAAGAAACAAACTTATCTACATCTTGGACGGCTTGAGGGTCAGTACATTTTGGCTAAACTATTTGTGTTCTCACATGGATGGATCACATTGCCCAGTGTTTTGTCAATGTGACTGTGTTTTTTGCTTACGGCAAAATACCATTTAGGCCATTAGATGTCAATAATGTTATCTTGCTGGATCAGTGTGACAGGGCTTTGGTTAAATCCTACATGTAAATATGCATTTGAAAGACAAGACAGAGTGATATCACTAGAAAGCAGATGTTTCAGGTTTCAAGAAACAGGTGGATAATGCAGTGTAAGAGATAAGAATCAACAGCACTTTAAAGTAGCTGGGGTAGAGGAAGGGAGATGGAGGCTGGGGAAAGGGGGCCAGTAAAACAGGATACATTTTTCCCGGTGAAAAAGAATGTCTCCTCAGGAAATTACTTTCACATAGGTTACAAAGCCTGCCAAGGATTTAAACTCTTGTCAGCATTTCATTTTTTTTAATGCTTAAACGATTTAATCCACATAGTAAACTTATAAAAACAGAAAACCAAAAGTGTAGTGATCTATTTAGTTAGACTACTCCTGTCTGGGTGTGAAATAAAATTCCTTCAGTCCCACAAAGCGACACAGTCCTGCTCTTTCTTGACTCTGTACTGTTAGGTGACAGGCATGTTTATAATTCCCTGAGGTAGTGTCCAATTCAAGTCTTTCAAGGACAAATTCAATTCAAGTATCATATCCTTTTTGGTATTATTTTCTATACAGTCTACACACTTTAAACAGTGATACAAAAGTTGTCACTGCTGCTGTAACCTTCCACAAAGTACTAATATGTAGCTTTAAGGTACTAATATGCACCTAAATAAGGTACAAAGATGTACCTCTTGAAAGCGTTTCTACCCCAGTGACTGCTTTTGTAAGTTTTTTCTGAGAGTGCAAGTTAGTTATATAAACCTTATAAAGAGCAATCCATTTTATATTCTGTTCTTCAGAAGTTTCCAGTATGGTCAAGTCTCAAATAATTTTGTTCAGACATTTATGTTAAAAAGGAAATACAAATTCTAAAATCCATTTTTTAGATACGCTTTTTAAACCACAAGATATGGCCAGATCAATTTTTTCTATGCATTCACTTTTGTTTAGCGTGTCCTTGTTTATTATAGTAATAATGCAAACTTACACAAGTTCACTGTGTGAGACTTTAGCAATGGATATTTCACCATTGTTTATGTTTTTCATGAATACAGTCTGAAATCTGAACATGTTCGTTGCAGCCAACAGAAGACAAAGCGGGAAAAGGTGGCATGTGAAAAGGTTTAGTGTCAGAATCAACTTTAGTGACTTAAAACAGTCACCTGAAGTCAAAGTAGCCAATAAATGTCAGAATTATAAAATTAAAAGTCATAATTATAATATCATAAATAATTATGACATAATTACAATGATGTATTATGTCATAAAAGTCATAACTATGACATAAAAACTCAAAAAATGTGAGAGACAAATTGACCTTTTTTGTTTTATTTAATAATTTTGGCTTTTTCCGCATAAGTTAAAATTTGTTATCTCATAATTAAAACTTAGCATGTCATAAGTTTGAGTTTTTATCTTTTAAGTATGACTTAATATTTCATAATTTGGACTTTTCTCTCATAATTATTACTTTTTATGTCAAAAAAGTGTTTGGTTTTCCTTATGTGTCAAAATCAGATTTTAATCAGACTGCAAACCACAGGAAGGTTTGTCTTGATTGAGCTTGTGGAGTGTCTTTTTCTTGATCCGACTAAATAGATTTGAGTTAGTATGACTGAAGTTTCCATCTCTAAGTAACCAAGCAGCTGACAACGTGTTCAATGTCTTTTTGCTATTTTGGAGCTTTAAATTTAGGATTTTGGAATCCATACAGTGAATTATTAACTTGCCGAACGTTACTCAACTATCAGAGAATTCCGTCTGTCTTGTTTTAATGGTCTGTTTGCTGATCTACACCTTCCCTACATTTCTGAAGAATACACTATGTGGAATACTGTGTGTGCATGGATATTAAGTGACTGACACAAACAATGGAGGGGTTCAGAGACTGTCAATTACACAAGCATCTGCCATCACATGTCATGCTAACAAACGCTAACATATTTTTCTCATATTTCTCCATCCAATTTTCCCCTAAAAGCAAATATTTATCTAATTGTTGCGCCAAGGCACAGACACGGAGCCCAGTGGTCAGATATCCTATTTAAAGTCCATTAGTAGCTGGAAAGGAGCATTGACTTGGGTTATGAAAGCCAGATGTTGCCGTCTGAAAAGGAAAGCGTTTTTTCTTGTCTGTGTGTGTGTGTCGGGTTGGATGGAGGATGGGGTGTTTAATGTGTGGGTTGGGGGCTATTAGAGAATTTTTTGCATTTAAAATTAACCTAGAAACTAAAGACAGAGCATTTTTATGACCTTACAGACTAAACGAACACATAGGATAAACACATCCATATTTTTTTCAGTAAGAGAAGCAGTCATATTCCCGACTCCACCTGCTTCCCCCAAGCTTTCCTGAGGAGCTCGACACTAATTAACTTCCTGTTGGGAACATGCCCTTTCTTGGAACATGGCTTCTTGGAATGGGGGGTGTGATGAAACCGGGGTGGAGATGTAGCCCAAAGAATTTGTTTGGACTATGTCCTTGCTTCCGTGAATTCTGCCCTGTCAGGAAGTGTGACTCGGCCCAGACAATAGGCAATTGTGAGGCTTGACCTGAGCTGGCAGGAAACTCAACACACACACATATAGATGCCCATAGTGTCAGACTCAAATTTAGTGACTTGAAACAGTCCCCTGAAGTCAAAGTAGCCAATCCAAAACTATACTTTTTCTCTTTTACCAGTACAAGCATTATAAAGAGCCCTGGTTGTATGTGAAATGAAAAGACTGCTGTGGATCTCATGGAAAGTGTCATCCCATTCCCTAATCCCGAATCTATCTGCTTGGTGTGATAACACTTGGGAGGACAGCTTACGTAACTGTGTGCGTTTACTTGGTTTAGCATGTTTTTAGAGTATGTCCAAGGACAAAAACACAGGTCAAGAGTGTGTGTGTGTGTGTCCAGAGCTGCGAGGAATGTTGTAGTCTGACCTCTGACCCCTCTGTGTGTTTGTGTGTCCACGCCTTGCTTGTCTCCACTCATGCACACACACACTTAAAAAGATCTGAAATCGTCCCCTTTGGCCTTTTACAAAGACTAGACACATAGTCAAAGAAAAACACCTGAAAGTGTACGCTTCCTAAAACAAACAAATGGACCATTGTGTCCTCATGTATCCGTCATTCTTTCACAGTTAGCATAGTATGTGCACTGCCAATAAATGTTTGTGTCTGTCTGAGCAAACTTGGGGTTTCTAGTCTTTTTCCTTTCGCCTGTGCATTTGAAGTCTGTGCACATATCTCAGTGTAATTACCCTTGTGGTGTAGCGGTGGGATCTAAATGGAGTGTATCAAGGAGGGCATAAAGCGTGGCACTCTTAGTCATTTGTGTTTTTATACAGTAACAGCATTTAAAAGTGCGAGCTAGTATGATGGATAAATGAATTATTTATTTTTCAATTTTTTTACATTATAGTGAGAACAGATGTGCTCAAAAGTAGAAAAAAGTTAACACTCATTATTTTGCTTTGCTTAGAAGTAATATAAGACTTTCATATGATTTAATCTTTTCCGGTGTAAATTCCTACTGCTCAAATCATTTTAATGCAATGGGGATTTACACCTAAAAAACATATCAGGGGAAAGTCTGGGGTTAATTGAAATTATTCATTTATCTGTATGAATAAATTATGTCCATTATTGGGGAAAAATGTATTGTAAATGTACTGTAGTAAGTCGTTATTTGTAGAATTATACATCATGGTAATCCTTTGTTCATCATTGTACATCATTTGTTACGGCCCTTAATTTATTCTGATTTAAATACAAATATTGTAATTCAATAAAAAAGAATCAATTGAGAATCACCATTATGAATAATGGAATTTCCCACAAAAAATAAAAATAAAATAAAAATAAATAAATAAAATAAAAATAACAGGGGACCACACAATAGCTTAAAAAAAGTTACTTCATAAACCTATTATAAACTAAAATCATATTTCTGGTTTCCTTCTCAACAACTTTTTATTTTTATAAAAACAATAAACAATGCAGAATCAGTCTCTTGAATCTTAGTTTAATGAATGTTTAAGGAATTTGATATACAAGCACCCCAATATATATATATATATATTAGTGCTGTCAATGATTAATCATGATTAATCGCATCCAAGTCATTGGTGTTTGGTGATGAGTTTTTGGCTCAAGGTCTGCATTTAAAGTCACACCAGAGGTGTTCAGCTGGGATTAGGACTTGGCTTTCTGCAGACCAGTCAAGTTCTTCCACACTGACTGAATCATCATTTCTCTTTGATTCTTGTCTTATACACAGAGACACTGTCATGTTAGAATAGAAAAGGGTTCTGTCCAAACTGTTGCTATAAAATTAGAAGCACACAATTCCCTAGAATATCATTATATGCTTAAACATTAAGATTTGTACTCATGGAAATTACTAAAGTAGTCAAACCTTTCATTAGAAGGGGGTAACCCAATACTTTTGACAATATAGTGTATATATATATATATATATATATATATATATATATATATATATATTTATGGTAGAATATTATTTGTTTTTATTCCTTTCATTTAGAGTGAAATATGACCTGGACGTGTTTTCATGAGTTGGAGTTTCAAGTCTATTACAAATCTATAGTCTCATTAGCACTGCATCAATATATCCATCTGCATCTTTCAGCTAAATTTCAGCAAAGTAAATATTCACTGGCAGGCACAGACTGTCTGGTTGTTATGTGGTTACCGGAGCAACAGGAGTCTTGGAGGACCACTGTGTGTGAAGGCCTGTCGCTCTGTGGCTTTATGCCCAGCCACCACTCCGGAAAATTCCTCGGTAAGGGTCATCAGCGGAGACGCAGTCAAAGCCATATACAGCCATTTCACTAACTGCACCGTTAAATGGTTACCTCATTAAATGTGTTTGCTGAAGAATGCAAGTCAAAAAGGATGCAAATACATGTGGGTCAGCATTCTGAATAAATCTTGCATTTGTCTTTTCTTGCTGACAAACATTACACTAAAATTTAATTAGAGAAATTGCAGTTGGTTTGTGATTTGTGAGAAACTCAGTAGAAAAAGTCTGTGCGGTCCATTGATTTTGCTCATCTGGCATTGCGTCATCTGGCTCATTAGGCTCTCAGTTATATTAGTTTGTTGATGTGAGGCTTTGCTAAGCCTGATGTTACATGCGCTTACCAAAACATTGGCATTTGCAGGTCTTAAGGACACACAGTGCTGTTCATTTCAGACAGCCGACAAAAGCTGCCATAGGCCCCCAAAGGATTTTCAAATATTGTTTTAACCCAAAAAGGTTTGTTCTGACAGATCCCAACAAATGTGCGACATGGGGTAAACTACTGTTCAAACAGTAACATCTGATATTATGTGAAGGCCCAACCCTTGCTTAGCAGGAGTCCTGCAGCCTCAAAACACGTTGTTCTTCTTTGACTTTGCCTTTAGCTGTTTTTAAGGAATGCTGAATTGTGCATGTCTAAAAAAATTAGACATTACAGAATATTGTATATAGAATGGAGTATTTAACACTAACAGACTCTGAGTTTTAAACCTCAGGCTCTATTAATTAACTTTAATAATGCCAAGTTGTTTCATTTCAGGTCAAGTCTAAGTGGTAAAACATAATGAGACCTGGAAACATTTTCCGTGCCACATGTGTACCAAATAGTTATCGTCTGGATAAAACAAAGAGGAACCAAAACAACACAGAACAGGGCCAAAACATTAGATATGAATACCCATTCATTCACATACTTCTTATGATTGCGTTTCAAATCCTCTTCTTTGCCCTGTGGTTTATTAACTCCCTGACTGATATTTCCTGTTGGCTGGCACAGGAGTAGCAGATTCCAGTGCAAGGCATTTCTGTCTTCCTGTATAAATTCACACTTAGAAACATCCTTCCTACTGCTACTTTAAAAATCTAAAACAACTTATATAGGCGTAGGCATGTTAAACTTCCCAAAATCCTACCGTTGCCAATGTAATCACATAAATGACATTTTCATGCTTACAAAAAATGTATAAGCTTTACTAAAAATGTGTTTTTGGAAGACAGCATGTGGCATTCTTGTGTGGTCCAGTCCAGCTAATGATGGGCTGTGAATGTGCAGAGCTGCACCCTCTGTGAGAGCAGCTGTACCTGAGGTGGAAGTCCAGGGCCCGTGGCATAGGCGGAATAGGTAAATGCTTGGGGCGCCGTCGATCCATAGGGGCGCCAAAATGGGTACCGAGTTTTTTTTTTATTACCAATTCTACTTCAATACTATACATTTAAAATGTTACACAAAAAGCGATTGTCCCACAAAACAAAAATGTTATTGCTCTCCTCAGTTCGACTCATGATCTTCTCCCTCACAGCGGCACTATACATCAGATCAGTTGCCTGATTGTAAAAGATGTTCACTTATAAATTATCACTGGTGCCCAGGGAAGAAAAAAAAGAAGAAAAATGGGACAAAGACAGAGGTTTTCAATAACTTCAAAATCAATTTTTAATGCTTAGTCACCACATCCACCATCAAATGACAGTGACATTTATATTTCACTGCGTGTAATTGCTCTGCAGAATCAAACAGATACATTTTTGCTGATGATGATCGTAAATATCAATCGTCATTGTGTATAGCCACCCGAGGAATAAAGAATCAGAGCAATGAGCATGAGCAGGAAAAATATATTTACACATTAACAATGTTCTTTAGCGACCCTTCTTAAAAAAATAAAAGTAATCAGAAAATAGTATTCTTTTCGTTATATTGTTTATAATGCATATGTTGAGAATTACTAAGAAAGTGTCTAACTTAAAAAATGAAGGAGGGAGAAGGTAGTGAATATCTCCCGGTTGCTAAAGACATGAGGTAGATATGCATGCAAGGCTCTAGATGAGGTAAAAGTTTGTGAA
The DNA here is from genome assembly GCA_027422405.1 of Ptychobarbus kaznakovi. Lineage (NCBI taxonomy): Eukaryota > Metazoa > Chordata > Actinopteri > Cypriniformes > Cyprinidae > Ptychobarbus > Ptychobarbus kaznakovi. Next base: position 11,696,397 of record CM049808.1, on the reverse strand, counting down.
CAACTACGTTAGCCTAGTCTAGAAAACTTACAGAATTAAATTAGTATTGTCAGGGTTTGTCAAGGGAGGACCCACTGGATGCAGAATGAACAGGGGGAATAATTTTTCAAAGATCACTGAGAGTCCACAAATAGGGCAGGGCACACAACCGAGAACAGGTTGGAGAAGGGGGAATATTAGCAGCTCAAGGAGCCCCAAGCTTGGCCCTGGGGATGGTAACACGTAATGAGTTCAGGTCAGGAGAATCATATACATGAATAAAGAATATGTTTAACATCAAATAAATACTAGAAATTATAACTTGAACCTTATGAACATTGTTTAAAAGATGAAGAGGTAGAATGAACTCTTAGACTAAAGACATTAGACTCTAAATTAACAAGAAAACTAAGGAGCAAAGGGACGAATGTAGCTAGGCGCAACACCTAATGATAATAGTACTGGAGTTGATCAACATATATGAGGATATGGACATAAAGTTACAGACTGGGGACTGTATTGGTCAGATGCAAAGAAACATTTCCAGTTAGGTAACTCACTGGTCTGCAAATTTAGTAATGTTTGTATAGGCCTATAACTGGGCTCATTAAACTAGTAAAATTAATGTAAAATTCACTTTAAAGATGTATGTTTCTCAGTAAGCTATTATCCATGGTGAAAACATTAGAATGGGCCAGTAGAACATTGCTGCATCTACTGGAAAATCGAACACTTAAACAGTAATTAAACAGTAGGCTACTGTGTGCTAATACAGTTTTACAAGATACCAGATGTAATTATTCTTGATGTTTAATGTGTTTAATTTATAAAGTGACTTAGGCAACACCTATATTTTTATAGTTTCACTGGAAACAATTTAAAATAAGGTTAATTGTCAATAACTAACACTAACAAAAATAATAAATACTGTTACAAATCTATTGTTCATTGTTAGTTAATATTCACTAATGCGAGGCAAGGGGCACCGGGTAAAATCTTGCCTAGGGCAGCAAATTGGACAGGGCCGGCCCTGGGTGGGACTCAGCAACTGCTCTGGGCTGATGGGTGAAGACGGCCAACAAACTAAAGTAGTTCCCTCTAACTTAAAAGAAAGATATGAGGGAGAATAAGCAAAATATGCACTACATTGAAAAGACATGCTGCACTATGAACAGGCTTACAGTTGCTGGTTCTGACATACACTATATTGCCAAAAGTATTGGGTCACCCCCTTCTAATAAAATTTGACTACTTTAGTAATTTCCATGAGTACAAATCAAATGTTTAAGCATATAATGATATTCTAGGGAATTGTGTGCTTCTAATTTTATAGCAACATGACAGTGACCTTTTCTATTCTAACATGACAGTGTCTCTGTGTATAAGACAAGGATCAAAGAGAAATGATGATTCAGTCAGTGTGGAAGAACTTGACTGGTTTATATGATTATATGCTTAAACATTAAGATTTGTACTCATGGAAATTACTAAAGTAGTCAAACCTTTCATTAGAAGGGGGTGACCCAATACTTTTGGTAATATAGTGTATGTGTCCATATTCTGGCCCCTGGCTCCCTCTTATGGTCAAAATGTTATTTATGACACCAGAATGAGCTGAGTCTTATGAAATGTTCAAAATACTGATATAGTTAACATATCTGAAGACTAAATTCTTTACTTATTTAATTAACTTTTTTTTTTATTTGACATTAAAACATGTGTGACCAAAAATAAGCAGTATTTGAACAGCAATAAAGATAACCTCTTTGAACAAAGACCTTAAATGCTTGATAATTAAAGATGCAGGCTGTCATTAAAAGGCACATTTTTATTATGCTTCACCAATAATAACTCCACCATAGAATCCGGCATAAGCAGACTTTTAATTCTTCTTCTTTTTTTCACAAAGTGAGTAAAGGAGTTCTATCTGTTCAGCATACTCAAAACCTGGTCTAGAAAAAGAGGATTCAGATTAAATGCATGTCAGTGGTGCCTGTTCATTTAATTCACAACAAAATGTTGTTTATCCAACCTGAAACTTACCGACCAGGTGTTTCTAGAATCAGAGGGATATTATCCAGTCGAGGCTCATTAACAATTTCTCGGAAAGCAGTAATGCCTATTTGGCCACATCCAATGTCTTCATGGCGGTCCAGATGGCAGCCTAATTTTCCTTTTTAAAGAAAAATTATGCATTCTCAAAAAGAGTAAAAGAGCTACCTAATATGGGATATATAGCTAAACCTGTCAGTGTTTTGTATATAAATTAAGTCACTCCACAAACAATTACAGCAATAGAGTGCTGTGGAGAATACTTTTTATTTTGTAGGCTATCCAAGAAGTTGCTTAGAACTTTAGCTTAGAAAAAATAATATTACTTCATTACTGATTTATTTCATGATGTAGAAACATGAAAATACTTATTTCAGCCATTTAATCAAAAAACTATTAAAAAACAACAGAATTCAGGACGAGGGAATGGAACATGCTAAAATGCTGGGTTTTGGCCCACAAATCCCAGCAGCACTCTATATTGATAAGTTAAAACAAATGTTGCATACCTTTGGAGTCATTTAAGTGAACGGCTCTCAAATAATGCAACCCAACCACATGATCAAATTCATCAAGTATATTCTTCACTCCTCCAGGTGGTGAAATGTCGTAGCCTAAGCAGAAGAGAATCATCTTAAATCTCAAATATATATCTCACAGAATCTGCAAAATGTTAAATATTTAACCAAAAAAAGAGGTCACAGTGATGACAACTGAGGGACTCATATGCAATTGCTCAAGAAGAAAACATGATGCTTTAACCGGGAGGTGAATATTTTAGAATTTGAAGATCAGAGTAAATTTAACTTGTATTTTTTTGTCTTCTGGGTAACATTTAAGTATCTTCTGTTGCTTCTGAAGGGCAGCACTAAATTTTTTAAAAAAAATTTCAAAAAGATATTTCGCCAAAATAAGAAAATCTTCATTATGTTCAAAAATGTTCACCCCCGGCTATTAATGCATCATGTTTCCTACTGGAGCATCAGTGAATGTTTAAACCTTTTGTAATAGTTGCATATGTGTCCCTCAGCTGTCATCAGTGTGAAAAATGGATCTCAAAACCATACAGTCACTGCTGAAAAGGGTTCAAATAAGAAAAATATGCTGGGAAACCAAAGAACTCATGAACAAGCATCACAAAACAACATTCGTAGAGCATCTAGACACAGTATTGAGAATCAAGTGTATGTAATTATTAATTCAGCTATTATTTTGTATATTATATGTTATGTAATATATATTTTCCCTAATAATTTGTAGTAATATCTGTGGGACTTCATACCATACCTGCTGCAAAAGCATGGCAAGTGTCCAGACACACCCCAACACGTGTCTTGTCACGCACCCGGTCTATTATGCTTCTCAGTTCACTGAACTGCCCACCTATAGTGCTGCCCTGACCACTCATGTTTTCAAGGACTATTGAGGGAAAAGAAAGAACATTATCCAGCTAAATGTACCAGAAAGCATGAGCACAATTGCACATTCTTTATAAATGATCAGGACTGTATAGTTGACCTGTAATGACAGCAGGGGTTTGCTGGTGTGCGTGGTTAATAGCTTGGGCAATTTTCTCCATGCATTTCTGAGGGGTGGAGTCTATAGAAGCTCCAGGGTGAAAGTTAAAGTTGCTGAGGCCCAGTGCACTGCAGCGACTCAGTTCATCCACAAGCATGGCCTGGCTCTTACTGAACACGTCTGGATTGAAAAATGCAGAGTCATCTGACATACAGTCTTATATAAAAAACACATTCAGCCTAGAGTATTAATTATTGGACTGAATTTTGATTAAATCAACAGAGCTGTTTTTGAATGTACCAACATTGTGGCTTTATCTTTAAATAATCAGTATTTGGTAGATGCACAGAATCACACCGGGTACAGTCAACGCACAAACCTTTTTTGGGGGAACCACAGTTCATCAAATAAGATCCATGTGGCAGGATGTGTATTGGATCAAAGCCATGTTGAGCACAAGCTTCTTGAAATTTAACTGCAGCTGCTGTATCAAGGGCTGGTCTCGTCCAGGAGCGCTGGGAGCCCAAGAAAAGGGCAAAAGCATGACCTCCCATGGCCACACTTGATTCTACTGCTTTCCATATTCCTCCTTAAGAATATTTATAAAATTGATGTATGTTCAGCACAAACACCCTATTTAGAAAAAGTACTTTTGCTCACCTGATATTGAGACATGAGCACCTATGTATTTTTTCTTTGGCTTTATCTTCCTTTTCCGTGCCATTTTTTCTTCTCTGCTGCTGCCATCTGATGGTTCTGCATTAGAATGTTGTAGATCCTTTGTTTCAGTAATATCCTCTGTCTTACTTTTCTTCTTGCCTTGTTTTAGAGCAGCCATATTTTTCTGAGTCAAGAATAAACATGTGGTTAGACATTCTTGTTGAACACTATGGAAAATAAACTACTCATGAAAACATTACTAATGATGAACCAAATATTGGTGTGCGTTTTTTAACTCAAGGATTTAAAGTACAATAAAAACCTATTTCAAACAACATTTTATACTTAATAAATTATACTAAAACACGTTTACAAACTTCAAACTTTTATCCAGGGACCCCCAAGGGACCACAAGAGTATTAAATGTTGTACTTAAATTTTTATTGTACCTTATCAAATGGATTTTTGCAAAAAAAAAAATAAATTCTAAATTCAAATTTCTGAAATTTGAAATGATAGATGAAGGTATCCATTTAACTGACGATGCCCCTGTTAAAAAAACAGTATATGCTGGTTAAGGTAGGTTTTGAATCATGAATGCTGGTTTGAGCTGGTTTAAGATGGTCCTTAGCTGGTCCTAAGCTGGTCCCTCCAGCGAAGGACCAGCTTAAACCAGCATCCAAGCTTCAAAACCTACCTAACCAGCATATACTGTTTTTTTCAACAGCATGAGAATTACATACCTGATGTACTTTATGTTCAATTAACAACCATGCAATAAGTACTAGACTTAAAAGTAAACAGTACATTTTTATTATAGAAACTGCCAATTAAAGAGTTATTGGACTTTTAATATTGAAGGTCAAAAATCTCCCTCGGCTGCCCCCCTTCCGTCAGATCTGTCCAGACTCCAGACACACATTCACACCGAGCAGTAAAATGGCCGACCGTCAACCAACTGACTTTACAGCGCTTTAAACATAGATTCCGCCTCTTTCGTTTACATTATCGTATTTCATATTCAAAAACAATAGAAGGAGTGTTTTCGTGACTAGCTATTAGATTTTGATGGAGTGTTGTATTTCACGTTGCCTCAAAACCCAGAAATTCGCACTTAAGCACTTTAGCTGTAACGTTAGCTAGAAGACTAGCTGCGGTGCATGTAATTCCTGAGGTAAGTGCTTTGTGTTAAAGAGCAAATCATATACGTTAACATGTTGTTTATTACTATTGACAGTAGTATGCATTTGAAAAACCGCAGTAACGTTAGCGTGAAAGCAATTATGCGTGATACAGTTTTTCCTCGTCGACATCTGTTAGCTACTAGCTCGGTTGCTAGTTAAATTAGCCAGCCAGCTAGTTAGCATCTGTCTGGTTGCAACTTTAGCTTTCCGCTGGGCGATCGTAAAAACATACTCGTGCTTATTTAGTACCTCACTAATTAATTTAGACAATGTTTGCATTAAATGAAACCAAACATGAGGTGTCTTTATGGTTTTGGTGGGTAACGTTAGTGTATCCCGTCTCATAGTCCTGGCTCACTATTGCTTCCAATATTTGATCATATGCATTTACATGCATGTCTGGTTTTAACAGTCGCTTACCCTTTTGATTTTTCTTGTGATCCGTATGCAAATAATCGGTGGCTTCTGGGGGAATTTAACTAAACTAACGTTACCCGAGATTTACGTTTATATGTGTCAATTTCTCTTGCTAACAAACCAGCTAACTCGGTAACATGTATCCGAGTTTGGCAGGACCACAAAAGCATACGACTTAACTCACTACAGTTTTTTGCGTTTATCACTCGTTTTGATAATTGTTTTTGCACGAATCGTTCGAATAGCGGACGTTTGGAATGTATGTAATATCATATATTGCACCGGAGGAAATGGGCGGGTGAAGGGAGCCTCTATCCGACAACTCTGCCCTGCCAACTGCAGGCTCACAGACAGATAGCAGCAGGAGTTTCTCCCATTATGAAGATCATGTATTATTTTAATCGGCATCACTTTTAATGCATGACATATGCAAACTCGGGCTGAGCCTAAGACAGCATACCATTGATGTTACATATACAGTGATTTGTGATATCATGATCATGTCTTTGGTGCCGCTGTTGTGTCTGTCTGTTTTGCATTTGGTTTGGTAACAAGGCAGCACCTCTTGCCTGAACTGGTTGAAGGTGATATTCAACGAAACTGTACATTTTCCAGATATTTGGTCATGCATACATAGATAAAAATAGGCCTATATATTGTTTAAGAAGGTTTTACAGGTAAGCATGTTTGTTTTGACCAAAATTGTTTTTTAAACGGTATAATGAGTTTCATGATTTTTTTTGTAGAAAGGAGCATCAGGAAAGGGAACTGCAGTTCATGGAAGACAAGAAAAGGAAAAAGGAAGATAAAAGGAAACGGGAAACCTCGCAGAAGGTAATTGTTATATTATGTACAAATTAATTGTGTTGGACCGTAAATTAATGCACATCCTGTGGCGGTAATACATGTGGCCACAATGCAGGTGTGCATTCATTTTCAACAGGTCACTTTTTTGGCTTATGTGTGTAGAGTTGATTCAGAATATTGTTAATAGTTTGAAAGTCAACCAAGCCAATACTAAAAGTAATACCAGAAATACATTTAAATAGTTTAAAGGGGTCATATGATGATTTCTAGTTTTCCTTTCACTTTGGAGTGTTTCAAGCTGATTGTGTAAAGATAAAATCCCTAAAGTTGCAAAGACTAAAGTCTCAAAACCAAAGAGATATTCTTTATAAAAGTTAAGACTCTGCCACGGCCTCTTAAAATGGCTCATTCAAACACGCCCCACATGTCTATGTCACGGTGTGGGGAGATTTGCATAACACTGCCCAAATGTATCTGCAAAGAAAGGGCGTGATTTCTATTCTCACTGTAGTATTGTTGCTGTCGCCGGCTCCATGTCCTGGAGAGGCTGTTTTTCGTTGTGAAAGCAAAAGTACTTTGTCAGGGCTTCAAAAAGAGGACACAACTAGAAATCAGTGGTTAAGTAATATTTACAACACTGTTTCAGAACAGTTCAAAGCAAATATTCGAGTGTGTGCAGCACATTTTACGGAGGACTATTTCCTGATCCCGGGAGAGAGTAGCCTACAATGTGAACACTATGAATGGCTGTGAACACTATAAAGTGGGGCAATTACAAATTCGCAAGGACAGTCTGGCGCTTCTGACTCACAGCCTGTAAGTACGTTTCTATATTTAAAGAATTTGCTACTGACTATTCAAATGCCAGTTTTGAGCAATGTAGCGTAGTGCTTGTTTGGCGTTTCTTCGATCACAAATGCAGACATGGTGTTATGTTTAGGCGGTGCGGCGCAATGCATAAAAAGACCACCTGAGTCATTATAATCAGTTATGTCCTCACATCTGAGTCATTATAATCAGTTATGTCCTCACATCTGAGTCATTATAATCAGTTATTATGTCCTCACTGAATGCAACAAATGCCTCGTTTATATCAGGTTTTATTGTTTTAGTCTCATCGCGCCGGGACCATAGACTGCAAAAAGGCCAGGACACGGCATCACAACATGTGAAGGAGCGTAACATTTCCGTCACACGCTTGAGGTATTTGGCCAATCACAACGCACCAGATAGCTGGCCAACTAGAGCACGCCTTGCTTCTCTGCGCATTTCAGAAAGGCGGGGCATAGAGGAGCAACTATAATGTACAGTATGTGGAAAATGTTTTTTGAACTTCGAACCGCGTAAACGCATTGCATTACACTAGGGGTGTTTATTTTAACTGTTTAACTATTAACCGACCGATAAGAATTTTGACCGATTAATGCAATCAGTTAAACAGTTTAAAGCCACTTATAATTTTTTTCAGTAATTTATCTAAATATTTTAAAAGGTTTGCTGCATGGTTAAAATAAGCTATGCGTATACAAATATATTTGTTTTAGAGAGAGAGAGAGAAACATAAGTCATTTATAAGTTGCATTTTATTATTTCATTCTGAAATAGGCCGACATGAATTACAAACATTATAATAAATACTGTAAACATAGGTAGGCTATTTTAGTTCCCCTCACTCCACAACAAATCTAAAAGGCTGTTTAGAAAAGAACAAGAATAAAAAAATGTAAGAACGCTATTTAAACGACAAACCAAAACAAACTAATTTAAGCTAAAACGAAACTGAAACCAATGTTGGGTCTCTCGTTCAATGTTCAATCAAATGTTTCTGTATTCGTGATGCATTTGAATGCCAAAATAGTATTTACCGTTTATGTAGACTTACTTCACTCGTGTTCCAATATCCACGTAAAACAAAATGTTTTGCATAACTGAGCAGTGTGTTTTTTTCCCCATATGTTTGACTTGATTGTTTTTTATAATGATAAATGAACAGGCTGCATTAGGGGTGGGCGATATGACAAAAATCTTATATCACGATATGACACATTTTATATCACGATAACAATATATATCACGATATAGTGATTTTTTTTTCTTTTACAAAGGTTTTTATTATATTAAAATCTTTAATACCATATAATTTTCATAATCCTTGTCACCAATGTCAATATCAAACTAATACAAGCCTAAAGAGAGAAAGAGAAAAAAACCTCAACCAAGATAATGAACAGTCAGTGATGAAATAAGGATAAGAAACTAATTGCAATAGGACAAAAAATACAATAAATAAGAAACACTACATATATTGTTAATTAATTAGTCTTCACTGTGTTAATTATATCTATCTATGATAGATATAATTAACACATGTATTATGTATAGATTCTATACATATTATAAACATATCATTATTATTGTTATTTTTTATTTATTCTCATTAAAGTTACAAAAGTGATTTAGTCAAGAGCAGTGAGAGAGTTTCTAGCAGTGTGCTATGATTAACATGAATGGAAGACAGAACGAATATTGGACAGCTTCTCCTTTAAGACAGAAGTCCGGATCTAATACACTGTTACATTGCGTTTTCTCTTTCTGCCATTTAAGATCGCAGTCACTCAAGTGATGAAAAGGTATTACCGGAAACAATGTATTTTGCGACACCACGATATAAACGATAGAACATAATATGAAACGATAGACTTTTTATTTCGTCCATCCGATATATATCGTCATATCGCACAGCCCTAGGCTGCATTGTTATGGTAGAATGCTTAACTGTGTGCGCGCTAGGGGTGTCGAAATTAATCGTTTCTGCCGTGCATCGTGATGCAGACGAGGACGATTCGGTATCTGTTCAGTAATAGGGGACTGGAATTGAGAACCGCTGGTGTAAATCATGTCACGCACAAAAAAAAATATGCAGGGGTAATACAACTAACTTCTGAAACCACATCAGCTGTTTTCACCGTGTGCTGTTAACCCTGTCAGGGCCAAGTATTTAGTATTTACTTTTGTGTATTTGTTCTAAATGCTCCTGTTGTCTTCTGTGCCCAGACTTAGTTTTGTTTGATACATTCAAGAAGCGTTTTCTTTGAGCAGGTAAAATTAAAGGTTCAGTTCATATATCTGACTGCTTGTATTTATTGACAAAATTGTATACATGTGAAGTAAAATTGAAAATTGAGGATGCAGTGCATCGTCAATTCACCGTGATGCATCGTAATATCGAATTTAACCGAATCGATGACATGATAATCGTAATCAAACTGAACCATAAGATCAGTGTAGGTTCACACCCCTAGTGCGCGCATGCGGCGCTGGAGCAATAACTTGTCCCCCCCCCCCCCTTTAACAAATACTCCTTTTAATCATGAAGATTGGAATTGTAAAAGGTTTGCTTTTATTTGTGTACATTTTATTTGTATACTTTTGTAAATTAAGCCTAAAAAAATAGGATGCCACATTTGCCGTCTGGTTTCCTTTCGCGCAGCACAAAAATGAACCGAAACTGCATACTAGGCAACTTGTTGCACAGTTTTTCTTTAGTTCTCTTAAATTATTATTTAAGTGAAAATATATTTCTCATATAGGCATATTTATTCAATGAGGACACAAACATCTCCAAAACTGCTCCGAGAGTAGGGTTGGGTATTGTTTGGGTTTTTTCCGATAACGGTGCCAAATCTATACTTTTAAAACGTACCGGTGCCTGAACCGATACTTATAAAAACAATTTTTACCAATTAATAATTGGATTGGCCATTAGCACTAAACACATGGGCCCGGTTTCACAGACATGGCTTAGACTAAACCAGGATTAGATCATAGTTCAATTAGGACATTTAAGTAATTTTTATAAACATGCTTAAAAAAAAAACATTACTGGGGTGCATCTTGAGACAAAACAAAGGCACTGATATATTTTAAGATCAGTCAGTGTAAGTTTATTTCAGTTAAAACAGCTAAGAATTAAATTTTAATCTAGGACTAGGTTCAAGCCTTGTCTGTGACAAGCCTTGTCTGTGACCGCCTAGGGGACGGTCTTTTTCGTTCATACTGGACCCCAGAGGGCGACCTCACACAGAAAATCCAAACAAACTCATGAAGCTCCAGGGATATGGGTTAGTAAACAGAAAATATAAACGTTTTGAATGATAAAATAAACACTCGACTATGTATAGTTTATATGTGTTATTCAAGCTATCTCTGGTATTTTCACAATAATTAAGTATATTTAATCCATTGCTAATCGATTTATTAGAAGCCTAGTAGTAGCTTAGCTAGTTAATGGAAGGCTAACGTTACCTACTGCTGTCATCAGAGCAAGTGTAATCACTGCATTCACGCGCTCCTAGGATGCTCTCATTTCCCGAGTTGTGCTTGTAAGTGGGAATATGAAAACAGCACACTCGCGTTACTACAAATATTTGTTGGACATGTATTATTAGAGCTTTCCGAATTGAGTTCACGTGCTGCATCTCAGTCAGGATATTATTTTTCATGTGTGGTGCCATTGATGATGCTTCTTACGTCCGTTAACAAAGGACAAATATTTCAACCGATCGCTCAGGCATGGCACCGAAATCTGCGCTCTGATTCGGTTCTAGTACATACCGGTTACATAGGTACGCCTTATTGGTACCGGGTTTCGGTACCCAACCCTATCTGAGAGTCACTTCATGAGCTTTTCAACATTTCATTTGAGTAAAAGCGTATCATATACACAGAAATGTAAAGGTATACACGGCAACCCGTCAAAATAAAAGTCCTTTTTTTAAGACAGTGCAGCAGAAGTATTTGTTCAGCATAATGTACATAAGACTACTACTACTAAAATTATGAAAACTTAATTTTTTTGAGGAATGATCACACAACATTTACAACATGTTTTAATTTTAATAGTAAATTCCCTTTGTTTTAAATAATGTTTAATTTTCAAAAATGTAAAGATAAATGAAATTGATGTTTTATGCATTCGTTTGATAACCAGATACACAACCCAGAATTTCTGAGGAAAAAGAAAACATTTAATTTGGCTATTTTAAAAAACAAATAACAATAAAACATTAGTTGAGAGAAAATAAAACAACTTTATAATTGTCATTTTCTTCAATCATATAATTATTATAACACCTAAAATACATTGCATATAAAAAGTGTTTGTTTCAGGCAGTTGAAGGGTACATTGTGTGCACATGATCAGGATGGTACCACCTCCGTCGCATTTTGAGAAAGAAAAAACCCTGTTTGCAGGACTATACATTATTTGGATAATTAGTCAAAAACAACAACAGTTATGTCTGATTCTGTTGCATAGAACTGAATAAAATAATAAAATTCCCCTGCACGCTGCTGACAAACATGCCGAGTGTGTTTCATGCTTGGGCGCCGCCCATGCTGAAACAACACTCACTGGGACGGAATGTTACCACTCTTCTCTCTGCGCACGCGGCTAGCTTTCTTTTCAGAGAGCAGTCGCGCCCTCCCACCTTTTTCCTCCCAGGGACCTGCGAGGAAAAAGCAGCGGGGCAGAGGATTTCAGCGCCCGGAGATGAGTGAGCTTACGCCGGCTGTACCCCTGCGTACCTCACTCTCTCCCCACAGAGAGCTTTCTCCCGTTCTCTTCACCCGCCCTGACCAGCATCCCTCTGCGGCTGCAAGCGATCTGGTCTCATTCGGTGGGAGTGACGACGGCGAGATGGATGACAGCCTGTCATTGGCGGCTTCAGATGTCGAGGAGCTGTCGGGCTCGTACAACGACCCCGCCCCCTTGCATTCTGCGCAGCCCAGTGCATCCAGCCCAGGCATGGACGCCGATCTTTTCCGTGCCTGTCTAACGCTGTGGAGGAGCAGAGTTTGGAATGGTCTGCCCCAGAGGCACTGTCCCATAGCCACCTGGATGAATGGTTCTTGCCGGGGCGCCGTCAGGCCCCTTGACAACGAGCTTCACCATTCTTCCCAGAGGTCCACGATGAGATCATCCGTCTACGTGCCTCTTCTTCCTCCGCCCTCACTTCGGTAGACGGCGTGGAAGAAAAAGGTTACGACAGCCTGCCTCCCCTGGATGAGTCAGTGGCCTTGCATCTCTGCCCGCCCACGGCCATTGGCTCGAAGGCAAAAGCCACCCACCCGTCAAAGCCGTGTAGGACGACTTCAGCTCTCGCTAGACGAGCCTATTCATCGGCTGGACAAGCGGCCTCGACGCTTCACTCCATGGCGATCCTATAAGTGTTTCAGACACAACTCCTCCGCTCAATGGACGAGTCTAAGCCGAACCCCGCAGCTTTCAGCGAGCCCTGTGCACCACCAAGATGACAGCCCAGGCGATCGACAGATCCATGGCCAGTCTAGGTACTCGAGCGCCACCTGTGGTTGAACCTGACAGAGATGAAGGATGCGGATAAAGTCCCCTTCCTCGACCCCCCCACCGGCCTGTTTGGTCCTGCAGTAGATGGCTTCTCTGAACGCTTCACAGCCGCACAGAAGTCGTCCAAGGCAATGTGACACTTCCTGCCTCAGCTCTCCAGCTGCTTCTAGTCGCCCCAAGATGGCGCCGACTCAGCAGCCAGAGAAAGCCGCGCCGTCAACTGTTCAGCCAGCCGCCAAGCCCGAGCCCTGCCAGTCACGCTTGGCCAGACGCCACCCACCAAAGCACCAGGGACCCCGGCCCAAGATGGTGCTGGACCCAGTGCCTTGGGCGTCTTCCTGTTCAATGTGACAGGAAGAGGAGAGGGCTAAGTCCCGCTGCTCAAAAAACCTCTGTTATGCCTCCTAGCGGCCCCGTTCAGTTCCGGGTGCGGACGGCAGTGTGTTTGTGCAAAATACTGTTGTGAACATTGGGTCCTTTCACAGCCAATCGCTGTTATAGCGAGAAAAATAAAACGCAAACATATTCAAAAAGAGAGTACTTTTCATCTTCCCCTTATCACGAGCCTCAGGCCAGCGCTAGGTGGCCTGCCGCTCGAAACGATTCAACCCCTCGCCCAACGGGACGAGGCCTGGCAAGCCATCCCCGGAGTGTCAAACTGGGTTCTGGGATAATAAAACAAGATTATACCCTTCAATTCGCTCGAAGACCCCCGCGATTTGGCAGCGTGGTCTCCACATCGGTTCAGCGCAGCAACACTCATGTCCTGCGCGCCGAAGTGATGAGTTTGCTGGTGAAAGGAGCCGTGGAAAAGGTTTCCCCAGCTCAGAGCAAGTCAGGCTTCTACAGTCGTTACTTCCTTGTCCCCAAGAAGGATGGTGGTCTAAGACCCATTCTTGATCTCAGACATCTGAATCGAGCCCTTATGAACGGCCGTTCAGGATGATTACATCGAAGCAGATCCTCTCGCAAATATGCCTAGGGGACTAGTTATTTTCGTTGGATCTGAAAGATGCTTACTTTCACATCCAGATAGCCCCCACCACAGGCAGTTCTTGAGATTCACCTTCGATGGAGTGGCTTATCAATACATGGTCATCCCCTTTAGGCTGTCGCTGGCTCCCCGCACTTTTACGAAGTGCATGGATGCGGTTCTTTCCCCTCGGAGACAGACGGAAATCCGCATCCTGAATTATCTCGATGACTGGCTCATCCCTCACCCCCTCAATGCCTTTCAAAGGATGCTGGGCCTCATGGCCTCAGCGTAGGGATGGTTCGATACCATAATTTTGGCTTCGGTACGATACCAGAATGTAATACCTCGGTATCGATACTAAATCAATACCATAGGTGACAAATAACCAGCCAAAAAAAAATAAGTGAATGATCATTTACATTTATGCATTTAGCAGACGCTTTTATCCAAAGCGACTTACAGCCTTACTTATTCAGGCTATACATTTTTTGTCAGTATGTGTGTTCCCTGGGAATCGAACCCACAACCTTTGCGCTGCCAACGCAATGCTCTAACCACTGAGCCACAGGAACAATACTATCATCATATAGTATTTGTTAATGTTAGGTATGTGTTTAATGCATAAAGTAATGTTAACATACTAAACATATATTAGTAGCCTAAATTTATAATTTATAAATAATTATTGACCTACATTTATAAGTAGGGATGCATCGATCCGATACTCTGGATCGGAATCGGCTGCGATCCGGTCATTTTCTGCGGATCGGGTATCGGTCAGACGAGACCGATCCCAATCCGATGTTGTGCGTATACTATTCTGTGCTGTTGTTAAGCCCCACGAAATCCACAGAAACATCATAAAGCACCATAAAGTGTTCGTGCATTATAACGTACTCGGTTACTAATGTAACGTCGGTTCCCTGAGATACGGAACGAGTACTGCGTACTTTGCCGCGTTATGCGGCTGCACGACTCGGTCGTCGCTTCAGTCGAAGTAACCTGAGGAGCCTTGGCGAATGCCTGCATTAAATAGCCATATGCCCCGCCCATTTTGGTGGGCTTTTCAGCCATAGGCTGTGCAGCGCCGCTGCTGCCATTGGTTCATTTGCAGTGCACTCCACAAACCAATGGCTATGCAGTTACACTGCATTATTCAAAAAAGGCTTCAGTATCGGAGAAAAAAAGTTTCCCCTAGCATCTTAACAGACGCAGTACTCGTTCCGTATCTCCGGGAACCGAGGTTACGTTAGTAATGGAGTACGTTTTCACTGCATTTCAGAAACTATCTCTGTCAACACTACACAACCGAAAACGCATGTCACATGACCATTCATGCAGGTACAACCATAGATATGTATAGGTAGATTCCCAATTATTTAGATGGTGGGCACTCCTATGTGGTTGGAGCAGTCGAATGGAGAATCTATATACACATTTCTATGGGTACAACAATGAGCATGATGTCATTGTCTACACGGTCATCAAGGATACACAGAGTGAACATGGGCAGCCATGGCATTGTTTTCAAAAGTCTTTGTTTTGGTCCGTTTACTCTGTAACGCAACCCTGGAGTTTTCAATCTAAAACACTGAAATAGTGTAAACAACACACGTAACCGTAGCAAAAGTTGTGTTTTAAAGCAAAAATGCACTAGTGTAAATTAGTTTATTTGCGTCCAAACCAAAGGACAATATTTTAAATGTGTGCTGCAGTTATGTCATCTGCTGTTTTGAATACTCAAAGTCATTGAAGTTGAGTGGATTCTGATGTTGGGCTCTCAATGTTTCGGAATCAGCCATTCAGCAGCATCACGATATCTGTCGTGAAGTCCTGCTTGGCACAAATCTGAGGAGGAATAAAACTCAGGCATTGGCCTAGCAAACATTCTGTACTTTTAGTCATTTTAAATATCCATACTTACTGCATTTTTTCCTTGTTTTAGGTTGCGGAGCAAAAAAATAAAGGTAACTACATTCTGTTGTCTTATAAAGTGTTTTATAATAGCGTTTGCATTTTTAATGGTGTTTTTCGTCTTTCATGTTTGTACTGTGTACTTTTATCCTGAAAGTTACAAAGATAATGTGTCGTTGTGCTGATGAACACATGAAAAAAGTGTATCACTGTGTATAATCTATTTATTATTTCCTTTACCTGAATGTAGCTTTTCTGCTGTTCTGCTCTCATTTGCTCCCTAAATTTTCCACTACACAGTGCCAGAATTGACCAAGCCTCCATCTGCACAGTCTCCTGCCACCCCCAACTCAGCTTCCCCCAGCCCTGGCCCCGTCCCCTCTTCAACCCCATCCGCTGCCACCCCGGCTGCTGGCGCCCTCCCTCAGGGTGGGAACAATGCTAAGCGGCCGGCGGTGGCCAATGGACAGCCCTCCCCCGGCACACAGAATTCTCAGCGCTACATGCCCCGTGAAGTGCCCCCTCGATTCCGTCAGCAGGACCATAAAGTGCTACTGAAGAGGGGCCAGCCACCACTGTCCTCCATGCTGCTGGGGGGAGGCAACAGCGGGGGAGACAACCCCAGTGAAATAGTGGCTTCTGCCTCAGGTAAGAATCAAGTGAAACAAAAAAGTGAAAGTGTTTTTTATTTGGAGAATTATGTGAAAGAAATCACAAACAGTAAGTTCTTTACATACACTTTAAGTTTGATTTCAGTTGGACAAAAACTGTAGTTTGTCTTTCAAAATGTAATATAAGCTTTTTATTGAAATTGTCCGTAAGTCTAACAAATCTAGATAATGTAAATGTAGCTCGGCTCCAAACACAACGCAAAGGTATTGTACCTGTCTGTATCAAATTTTAGAATACTCATTGTGTCCCGTATACTTGCAGTTAGAGCTGCAACTAACGATTATTTTGATAATCGATTAGTTGGCCGATTATTCTTTCGATTAATCGGATTCAATAAAATTATTTTATTGACAAAAAACACACTATTCCACATTTTGCTCAATGTCCTTCAAACAACCTGATTGCTATGAAAACATACAGTGCTTAATTTATTAGACCACCTGTCATAAAGAGAAAACTAATATTTTAGGAATCTGTCAATAAATTGTTTAAATCAAAAAATATTATTGTCATTTATTGGGAAAATTACAAACAGAAACAACTAATTAGTATTTATAATAACAAAAATGGCCTCATAACAGCTTGCATTCTTGCATTGTTTATGTACTTTTTGACTGTAATTGGGTATCTGAAAAAAACCCCGCTATAAATTGTTCTGTCTTTCTTTCATAGATAACAGCAATTATATTATAGCGTTAGAAATAGCCTACTACTGTTACTAAAGAGCTTACGCATTTTGGAGGACTAACCAGTACAGAAAGCTAAAACATATGTGAATATAGTTTAAATATCTTTTAAAAATGTAAATAATAATAAAGATAATAAAGACTCTGTGTTAACCAACATGTGGGGAATGTTCTGCAGGAACACACGTTCACTTTGATCACAGTCACGTCTTACTTTCATTTCTTTATCCTGTAAAAGGCGGTTATGGAGCGTCTCATATTTATATTCAGACAATTACATGCTGTTATCCCAAAAAGAAAGTTAATTTTTGACATGCAATTCCCTTTTCTACCAGTAGGTGTAAAATGGAAGGTTGTGAAAAATGTCCACTGTCCCTCTCTCTTGATTGACACTGGTCTCATGTCTATAGGCCCTTTAACTAAAAAGCTATTACAAAAACACCGCCCAGTGAGCTATAGCAAAAAACGAACAAAACGTGCACTTTCCCCACGGTCCCTTACGGAAAGCTCCGCAAAGAGCGAGCTCTCCCGGCTTGATGCACATTGAGACGGCTTGTGCGGGCTAGTGCTTATTACATCGAGCGAAAACTATGAAAAAGAAGGATGTGAAACATGATCAGCTTTTCCATTTTGGCGGTCACACTGTTTAGATTTTTTTTGGGCAAGTCGATTTGGAGTTATTGCCGTTTATCGCTGAATGTGTCACGAATATCGTAAACTAAACCAACCCCCCTCTCTGTGTTCCGTCTGACGCGCGTGCACGCGCCCACCGCGCTCATACGGTATTTTAAACTTAACACAGGCTGGCAGGACGGACCGTTATGCAAAAATGGAAATGCTCGCGTGAACTTTTGACATTTGTTTATAAGGATATGACCGTAAACTGAACGTTTTTTGCACTGAGGATGCACACGCATGACAGCGCCTGACAGGGCAAGCCTTTAATGCATTTAACTAATGCATTAACTTAAAGCTCAAAATAAAGAATTATCATGCTGTGGGCAGCTTGGAAAACATACTTCTCCCGCGGAATCTCATTCTTTTTCCTACAGCGTTCAGTGCTGTAATTTGAGCAACCGGCTGAAGTTGGACGTGCACTGTGGGCAGACCCGACTAATCGATAATGAGAATCGTTGTCGATGATTTTCATAATCGATTTTATCAATTAGTTGTTGCAGCCCTACTTGCAGTATATTTATAGGTTGTAGTGTAATTACATATTTTTTGAGGGAGATTACAGCTAACAAAATAAATGAAAGTTCATAAAAATGCATATCTTCTGAGAAACAACAAAGATATTTTGATAAATCTGTGTTTATTCGATACAATGAATGTCTAAGTCCCAAGTATTTCCAAGTGAGTCCAGGATTGTTTTGAAACTCAATGATACAATTGTATGGACAAAAGCAGTTCTTCAAAATATCTTATTGTGTTTCACAGAAGTCATGCAGGTTTGGAATAGCATCGATAAGTAAATGATGACAACTTTTGATGTGAACTATCCCTTTAAGATTTTGAGAATTGTTTGTGTCATATTGGTTTAGTTTATATGTAGGTTGTGTGTCATAAGAAAAGATCCTTTGAGGTTCATGAAAAGTTTGGTATTTTGTTTCCAGATCCAAGCCAGGGCCCTGTGGGTCCAACTGCTCCCTCACTGCCCCATACATCATCCTCCTCATCAATCGCTGCTTCTTCTTCAAATTATGCAAATTCCATGTGGGGGACCAGCTCTGGCAGCCAACCCCTCTCTCAGGGCAGGGAAAAGGTGATAGTGGACCGGTCAGACCTGGAGGAATGGCCCAGTATTGCTGCTGGGGATGGGTCAAAGGCGGGGGATACAGCAGGTACCGGAGGTGCGAACAGTAGCGGAATTCTGAACTGCAGCGCCTCATGGGGTGAGAGGCATCTCCAGCAGCAAGAAAAAGTTGTGGGAGGAGGAAACGGGAGGAAAGGAGTAAATTCCGGCAGCCCCTCCCCACCCACATCCTCCGGTTCACCCAATGAATGTATGCAGTCAGGTAGTGTTTGGGCTTCATCCTCCCATGAACTCATAGGGGGGAATGCAGTAGCAGCAGGCTCATTGCCCCCCATATCCAAAGCTGCCCCTCTCCCAGGGAGCTCCGATAGCTCCCTTGGTGTCAGCTGTGGGATTCTAGGTGCCAATTTTACTCCTAATGCCAATCCCTCTGCTTGGCCAGCCCTGGTACAGGAAGGGGCTGGGACAGTTGCAACAGAGGGTGGCTCCTCTTCCCTCCAAAGCTCATCTTTGTCTGCCAGCAACCCTCTTTCTGTGAATCAAGCCTCTCATCAGCACCAACTTCACCAAATGCAATCCAGAGACAGAGAGCCATCCTGTGGAGAGTGGGGTGGTGCAGCACTGGAACCAGTAGCAGGACCAAAAAACACAGGGGTGGTAGAGGGGGCTGATATGGACTCTGGAAGCACAGGTGGAGGGGATGGCTCCGCTTCCTCTTCCTCCTCCACCAGCTCATCATTGTGGAGAGCTCAGCCTTTCCCTGCAAACTCCAAAATGGGTGCCTCAAGGACTGAATCTTGGGAGGATGGAACAGGAGGGAGCTCCGTGTCTGCTGAAGGGGGGAAAGCGTGGGGTTTTGCTAGTCAGGATGATCGAGGAGATCTGACGGGGGCAAGTGCGTGGGGAACAGGAAGTGGGGGTCAGAACCCCGGGGTATCTCAGGGAGCGTGGGGTGGGGACCATATGTTGGTTGGGGAGTGGGGGGCGGCCAGTGGTGTTGGGGGTGTCAGCAATCCAGGTGGGAAAGACGGTTCAAGCAGTAACAGCAGCAGCGGCGGCAGTGTCGGTAACCCGACGACTTCCTCCTCCACACCTTCAACTATGACAAGAGCTTGGGACAATCAGAAAGGAGTTGGGGATGTAGGAGCAGGAGACTCGAGTGAGTGGGGAGGCCAGGGTAACAGAGGTGGGGGAGGTACCTCATCCTCTAGTGGCGGAGGAAACTCCAGAAGTGGCAATCAGCACCATGGCCACCAGCGCTCTCATCAACCTCCCAACCCTGAAGTGGCCTTACAGAATCTGCTTAGCCGGTCTGACCTGGACCCCAGAGTGCTGTCCAACTCTGGTTGGGGTCAGACGCAAATCCGTCAGAATGTGGGATGGGATTTGGAGGGAGGTGGCAGAGCAGTGGCACCAGGTAGATTAGACTCCTCATCTACAATGAGTGCACCTGCCCACGCTCAACCGTACTCTGGTTCGTCTGACACCACAACTACTGATCCATCTTCCTCCTCTCTGCTCCAAGGTGCAGCTCTTAATGCCAACTTGAACTCAAACTCCATCCATGGGCCACCCGCTGTTTCACCTGGGGAAGGTTGGGATAACGGTAGTAACAAAAGCAGTTCTTCTTTGCATGCCCGAGGCCCTCCACCCTCAGGTGTCAACATCCAAAACCCTGGCATCTCACAATCTGTAGGTGGTGTAGGTAGTTCAGCCGGTGGACAAGGCAAGCCATCCGGGGGTTGCAGAGGGACTGCTTCATCAGAGGGCCAAGGGAAAGGTTGGGACAGCGAGGGACATAAGTGGCGAGAATGTAGAGCAGGGAGCTCGTCAGGCAGGTGGGGAGATTTCCAAACACAGGGTACTCAATCAACTGGAGGAAGTGGCTGGGGAGACAGTCAGGAGGAGAAAGGAACCGGCGGTTGGAAAGAAATGGGACGGGGGGATGCGGGCAATTGGGGAACGAAAGGGAGCAGCAACTGGGGAGAGAGTGATCCCAAATCATGCAGTGGGGGTTGGGGGGATGGGAAAAGCGGTGGAGGTACTAGTGGGGACTCAGAAGTGGGTACATGGGGTAATTGGGATGAGGGAAATCCTAGAGGGGCATGGGGAACTGGAGGAACAGGAGCAGGTGGAGATATGGGTGGCAAATCTCACCAAGGCTGGGGTGGAAAGATGCACCAGCCACAGATGCCAAACAGCCAATCGGCCTCACAGAAAGGCCCGGCACAACAGCAGCAACAACAATCACAGCCTCAGCAGTGTCAGTCGGTGGACACAGGGGCCATGCAAGGGGGTTGGGGAAAACCAGCAGGTCCTTCAGCCCAGAGCCAAAGTTCAGGGTGGACTTCAGGGCCCATACCCCAACTTTCCAGTGGCTCTGGAGACACTTCAGATCCCAGTGGTTGGGAGGAGCCTTCTCCACAGTCCATCAGCAGGAAAACGGAGGTTGATGATGGAACATCTGCTTGGGGTGACCCCAGCAACTACAACTGCAAAAGTGTCAACTTGTGGGATAAGAACAACGCCCCATCTGGCCAGGCACAATCAGTGTCCCCTCAGCAAGGACCCCCAACCCTACAGCAGCAGCCACCAGGAAAAATGGCAACAGGCCTTGGGAATAGGGACACGAACCTTGCACATTCAACAAACAAGGGGCCAGGAATAGGTAAGCACCTGTGCTTTGCTTTGAAGTGTCTATTTTAATGGGAATTCACTGCTGCTTCTTTGTATCCCTTTGTGAAACATAGAGACAACATTTTTTATTTCATGGTTATTTCTTTTTAGCATGGAATCATTGTCAGTGCAACAGAAGCCCAAACTTGAAAAGTTATTTTTTTGATATTTAAAGAATAAAGGGTATAACATTTAGATATTTTTTACTTTTGGTCTTCGCTTTGCTTTCATGTTGCATACCATAGAACCATATTGACCATATTGACTTTATCTCTTAGCTTCTTCTGGATGGGCAGGTAGTGGCTCTCCTTCCAGTCCATGTGTGAACAATGGTACTACAGCCTGGGCTAAACCTACTGAAACTCAAACTAGTTGGGGTGACCCTGATGACAATGGCAAGACACCAGGTTGGGGGGATCCCTCTCCCAATCCAGTGAAGTCTGGTGAGTCTGGATAATTTTTGTGCTACTAGTAATGTAAATGTTTTTGGAATTAAACTGTTCCCGAATGTATTCATACTTCTGTATTCATACAGTGTTTTAAAGTATTTTATTTTTACAGGTTCAAAGTCTATGCAAGAAGGTTGGGGTGAAGGAGAGGGATCAGTCAGTGCTTCACGTCACTCCAGCTGGGAGGAGGAGGATGAGAGTGGTGGTGTATGGAACAGTGCTGGTTCTCAAGGGAGCAGCTCTTCCTACAACTCTGGAGGCTGGGGAGCCAAGAAGGGCAACAAGGTACGTCAGTGGTCAGGCTAGGGTCAGTATTCATGCAAACCTGAAACATAAGTTACTCCTGATTACTAGTTTCTGAGCTTTCTGTCTAATTTTCTTCAGGGTTCCATAAAGGGTGCAGGAGACTCTTGGATGAACCCAATGACAAGACAGTTTTCAAATATGGGGATTCTGGTAAGAAATTATAAAAGAATTGTCTTAGATATGGAATTTAGCCTTATTTTAATGTAATCACAGCAATCAGTTGTAATTCCATCAAGTAGCTTTAAAAACCATTTACTTTTTCCTAGTTATAGGCGAATAGTATAATGCTCACTAATATATCATGCATCATGAAGCTTGGTCTATAAGGGTTACCAATGTAGTGATTTGTTAATAGGGAGAGGACCCCAGTGGTCGTTCTTTGGATCTGGCTCCTGGTCCTCCGCAGGACAAAAAGATGGAAGGAGAGAAACGTGGCATGGGCTTAAATGAGTACAATGGAGAGATGCGTAAAGGAGGACGTGGAGGGGGAGCAGGAGTAGTCTTCCGTTCACCTGGTTCCAAAGAGGTGGGGGCATGTGAACCTGGGCCTTACTATGACAAGGTATTTGCATCTCCTTATGTGTCTAAAAATTGTAATTTTTTCCTCTGCTGTCACTGAGATTTACTAATTGTTTTTTCTAATCTTCTATCCTTTTTCTTTAGGCGAGTGGTCAGTTGTTTAATAGTGGAGGTGGGATGGCACAGACGAGGCATCAACCAGGGGTGCCTCCCATCAACCCATCAGTACGAGCTCAAGTGCCTCATCAGTTCCTGTCACCGCAGGTACTTGATAATATTATGTATTGGTTAAGAGTACTTCAGTGGTTTGCAAGATGTTAACACACAATTCATTTTAAAAGACAAAGCCTCCTTTCAAGAAATCTTTTTGAGGTTTTAACTAGTGCTGCACGATAAATCGCATGCGATTGTCATGCCGCCCCACAACCCCGCCCTGGCAGGATCAACGCCCCCTGTGTTGCTGCCCACGTTTCCACCAGCACGTTGCTGCTCCACTGGGCAAAAATACTTAAGCCCGCTCCCTGGGCAGAGGCAGGGTCAGGAGAGCTGCCTGTGCCTTCTAAACTCTGCCAGGTTGAGCCAGAAGGCCCGGTTCCGCCAGCGTTGTTGCTGCCTCCTGTCGTCAAACTTCCCACTCCGGCCCGTTCACGCACGCCACTCCCAGCGCTGATGGTACCCACGGCCCCGGCCCCCGTCACGCCTGCCGGCCCAGAGACGGCTACGCCACCAGCTCCACCACTTCCACTGCCGCTTCCGCCAGCTCCAGCCTGGGAATGTGCAAAATTCTGTTATTATCAGTAAACAGCATGACAGTCACATGCGATTTATCGTGCAGCCCTAGTTTTAACTTTTTTTTGTGTCTTCAAAGTACTGTGCAATGATTGTGCACAATAGGATTTCACACTGTCTTTAAGATATATTCATGTTGACTACAGAAATGCAGCTAGCTGAAATGTAAGTCAGATGTGATCTTTGTCTAATACAATCTTTCCGTTGCAGGTGCCAGGCTCTGTGCTGAACCAGATGCCTCCTCCCAGTGGAGGTGTTGGGGGAGGCATCTTTCCTCCACAGCTTTCCCCACAGCACATTGCCATGCTCAGCAGCATATACCCTCCTCATATTCAGTTCCAACTGGTGGGTAGTTATATGGTACATGCTCAGGACTTCATCTGTGCTGGCCACTCACAGTACACTCACTACAGTTCTGTTTGTTTTTCTTTTGACCCTGTGTCTTGTGCTTTCTTGCAGGCCTGTCAGCTGCTACTTCAACAGCAACCACAGCAACAACAACAGCAGCAATTGCTGCAGAACCAGCGCAAGTTCCCCACAAACATACGTCAACAAGCAGACCCACAACAGGTACCATCTTGACCTATTTTTTGCTAATCTACTATTTAAATCTAAAAAGCTGCTGCAATTTTGAATATTTCCTGATGCTTCTACAGTGGTCAGGTGCTCAGAAAATTCTTAAACTCAGAAAATGAGTTTTGCTTAATTACATTCTTTGTAGGGATTTCATATGATAGAATTTGTGTTTAATGGCTTGATCATGCATAATTCTCTTTGCCTCATTATGGCTTGTATACTTATTCAAGTAACTTTTTTTAAACAAGTAGACTGCCAAACATCCCTCTTGCTTACATATAAATATACTTAATATTTGTGTAGATGGCCACAGGAGATGATGCTTTAGTTTGAAATCAAACAACATAGCAAATCAAATAGCAAGAGGATGAGGATTGGGGTTTAAGCCTCTGCAGTTGTAGACATGTCAGCAATATGAGTTTCTGTTGAATTGCTGCTGTCATATTGAATTGCTGTTTTTAATTTTTTAGCTTGCCAGAATCATGGCTGTTCTTCATCAGCAAAGACAACAGCAGCAGCAGCATGTGGGAGGCCCAGGAGGCAGCTCCAAACTCTCTCCTTCTCACCTTGGTGGAAGTGGTCCAAAGATGTCAATGTCGGACCCCCTCTCACACCCTGGCTTGGCAGGATCTGTAGCAGACCTGCATCAAAAAACACAAGGAACTTATTCTGGCGAGTCGTCTGTTTTTATTTTAAAGAGCCCCATTAGGGTGTCATGCATGTTGGGAATGTGATGTAGTTGTGTTTTTGTAACTTGACGTTTTCTGTCCTATTGTGTCTTGAAGGGTTTGGGCCTGGAGTGAGCCTCTCTGGTCTGGAGTTGGGTCCAATGGTTGGTGGCCCAGCTGGGCTTAAAGACAGTGGGGGGCAGCAGTCTCGTTTCAAGTGGATGATGGAAGGGCATTCCCCAGCCCCCTCACCTCCTGATAGTATTCTTCATAAAAATGGTAAAATACCTTTGAGGTTATGCAAATAAGTGTGAAATGTCTGGTACAGCTTTGAAAGTAACTGAGTCCTCTTGCCTTGTTTCTCTGATATATAGGTCCCATTGCTGCTCCTCTCAAAATGAGAGGTGGTTCCCCATATTCCCAGTATGAGATGATGGGAGGTGAGGGTTTGGGTGTGCCTCCACAAGGTCCATGGAAACAAGAGGTGCCAAGACCGGCACATCCAGCTGCCAAGACCGGCACATCCAGCTGGCCTCCAGGTAAACAGTGATGCACATCTGAATATTTTTTTATCTTAGTTTTTTGTGAATATATCTTATTAGGAACAGAGCATGTGAGCGGAGCGGTGTGACGCTCAGCTCAATATTCCGCTTTGTGGGCGTGCGCTCCGCTCAGTGACGCTCAGCTCAATATTCCGCAAACACTCTTCTAATTTGGGCGCTCACGCTCAACCGCTCCCGCTCAGATCACGCTCACGGCCAAAGCTGACACTCTTCTAATGTTCCGCTCACGCCTATTTTTTCTCAACCGTTTATAATTAAATCCGCTCAGATCACGCTCTGACATTAAATGTCTCCAGATAAGTAGTTATGCCTATTTTTTCTCCGTTTATAATTAAATCATTGTTATTAATTTAAATGTATTAAATTAAAATTATTCATTTAAAAAACAGTAGTCAGATAAGTGAAAAAATGTCTCAATTAAATAACTGAAAAAGTATACTTTTACATTTAAAACGCCGTGTTATTGTTTTTGCCACTTAATAACTAATAAAAATGTAATAACTGAAAAAGTATACTTTTACATTAAAACGCCGCAAGATGAAATGCAGTTATTGATATAGAATTTCACAAACACCTTCAAAACACGCACACAAGATGAAATGCAGATATAGAATTTCACAAAATACACCTTGCTTATCAAGCTCATGAAAGCACACACAAGAAACACACTTTCTAAAATTAAAATGAAAACATTTAATTATTTTGTTGCGTCTAATAAATAAAAGAAACACACTTTCTAAAATTAAAATAAACCAAAACTGTGGGGAAATGCGGTCTAATAAACTGCCTTTCAATCTTTACAGGATTTTTGAATTTGGTTTTAGAAACACTAGCCTTAGACAAACTCCACAGATTAGCTGGAACTAGCAAATTACCAAAGGGGCATTTTGGGCTGAGCGAGCGGCGCTGAGCGTATTGAGCGAGCGGTGTGGAATCTTGAGAAAGACGCTCTCCGCTCTGAAGGAAATATGACTGCTACGCTCCTCGCTCGCGCTCCACTCCGCTCACATGCTCTGATTGGGAATTTTGTTTCAGAGTTTCAACCAGGAGTGCCTTGGAAAGGAATTCAGAGTGTGGACCCTGAATCTGACCCTTACATGACCCCTGGAAGTATGCTGGGCTCATCAATGTCAAGCCTCAACGACACTGAGCACCAGTTGCTAAGAGACAACACAGGTACAGCTCCCTACTCTTACAGATAATGTTTTAGAATGGGAAGTACATGTTTAAACTAATTAGTTAGTGGTTGTGTCCTTTTTGTTTTATGAATCGCATTGATCAAGGCACTAAGAGGATATAAAATATTGGATAACAATGAGGTTTGTTCTTGCGTATTAACAACCACGTTTAAGTTAAGCTAAGAAAGAAATTTGTATTTAAGGACAATTTATTTATTCTACAGAACTAATTTATTCATTTTTACAAAACTAATTTCAAGCATCTACTTAAATATTAAGATTAAAATGTTTTCTAAGATCATAAATAATCTTTGATTTAATCAAGTTTGTTCAAACATCTGACTGGTGTTTTATGACATTGATTTCTTTCAAAGGTAGTTCCTCTACCACAAACACACAGAGCACTAGGCTTTGAATTTTAAATGTAATTTGCATAGTCATGTAAATACTAACAAACAAGTCTTGTATTTTGCATGTGTTGGCAGAATCAAATCCCTCCCTCAACACCTTGCTGCCTTCACCTGGTGCCTGGCCCTACAGTGCCTCAGAGAGCCCCCTCAACAATGCACACAACACAGGTAATAACAAAGCACTAGATCAGTGTTACTCATTGCGTGGCTTCATGTGGCTCGCCAAGCTTTACTTTGTGACTCGCATGGCAGTAAATAATATGATCATGCAGTCAATACAAAAAACCTCACCATGTCTAAACCCGATTTGCGCAATCCGACAAAAGACAATAAAACCCATCAGAGTACGTGAGCAACATGGACTGGTGTAGTTTTGAGTACAGTTCATACCAACAGCCTGTAATATAACTGCATATTTAGCAATAATTCACATGTTAAACATATTTAGCTAGCTTGCTGGAAAAGGATCCCTCAAATAAAAAAGAATGTGAAGGCTATGATGACGTGAGCGGGAAGTTATAGTTCTCAAGTAATTTGTAACTTTGTTCCTTCTGATACTAAATATTTTAAGGTGAAAGCATGATTTAAACCGGTACAACACTTATTCACATGCAACCGTTCTCTCAATAATGCATTCAAACAAATGTAATCTTACAGTGCTACTTCATCTGCATCTGATTTTGAATGAGCAGAAATCTGTAAGAAATGAAGCGATAATAGTAAAATAACTGCCGAAAACACAGTTCTTTTCATCAGAAACTAAACTGGCACTGCAAAAAGCAACAATCATACCTTTTAATGCTGATTTTAGCTTGTCATGTGGTAGGAAAAAAGTTTGAAAAACTTCCAATAAGGCACTTTGAAACTCTCCTGTTATTTATTTTATTTTAACTATCCTCTCTTTTTTAGTATACGTGATGAACAGAACTGTGATATTTCAAACATACTGAAATACTTTAGAGGCGGAGTGAAGGCTGAGCGGTGTTTCTGATATCAGTGAGCGAGCAGCGGAGCAGGAGCGGAGTGATTATTAAATGCTCGGAGTGCGGAGGGGAAATTGTTGGCGCTCAATACTCTGGAACCCATTGATGTTTTCTACACTGGATGCGGCGCGATGCAACACGATCCCCATAAGTTAACTGATGCCTCGTTCTATTTATGACGAACTGTACTGGCACTATGTTCAAATGATTTGCAGCTGTCACTTTTTCACGTCAAGTGTAGACAGACTTTTAGCGCAGCGGGGCGTGGCTAGGGTTGTAACGATATACCGGTATGACGATATACCAGGATATAAACACGTATGATTATCATACCGTGTACAATTGCTTATCTACGGTATTTGGAGAAAATAAAAGATGCAGTATCTCACCTGCGCCTAGGCAACAACTTTCCACTTAACTGTTCTCTTGCTCCACCCACACGTGCAGCGGAGACAACATCAGAGACAGAGGCCGTTATCTCTAATCTCTATCCCACGTCAAAATATAAATCAAAATTGGCAGTATGGGAATAACATTACTTTGAATATAGAAAAGACGAACGCTTATTTGTCCTCGAGGATAGACACAGTTCACAAAAACTGGTCACAAAGTGGCTGCAAAAAGAGGAAACACATCGAACACGTTTACCTATATTTCAGAACACCATCCCTTTGTGCAGATACAGTTATGTCCCATTTATAACTTAAGATTAAAGCCTTATGATTTCCGTGATGCAGAGTGAATCACAGAATACACTCATGACAATGAATTTACAATGCAGATATCACATAAAACACGCGGTTTGATGGATTGATGAATAAATCAAAAACAGAGCTGTCAAATCACTACATGGTCTAGTGTCTGTGATTATTGAAGTGAAAAAAACACTGCTATATAATCTGTTTGTTTTGCGTTTCTCTCCGTGAGTGAGCGGCGTTGTGTTATGTACTACATACTCAAGTATGCACACTAGCGCCGCTCATAGTATTTAACAGAGCCTGCAAATAAAACATCATTTTATTTGAGAAAACCATTGTCAAATACACTGACACGGAAAGCTTTTCACTACTACCCGTCTTCTCCTCCTGTGATTTGCGGCATGCGTATTACTGCCCTCCTCAGTTCACTACTACCCGTCAAAATAAAAGTCTGCTTTTTAACTCGAAGAAATTGACAGAAATTACGATTGTACTATAATGTAGCCTACTTCTAAAATAATAATAATAATTTATAGAAACTTTTAAGGAATATAATTTCACCCTCATTTTTATTTAGTAAATCTGTTGTGCAGCCCTTTACGAAAAAATAAAAGGATAAGTTATTTTCATTTGATTACATTTTAAGACATTAAATAGTTAAAGCTTTATGCATTAATTTCATTACCACAATTTCATTTTGATAGTATATTTGTTAAGTCAACAAATTAAGTCAAACCAGAATTTATGAATTGTTATGAATTAGTAATGATTAATATAAGTTGTTAAACTAATATATAATCAATGATTAAATTTACTTGATTGTTTTTGATTAACAAAATTTGAATAAGCACGTGCTTCCAAACATTTGTTCAACCAAAAAAAACCTGTTTTGATTGTTTAATACCGTATACCCTGATACAGTGAAACCGTGATATTTTCTGAGACGAGTATCATACCGTCAAAATCTCATACCGTTACAACCCTAGGCGTGGCACGACAACTGTCTGGTCTGGTGAAGACACGGTCAGACAGTGTCTGCTCTATTACAAAATCTGTCCTACATCCATGACACTGACTCTGGAGAAGTTGTGGTCTAATGGTTAGAGAGTTGGACTCGTAATCGAAAAGTTGCGAGTTCGAGTCTTGAACCGGTAGGAATGTACAGTACTCTCTCCACCCTCAATACCACGACTGAGGTGCCCTTGAGCAAGGCACCGAACCCCCAACTGCACCATAAATGGCTGCCCACTGCTCCGGGGGTGTGTTCACAGTGTGTGTGTGTGTGTGTTCACTGCTGTGTGAGTGCACCTTGGATGGGTTAAATGCAGAGCAAAAATTCAGAGTATGGGTCAGGTCGTATGTCACGTCACTTTGACTCACTGCAGAGTTGCCAGTTTTAATCTTATCAGCTGTTAACGCCGAATGTGCACTTGGATGGATAGATAATAGATACATGATGGGCTAGTATAGAAAAAAAAATAACTTAAGATCTTCCCAGCATTAAGCTATCCACATCTTGTCCTAGTTACAAATTTGACTGTTAAATGATGAAGAATGATAGCCCCTTTTGTATTGCATTGCATTGCATATCAGGGATGACAGATTGATAAAAAGACATGCCATTTATGACTGGATGTAACTTTTGATACTTCGTGGTAAAAGTGGCTTTCTGATTGACTTTACCCTATCAGTGCGGCTCCCATGAAAAAAATAGTGAGGACCACTGCACTAGATGGTACTACTTATTTGATTTGGATCACTGAATTTCATCAATTCTCGTTTATTCCCAGTTTGAATACTCTGAATATGTTTTGATTTATTTCCTGTTCTCACAGCTAAGTACACAGACTACAAGCCCAGCTGGCCACTTGAGCCTATAGGGCACAACAAGCCTTGGAAGACCAATCGCAACAGCTCTTATCTGCCACGCCCACCTCCTGGACTGACCCATCAGAAACAGCCCTCCGTTTCTCCCTGGACGGGAGGAGGCCCACGATTTGGTAGAGGCTGGGGTGGCACTGGAGGCGGCCAAGAAAACCGATATGGGCCTGGTAATACAACAACTTAGAAAACACAGAACTGTAAAATCACAGATGTTAAAATTAGGGATGTTCATTTCGGTTATTTTTCCTAACCGACAACCAACTCTCGTTAACCGATTATTAACCGTTAACAGACAAGAATATTTGAAATTAGAACTGAATTAAATTAGAAGGAATAAGTGTCTGTGACCCGTTAACAATACTACCATTTGTTTTCCGGGGATTAATTTTACATGCGCAAAAAGCAGCAAACAATAGAACATGAGGATTCACATGATCATATGACATCACGCACCTGCAGCGTGAGCGGAGAAAAATATAATAAAGCTAGGCGCTATATATTATAACGAATAAATAGGCCTATACTAGAAATATATTTTCACTTAAATAATAATTTAAGAAAACAAAAGAAATACTGTGCAACAAGCAGCCTACTCTAAAAAAAATCCTGTTTTTTTTTTTAACCCAAATGCTGGGTTTAACCTTTTGGGTCATTTTTTGGGGGGTTATTTTTTCAGTGTTTGGGTAGTTTGTGTATATTTCATTTTATTGATATAAAATGATCTGTGCAGTATATAGTTCAAATTTATGCAGAGAAACATACAGGCGCGCGGTGTGGCTCGCATCAGTCTTATTGCGTGATGAAGAGTCTGATGCTTTGCATAAAATAAACGATTATATTGATAAAGATACAGAATACAAATACTTTGAATGTTAAAATATGTCCTCAGAGCTGTTTACTGTTTGTTTTTGGCCAGACTGAAGTGTGAAGGCAATCAAATATTATAATACAAACAAATCAACCCATTAGCTGAGTAAAATCAACCCTTTATGATGGGTTAAATAAACAACCAAATGTACTGGGTAAAATTAACCCCAAATGTGTTCTGTCAAACCAAATTGGGTTGTTTTTAACCCAGTGTTTTCTAGAGTATGCAGAGTTTGTTCATTTTTGTGCTGCGTGAAATTAAAGCAGATGGCAGAAAGCTGCATCCTATTTTTTAGTCTTATTTTACAAAAGAGCAAATATTTGTTTTTATTGTGAATGTACACAAGTAAAAGCAAACCTTTTAAAATTCCGATTAACTTCATGACTAAGGAGTATTTGTTTTCACTGTTAGAAGGGAAAAAAATCAAGTGTTTGCTCCAGCGCCGCATGCGCACCACAGTTAAGCATTCTACCTTCACAATGCAGCCTGTTCATTTATCATTATAAAAAACAATCAGTCAAACATATGGAAAAAACACACTGCTCAGTTTAAATATGTAGTAAAATCTGTGCCGTTAAGCGTTATCACCGTACCGCCGTGAAGTTATGCAAAACATTTTGTTTTACGTGGATATTGTAACACGAGTGAAGTAGGCGTGCATAAAAGATAAATTGTATTTTGGCATTCAAATACATCGGGAATACGGGAACATTTGATTTTGTATCGAACGAGAGACCCAACATTGGTTTCAGTTTTGTTTTAGCCTAAATTAATTTGTTCATCTTATTTTTAAGTCTTGTTCTTTTCTAAATAGCCTACTGTTAATTGAAAGGATTTGTTGTGGAGTGAGGGGAACTAAAATAGCCTAGCTATGTTTACAGTGTTTATTATAATGTTTGTAATTTGCGTCGGCCTATTTCTGAATGAAATAATAAAATGCGACTTATAGGCGACTTGTTTTTTTCTCTCACTCTCTCTAAAAAAAATGTTTTTTTTTTTTTATATGCATAGCTTATTTTAACCATGCAGCAAACCTTTTAAAATATTTGTATAAATTACTGAAAATAAATAAGTGACTTTAAACCGTGTAACTGATTGTATTAATCGGTCAAAATTCTTATCGGTCGGTTAACGGTTAAACGGTTAAAATGAACATCCCTAGTTTAAATGAAACACTATTCAGACATTCTAGAAAATTCTACCTGTTTTAACTGCCTCACTCCTAATCTGTTTAGGTTCTGCGTGGAGTGATGGCGGAGCCTCTAAGGGGAGCTGCTGGCTGGTGTTGAGTAATCTTACCCCTCAGGTATCTATGTTATGAGTTATGTTGGTTTTTATTAGATTTTAATTAGCTGTTCATTTAGTTATCTAATTTCATTGCAATGAATTGTATCATTTGTTCTCTGCAGATTGATGGCTCCACTTTGAGGACTATCTGTATGCAGCATGGGCCGCTTTTGACCTTTCACCTCGGTTTGACTCAAGGTAGTGCTCTGATTCGCTACAGTACTCGCCAAGAAGCAGCCAAAGCCCAGAGCGCACTTCACATGTAAGTGTCTATGAAGCTATATCCTGACCCAGATCAGAAGTAATTCTCACATTTTTCATAGAATTTTTATTTTTTTATTTTAGCACCTCGTCAAACCTTGTTCCCACCACAGATTAAATGTTTTTTTTTTTTTGAGCATTTAAAATAACTCTTATTGTGATTTGCTGATATAGGCACACTTGCCATAGTTACATTGTGAGCTAAAACGTCACAATTATGAGAAACAAAGGTGCAATTATGAGTAATAATTACGTTTTGAGAATGTTGCAATTATGACAACCATAGATGCAGTTGTGAGAAGTAATTACATCGTGAGAGATAAAGTTGCAATTTTGAGTAACTGGCACAGTTACGAGAAATAGTTATGTTGTGTGATATATAGTAACAATTGTGAGAAATAGTCTCAATTACAAGAAACAAAGGCTCAACTGCAAGCAAGTTACATTGTGAGATATATCATGACAGTTCTGAGAAATAAAGTTGCAAAGACACAAAGGTGAAATAGTGAAAAATTAAGTTATAATGTGAGATTACATATTTAATGTTTTTTTTTTTTTACACTATGGCAGAAACGGCTTCCATACCTTGTAGACGTCTTCCTAACTGTAATCTCTGAAAATTCCTCCCAGGTGTGTTTTAGGTAACACCACAATCCTGGCCGAGTTCGTGAGCGAGGAGGAGGTTGCTCGCTATTTTGCACATTCCCAGGCTGGAGCTGGCGGAAGCGGCAGTGGAAGTGGTGGAGCTGGTGGCGTAGCCGTCTCTGGGCCGGCAGGCGTGACGGGGGCCGTGGGTACCATCAGCGCTGGGAGTGGCGAGCGAGAACGGGCCGGAGTGGGAAGTTTGACGACAGGAGGCAGCAACAACGCTGGCGGAACCGGGCCTTCTGGCTCAACCTGGCAGAGTTTAGAAGGTACAGGCAGCTCTCCTGACCCTGCCTCTGCCCAGGGAGCGGGCTTAAGTATTTTTGCCCAGTGGAGCAGCAACGGTTGCTGGCGGAAACGTGGGCAGCAACACAGGGGGCGTTGATCCTGCCAGGGCGGGGTTGTGGGGCGGCATGACTCCAGGGTACACAAGCAGTAGTATGTGGGGGTCTCCGGCCATGGAAGATCGGCACCAGATGAGCAGCCCTGCAGCGCTGTTGCCTGGAGACCTGCTGGGAGGAGGTGCAGACTCTATCTGACTGATGCAGACAAATACACATGCAGCAACACATATACATATGACAGATATATAAATATAACAGCTATACTCCTATATTATCACAGATGCAGGAATATAGGAACATTAATCAGAATGCAGGCAATTTGTGTACATGCCTTCTGTCACTCAGAAGGGCGCATAATGCATAAATATACATCCAAGTATTTAGTATACATTCGTAACATCTATGTAGACGAGATCTAAAGGTAAGCACTCAAACATCAGATGCCGATAAACACTTAAGTGCTGAGGAGCAGACCGACTGCATTATGAAACCTAGGAAAATGCATTAATACAAAATCAAATAGACGAGACTGATTCCAAATGTACACACACTGTCATTTTTACCCTTAGCAGTGTTTCGAGCTCCCCATAATCCGATCTTCAAAACATGGGAGCGTGGAGGAGCAGTGTGTGGAAGTCAGTCAGAACTGATACACACGTACGCACACATACACATCCCATTTCTTCTTACCCTTAAATGAAGACTTCAGCTAGACTTGAACAGGACATGCAAACAGTTGGACTTAAATACTGACTCAACTGGATGAATCCTAAATCCTTGAGGTCATAAAGATCACACTCGCACACTGAGACGCTCTCACTCAGGCGTGCACTGTAAAGGAGAAACCAGACAAAAAAGGACAAAAATATGCATCATACAATGTTCGTTGAACGCTCGCATTGTTACGGCTCCATTTTCATGCAGACTTACATTACTCAAACACTGTTCTGATGTCTGACAAACTGTATCTCGTTGTCTTTTTTTGTTTTAAATGGTGAAATCCAGAAATGTTTTTTTTTTCCCCAAACGCTGACCTCGTTTTTTTCCTTAATTGAGTATGTTGTCATAATGACGATCACTTGGATGTTACTTAGCTGTACAAGGTGCCCTTTCTGCCGGTGCGTGCATGAGTGAAGTCCCAGGTAATGGAGGCGACGTTCAGAGTGTTTGTGAGGCATCGATGAATGTGTGGCAGCCAGATTAAAAAGCGTGGTGTATTTACAAAGATCAGTGCTGGATTAGGGCGGCGAGTTAAATGTATGAGTGACAGCTTATTTCAGGTGTTTGATGTCTATGTGTGCATGATACGTATGCAGGAGTGGCTGTGTGTGTGAGTGTGACAGCAAGTTCAAGAACATTGGCACTAATGAATATTTCTTAAGTTGTGGTTTTAGCAGCCTTTTTTTGTTTTATATATTGTCTGGATTGCAATAATTATAATAAAGAAAAACGATTTTTTTTAGAAGATGCAACCAACTGAAGGCATTCATACTGAAACATGAAACATGCCAAACCTTATTGTACCAAGCTGAGCTGGATGGTGTTTTAGGAACACTTAAGTTACCAGTTGTTTATTTTTGTTGTTGTGTACCATTATAAATTAAGGCGGGCTTTATCACTCGTGTTCAGGTTTTTTGTTTCTGATTTTACAAAAGAAATTAATTTAAAAAAGAAAAGAACAAGACAATTAATAAAGGTTGAATTTAATTTTGTTGTCAATTGTGTGTATTTTCTTTTATTCATTCGTTATTTCTGTTTGATATTCTCACAGCTGGAATTGACCCTTATAATATTACAGGTATGTAAGGGTTATTGTTGTTTTACAACCTGTTTCAAATAGATACATTTACTTAGTTCCTTTTTTCAACCTTTTTGACTCCAGGGCTTCCACTGTACACAAAAATATTTGAAAGCCCCTTAGTTTTTCCAGGGTTTTAGATAGTGATCGACCGATATTGATTTTTTATAACCGATACCGATTATTTGTACTTTTATGTTCCCGATAACCGATATGCAGAACCGATATTTATTTACTGTTATAAAGTAAATAAATAACAGAGTGAAGTAAGTCCATTCTTCACTTTGGTTTTTCCTCCTTTCAGTCATCTTAACAACAACAAAAAACTGTTGAAAATTAACATTTTCATGTAAAATTTAATCTTCAAATTACAACAATAAAAACATTTTATTTATAAAAAGCATCATCAGCAACACTGATATTAACAGTAAGCTAAATAATCAGTAAATAACTGTTAAAATACTATTAAAGTAAGTCATATCAACTTTAATTTTAAACTACAGTTTTTGGTTTATAAGCTGTTTAATAGACTAAAGAGTGAAGAATAATTCACTGAATAATGTTCTCTGGAATATTGAAATAAGCTATAACAAACAAAACATCGTATTTTATTGCATTTCTTAACTGGCACGTTTTATCAGAATTATTCAAATGTTTTTGTCATTCTAAATTATGAAAACTGCTGACAGCGCGGTTTATCTATGCATTTACACAGAACTATACTCAAACTGCGATCGCTTGTGGAGATAATAAATAATTAATTTCGATAGAGATGTTTATTGGCAAAATAATGGTTCTATAGTAAATGTTAATATAATTCAGCGTGTTTCAAACAAGTGAATCTTGTATAAAGTTTCATGCGGTGGTCGTGCTGGAGCTTTTCCTGAGTGAACAGTGCCCACTGCTCCAAGTGTGTGTGCACTTGGATGGGTCAAATACAGAGAACACATTTCACTGCTAGTTATACTCTGTATAATTGTGTATGTGACAAATAAAATAAAAAAATAAAACAATATGGTTTAATTATGGTAAAATGCTTAAATATCGGGGAAAATATTGGTAAACCGATATATCGGTCGATCTCTAGTTTTAGAGATCGGTATAACCAGAAAAATGTATTCTTTAGTAAAATATTTTTTACATGCCTTAACAGTTTAACCCTGACCCTAATTTGTGACCTTTTACCACAAAACCAGTCTTACGTCGCACGGGTATATTTGTAGCATGCAATAGCCAAAAATACATTGGATGGGTCTAGGGCTGCAACAACTAATCGATAAAATCGATTATATCGATTATGAAAAATCATCGACAATGATTCTCATTATGGATTAGTCGGGTCCGCCCACAGTGCACGTCCAGCTTCAGCCGGTTGCTCAAATTACAGCACTGAATAACGCATTTCTATGGACAAAATGCATCTAAAAATAGTGGAGGAAACAGAATGCTATGCTGCGGGAGAAGTACGTGATCCAAGCTGCCCAAAGCATGATAATTCTTTATTTTGAGCTTTAAGTTAATGCATTAGTGCAAAGGCTTGCCCTGTCAGGCGCTGTGACACATGCGTGTGCGTCCTCAGCTCAAAAAACGCTCAGTTTACGGTCATATCCTTATCTATAAATGTCACGAATTCACGCGAGCATTAAAGGTCCGTCCTGACCGGCTGTGTTAAGTTTAATTTACCGAATGGCGCGTGCACGCGCGTCAGACAGGACACAGAGAGGGGGGTTGGTTTAGTTTTCGATATTCGTGACACATTCAGCGATAAACGACAATAACTCCAAATCGACTTGCCCAAAACAAATCTAAACAGTGTGACCGCCAAAAGGGCAAAGCTGATCACGTTTCACAGCCTTCTTTTCCATAGTTTTCGCTCGATGTAATAAGCACTAGCCCGCACAAGCCGTCTCAATGTGCATCAAGCCGGAGAGATCGCTCTCTGCGGAGCTTTCAGTAAGGGACAGTGGGAAAAGTGCACGTTTTCTTCGTTTTTCGCGGAGCTTTCAGTAAGGGACCGTGGGAAAGTGCACGTTTTCTTCGTTTTTTGCTATAGCTCACTGGGCGGTGTTTTTGTAATAGCTTTTTAGTTAAAGGGCCTAACGTTATAGACATGAGACCAGTGTCAATCAAGAGAAGGGGACAGTGAACATTTTTCACAACCTTCCATTTTACACCTACTGGTAGAAAAGGGAATTGCATGTCAAAAATTACTTTCTTTATGTAATAACTTTCGTCAGCAGGAAGATAGAGACTTGACTGTGATCAAAGTGAACGTGTTCCTGCAGAACATTCCTCTCACCTGTTAGTTTACACTGAGTCTTTATTATCTTTATTATTATTTACATTTTTAATAGAGATTTAAACTATATTCACTATTACAGTGCTTAACAAATTTATTAAAACAAATGTAAGGTTTTTAACAGATTATGTAAGGTTTGTGCCACTGCTGCTCTAAACTAACAGCATTGGTGATTCCCAAAATCATGTTTAGCTTTCTGTATTGGTTAGTCCTCCAAAATGTGTAAGCTCTTTAGAAACAGTAGTAGGCTATTTCTAATGCTATAATATAATTATTGCTGTTATCTATGAAAGAAAGGCAGAACACTTTATAGTGTTTTTTTCAGATACGCAATTACAGTCAAAAAGTACATAAACAATGCAAGCAAGAATGCAAGCTGTTATGAGGACATTTTTGTTATTATAAATACTAATTCGTTGTTTGTGTTTGTAATTTGCCCAATAAATGACAATAAAATGTTTAGATGTAAACTTTTTTTTGACAGATTCCTGAAATATTTGTTTTCTCTTTATGACAGGTGGTTTAATAAATTAAACACTGTATGTTTTCATAGCATTCAATTAGTTTGAAGGACATTGAGCAGAATGTGGAATAGTGTGTATTTTGTCAATAAAATAAAATAATTTTATTTAATCCGATTAATCGAAAGAATAATCGGCCAACTAATCGATTATCAAAATAATCGTTAGTTGCAGCCCTAGATGGGTCAAAATTATTGATTTTTCTTTTATGCCAAAAATCATTAGAACATTAAGTAAAGATCATGTTCCATAAATATAGTTTGTAAATTTCCTACTTTAAATATATCAAAACTTAATTTTTGATTAGTAATATGCATTGCTAAGAACTTCACTTGGACAACTTAAAGGCGTTTTTCTCAATGTTTTTTTTTTTTTTTTTTGCACTCTCAGATTCCAGATTTTTTAATAGTTGTATCTCGGCCAGATATTGTCCGATCCTAAAAAAACATACATAAATAGAAAGCGGATTCATTCAGATGATGTATAAATCTCAATTTTGGAAAAATGTACCCTTGTGATTGGTTTTGTGGTCCAGGGTCAATTTTTTTTAAACGAGACTTCCTCCTGTACCCAGGTTTTCCAAGA
This sequence comes from Ptychobarbus kaznakovi, assembly GCA_027422405.1. Lineage (NCBI taxonomy): Eukaryota > Metazoa > Chordata > Actinopteri > Cypriniformes > Cyprinidae > Ptychobarbus > Ptychobarbus kaznakovi. The sequence goes on along the minus strand of CM049808.1, from coordinate 11,657,102 downwards.
CAATGATCATTATATTATTGTTTTGGCTTATTTTAATGCTTGTTTTTGTCTTATTGTAAAGATTGTAATTTTTAGGCCCCCTAATTGAGAACCTCTGGTCTTGTCAATGTTTACAGATAATTTAGCAAAAATTACTAACTGTACAGTATCATAGTTATTACAATGCTATCTACCAAATTAGCAAATATGTGAAATATTAAAAAAGTATAGTTATATATATATTTTTAAATAAGTTGAAATAATTAGAAATTAATAAGTTTCTTAATCAGCAATAATGGAGTATTTTTAAATAGTACATTTTTACCATATTTCAAAATGTTTTTTATAATATAGAAAAGAATATAGTTTCGCTGATAAAAAGAGCGTTGTAGTTCGTCGCGTGTGGATGGAAGAGAGGCTGCGTACGCACGTCAAGCGCGCGCGGCCCCTTGAAGTGATCCGGGTCCTTCCGCTAGTTTATGGATGACATCATTTCTGCGAGAAGTGCGTTGGGATACAAACAAGGGAGGCTGCTGCTCGCTAGCCCGCTAATGCAAGTAGGTCAATCCATGAGCTGAGATATGAAATCAAGGATTTAAAAATCTGAGGAGGAAAGCAGTGGTTGGAATTACATTTGTGATGAGACGTTTAAAATTACGCTTGCACTCTTCGCTGTCCAGGGTCCTGTCTTACGAGCGCAAGCCTGTCGACCAGCCTCGCTTTTCCACCACCCTCACGCTAGGTAAGAAACATTTAAGGTCATATCAGGACATGAGTCTTTAGGGTTCGTTTAGCTGTCCTGAATAAATGTAAATGTCAGCAGTATGGACAGTTTGTGAAATCTCGGGATCAACATGGGCTTGGGTGCGGCTGCTACAAAATTGGCTGAAAATCGCAGAAGACAGATACGACTTGTGTGTTTAATTATGCAAACGCCATAAAACACCTACGAAAATGGGTCATTTGGAATATATGTATCATTCTAACGCTTATAGTTTGCACATTGATAATCAGCGATGGTGCACAAGATGAAATATTAACCTGTTCGTTGCAAGTTCGTAGGAATTGAACAGTAATGTATTCGGATCACATGACTCAGATGTTAGATGCATGACTGTCAGTGCTGACTGCATTTGCTGCCTATTTTTTTGTTGTTGTCTGAAATGTGAATTAAATCTGAGCTGGTGAGAATCATGGAAGGAATGCTGAAGTGTTCCATCCTGTTTATATCTGCCGTGTGCTGAAATGTAGATCTGTAATTGTTTGAGACTAATGTATTTGATCTACATCATACTCACATTTTGTATGACTCCAAGGCTGCTTTTAGGGGAGGAATCATGGAGTTGCGTGTTGGGAGTAAATACCGTCTCGGGCGGAAGATTGGAAGTGGCTCCTTTGGTGACATTTACTTGGGTAAAACGTATTATTTACGCGAAATTGGCTACTGATGTAGATTTCAAGTGTGGTGTCCTGATGTTTTAAAATAAAATCTTCCAGGTGCAAACATCACGTCAGGAGAGGAGGTAGCCATTAAACTGGAGAGTGTGAAGACTAAACATCCACAGTTACACATTGAGAGCAAGTTCTATAAGATGATGCAAGGTGGAGGTGAGAACTGATTTCCCTCCATTGTCATTTTTGATGCTGTGAATGGCCTTCTAGACATGGCTCTTCAATCTCCTTTCAACCGTAGTGGGTATTCCCTCGATCAAATGGTGTGGCGCTGAAGGGGACTACAATGTCATGGTGATGGAGCTCCTGGGTCCAAGCTTGGAAGATCTGTTCAACTTCTGCTCAAGGAAATTCACACTTAAAACGGTCCTGCTCCTGGCAGACCAGATGGTAATTGCATTGAAAATATACAAACAAGATCTTAAAGATAATTAGGGATAGTTATTTGCACAAACCCTCGCCCTGCACTGTTTTTCTATAGCTGTGACACTTTGATGGAAGCATTCTGTTATTTTTGTATGTGTCAAGACTTGGTGGAGAAAAGGGTGATTTATAATGAAAGAGGGACCTGAGCCATATCTAGGGATCGGAATAGCATAAAGACCCAGAACACCCTAGCAACCACATAGCAATATGCTTAAAACCACTTAGAATATCATAGCAATTGAATAGCAGTGCTATGGCAGCTACCTTTAATGCTCTAGGTCATACATGCTCAGTTTTTACCATATCAAAATAAATTATGATTTTTTTTTTTTAAATGTATCTAAAAATCTAGTTGATTATTTGAATGCCTTGCTGCAGAATTTAGCCTTTTGCTTAATTTTTGTAATGTTAGGAAATGTTCAGAGGAAAAACTACATAAAACCTCCTAAATTGTAGTGCTAAAACATTATTTTAGCCTAGAAAACATTGAAACGTAAATTAAAATACATATAGAGAAACATTTTATACATAGGGACAATTATTTTAAATTAGTTTCCTGTTTATTATTTTCAGATCAGCAGAATTGAGTACATCCACTCCAAGAACTTCATTCACAGAGACATTAAACCTGATAATTTCCTGATGGGGCTTGGCAAGAAGGGAAACCTGGTCTACATCATAGACTTCGGCTTAGCTAAAAAGTATCGTGACGCCCGCACACATCAGCACATCCCGTATCGTGAGAACAAGAACTTGACGGGGACTGCCCGCTATGCCTCCATTAACACTCATTTGGGCATTGGTAAGGGCACCCTGAAATGCATTCTGTTGATAAAAATGGACTCTTTATTTTGGGTTATTCTATATTTACCTTCTGTTTCCACAGAGCAATCTCGACGGGATGATCTCGAGTCCCTTGGCTATGTTCTTATGTACTTTAACTTGGGTTCTCTGCCCTGGCAAGGCCTCAAAGCAGCTACTAAAAGACAAAAGTATGAGCGAATCAGTGAGAAAAAGATGTCAACCCCCATTGAGGTTCTTTGCAAGGGCTATCCATGTGAGTAGATGCGATTTGAACAGCTGGAAAATCATATCAAATCAAATTTCTCAATTAACCCTGTTCTCTTTTTTAAATAAATCTCTAGCTGAATTTTCCACCTACATGAACTTCTGCCGCTCTCTCCGGTTTGATGACAAACCTGACTACTCGTACCTGAGACAGCTGTTCAGGAATCTCTTCCACAGACAGGGATTTTCATACGACTATGTGTTTGACTGGAACATGCTGAAATTTGTATGTTATTTAAACGTTTTGCATGTTTTTTTGCGGTGTAGTTCAAATGCGCATTATATTGCTCACCTTGTGGGTTTTTCTGACTGTGTCAGGGCTCCAGCAGGACAGCAGAAGATAAAGAGAAGGAGCAGAGGGCAGAGGGAGAGGAGAGGGATGAGAGGCCCGGAGGCGGACCGCCGGGTTCTGCGGCTCGTGCTTTGCCCTCTGGTCCCAACCTCCCGGCCCCTAACAGGGTCCGCAACGGCCCAGACCCCGCCAGCTCAACACCTGCCTCCCGTGTGCCGCAGGCTGGTGAGTCTGAGGATGACCAGAGGTGTTATTGATGTCTGTTCTATTTATGAGCAGGTTATTTTTGAAGTATGTGGTTTGTCTTCCTTATGAAACCACATCTGCCTGATCTTCTGCGCTGTTGGTTATTGAAATCAGCACTTATAACTTACCTGGTGTTTTGTCTCTCAGGGAACGGATCTCCAAGAGCAGGCCGAGGAGCTGAGCGGGAAAGAAGAGTGTGTTTACGGCTGCACCGCGGCGCTCCTGCCAATGCCTCCCCTGACCTCCCTCTCCGTCATGATCAGATCCGCATTACTCCCCCACAGGTTTCCGGTCACGTACTGGTTCTTTGCTTAATTCTCTAATATGTGTGTTTGTTCTGACCTGTCTCTGTCTCTCTCACACAGGTCAGCGTTCCATTCGACCACATGGGGAAATGAGCTCTGCAAGTTCTCTGTCATTTACTGTTTTTAGGAGGTTAGTGATTTTCTTTGTCTGGATTTTTTCATTTATACAAAAACGGATATTTTGATTTGTCCAAAAATCCATTGAAATGCAATTCATACACATAATGACTTTTCATAAACACAACACACCTCTTATATCATGAGCATGTTTTTAATTAAAAAAATTGTACTTTAAAATGCATTTGAATATTTTGGGGGGTTAGGAAGTCAGAAATGTCAGGGAGATACTTCTGTCCTTATTTCATGATAAAGAAAAAAGGTCAAATGTGTTATAGCATAATCTCTTATTATTTTTTAGGAAATAGCAGTAAAGAAGTTATAATATAATTATAGAAATATATATATATTAAAAAACATTTGGTTCATTTGGTGTCCAACGTTATTATTATTTTCAGCTTTTTTCAAGTAGTTATATTTGTAATTATTTTAATAATTTGTTACTCATTGTCATGGATCACAGGGTGTTACAGGCCATAACAATGTAATATTATCTGTAAAAATATAATCTTATATAGTCCTCAACATTGATAATAATAAGAAATGTTTCTTGCGAAAATCATGATTTCTTTTTGTCCGAATTAGAATAAATTACATTTTATAATATATAAAACACAATAATATTTCACAATATTACTGTTTTTACTGTATGTTTGATCAAATAAATAGGCCTCTTTCAAAAAAAAAAACATTAAAGATTTTACAATTCTAATATAATTAACTTAACTGCTAAAGTGTATTTACATTTACTTCATTTTGCAGGGTTACAACAGACAACTCCCCTAAAGCATTTATATTCATCTTTCAATGTAAAACGGGAGTGCGACAGAGGCAAGAAGCAGAAAGAAAGGAACCAGATTTTTATAATGGACAAAGTGCCCCCCCGTCCTCACGCACTGCAGGTTGTTGCTGATGGAATGAGACATCGAAGAAAGACGCATGTGGACAGTGGATAGATACAGTTTAACGAGGATCACGACTCAAACGGTGGATGTGGAAAAGGGAATTTTTACCTGTGACCTCATGAAGGTTCTGGTTGTTCTCTGTTTTGTTTGAAATGCCGGGGAAAAAGGACTTGCTTGTTGGACTGTAAAGTTAAAATTGAATATTGATAGAGTGTAACAAATGTATCCCTTGCACAAAAAATGTTGTATGTTGACACCTTACTGATGTATGAGGTTTCGTGGAACCATCTTTAAGTATTAAATATGCAAAAATGTAGAATTTCCAAGAATGTTGTTTCCAGTCAAACTGGTGTTTGAGCTGTAGACATCACTGAATGGATGTGTCAAGATTGTACATCGAACAGATGACATTTGAGTTGTTGGAGATATTGATTTAAACATGGGCTGTAGTGAACTAACCTAAAGATCAATTTGAGCATTATTAAAGGCCTGAATTCCACTCTTACGATTACACAGCTGAACAATGTGGTGTAATTTGATATGAAGACTCTGCATTGACATTAGCCATGACAACCTCATTTATAAATAAACACATATATAAAAAGTATGATTGTTTCAGCTTGCTGAACCCTGGAACCTATTTCACTTTTTTAAACAGCTGGTGTAAAAAATAACGAGAGCTGTTTAATTCCAGTTTACCTCTCTGAAAGGATTATTAATGGATTATTAAAATTGTGCTGGTTATCTTATAAAACAAGATCAAAATACATGTAAATATTGAAAAAAAGGTGGTATGTTGAAATTTGGGGCAACAGACACATTTTGAATAAGTTACTGAATTGATTCACATTATATAACTACATGTGACCCTGGAGCACAAAACCAGTCTTAAGTCGCACGGGTATATTTGTAGTAATAGCCAACAATACATTTGTATGGGTCAAAATTACCGATTTTTGTTTTATGCCAAAAATCATTAGGATATTAAGTAAAGATCATGTTCCATGAAGATATTTGGTAAATTTCCTACCCTAAATATATTAAAACTTCATTTTTGATTAGTAATATGCATTGCTAAGAACATCATTTGGTCAGCTTTAAAGGCAATTTTCTCAGTATTTAGATTTTTTTGCACCCTCAGATTCCAGATTTTCAAATAGTTATATTTATACAGCTTATTTATACAGCTTTCAGATGATTTATAAATCTCAGTTTCAAAAAATTGACCGGTTTATGACTGTTATGACTGGTTTTGGGGTCCAGGGTCACATATTTCAAAGTTTTATTGCTCTAAATGAAAGTAAAACGAAAACATACATATGCTTTATCCCAAGCGGCAACCTCCCGCTCACCTTGCAAAAGGGAGTCAATCCTATAGACTCCCCATGTTATTTTTATTTATTTAGGCATTTAGCAGACGCTTTTATCCAAAGCGACTTACAAATGAGGACATTATAGAAGCAATCAAAACCAACAAAAGAGCAACAACATGCAAGTGCCATTACAAGTCCTGGTTAGCCTAACGCATTAGTAGAAGCAATCAAACCCAACAAAAGAGCAACAACACGTAGGAAGGTTGCTTTTTTTTATTTTTTTTTATGTTTTTATGAAACCGAGTATATAGAAAAAAGAAACCTAGTGTTAGTTTTACAAGAAAAGCTTGCAGTTAGAGAATAAATATGCAATTGATAGAGGGTCAAATGTGTCTGTGTTTTTTAAATAAAAAGACGACTGATTAGATCAAATAAAATTAGAATAGAGAGTGCTAGAGTTAGAGGAGTAAGTGCATGTTAAAATGCCCAACTTTACAGCAGAAAAAAACATGTTTACAGCCTGGTGCAAAAAATATTTTGATCTATATAGCTAATTTTGCCCTTCATGACAACTGTGAGGGGGTGATTTTTTTTTATAACTCATCCGTTTAATTTATAATAAACCTTAAAGTTCTGCATAATTAAGGGCGTGGTCACGTGAGTGACAGGTGGATTGCCGCTACTGTCACCACTGTCGCACTTGGTGGGCGTGGTTTTAGCAACCAGCTCCACCCACATCCCGCCTTTTTGCCCACTTTCGATTATCCGGGAGTGACGCGCAGCCAAGATGGCGACGACTGTCTCCGCCCACTTTGAGTTTCAAGATTTTATTTTTTATTTTTTATTGCAAAAAAAATTAACAATCAAATAATAACAATACAGATTATAAACAAATAAAACAAAAGTAAATAAAAAGCATAGCTCACATTCAATTTGAAGAAATAAGGTTATTACAAAATACCAGGGGGATTGAAGAGTGCATCATAATATTCTAAACATTTCACAGACTTTTTGTTTTTAATGAAGAAATATAAAAGTCAAAGTCAGAGCAAAACAAATTTAACATAGGAGATTAATTAAGAAATTTTTGTTTATGTATGTGAAATTTTGCTAATAAAATAAAAAGGTTAACAATAAATTCTAGATCCTTATTGCTTTTAATTTCATAGTACAATATAACATCCTTTAAAGTAAAGCAATAATTCATATTCATTAAATTAAATATAAAATCTGCCAAATCACTCCAAAACTTGTTTACGACATTACAGTCAAAAAATAAGTGAGTAAGTATCTCTTTCTCATTATTAAAAAACAGCATAAATCATCAATATCAGAGAATCTTGATATTAAAGATTTAGAAGGGTAAATAGTATGTAGAATTTTGAAGTGTATTTCTTATTTATTTATTATTAATACAATATTTAAAAGGAATTAACCAAGCTCTTCTCCAGTCAATATTCTCAATTTTAGAGTTCCACTTTGAGCTTCAAAAATGCTCTTCAGAAACCTACGGGTGACGTCACGGACACTACGTCTATGTTTTTTACAGTCTATGGTTTTATCCAAGGATTAATGTACATGAGCTCATTCATTTGGGAATACATTTGGATTAAATGAGTAAATACTATTTATTAAACAAAAACAATAATTTATTTGTATTTATCTGTAAAATTAGCAAACGACGTTTAGTATTACATAATTGTTTACTGCAAAAAATTGCGTCACCGAGTAACGACTTTTATGTTGAAGTTTCGAAAGCTGCAGTTCATTTTAGAAAAAAGAAAAAAGGGCGCATGTTGTTGTAGCAGACTTCACAGCCGCTGTGCGCTTTTAACTCCGTTAAACTAATCCGCAAGAGATTTTATTCAACAGCAAGGGGAGTTAGGAGGGAAGGAACTGCGTTTCAACGGCAATCCAACGAAGATTGTAGATAAAATCCTTTAGACAGTCGCGAATACGCTGTAAACTGTCCAAAGACGTGGTGAATTACTACGTTAACGTTACATGGGAACAAATATAAAAGGACTGAGCGCAGATTTTCCAGCGGCTCTGGAATATAAACATGGATGACGGGCAGCAGCGATGGCTTTGAAGAATTAAGGCCGAATTGCTTCTCATTTTTTTCCTTTGTGCACGGCGAATGGTTTTAAATCTGCGTTTATGTTAATGGTAAGTTGCGCTTTTTTCTAGTTTGTAGATAACAGTTACTTTTCTTTATAATTTTAGGGCGAACTTCATTTTACGTTATGTGACTCAACTAAATGTATGATGCTCTTCCAAATAAGGTCAACGTATAACACAAAAGGTAAACTCTGAATGCATTCGACATATGATTTATGATAATTAAAATGGTGTAATTTACTCACCCTCATGTTGATTCAAACGTATATGACTTTCTTCCCCTCACCAGTCAGTGTTGACTTTCATTGTGTCTTTTCTTCAATACAATGAACACGATCCACTCAGAATGTCATAACAAGTAAAGAACGTCATACAGGTTTGAACATTAGAGTGAGTAAATATGACGCTAAATTATCAGATAAAAAATCATGAAGTTAGCCTTAAGTTGGCCACATTTACTAAGACACACACATATGGATAAACATAATTTCCTGTTCTTCAAACTTTGTAAATACAAAAATTAAACCACTTTCTGCCAAACTAATTAGTCCTTGACCTGTTTTAAGTTACAATAAGTGCTTATTTTATTGTGGTGTAACCCTTTCTCATGTCTGCCACACTTTTTAATTTTTAAGCATTTTAGAGGTTAATCTGAAACAGATGTGCAACTAGTCTTCATACAGTGGAAATCATAGGAAATTGGTAGTTAAAAATGTTCACGACATTGCTTCATTTTTATGTTTTATGAAAAGTTGACCTTGTAATTTTTTATCAAAATATTATAATTCCATCTTCCATTGAAACCATAGAATTCTCTCTAGTGACACATACCAGACTTCTACAATTGTTTTGTCCACTTAAACACTGTCCATTTCTTATCAATACTTATCCTTCACATTCTGATTTGCCTCCATCCAACCAACAAACGATGGTTAGAACCAAGTCCCCCCCTACTGTGTTTTTTGATAACCCATTTCACTCGGATGTACATCGCCATATCGAGAAAAGATCTGTTTCTACTTCAGTTATACTGCATCTTTAATCACTGGCTGTTTTAGTTTCATTTCTTTCGCTTGCCCACATTATCTTGCACCAAATTACTGTGAAATGATTCATGGTGACGTCATACTGTTTCACACTCCTCTTTCCTGTCCTCTGATTAATTTTCATGGCATTTTTAAACTAAATATTGATCCAGTACATAATTTTTCTACTTTACACACCCTTCTTCAGCATCTTTGATTCCCACTGATTTTGACATCTCAATCTCTGTCACCACACAGCTTTTGAGACGTGACGTGCCATTGTCTGATCATTTTGGGGAGGAATCTGTCGGGATGGCTCCTGGTTCACTAGCCACAATGGCCCCTACTGGACCCAACATCTCCTGGTTACCAGAAGCTCCTCTGCTCACTTCAGAGCAGCCCATTTTCCTCATGACAACCACGGCCCAGGCAGTGTCAGGCTTCTTTGTGTGGACGGCACTTCTACTCACCTGCCACCAGGTAAACAACACCTTAATCAGCTGGACCTGAGAATCAAAACTCAGTCAGTGTATTTCAATGTGTTTATATTCTTTTTTTTGTGTGTTTTTTAGATCTACATGCATTTGCGTTACTACAGCTCTCCCAAGGAGCAGAGGCACATAGTGCGCATTCTTTTCATCGTACCCATCTACGCCTTTGACTCCTGGCTCAGCCTTCTCTTCTTTACCAACGACCAGTACTATGTGTACTTCGACACAGTCAGGGATTGCTACGAGGGTAGGCCATCTTTTCAGCAGTATTTGCGCATGGAGCTTTAAATACGACACCTTTGCGGCCTGAGCGGCTCTCTGGATGTGTAGTCAGCTGGGATTTCCAGAAGCGATTGTTGCGTAGTAACCGTGTTTATCACACACCAGTGGAGCGGATGCACATGGATAAACTAATAAAGCAGGTGCTCGTTTGACACCAGACTAGTACAGTGCAGGGTTGTTATTGTTGACTAAAACTAAAAACAGTTTCATTACATTAACTAAATAAAATATATAAAAAAACAAACTTGAATTTTAAATAGAATTTTATTCCGGCTAGTTGCCAATGCAACATTTTAATTTTGTAAGTACTACAATAACTAAAACTAAACTATATGGAAAACTAATAAAAATGTCAAACACACAACTGAATTACTAAAACTGTACTAAAAAAAAAAAATAAAACACTTTAATAGCATTTCAGGGATGTTTAAAATAACATTGGTACTGTCCCTTAGCAATATTCAAATTGCTAGGTTTTTAAATGATGATTAATTCATGTTGGTTCTTGCTTGGTTGTAAAGAGCAAGTGGTACAATGTTTCATTCACGGATAGATGTTTGGATAGTTTTGATTTCTCTTAATTGGGTGTAAGGCTTCCATGTGTTTTGAGGCGGGAGTGTTTGGAAAACTCTTCACTCTCACTAGACCTTCAGCTGCACTGCTGTCTGTCTCCTGACTCAGCACATCAGCAAACAGTGAAGAGCAGCTGTGGCTGCAGGGTGCACATGCTATATAAAGAGCTGAGCTCCAACCTCCACTGTCACACATGCACTGCTCCACAGAGCAAGGGAAAAGGACTAATTAACACCCGCTGGGGATGCTGTGAATATCGGCACAGTTCAGTTGCTTCATAAGCGCAGGTCTTTGTAATTAGCTACTGGAGCCTCACAACCAAGTTTCAACGTTTTGCGTGATTTAATAGTCCAACAATTCGTTTCTGGAAGTAAAAATCCCATTCATTTTCTACATAAAGATACAGATATTAGATTATAACAGCAATTCTTCATAGCAGTACTTTTGTGAATTTGATCCACACTTGATAATGAAAACAACATAAATTAATTATTTGGATATACATTAAAAATATAGCTAACAGTAGCTGGTTAGGTTATTAATTTTGGTCCCACTTTATGTTAAGTGGCCTATGGTAATGTGTACTTAAATTTAAATGAATCATTTGATACAGTGCACTTATTGTGCACATACATGTCTTTACATTGTTTATATATTTTAAAATACCTGAAACCAAGGAAACCGTTCCTTTTAAACAATGATATTTTATGCAATATGCAATGATATTTTACTGTATTTCTAATAAAATAAATTCAGCCTTGGTGACCATAAGAGACTTCTTTCAAAAGCATTTCAAAAACCTTACAGACCCCAAACTTTTGAATGGTAGTGTTTGTTATTACTTCAAATTAAAGTTTGTAATGGTGTGATTTATCTTGGGTCTGGTCGGTTTGATCCATATCTTAGAACTCTTAATTGAAGAAGTCTTTGAAATCCTAATGGAGAAAATTAATGGTAAAAAAAACAAGACCGCTAACAATCTGTCATTGTATTGGGCGTCCTATAATCTCTGGTGTAGAAAAGCACATGGTGTTTAAAGGATGAAGGATTCTGGTACTGTAATGAATTTATGCATGGCATGGCCAGACCATCACGAGGGATGTTTTACCGTGCACCACTGCATTGTTTAGCAAAAGTCTTTAGTTGGTGTTTGCTGAAACACTGATGATGATGGGATTTAGTCAGAAAGGTCACAGTACGAGGTTTTCTCTTAGAAGACTCAAAAGTTATCACCAGACTTGAATCTCTCATGTAAAATAAAGCTATAATTTCAGTACTACTTCAATCCATCTTTTTGCAGCATTTGTGATCTATAACTTCTTGAGCCTGTGTTATGAATACCTTGGAGGAGAGAGCGCTATCATGGCTGAGATCAGAGGAAAGCCCATTGAGTGAGTGTCCTATTCTTTTTAATGCATGGCTCAAATCCCTGCTCTTGTTGATGTTTGATGAGACTGCAGGTGTGTTTGTTAAGGGTGTGTTTACACTTGGCAGGTTTGGTTTGATTAAAAGGAGCTCGAGTTGCTCTGTTAGTGTGGCTCATTTGAATAAGTGTGAACGCTGCCGTTTAAACTCCTGAGGCTGTTTTGACTCCTTTACATATTTTAAACTCTTTATGAGTTATCAGCTATTAAAACATACTGCATGTACACACATAAAATTAGCACATTTAGCCCAGAACACTGCAGTTTTGGATGTTTGGTAATAAAAGTCATGAAAGTTGACCAATCAGGTTGCGACCGCATCGCATGTTTTAATGACAGTGTTTATAAGATTAAATATATAAGTTTATTTTTTTGGTTCAGACCAAAAGGACCAAGATAACTGAACTACAAGTGTAAACGCACCCTAAGTTAAGTAATAGCTTAGCATATTTATGTGAAACCAATCATGTTCTTGTTTTGCTGCAGGTCCAGCTGTATATATGGAACATGTTGTCTTTGGGGCAAGACCTACTCTATTGGCTTCCTTCGATTTTGCAAACAGGTTTGCTTATTGAACACTTTCGGAAATCCTTGTTCCTAATCATCTTTGTTTTCAGATTTTTTTGAGTAACTTGTTCATTAATTCATGTCACAGGCCACTTTACAGTTCTGTGTGGTAAAACCCCTGATGGCCATGATTACAGTCATCCTCCAGGCTTTTGGGAAATACCGTGATGGGGACTTCAAGTATGTGCTTCTCATGTGATGTCTGATCTGTGACCGTTTTTTTCCCTAATACTCAAGATTTAAAGTTCAAAACTGACTTCTTGATTTTAGAATTTTGTTTCTGATCCCACAGTGTTGCTGGTGGTTACCTGTATGTGACCATCGTCTACAATGTCTCCGTCAGCCTCTCACTCTACGCTCTTTTCCTGTTTTACTTCTCCACCCGAGACCTCCTGAGCCCCTACAGGCCCATGCTCAAGTTCTTAATGGTCAAATCAGTCATCTTCCTCTCCTTCTGGCAAGGTAAGATCTACTCCTAAATAAATACTAAAGTCAACATGAAATCAAAATTGACATTAAATGCTGATCTGAATCTTATAGTGGACATTTTATCAGTCTACATTATTCTAAAACAAAAAAATGTCTTCATATTATTTTCATCAAAACCTCCGCCACCCCTCAAATAACTGTTTGTTTTCAGTTGACGTCAATAGGCATTTATGTTGCCCAATTATAGTTTTGGCTTCTGGATGTGAAGTCAGTTCTTTTTGGATAAATTCTTGTTGAATATTCAATGAAATGCATTGTGAATTGTGAATGCAGATTCATATTGACTTCTTAACTATTTAAAGCTATTGGTAAACCGTGATCTCGCTGGTCTTTCAGGCATGCTGCTGGCCATCTTGGAGAAATGTGGTGCGATTCCTAAGATCAGCTCTCCCGAGGTTTCTGTCGGCGAGGGAACCGTTGCAGCTGGATACCAGAACTTCATCATTTGCATCGAGATGTTCTTTGCCGCCTTGGCTCTGCGACATGCGTTTACCTACAAGGTCTACATGGACAAAAGACTGGATTCCCTTGGTGAGCTTTACACCTTTGTTTGTGAACAAATGCCAAATATTTTGTGGAAGTCATTTTTTTTCAGGATCTTTTGGGGAGTAGAACAATTATTTTAAATATGTGTTTTAACATTATAAATGATTAATTTAACCCATCCTTGCAGAATATAAATATTTATTTCTAAAGTAAAAAAAAAACGTACTGACCCCTTACTTATTTTTTCCATAATTGAGGCATGTTTTATTGAAATTTCAAGAAGTCGCTCTCTCTTAACATTTTGTCACAATCATAATGGCTCAGAAGTCATGGCTGACTTTCTCTTTTCTTCTCCTGCTTTTATTCTGTTAATCATCAATTCCTCAATCCATTCATTCTTATCCATTCTTTCTATGTTTTTTATTGTTTATCTTTGCACATCTTGCTTTCAAATTCTCTTGGTCATCCCATGCAACACATCCACCCTTCCACCCCTTTCCATCTTTTCTTTGTTTCTCCTTTTCATGCTGCACTCTAAAGGCCCTGTTCCTACATATGGACAGTACGGTAGGCTACAGTTCCTGATCTTAAACCACATCTCCTCTCTAAATGAAACTTTAGGGACAGTGGACTCTTAAAGTTCAATCAAAAATGACAAGTCGATCTAGTGTTTTTCCTCTCTTTCTCTGAAACGTCTCTTCTGTCATGCCATCATCCATTTCTAATTAAGTTCTCCGTTCTTCTCAAGGTCACTGTGCCCCCATGAAGAGCATCTCCAGCAGCTTAAAGGAGACCATGAACCCTGGAGACATGGTCCAGGATGCCATCCACAATTTCTCCCCAGCCTACCAACAGTACACCCAGCAGTCCACCCTGGAGCAGGGGGTCACCGCACCGCCCGTATCCCGCAATCACAGCAGCGTGAGCGCCCGGGACAATGAGAAAACCCTGTTGCTTAGCTCCGATGATGAGTTTTAACTCGCTCGCCTGTCGTCCTGAGCAAAGGTACTCCGTAAGGGACCGTTTACTGCTGCGGTAGTGTAATGATGAGGTTAACATAGGAACAGGTTATTAAAGGACCATCTTAAGCAAGTGGACGTTCTAGTGCAGTAGAATCTAAAATTAAGCTGCTTATACTTGCTTAGTTGTCTTAAAAAATATCTTGATGCGCTTTTGTCTGATGTTGATGTTTATACAGAGAATTAAATAATACTCTCATTTATACTTGTAGTCAAATTTTGAAAACCCACATTTGTCTGACACTTTGAATTTGACTGACAATTTTTGAATTGATGTATTTTTTTATGCTTGTAGTTTCACATAGGGGGTGTTTGGACATCCCAGCATATTTATAAAGAGCAGTGTTAGGAGGGCCCGTGTTCAGTGGGAATGTTCCGTTTTTGATTTACAAGTTCAAGGCACCTTTGCTTCTGTTTCAACAGTGTTTATAGCTTCCCCGGGGATTTAAAGGGCGGGTACGGCTGTGGAGAGAGTGCTATGATGTAGAGAGAGTACCAGCTGTTCAAACATGCCGTTGTTGTTTTGACGGATGAATCAAGGGACAGGGGTTGATGGTCCACGATAAGATTACAGATTAAGGCAGTCTGGATTATAAGGCTGTAATTGGAATATTACTCGCCTGGTGCAGATTTGCACAAGCTTTGATAAAAGTGTGACCGTCCTGGACCACTGCAGGAAAAAGCATCTATCTAGGTAGGTTAAAAATAGATTTAGTTTACGCTTCTTGGTATATGTTAGACTTTGAGAAAGAACAGTCAAGTACCATCAGTTTATCCGTATTCTGTTGTCTGTCTGATGGAAAATTTAAAGGGGCAGTTCACCCAAAAATGACACTTCTGTCATCATTTATTCACCTTCATGGCATTCTAAAACTTCTGCTAAACACAAATGATAGTCATCATCAACATTTAACTTTTTAAATTTATGGACAAAAAGAAACATGAAGGCATACTTCAAAATACCTTCTTTTGTTTTCTACTGAAAGTAAATCATACAGAACATGAGGGTGAGTAAGTGA
Organism: Ptychobarbus kaznakovi; assembly: GCA_027422405.1. NCBI lineage: Eukaryota > Metazoa > Chordata > Actinopteri > Cypriniformes > Cyprinidae > Ptychobarbus > Ptychobarbus kaznakovi. Next base: position 11,641,503 of record CM049808.1, on the reverse strand, counting down.
TGACAAAATGTTCAGTTTTGGGTGAGCTATCCTTTTATTAGGTACTGCATTGTTTCTAGATATCCCACTAGAGGGAGGCATATCTCTCAGTTCGCACCCTTTATCTTTACGGGACACGCCTGTTATCACTGATCCTTTGAGAGCCACACCAAAGTCTCTCCCATTCTTCAGAAGCACCACCATTTGCGCTTTACCTCTTTAGATAGCACTAGGCCCTCGTTGACCAAGCTTGAAGCTTGCGGTCGGTTAGATAGCATCTTTGGAGTTACTTATTAACTGTCCTACGCTTTTATTGGTACAATAGAGGCAAGTATAAACACAAAGCAGCTGGAACCAAGTATGAGTATGTATGGTGCCTGCTTATAGTAGTTGTGTTAGTGTTTTTGCAGTGTATTCTTTATAAGAGGATTTCTTTTTATAATATAGACGTTGTTGTAACTTGCACTAAGCAATTTTGTATATTTAGGAGACATTTGAATATCCTAGAACTTTTGGCAAGATATTTCTGTACGTTATTATTCGGAGAGTGGTGTAAAGTAACATAGGAAGCGCTGTTACGTTTAAAATATATATATATATATTTTGTGGAAACATTTTGAAGTTACACTAAGACGTTCTTTGTACTGTCATGTTATTTTAAACAGAGCATTATGTATTACTATGTCAAAGATTTTGCTTCTATTTTTTCCCTTGATGCTCTGGCCTAGGAAACAATAAAGAATTTTGTCTGTATATGTTTGTGCAATACTTTTTTTTACTCAGTGAAACACATATTTCTATATACAATATATACAACATTTATTTCAATTAAATGATATAAAATAGACAATGAATTTACCATAGAAAAATACAGATAATAAATACAAACATCAGTTGTTTTTTGTGTTCTCCCCTCTTACAAAACATTCGGCACATTGTTCTGAAGCACGGGTAACGTTATCATGGGCTTGATATTACCAGGTTAGATTCTCGGTACTGATGACGACATTGCTAACTACACAATTAAAAAAATCACCACGTTTAACATGGCCGATCGTTACCTGATCATACAGTATCACCCCGTTTACTGGAGTAAACCCGGCTTGTAGTCGGAAGTTATCCTGACGACCACGGGTTGATGTGATGTACATGTGATATCATTTTTGTCTTTCGCTTTCCTTCTGTCACTTTCTTATCCTCCTTTTTTCCCTCCCGTGTGAGCCGCAAGTGCTCACTTCTCCTTCTGGCTGCTCTCTTCCCATTTTCACATCTTCCTCAGATTCCCCTTTCCTCTCTCTTTTCCCTCGAATGGTATTTTTTAAATATTCCAGCTGTCCAAAATATTCAGATACGTTCTTAATCATAAATAGCAAATAATATATATATATATGGTCTTGGTTTTAAATACAAAAATACCACTACAAACAAGTCGCTCTAATATTAGTACAAATATGACCCTCACACATACTGAATCATATTACAAGTAATAAGGACGTATACCTTACCATTACTAAACAACTAACTCATTACAACAAGTAAACGTTACAAAAAAAACACAATTCAAACAATGACCCCAAACTAGTCAATCAGAAGTAGTATTTAGACCAATCACAGCACAAATTACCTTCAAACATCTTGTTTCGAACACAAATAAAATAGCTTTCATGTCTGTTGTTGAGCATTTGTCTTTTATACAAACATTAAAATATATAAATGGCATGTATCAATAGATATGCACGTTCTCTAGTCCCATGACTCAGAAATATCATGGAGATAATCCAGCAAAACTAACCAGCTTCTGAAATGTTGGTGGTCCCACATGAAGACAAGCTGTTAGGACTATTTAAAACAAACAACATGTATCACCACCCAGAAAGCACAGTAATGGGCATAAATAGCATTAACGCTATCATTAGCAATAGCTTTATAAGTGCAGACTTATACACTTGTCATGATATTAGAGGCCACAACAACAGTACTGAGATTATTCTTTGACATTTATATATGTAAGTAAATCTGTACTTCCCCACTGGTACTTGTTTTTCTTCCTGTATATGTGAGTATACATGGTCTGTGCGATCATACTGTGTACCTATGTGTGTCTGCGTATTCATGTGGAGCCCTAGGATGCTCCTTGCTCTCTCGGCTTGTGCCCCTGCTGCGGTGACTTCACGATGGTAATGACGGAGGCTGTGTTCAGACGGGGTGTGGTGGCCAGCAGACTGCCTCCTCCGGGTTCCAGACCTCTGGCGAAGCGCTGCAGGGCAGCGAGACGGGCGCCCAGCCCTTCCAGCTCCCGCCGCATGCCTGCGTTCTCGGAGCCCAGCCGATCCACCTCCCGCTGCAGCTCCTTCTTCTGCTGCTCCAGGGCCTCGCGCTGGGACACGCGCTTCACCCGGCAGCTCGCCGCGTAGCCGCGGTTTTTCAACGTGCGTCGCCTCTGCTTCAGCTTCTGCACTTCCTCGCGCGACAAACCGCGCAAGTGCGTGTTGAGCTCGCGCACCGACAGTGACATGAGCTCACTGTCGCTCAGCACTGGGACGTTCTCCCCGCATTCCCTCTTCACCTGAAATAATGGGACATTAAAAAATATTATTTTTTTACTGGAAAAAAGGCAACTGTGGTTGCCAGAAAATTCACCCTAAAAATATGATACAATTGTTTCAGGTTTTACCGGATGGAATTTAGTTTTCAGCTTACAACCGTATATTTTATTAAATGGTATAACGTTAACATACAAAAATATGCTGTTTACCTAAATGTGCTGACAGCTACCATAACAATAGAGATGGTAAAATGGAAAGCCACATGGTGAATCAGAGTTCATCATAAGAGGCATGTCCATAAAATCTGACCAATACTCCTTGTAAACAGTTCATAGAGCCATACACAAAGACACAATGCCATCAGAGTAGCAAGACTAAAATAATACAATAACACTAACTAAATAACACAAATGAGAAGAAGGAATAATAAAATATAACTGTGATGATGATGTCACAATGTGACTTCTGGGAATGTCCTTTTTTCCATAAATTGTAGCAATTCATAGTTTACCAGCAAATATATTTGACAGTATTTTACAGTAACATTACAAAAAGCGATGTTACACCATTCACAGTTTTACTCTAGCATTTTTACAGTATATTTTTGTAAACATTACAATTTACAGAATGAGACAAAATTCACAAGTGTTTTCATTAAAATTATCTTTACCTTCAGGGCTTTACTGGCTCTGCCGTCTGAAGTCATTGTCTGGATTTATGTCTCCCTGAAACCTGTAAATGTCAAATAAACCGATTAAGTGAAAATGAATAAAGTCACTCTATATTGTTAATATAGCCAAAGCAGCTAAAGGCCATTGTTAGGCTGCTTGACTCAGCAAAACAACTATATTCACAATACTGCAAATTCTTTGAGTCCCTTGGTTTTATTATTGCGTTCCTGTGGCTCAGTGGTAGAGCATTGCGTTAGCAGCGCAAAGGTTGTGGGTTCAATTCCCAGAGAACACACATACTGGACAAAATGTATAGCCTGAATGCACTGTAAGTCGCTTTGGATAAAAGCGTCTGCTAAATGCATAAATGTATTAAATAGTCAAAGCATAATACAAATTTTATGAACTCAACATTTTTAGTCAAATGTTTTGCCAAGTGACATCTTCCAACAAAAGGCATAGAACCCTGACATAATAACAGGATGATATTATACAACACAAATGCTATGCGAGATGCGCCATGCTGATGATTTGATATTATCGGCCGACATATCTGCCTAGTTGCCATTTTTAATTATTGGCATAGATTTTTAGCAATTTCTTTATTTCTGAAAAATTCAATAATAGGATTACAGAATCAATTGCTATGTGAAGTATATATCGGTTTATTTTACGGATTCATTCTTTTAGAATGAAACATTTCTTAAAAGTTAAAATATAAATTTTATATCGGCCACCAGGGGATCAAGCATTAAAAGACATCGGTTGACTACTATGAACAGGTGTATGGCGTCATTTGGTGGATTTTAGCACACAATAAGGAAGACAAAAGATAGGAACTATGCGTATATAAATATATAATGTGGTTTGTGTGGTCAGCTTGTGAACAATCAATCTTTAAGACCATTTAAAGACAATACACCTCCAGTTCTTATTTTCCTTTTTCTAAATCTAGGCTTCCCGTATCCAAAGAGTAGCACTTTTATCTTGACAGTGAATCATGTCTGGTCAAAGTCCATATCCAGATGAAGAAGTGAACGCTGCTGACCATGAGTTTCCCGTCATGCGTGGGACGCGCGCCTATCACCCGCGAGCTGCTGCCTGCCTCAAATAACCGACTGAGCTTCCCAGAGTCACAGTGATTCAGCACAAGTCCTCCATTCCTGACTTCACAGCAGCTCCTTACTTTCCTTTCACATTTCGCGTTTTACATCATTTATACAATTCCCAGTTACTTAGTCACAACAAATATTACCACTCCCTTATAAACCGTTTATAAAACTCCTATTTAGTAAACAACAACAACACGGGTCTTGGGCTGTCATTTTCCCCGAAACGTCTTGAGGTTAACATACTCCAAGTATTGAGTTACTTACAATGCGACAATTTATTTAAAAAAAAATCTAATATAACTTATAATTATGAATAAAACACAATAAAGGATTATAACAACGCAAGAACCCGTTTATTACGTAATACACTAACGTTACTAGTTCAAACCAAACCAAGATTTTGCCGACTAACTTCGTTTCTTATCGAAAACAACATGTTTACACATTTTGAGTAGTTCTGAACATAATACATACAGTTATGCTGGATACAAATATATATTTTAACTGTCTGAATCGACAACATCTAAGCAGCTATTTCCTTATTACGCGTTAGCTTGTTGCTACACATAACATCGTGGTTAAAACAGCTATTCACGCTCATGAAGACTAATACTATTAAAAATGTATAAAATACGACTCTAAATGATAGGTTCATGTAAAAATCTAAACCATAATAGTATCAGTAGTGGGTATTGCGTTAAAACAAACACTGCGTGCATGTACGTTAACGTTACAGCGGATTTGCTAACACCCCTCCGTTTCCTTAACGTTAGTGTAAACAAATATCGAAAGGAGAAAAAATAGAAAATCTTGCCTGGTGTTGATTTCTGCTCTTTGCTGATTTCACACGAAGCTGGTTCTCACCGCTGGTTCGGTATTTCGACTGATACGGTATCGCAACACGGCCCGTGTTTAGGTTTAGACGGACTAGAAAGCTAAACGCCTTTTTCCCCGGAATCAGTCCACCATCAGGCTGGATCCTTTCATTCATAAAAAAAACACACACAAGATGACTCAAGGCTTTAAGAATGAGGGCGGGACCTCAGCACGCACAAAAATACCAGTCAACAAGCTTGTGAAACTTATTTTATTAACCATTTAATTCCATCGACATTCATAGTTGAGTTTATAAGGTCTAAAAATAGTTTATTATGTATTTTACACATGGTTGTCAATATAAATGAAGGTGTAGTAGACTGATGTGAATTTTTTTTTACGTGGCTGGTGTAATGTACAAAGCCTTTTATTTTTAATGAATAAAAATGATCATAACCAGTATAAATGTCTCCAATAACAATCAGTGTTCTGATGGATGACTATTGTTTAAGAACTTCAGGATTTTGTAATGTGGGATAGTTTGGGTACAAATCTTGGGTTAGAAATAGTTAACATTTTTACAAAGCAAATTGTAAATGCAACACTAAATGTGTATACCCATGTTTGATTAATTAATTTAGGCCTTGCTGTCTTCATCAGTTTGTCTAAAAAACTAGAAATCTATTCTCATGTGAAATGTTAAATATAACAGAAATCATATACTATTTAAAATAATTTATTACAAAAACATCAGATTTCAGAAAGCAACAATAATAATAAACATGTAATGAAGTCAAAAATGTAACTTAATAAAGATAATTTCATAAACTATTTAAAAACTTTGTAACATATCTTAAAAATGATATTAAACTTCTATACTCTGCACTCGGTAAGATTATGGAACATCTATTTTCAAAAGCATGTGTTAAGCAAATTGTAATGTAACATTCATTTTGAGCAAACTTCACAAGAGGTGCTTCCTCTTTGACGTTTTTCATAGCTGCATTCATGACACATTCCAGAACGTCAAGTTATTTAAATAACTTGACATTATGCTTGAATTCAACACCAATTTGATGTTGTAAAAGAAGAGATAGATGTACTGAAGCTTTGGTGTCCCTCATTAGTCAGGTGTTCCACATTACACAAATCCACCCTGTATCCACCCAATATATAATAGTGTACATGTATGTAATGTGTTATGTTTTTGAATTTGTAAATAAAAAATGTTCAATGAAGTGTTTAAAAACATTTAATTTCATGAAAAGATGATGTCTCTATCAAAGCTCCATAAAAGAAACATGTGTAAAATACAACTCATACTTTTTATGCATACAATATTTTAAGGCTATAAAGGTAAGACCACCCTTTCTCGTATATATTGTGATCTAAATAAACATGTATTTGATCATATTTGTGATCACTGTGGAAACACAGACCCTTATTTTAAATTAGTCACTTATAAGTATTAATTCAATAAGCAACTGAATAAATAACTCTTAAACTAAATGAAATACAGTATAATTAAAAAAAGTGTATTTATTTTCCCCACAAAATTGCCTGATAGTAACACAAGTATACACACAACGTCGTTTCCCACAACTTTGACCAGAAATAAAACACGTGCTTTCACTAACTTGAAACCTTTTAAGAAAAGACATGGAGCTTGTTCCAAGTATTCATGCTAAAAAGTACTAGGCAATAAATCAATAATAATAATAAAATAAACAATCTGTTTTGTTTCATAACAACTGTCTGAAACGCCCACAGTAACCATATTTTCTCTTTTTTTGGTATGAAGTGACGTGAATATGCACGTAATTGGAGTTCCTCCTCCACTTCATATTAATAAAAGCAGCAATCTTCCACTATTTCATCGTCCACGAGCACGCACGCACTCACGCACGAGCTGCAGTAAGACCTCCCTGTCGATAGGATGTCCTAACATGTCTCTGTGCTTCCTTCACAAGGAACGGGGAAGTAAATCCGTCTCACATGTAACCCAGGTGACCTCAGGTTTCAATGCGTGCTCTTTGTCGTTGTGAAGCTGTAAAACACCACTGAGGTCCTTTCACAATTATAATATAACGTTTATAGCTGACTAGCGTCGTATTTTCAATGCCTGCTATCCAGGAGCTCTCTCCAGACTCTGGCCGCGGGGAGACACGACCCCCCGAAGACGAGATCGAGGGTGATGATGAGGATGAAGAGGTACTTGATTGCTTCTACAGTTTTGCTTGACCTTATGAAATTATGAAGATATAGGACACTGTAAGGAAAAAGACTAAAGCCATTAGCTTGTTTTGTGCTTTTTATAACCAATATTAGCTATTTAGATGGTCAAACCTGGCATATAATTAAAAGCCTACTTTTTAAGATGTTTGGGTATTTGTCTCACGTTTTTATTTTATTCAAGGATTTGTCCTGCGCAAGTGACTAGACAATTTATCTTAATTTTGCATTTCACAAATGTCGCTTGAACAATTATTTCTACTAACATTAAATAATTATCAATTTATATAAATAATTCATTTTAATGTACTATTATATCTTGTTAAGATTAATATTGAAGAGCAATAATTAGTGTTTGTCCTTTAATATCAATCTTAATTTTTCACACACACAAAGTATATCATATTTTAATATCGCATAGTTAATGGAACTCGTCGATTATCAAATGCAGTTTACATGCTCCCCTGCACATGAGGAATGAGATTTTCCATTGAGTCCTGACTAAGCCATATTTACCAAGGCAGTGTCTTCTGTCCCATGACTAGTGGTATTAATTTTCTGACATGGCTCCTCCTTTTTCCTCTCTCCCAGTTGGATGAAACCCTGTTGGAGAGGTTGTGGGGTCTCACAGAGATGTTTCCAGAATCTCTGCGATCAGCAGCTGAAGTTTCCGCACAGAGTTCGCTATCTGTAGCCAAAACACTTTACAGGTGAGGTGTTGGCTGTTGTATCTTTCACTTAAAACAGTACTGTCACATTAACTCTAGAAATAATCTGGACATTTCAGAATAATTTTTTCCCATTGTGCTTTCTTGCAGTTTCTCCCGCTCAGCTCTATGGGTCGGTACTACCTCCTTTATGATTCTGGTTCTGCCGGTTGTGTTCGAGACTGAGAGGTTACAGCTGGAACAGCAACAACTACAACAGCAGAGACAGGTAAGTAGCACCAACGTCCTGCATAAATATAAACACGTTCCTTGCTATATCATACTCTGCTAAATAGGAGTGAGCTTTATAATGAGAATCTTCTATAACAGTATGAGTACTTTTGAATCAAAAGATTATCAATACAAACTAAAAAGTGGCAAGAATCACTGCAAAAACAGCATCTCATTATGTAACAAATGTGTTTGAAACAATAATTCTCAAAACAGTACTAATGATATAATGAAATATATTGTTCTGATACTAAATTCAGATTGGATGAGTCATATTTAAAGCTATAGACTTCAACAGTTAGGTTCCGGAAGTAAAAATCCTATTCATTATCTCCATAAGGAAATCGTTTTTATTTTTTCCACAGTAACTTATAAATCTTTTAACCATCTTTGAGCTATGAGGTTGTTAATCAAAGGAATTGTAATTTATTATTATTTAAATAAGATTGCTGGTGGAAAACTACATTACCCTGGATTGTGCATAGAAATCTCCACCTATTAGAGAATCATGAAAAGCAAATGCCAAAAGAGCTGCACACTGCTATAAAACACTGTGAATGATGTAACAGTGTCAGTCTCCCTGCGTAATATCTTTGAAAATTTGTAAAATTCTATTGCTTTTAAATTGTATATGTGTCATTTGCAATGCAATGCATCATAGGAATTGTAGTTCTTTTGTACACAGTCTTGTGCCTGTATCTTTTTGTCTTATTTTCAAATGCTTTTTTGCTTTAAATATAAGTTTCTGATGTTGTGATTGACCATATTTACCAATAAAGCAAGTTTTAAGTGTATTTATCATTGAAATATGAATCCATTTCTCATTTCCTTTGTCATTTTTTTCTGCTTTTAATAGATTTTGTTGGGTCCAAATGCTGGCATGTCTGGAGGAATGTCTGGAATGATGCCACCTGTTCCTGGGAAGCTGTGATGATGTATATATCGTAACATCCATGAGTTGTAGAAGAAGAAGGGGAAAGAGAGAGGGAGCAGGAACTGGAGAATGATGTGAGAAGATGCTGTGGTTGGTCAACATCAAGAAGTCGTTACCCTGTATAGTTTGTTTGTACAGTTGAGACCTTGATTTCTTTTTATGAATGTCCCTCTCTCTCTGCCTTTCTCACAAAACATTCTGCATCGACTGTCGTCAGAGCTCTGATCTTTTACTTTTTTATTATAGCTATCTAATAACATTTCTTTCAAAAAGAGACTATAGCAGCTTTTGAGGAATATTTAGACTGTGTTGTAGGTGCATTATATTTCTAAGAGAGTGTTTACGGTGCAATGTTGGCCATTGAAATGCCGGCTCAACCCTGATGTGCAGAGAATCTGTAACAGCATTCAAAAGATCTGTAGTATTTATGAGGGCACACAAGGCCAATATTGATTGTGACATTTTCTCTGTCTACAAATTATGGTTGTTTCTTGTTCTTGATTCAGAAATGTTAAAACCTTTAGAAGTGGTTCTCGACCAGCGGTGTCTTTTACAGGTGGAACTAATATCACGCAAAGCTTCTGCAATGTTATTCCTCAGACAAAAGCCGTACAGTATGCAGAACCATTGTAAAATATTTAAGAAAGAATGTTTCAAAACGTTGTACTTTCAGTGGCGAATAATTATGTTTGCTCTACATGACAGGAATAAAAACAATTCCTCCTCTGTCTTTTGTGTATACTTAATATTGCATATTAAATATTTGCACCTCATATGTTCATGCACAATAAAAGTCATATTTCAGTTGGACAATACAGTGATGATTTGATCAAAATAGCTGTTTACCTAAACCTAACATCAATAGCCTGCTAACAATGAATAAAATAACCCCTCAGACAAAACTACTTCCTTAGTAATTATTTAGCCCTATTCCAGGTTTCATAGATGGAAGTGACTTCACAAAACTAACATCCGTTTAAAACTAAAAGTCTTAAATGAATAATTTCCACCCTCTCTGTTTATTTAGATTATCGTAGTTTACAGTATTTTTTTTTTTTAAATAAGGTTTTCATGTTTTGAGATCTGGGTTTTGGAGAATAAAATATCTACAACCTTAAAGGTATTTGAACGCTTTAGAAATAAAGGCATGGTAAAACTTGTTCAAAAACCTTTTTAAAAGACATCTGAAAGTAAATCGTTTTAATAAAATTGTGGAACGTGTCTGTAGTCTGTCACCTGTGTGTTTTTTTATTTACAGGTCGGAGTTATTTAAAACATAAAGAGATTAACAAAACCACCTAAATATATGTTTAGTGAAAAAAAAGCTGAAACTTACTGTGCGTGACGTCATCATGACGGCGGTTCGACTATCAGCGCGGGACAGATGCGCGCGCTGAAGTGTCACTCAGCGCGGGACCACACTGATTGATTTGAGTCACTGATTTCTGTCAGCTTTCTTTGAGGGATAAACGTGAGGTAAAATTTCGCTTATATTCATTTATTTTTGTCAAAATAATTATTTTATACTCTTACGAGGAACATGACACTAACTGTAACGGCTACAACGAAAATTAAGATAAATTCCTTTGAAACAGACAGCTAACATAACGTTAGTTAACAAACAGCTGATTAAACATGTACGTTAAGCCAAATATAAAGATTTATCTAGCTACTTACTGACTGTAATTTACTTTTATCTGGACCCCAAAACAATGTATTTTATTGTAAACTGATTTTTAAAAAACAAATCCATAGAATGAAAGCTTTAGAGGACCAGGCTTTGGAGGATGAGTCGGGGTATCAAGAAGATGAGGTGATTCACATTAATTTCTGAGCTAACAATACTATTTCAAAGGTGTTAGTGAAGTCTTGTTTATACAGGATATACCTATTTCAAAATACATTTAAGGAAAATATTAAACTTTTAAATTAGAATTTATTTAAAATTTTTCTTTCTGTTCTTGTTAAACGTTAACAATGAAAAAATGTCCTATTCCCCCACAGGAATCCTTTTTTCAAGACATTGAGCTCTTACAGAAACATGGAATTGTAAGTGATAATGTTACTGTTAAGTTTTTAAAGTCATGAAAATGTCATCATGAAGGTAGCTCTGATTCATATCCCTGTCTTTTAAGAACATGGCTGACATTAAGAAACTGAAGTCTGTAGGCATTTGTACTGTGAAAGGCATCCAGATGACCACACGCCGTGCTCTCTGTAATGTAAAGGGACTGTCTGAGGCTAAAGTTGACAAAATAAAGGAAGCCGCTGGAAAATTGATGGTAACTAGATGGGGCTTCCTGGATTTTATATAACAAATTTATTTGATGAAGGACACTGGGTTTATGTATTGTACAGTCATTACATTTTGTCTTTTTGCATGCAGATATGTGGATTTCAGACAGCGTCTGAATACAGCATAAAAAGGAAGCAAGTGTTCCACGTCACAACAGGCAGTTTGGAGTTTGAGTAAGAAATAACCTGTTTAATAGCCCTAAAATACAAAGCCCCACAGATAAACAAAAACTAGATATTGTGGCCATGATTAACTAAAACGAGGGAAGGAATTAATAAAACATGACCACAAATTAAGTTGTGGGAACAATCTTAATTTGTGGCCACAAAATCCATATTTCCTAGTCATGTATGGGGCTCTATTAAAGAAGGGTTTAACATTTTGTCTGATAGAAGTCACATGAAAGCAGAAATACTTTATTCATATTTTGTTTAGCAAACTCCTGGGAGGAGGTGTGGAGAGTATGGCCATTACTGAGGCTTTTGGTGGTAGGGTGCTCTTATGATTACAAACCAAAATTATATGTTATGCATTTTCTGACCAAAATGACATGTTTTTATAAATCGTTTCCCATGCCTCATTCAGAATTCAGAACTGGAAAGACTCAACTCTCTCATACACTGTGTGGTAAGAGCAAAAATGGATCTTGTGGAAATGTTAAATGTGGAATTTAAGTCTAATTTTTGGATCATTAATGTCACCCCATTTCTCTTTTTCTTAAGTAACTGCTCAGCTTCCTGGTGAATATGGGTATACAGGAGGAAAGATCATCTTCATCGATTCTGAAAACACCTTGTATCATTTCTGCATTTGCTTGCTTTGTGCTACATTCATTTTACTAAACCTATTCAATATGGAGAAGCCATATTGAACTTTTTCTCCTTAATAATTGGAACACCAGTCGACCCGAGAGGCTAAAGGACATAGCTGACAGATTCAATGTGGATCATGAAGCTGTACTGGATAATGTGCTATATGCACGTGCATATACGAGTAAGAACTTTCATCTTTTTGACTTAGTTTTGAAATGTTGTTTAACAGGCCAGCCAATGAGGTCACAAAGTGTGGTGTTTTATTTTTCATTAATAGGTGAGCATCAGATGGAACTGTTAGACTTTGTTGCAGGCAAGTTCCACGAGGAAGGAGGTGTCTTCAAGCTTCTGGTAAGATACAAGAAATACACTTTCTTAGGTTTAAGGAAGTGATTTTACTTAATTTCGTGGCCATCAACGATTAATTTCCCACAGATAATAGACTCAATCATGGCTCTGTTCCGGGTGGACTTCTCTGGAAGAGGTGAGCTGGCTGAGAGACAGCAGAAGCTTGCACAGATGCTCTCCAGACTGCAGAAGATCTCTGAAGGTCTGCAAAATCATCTTCTATATATATTTATGAGAATAAAGATTGCTCATGTAATGGACCTGACATTAAACGATGCTAGTCAGTCTTATCTTTATTTAAGTAAGCTTATGATTTAGATGTGCAAACTTTATTTTCTGAACTTTACTTAATTAATTAGTAATATCGGTCATTTTTTGGATATAGAGTACAACGTTGCAGTGTTTGTTACCAACCAGATGACTGCAGATCCAGGAGCTGGAATGACGTAAGTAGGAACACAAAACAAACCGGAAAGAGAATGTTGGGGAATTTGGAACTGATTATTATGATCTTAGATTTCAAGCGGATCCCAAAAAGCCGATTGGAGGACACATACTGGCACATGCCTCCACCACACGCATCAGCCTGAGGAAGGGACGTGCTGAACTGAGAATTGCCAAAATATTTGATAGGTAATTTCAAGATTTTCTCAGTAACACTTTACAATAAGGTCCCATTTCTTAATATTAACTAATGTATTAACTAACAATGAGCATTACAATTGTTACAGTAAATTAATTATAATGTATTAATGTTAAAAAATACAACTGTTTATTGTTAGTTCATGGTCTATTAAATAAAAGGATCAAATACAACTTTTGATTTTAATATTCTATTAGTACATGTTGAACTTAAAAATATAAATACATGCTTTTGACGTTTTTTTGTTATTACATTGTTAGTTCATGTTAACTAATGCTAACAAATGGAACCTTATTGTAAAGGGTTACCATTTTAAATGGTATATACTCAACTAATATAAAGATAAAACATACAATGCACAATTTATGCATACATTAACATTGTTAGGTAAATATATTTTGATATTTAGGCAGTCATTTTATATGATTGCCTTTAGATTTAAATACTTGCATCACTTGTCTTTTCTACAGCCCAGACATGCCGGAAAACGAGGCTACGTTTGCCATCACAGCTGGAGGAATAGCAGACGCCAAAGACTGAGAAAACATGTCACATAGCATGTTATGAGTTCCCCAATCCTTCCACATCTCCAGTTTGTTAATGATGGAATCTGTTCTAATTGAACCCGTTGTACCTATTATTTACATGTTTATCTGTTATCTTTCTGTTTATGCATTGTATTTATACTTTATACACTACACATCTGTTTATATATTGTGTAATTTGAATGGCACAGTAGTATTTATTTATACAAAGCTATATTAATTAAACTAAAATGACATAAATCGGTTGAATAAAAACTATTGCAGATTAGTGATATTTTTAATGTTAATATTTGACTTTTTGAACGTTGTGCTTGTAGCTTTACCATAATCGCCTTAATTTGAAAAGCTGTAGATGCGGCTGTTTTCACACATGGTCGCTGCTTTCACAGTCCACGCTTCTGCACTGCGCGCATGCAAGATCCAAGACCAGCTACACGTCCATGGTGTCGCATGAAGACTAGGCGCCCCATGCACCATTTCAGCACATTTACGAGTTCCCCAATCCCTCGATTTACCTGGAATAGATACTGAAAAACAGTAGATTTGGTCTCGGTCAAACCCGCCTCGTGGGTTACAGCACAACCCGCTAGAAACGTCAGTTATTAAAGCCAATATGGACTCGAGAGACACAGCCCCTGATTCGTGGGAACAGGAGGACGATGTTGAGGCCACGGCTGATACCGAGCTTCAGTCCGCCTTCACCGGGCTTAATGTGAACGCTGCGGAATTCGTACCGTCCTTTCTTCCCCTAGGTCCACCGGAAAACGCCACGTCTGATGGTAAACTGTCAACATTAATAAACCGACTGACAGCATTGATAAGGTCTGCCCATAAAAGGGCTTTTAGCTGGAAATGTTTATAGCAGGCTAGCCGGAGAGGGTAAGTTAGTGGTTAGTTGAGCGCTATGTCTATCATAGCCGATTGAAGATATTTGTATTGTACCTAGCCAGTTGTACGTTATCAATTCATAAAATGTTGATTTAGTGCACATTGCTGATTTGTCATGAACTAATACCCAGCTAGCCTTGCGTGGCCGGTTTAGCCGCCGACTTCACACCAGGATATTTCCTGTTTCTTCCCCTTCATTGATTCATCTAACTTAGTAGTTAATATATGACACCAATGGTTTCCTTATTAAAAAGCGTTACACATAAATAAATGAACAACCTTTTTGATGCCATTAAAATTATTTATATTTACATGAAACTCGGAGCCTAGTTCGCTGTTTTAGTCTACACAGGAGCGGGTCGCCACTTATTGTGCTTCGTTGTTGAATTACACGACCAACTGTCGTACACTTGTTAATACTACTATAATAACAGGCAGATGACTTGCTGGCGATATTTGTAACCTGTCTGTTTCAGGTAATGTAATTTATTAAAGATCACACCAACTTTGAGAAAATCGTAAATAGAGTCAAACAGAGTCATCATTTCCTGTTTGTTTTCACCTGTACATTGAAATTATGTCGGTTACACTTTATTTTAAGGTGTTCTTGTTGCAGTGTAATTATACATTAAGTATTGAATAATATAATTAACTACATGTACTTGCTATATATGATTAGGGTTGGAATGAGGGTTTGGCTTAGGGTTGACTTGCATGTAATTATGCATAATTTATTGTTATTATAATAGTAAGTACATGTAACGTGTAACAAGGACACCTTAAAATTAAGTGTTACCATGTATATTCCACTTCTGTCACAATAGTGTTTTAAACAAGCAGATTAAGTTGTCTATGGATAACATAAATTAATCTTAAAAACAGATTTATAACATATATTGAACGTTATCTAGTCATTCCCCCCTCTGTCTCTGTCCACAGGCACTGATGCAGTGGCCAGCATGGAGATCTCAGAACCAGTGGGTATGTTCATGTTTTTTGGGTAGCTTTTCTGCTTGGGTTTTGTGTTCTGATATAGTGTTGCACTGCCACTAATGCTGCTTCATCAGCCATACAGAGGGCAACTTGGGCTTGTTACATCAGCACACATGTGCTCATATTACAAGGCCTTATTTATCTCTGTACTTACACCTCCAGTCGCAGCTACTGACCCAGAGAAGCAGATGACAATGTTTCCATGAATGGAGCAGTGCTTACACATTTAGCCCTGATTCCAGCTGTACACTTTATGTAAAGCATACGTTTTCATACAGCTGCACAGTTTTATGAATCAGTTGTTACCTTGCTTGTTCTCTGAAGCTGTTAAAAGTAGACAGGACTGCATTGTATGTGTTCAATGACCTGCTTAATAGAACTGTCAAAACAATGAATGCCTTTCTTAATTGTCTGTCATTGTAGCTTGGTGAGCAAAAGGGTCTATTTTGTTTTTGTAAATTGCTATGCAGTACCAGATTTGTAATGGCATATAAATCAGTTCATTGAAAGTTTCTTTCCTATCTTCTGCTTCGGTCTTCAAATTTCTTTAGTTTGCAGTGGTTCCTAACCTTTTTGACTCCAAGACCCCCTTTGTCCAAGATAATTCCCTTTTCTCTAAGCGGATATGTACTTCTGGTACTTTAGTTGTAATGACAATACATAATTATTTCATTTTTTTCCATAAGTTTTACATCTTTATATGTATTGTACATAAGTACATTTAAATCATTTTTATTGATGTTTGTTCACTGGTTAAGAACCACTGACTTATAAATGAAAATTCTGCCATCTTTTACTCACCTTCATGCTGTTTCACACCCATATGACTCACTTTCTTCTTTGGAATCCAGAAGGAGACACCCTGCGCTGGTTCTTTTACATGCAACTGCAATGAAAGGGACTGAAGCTTTCATGCTTCAAAAAAGGATGCAAAAGCTCCATACATATATCCTACAATATCAACTTATTGATTTAATCAGTTGATTATTTGTTGCATTTAAAATTGTTTTAAATGTGAAGACATTGATTTCTTCCTTTTTTGGCACTCTTAAAGGGGTACACCACCCAAATATTGTCTTCATTCACTCACCATGATTCCAAACCTGTATATATTGTTTCTTCTTCATAACACAAAGGAAGACATTTTGAAAAACGTAAAAACTAAATTGGAACCCGTTGACTTCTATTGTATGGACAAAAACACAGAGACAATTCCAAAATCTTCTTCCTTGGTGTCTCACAGAAGAAAGAATGTCATATAATTTTGAGTAAATGAAGGTGAGTAAATGATGACAACATTTTTATTTCTGTCCTGCATATAAACACTACTTCTTTTGTGTTCTGTGAAAAGTCATAAGGGTTGTAAACAAGTCATCAGATTTTTTAATTTGATCATTTACTTGCCCTTGCAGTCTCTTTGTTTGCTTGTCTTTTGGAGGTCCTTTGCTGTTTTTAGAATGAAAAACATTAACATTTTCAGAGATGTAGCTAAATGTCATTGTTTTACTAAACAGCCGAGCTGACACAACTAAAGTATGATCAAATGGCCATGTTAGATAATAAATAATTTCAAAGACCGTTTTTGTTGGCTGTTTTCTGCATTTTTTCTGTGTTTTAGTAAGTCTTAACCTTGAATCCCGTGTCCACCAAACACAAACGTGTTCCTGTGACTGTCTCCACAGCTGCAGTGGAGAATGGAGAGGCAGATGCCAGCGCAGTGGAGACATGGGAGCAGAAAGGTGAGCCGGATGAGGAGGAACCAGGAGGTGGATCCCCGCCAGACACAGGATTTTGCGGGGATGAGGCACAGGATGAAATGATGGAGGAAGATGAGGAGATGCCAACACCCAAGCTGCCTCCTCCTCCACCGGATGCCCCTAAGAAAGAACATGTGAATGTTGTGTTCATTGGACATGTGGGTATGTTAACATGTTTATGGTATTATTTGGTGTTAAAATATACATTTTTTTATTTATTTATAACAATGCCTGCTTGTATAGTTATTATTGTATATGTTATCAGAATTCTTCATTTGATTTATTGCCTGATTTATGTATTTTTTTGTACAGATGCAGGCAAGTCTACAATTGGTGGACAGATTATGTAAGTGAATGATGATTCTTTAACAAAGTCTTGACTGACATAACTTTCTGTTATACATTATGATATATCATATAACAAATGCATATTTAATTGTTTTCATTAAGGTATCTAACTGGCATGGTGGACAAACGAACGCTGGATAAATATGAACGGGAGGCGAAAGAGAAGAACAGAGAGACTTGGTAAACAGACCGAGTTCATGTCTTTTCATAATATACACTGCTGACTATGTATTTATTTGATCGAAAATACAATAAAAACAGTTATATTGTGAAATCTTATTCAATTTAAAATAACAATTTTCTGTTTTAATTCAATTTGAAATGTAATTTATTCCTGTGATGGCAAAGCTGAATTTTCAGCAGCCATTACGCCAGTCCTCAATGTCACATGATCCTCCATAAATCATTACAATATGCTGATTTGGTGCTCAAGAACCATTTCTTATTATTGTTAATATTGAAACAATTTCTTCTGTCTAAGACCTTTTTCCAGGAAGTTCAAAAGAAAAGCATTTACTTGAAATCTAGATATTTACTGTAACTTTTGTCTGAAATGTTTTCTCTTATGGTGCAGTCTGGGTTGAAATGACATCTCATACATCTGTTTGTCCCCGCAGGTATCTCTCTTGGGCTCTAGACACAAACCAAGAGGAAAGAGACAAGGGGAAAACAGTGGAAGTTGGGAGAGCCTACTTTGAAACGGAGAAAAAGCACTTTACTATTCTTGATGCCCCAGGCCATAAAAGCTTTGTACCCAACATGATTGGAGGGGCATCCCAAGCTGACTTGGCAGTGCTGGTGAGTTCCTCTTGAAACGCCTCTTTTATTTGCCTCCCAGCAGGACCGATTGTTGCTTATAGCTCTGTAGCTAAGCTGTGAAAGTCTTTGCCAAAGCAAATGCTGTTCTTTTGAACTTCCTATTTATTAAAGAATCCTTAATAAAAATGTATAAAAATGTTTCTACAAAAATATTACTTTAAAAACATACATTTTTGAACAACCTTAAACTTTTGAACAGTAGGATAGATAGATAGATAGATAGATAGATAGATAGATAGATAGATAGATAGATAGATAGATAGATAGATAGATAGATAGATAGATATGTATTGAGGAACACATCATCAAGAAAACATGGTTTCCTATTCTTCAGGTCATCTCTGCCAGAAAGGGTGAGTTTGAGACCGGTTTTGAAAAGGGAGGTCAGACAAGGGAGCACGCCATGCTGGCCAAAACAGCTGGAGTCAAACATCTCATAGTCCTCATCAACAAAATGGACGATCCCACTGTGAACTGGAGTTTGGATAGGTGAATAAAATAGAGGTTGATTTCTTAACATTTTTGTATCGTGTCAATCTTTTACGAATTACTTCACATTTTCCCCACAGATATGAGGAATGTAAAGAGAAGTTAGTGCCATTTCTGAAGAAGGTGGGCTTTAATCCAAAGAAAGACATTCACTTCATGCCCTGCTCTGGAATGACTGGAGCCAACCTGAAAGAATCTTCTGAGCTTTGCCCTTGGTACACGTAAGTATAGCATGTCATTTTCAGGCTACCGTGAATATATGAAGGTGAAATCAAAGTGACAATTGGCAAATTACTTAAACTCAGAACTTTTATAGGGGATTACCGTTCATTTCACATCTGGACAGCCTGCCATACTTCCACAGATCAAGTGATGGTCCCATCCGATTGGCTATTGTGGATAAATACAAGGTAAGTGAAAGATGGTATTGATACCTTGATTATTTGATTTGTCAGGTTTAATGACTTTGCAATGCTGACAGATACCAGAAGAGTTATATGCAATATCACAAAGTACATTTGCATAAGCAACATGCTCCTCAAAACCGCATCTGTTTCACTGAAATATTATGCTGAGTGTCTATCAAGAGTGTCTTATACTGCTATCGTCTCAGTTTCTGCAGATGATTTCCAGTTATTTTAATACCACAGCATGAGGGAGTGTTTTGGCAGGAAACTTTCTTGTATAATGGGAGGAGGAAATTGTTTTCTCAGCGGTTCTCTTGCCATCAAGACTAAATGTGTAAGGTATTATGAAACCAATAAGCTAAACTAGGTCCTGTGTTCAGCACATGTAATGAGATTAAGTTCATTACGTTAATTAAAGCCTTGCTTAGTTGCCTTGCTAGAGCTGAGGGTTACCATCAGATTTAAGTGTCAGTAATTGGATAGAAAGATCTTCAAATACGCTTTTGGCACCCAAATAGATTGTTTTTCTTATCTTTGATAAAAAAGTACCAATGTTAAAATATACTAGTGTTAAAATTAATATTTAAAAAATTAATTCTGACTGATAAACCAACACACTCTTGCGGTAGTTTGTAACTGTTTGACAGTTCAAAGTCATCATGGGTGGGTAATCTTCTATAATGGTGAACTCAAACTACAACATATAATTTCTTCCCCAATTGTAAAATAACTTTCTCTGATTTAATACCAAGGTACGAAGGTTAGAGTTCTAAAAGTACATTACATTTTTATAAATGGAAATGTAAAAGAAAACGTAGCTTATCTGCTTATGCCTTATTGGTGGTTAGATTTAGGGATGAACTTTCATGCCTACTTGTATCTAAAAATCGTAAGCTTTTTTTTTTTACAAAGTAAATCGTACAAATTCAAAATGTAAAATAGTCTCATCAGATATTTGTTTCCACGTTATAGCTGGTATAACAATTCTATACTAGTTCTCTAATGAAAAATGTCATACAAGTGAATGCATTTTTTGTAAAAATTCAAATTGACATTTGCTAAAGATTATTTATGTTTTTTATTATTAACTTTAAGTAAGCATTAAATGATGGCAAAGGTGGCAAAAATGTAATATTTAATATTGTCCAAAACTGATTAAAAAAACTGATCGTCAAGAAAAACTCTAATAGCAGCAAATAGAGTCCATAATGCTCCTTTATAATCATATAGGACATGGGCACCGTGGTGCTTGGAAAACTGGAGTCTGGAAGTATCGCGAAAGCACAACAACTTACTATGATGCCAAATAGGGTAAGACTGTACAAAACAATACAATTTGTTGTTATCGCAACCATTATGAATCTTAGCCATTATCTCAAAATGTGTAAAACATGGTTTGTTCTGGTTTTTCAGCACACGGTGGAAGTGTTGAGCCTTCTCTCTGATGAAGTGGAGACGGATTACGCTGGACCTGGTGAAAACCTGAAGCTCCGGCTCAAAGGCATCGAGGAGGAAGAGATTCTCCCAGGCTTTATCCTATGCAACGCTGAGAACCTCTGCCACACAGGACGCACTTTCGATGCCCAGGTAAGTATTTCAACACTGACAGGGAGAATATTTTGTTTACATATGTTATTTTGACATTTTTTTAAGTAAGATCTAACGGCTTTTTCTTTGTTCTTGTTCACAGATTGTCATTATTGAACACAAATCCATAATATGCCCAGGTTACAATGCTGTACTACACATCCATACCTGCATAGAAGAAGTGCAGATAACAGTAAGTCATTTTGAGTGCATTCAGATGTAAAAGGTGTAAAAAAAAACAGAGCTCTACGGTTTGGTAGCCTAATATATGTTCCTAAAAACCTCCACAATTAGGCATTAATCTGTCTGGTGGACAAGAAGACGGGAGAAAAGAGCAAAACTCGTCCACGCTTCGTCAAACAAGACCAAGTATGCATCGCCCGTCTTAGGGCTGCAGGAGCAATCTGCTTAGAGACTTTTAAAGACTTCCCTCAAATGGGACGTTTCACCTTGAGAGATGAGGGTAAGATATTAAGAAAATCTAATGTGACAGATCACATTTTCAGCCGTTTTCACCTCAATTATGGATATAATGTTCTATCTAAATACTGAAATTAAAGATGTTTTATGTTATCTCTTAGGAAAGACAATCGCAATTGGCAAGGTGCTGAAGTTGGTACCTGAGAAGGACTAAATGCAGATAGAAGGGCTTCCCTGGTGCACTCTGGGATTGAGGAGGATGCAGTGATGTGTGCCTGCCAGATGTCCTCCAAACTGCTCCATCTTCCCAATGTGGATCAGTCCAAGAAAATTACTTTGGAAAAAGGACATTATCAAAGTGACAGTATCAATTTTAGGAAGAGCATTAATATAGAAAGACAAGCTCGGTGTGACAGCTTTCTCATATTGAGAGCTCAGCTATGCCACTCATGTAGCCCAATTTTTTAAAGCCAGTTTATCTCCACTGGTACATCTTCAATCTTAAAATGGATGCAATTTTCTTTTAAGGTATTGGCTTTTTAAGTTTATGTTAAAATACAAGACAGGGAGTCTTGGTGTCATCTGTTTGAAAGGTTCATGCCATTACTGTGTGCCCCATTCAAACATAACACACAGATAATTTCCCCCCATAAGAATGCAGGGTCTCTGATTGCATATCACTTTATAACAGCATCATCTGGGCAGTTAGAGACTGCTGACTGTTTCATCAATGGCATGAAGGGGGTCCATACAGGGTCTAAGCTTGCCAGTACCCTTGCTCTTTACCTGGCAAGTCCTGCAAGAGTCACGATTGTCAAGATCAGGTCGTACAAGAGGCCTTCAAATAAAACGACACTTATGTCGAGATGTAATCATGCACAAGATAAACAGATGAATTTGTTTACTGTGATGTCATTGCATAACAAATGACAAATGCACCCATGTGGTTAAAAAAAGTATCTTCTATAAATTCTGTACACTCCTGTTGGGGATGTAAAAATCAAACTTCCAAAAAATAAACCACTAAAATCACTTCAAATGAAAATGGAGAACATCTGTGTTCAATGTGTTCTTTATTTGACCCTCTAACTCTAGCACTCTCTATTCTAATTCTATTTTATATATCTGTTTTCTTTTTATAAAACACACACACACACACACACTTGACCCTCTGTCAACTGCATATTTATTCTCTAACTGCTAGCTTTACTTGAAAAACTAACACTAGCTTTCTTTTTTCTATTCTATCTACTTGTTTCTTTTAAGAAAAGCCCTAGGTTTCTTTTTTCTATATTCTATCTACTCGTTTTCTTAAAAACACACTTGCTACATGTACTG
The DNA here is from genome assembly GCA_027422405.1 of Ptychobarbus kaznakovi. Taxonomy (NCBI): domain Eukaryota; kingdom Metazoa; phylum Chordata; class Actinopteri; order Cypriniformes; family Cyprinidae; genus Ptychobarbus; species Ptychobarbus kaznakovi. The sequence continues at coordinate 11,618,585 of CM049808.1, read as the reverse complement.
CGTTAGACTAACCGAGACTAGTCATAACACTTGCATGTTGTTGCTCTTTTGTTGGTTTTGATTGCTTCCATTGTCCTTCATTTTTAAGTCGCTTTGGATAAAAGCATATGCAAAATGATTAAATGTAAATGTAAAGTCCTGGAACTTACATTGCAGTTTAGAAATTCTAGCTGGAATGCCAAATGGTCACGATTAAAGCAGAGAATAGTGCAACACTGTTTTATTAATTATGGTATGTTATTAAATGTATTAGGTTGCCTACACTTAGTTTTAGACCATTTAATTTTAATATATTTGTACATTTATAAACGTCCACAAGAAAAGAAAACGTTGGCCTCTAATAATTTGAATAAATAATACATAATCGTTTTATATTTATGACATAATTATATGTTATGAATATTATTTAAAAAAAATATTAAAATGTACTATATATATATATATATATATAGTACGTTTTTTTCAAATTTTGTAACAAAATTACAAAAACATTTGTTGTTAAGTAGGTCTGGATTCAAAAATAGAAGCAAGTTACACATTTAAACCGATTTAAACGATATGTTGTGCTGCAGGAAAATGAAGCAATGTTAACTAACTAACTCATGAAGCAATATTATCTTCAAAATAAAAGTCCTTATGACGTTTACTTCGGAAATACGCATGCGCTTTGCTGCTTTCTCTACACGTGCAGCATGGAGTCCCCACGAGATGAATTGGATCTCGATCGGTCTCAGGTAAACCAGAAATATTTGATAGTTTCCCCCTACATATTTGTTAAATTATCATAATTTAGTTACATGTTTGTATATTTACGTTTTGCTGGGAACCTTGAAAAAAATTAGTAACAAACTACGCTGCAAGTTGGCTAACGGCTGTAGCCAAGTAACTGTTACGTCCCCAAGTCTCGGAGTAACGTTAGTGTAGAAATAACACATAGATGTTATCTTTTCTTTTATTATTTATTAAATGTATGTGCCTGCTGCAATTGCACTAGTTTAACAGTAAAGTTTTGTTACTGTCTTTGTAAAATGTTCTATGGCTGCTACTGTATTAGAGCTAACGTTACTACAGTTTGAAAGACATTAATTTAGTTAATAACTCGTATTACAGGTAAAGACAGCTGTCCAGGCATTACGGGCACATCTAAAGAGCAGCTCCTCGTCCCAGAAGCTCTTCGAGAATGATGGGCAGGCCATCTCTCTACTGTTAACTCTATGGAAAATCCCCAGAAAGGAGCAAACCATTCGCATGTAAGTATTTCAATGGGAATTACATCTAGAATAATTGATTTAGAGAATCTTAAGATAATTAAGTATGATATTGTTCTTACCAAGTGTGTTTTGCATGGGCTACAGTGCCTCTTCACAGAGATGAACCCAGAATGACCTCAGGCTGATTCTACAAGGTTACTGAGGGGAATGCCATAGAGGTATTTTATCTGGAGACGTGTGCCTCTTCACCAGAGATGAACCCAGAATGACCTCAGAACAGACCGTGAGATTCTACAAGAAGTTACTCGCAGAGAGAGGGGTCAAAAATGCCATAGAGGTATTTTATCTGTCTAATTGTTCTAAGTTTACTAGATTTATATGCACTTCAGCAAACCCTTTCCTTCTATCTCTGGTGCTGGTCATGGGTTAAAAAGTGCTAGAGTAATTCAGAGTGTATCCAGACGAGTCTCCTTCTCTATTGGAGCTTGTCTCTACAAACTTTGAAACAGTCATGACTTCCCAAGCAGGTCTATTTTATGTGACTATGAAATATGACATCACCTTAAATGGTTACAACTATTTTTGTGGTGTTAGGTGATTCCCTTCAACATGTTGAAAACTGAGTATAAGCCCTTTGAAGCCAAAAGGAGACTGCTGGGCAACTTTGATTTGTTTCTGTCAGATGCACGCATCCGACGCAGATTACCCTCCCACATTGGCAAGCATTTCTATGAAAAGAAGAAGTAAGTTTGTTTCTAATTGTAAATAGACAAAAAAACAAATGTTGACAATCGATAATGGTCTTTTTTTATGCCTGTGAAATTTTGATGTGACTACATCATTTAGCCATGTAGAAAATGTTGTATTTGTCTCTCTCAGGGCTCCTCTGTCGGTGGATCTAGAGAGTAAACATCTAGCCAGAGACATGGAGCGCCTCATTCAGGGCACTAGCCTCACTGTCTCAAATAAAGGCTCTTGTTGGTATGAACATAATTTTTTTGTGGTGCATTACAGTAGGTAGACGCACTACAGCAAACCGTTTCCTGCTCCGTCATAGCATGAAGTGGGTTAAAACTGTGCAATACTAGCTCATAGTGTATCCAGACGGGTATCCTCATCTGTAGGAACTTGTCCCTACAAACTATGATACATGAGTTTGTTTATTTTTTGTTTTAAATGCTTTGACCTGATTGTGTGGTTTATCATTACAGCATGGTACGTGTAGCACATTCAGGCATGACAGCAGATGAGATGGTTGAGAATGTGATGACAGCGTTTTCCACCATCTCAGCAAAGATAGCATTGGTGAGTAAGAGTTTTGTGTACGGTAGCTGTTTCTTTTTGCAGTATCATTTGTATTCACAATTTTCTTTGCCTAATTCTTTTTTTTTTTACAGGGTGATGTTTGTTTCTGCTCCTCAAGTTTTGACCTACAACCTGTGTTCTATTTCCCTCTCAGACAGGAAAAAATATAAAAATCATCCATTTGAAGAGTCGGACCTCAGTTGCGCTGCCCATCTACACCTCTGACCTGAGTCATCTCACAGTGGTGGAGGAGGCCAGGAAGAAAGCCCGTTCAACAAAGGTGAAGTTGCTTAACAAATACAAAACGGATATGTGGCCAAAAATAGGTTTTTGAAAAATGAGAAGTCATTAGTTTTACCCTTTAAATTTTTAGGGAGCACAAAAGAGGAAGGGAGAAAATAAGAATACAGAAGTGTCAGAGCTGAAAACTGAAGAAACCGAGGGAGAGAAAGGTAGTGAAGAAGAGGAAATACCACAGCTGGTGCCAATCGAGATGCCAACTAAAAAGCCAAAACAGGAGGTCAGTGTCTGTCTATCTAACAAGAGACAGATAATAAAACTGATATTTACACTGCATTGATGTGTTAATGTCATAATGGTGTTGTATGTATGATTAAAAAAATGAAATCTTTTTGTTTTTGCAGATCATACCTAAAAAAGGACTGAAAAAAGTAAAGAAGCCCGCTGCTGGCAAAGGATTAAAGAAAACTGTAAAAGACACAAAACTGACCAAGAAAACACCAAAGGTCACCGCACGTGATCTGAAGAAAAAAGTTAAAAGCAAATAAAATTGTAAAACTATTAATGTGCAGCTTTCTCATCCTGCTACCAGTTTATATGGATATATATGGAGCGGGATTTTGTATTACACGTTGTTTGAGTTTGTTCTGATTCATGTAAACAGTCAATTAAAGGAATTCTAAATCTGACTAGTCTGAGAATTTTATGCAACCTCTCACTTTTTCTTTGGTGAATTTATTTAAATGAAACCAGACGTGTCAGGTTTGATGATGGAATGTTCTGTTTACAGCTGGTTTGTGTAATAGATGCGTTTAGGGGACAGGTTCTCACTGATATGGGTGCTGTGTATATTATGGAGTTGTTTTGTCCATTGGAAGAGTCTTCAATTTATGAAAGTAAATTCTAGGAGATTCTAATTGATCAATCTCGCTAGCGGTGAATTTGGTGAAATTACCAGATGTACTCTGTCTGGATTTTCTAACTCTGGCACAGCCATTTATGGGCATGCCTTGCATGAAGTAGGGCCTCATGTAGTTGTATTTCTTTTTCTTGATAATGCCTGAATGGTGCATTACTTGAAACTTGAAAAAAAAGATGAATCATATCAGGGATGTGGAAGGGAGAAAAGAAAATAGATCACCAGATTACTCTTTCTCGCATAGCTTAAGATAGACAACAGTTGGGCTATGCAGGCCTCATCTGAGGTTGCTGATTATTATTAATGGTGATCACATTCCATGACGGGATAGGGGCTCCCCTGTTACATTCTGTTTCTCCTCTTTGTCGTCTTCCGGCTCTGCATTGCGCTTGCTGTACCTTTGGTGCTTGCAGCTATATTATATTACATGTATTTGATGAGCTGGATGATGTGTTGGACCAGCTGCTCTTCTGTTTGTGCTGTTGTTCCTGGTAGTATGTTACATGGGTTTGGTTTGAGTTATTCCATTTGGGTTTATCTTGTTGTTTAGTTGTTTTAAAGATCTTTTGACAGACCTCCTATTTTGGTCTCCTATTTAGACTTATCTTTTGAGACAAGCTTGATCATTCTCTCTTTCTGACAGTATTAAGCTTCCTGGATATACATCCTAGGCTGATCCCAACGAAATCAACAGTGTTCTCAGAGACCAACTAGAAGGCAAGTAAAAAAACTAATTTCTAATGCTTCCAATTAGTCTCAAGAACAGTGCTTAGAGAATGATATTGTTAAAGACGGTTAATAAAAAAAATTGAAAATCACAGTTTTGGAACATCATGAGCTTGAATACATGACAGAATTTTCATTTTTGGGCGAACTATCGCCTAGATTTTTGCAGACCAGCTCAAAGTGAGATGACGTATTTTTCATTTCATTTTGATTAATCAGGATGCATATGGATCAGTGTGATTTAAGTGAAGACGTGACTCAGCAGGCTGTTCCAACTCCAGATCTGGACCCCGTACACCGAGACCCTAGTTATTGGCTTTACTACCACAAACCCATCTTCATCTTGATCGCTGGTGGGCTAGCATTAGCTGCTGGTTTTGTGATAATCCTCAATTCTAGTGGAGTATTTACTAGTAATTTTACAGACACAATGCCTGTGGATGATGAAATGGGCCCATTGTGTCTTTCAGTTGGGCTGATGTTTGCTGTGCTCGGTGTGGTCTGGACATTGATCATAAAAGAAAATGTAAAACACAAAAGGCAGGTGATCTAGAAGTAGATAAAACAGTAGCCAACAATGTTACATGGAAAACATTTATGTAAATATTACTAGTGTTAACATTTTTATTTTTACTTGATGTATGATAGTTGTCATTTTGACTCTTGTAGTGTGTTTTGATGGTCATTTATCTTCACGATTGTGGTCCTGATAAAGTTTTCTGATAAAAGCATTACTGCTCAACGTCAAGGTTTATTCACTGTAGTGTACTTTGAACATCATCTGTACAGGTGTGCGTCATGTTTCTCGCATTGTGTACTTTTAGCACTTTAGTCTTCTGCCCGGACAAGCTGCAGTCTAGTGATACAATTCAATAAAAAAGGACATTGTGGATATGGAGAAAATGCATCCAGGAGTTGGTCGTTGTAAATGTGCATTTTGGTTTGCCGTTTTTCACGACATTTTTGGACTTTTTGTCCTCCTGGTTGGTGTGTTTTGGGACATCTTTTTCCATGACTTTTTAATATACGCTGGAGCTGTGATCATTTTTCTGAGTCTCATCTGGTGGGTGTTTTGGTACACTGGTAATATTGAAGTGCCTCCTGAAGAGCTGGAGGACGACATTGCTCAATACAAACGCACTAAAGGAATTTCAGGCGTTATGCGTAAAGTCTCCAGCAGTCTCTCCAACGGACTGAGGAATTCCTTCAGGAGAAGTGGAAGAATCAACACTCAGGCTGAAGGCTCTCAGGCAAACCACACAGCCAGAGCAGATCAACCTGTTACTATTGCCATGAGCTCCTATCTGAATACACAGCCACCTGGGACGACCGACCATCTGAACCGAGATCCTTTAGTGATATAACATACAGGTAAAACTGTTTTAAACTAATACATGTTTCGATAATGCATTGAAACCAGTCATCTTCCATGTTATTATCCATAAGCATGATCTTTTTTATTTTAATGATCATGCAACGTGTGGGCTTGTTAATGATTTATAGCATTCTGGTCTTTAGGTGGGCCGCTATTGGCCAGGAGAAGGAATCAAATAAGCCTTATCTTTTGTACCACACACAGCAAACTTTGCTCAACATTCAATGTCAGGCTCTGATTTGCATATTTATTCCCACAGTGCTCTGCGGGGAGAGCCTCCTCTTCACATCTGCATCAATGCTGCCTGGAAATGACGTGCCTTTAAAAGTGCTTTAGAGATCTTTAGGATCATCAGTGTTTTCGGCTACATTTATATAAAATTGTTCACAACTACATGCTTTTTAAAATATTGTTTAATCCAATTAAACTATGGTTGTATTATTTAATGTAATATGATAGTTAAATATACTTGATTTTTATTATTGTCATGTTCTGTTTTTGTGCTTTTTTTTATACTAAAATGTTGTCCCACTATATCTAATACGCAGTGCTTGCTTTTATGAGTTTATAGCAGTGTCAGGAATATATTATTTGTGTTATTATACAGACTTTTGCAATTCAAATAATCTAAGAACATATTTATCAGTCCGTTATTTTATTTGAAAGGTCACTATTGAAAGTTGAAACTATTGACACACTGTAAAAAAGGATGATAAAATTAACTGTAAAAGACTTTGGTTAACAGGAAGATACCTATATAAAGCATAATTACAAATTGTAATATAATGTTAGTTTACAGTAAAACTGTTAAATGCAACATTTTCCGAAGTAAAAAAAGAACAAGTCATCTTATAATTTACAGTGAAAAACAGTAACTGATATTTCATGTTTTCCCCATGGTGACGCTTAACATTTGATGTTTCGTTTAGGGTTTTGTTATCATTTTTGTATATTTATGTAAATGTATGTATACTACAAAACAGATTTTAGTAGCACGTGGAATTTACAGGCTTAAATTGTAATAATAATAATAAAAAAGACAGTTTTAAACTGTAAAATGTATGGGTTGTTTTGTAAATATGGACAGCTAAATTCTGGAAGCTTCCAGATTTTGTCTGTAAAAACATTTATTATTGTTTTTTTTTTTACAATGTAATAACATAAATAGTTAAAAAAAAAAAACTGATCTTTTTGTCATGAGAAAATGTGACTAAATTGTAAACTGATGCCAATGTGAAAGACAAAAGTGTTGAAGGCTCAGGGGCATCCCCTTCTTAAGACATTTACATACTGGGGCATAATAAAATGTTGGCTGCTGTGTAAGTTCAGTGACTCATAGCACCTCAGTGGAAGATGCTTCTCTTTATATTGCTGCTTTACATTATTATTTATGCTGAGGGAAAATGTGCAAAGAATCATTATTACGATGGACTTCTTGAGGAGTGTCAACATTGCTCCATTAGATGCAACTCCCCACCAATTATTTGCAAAACATTCTGTATTTCAAGTAAGTATCGTTTTTATATCTGATTTAAAACTTTTTTCATTTCATTTTCAAAACTAAGACTAAGATAGTTGTACAAGCACATTTAATTTACTAATTTGATGTATAAATGTAACAGTTACAGTTATGGTAAGTCAACATACTCTTTGCAGAATTAGTAAGTTGTTTAGAATTTTTGAAAAATATATTTCTTACTGCCCTGAAAAAGCTACATAAAATTCAATATATAATAGAATATTTGTCTATATACACTCCAAGACAATTACCTTGATTTACACAAATTATTTTGTTGTATATTAAACTGATTTGTCTTCAGAAATATATGTGAAATGTAAATGCATAGAAATAGCTGTTCATGAGTTTCTTTCGAGCAGTACAACAAAATACCAAATTAATTATTATTTAAATGCTATTATTCAAATAAAATGATTTAAACTCTTGATAATTCTGCAAGAGGTATGATCACTTATGAGTCGAACTATATCATGAAATACACAATGTCTTATGATTTCAGTCTCTTATTCAGTGCCTCATTGTGTCCTTTTCAGTCCCAGAAAATGAAGTTGAAAAGAATCAAAATATCCGATTAATTTTGATCGTGTTTTTTGTGTTCCTGGGAGCTTTTACAGCACTGACCATTATTCTGCGAGTTATACGCAGAAAAACCTGTAAGCCCATCATGAACAAAGGTATAATGTTGCAAAGCTTTTGATATATTAAGAAACATTTAGAAAGTTTTGTCCAAATAATAATAATACATTGCTTCAAATGTTAGCACTTTAATAGGCTATAAGTGTCATAATCATATGGGCATGCATTTATTTTTTAGTTTACTGTACTTGATGATATGTATGGCATTATTAATACATTTAGTATGATTTATCTGTCTAAATATGCTTAAGCTAGCAGTCATTGTTTTTATAGTGACATTACCTGTGTGGGAAATAAATTCTCATAAAGTCAATGAAATGTCACACAGTGATAGGCCAAGAACAAAAGACTGACAGCGAGAGAGGTTCAAATGTCACAGAGCAAACTGAAGATACGAATGAAGCTACAACTGATTTGAACCAGCATCACTACAACTCCAACCTGCCTCTTCCCTCCACGGAGGAAGGCACTACATTGCTGGTTACCACAAAGACAGTGCAAGCTTACCACTGTACACCTGTCATATAGAGAGATCACTGGAACTTCTATAACAGCAGCAGACTCAGAAAACACTGCACATCACCTGGAGAATGATGATAGTGAGCATCGTCTCACCGTTACTCTGTCCAGACTGGATAAAACTGTCACGACTACTGGATGCACTAATAATGGACACAGGACTTGAACTTGAACACAGGATGGTATCTGACTGTCAGAAGTGAATATCTCAGTGTTATTTAGATGTAAGAATTATCTGCGATATTAAAATTGATCAAATATTAGAACAATTTTCACCATACTTTATCCAAAAGGTTACTCTTACACATTTTTTTATTCAATGCAAACCCAGTACACATTTATGCTGTATCTTTGCGAAATTAAAATGTTACTTCAATTATGAAGTCTTACTATTTATAAATAGAAGAAATAAATGCATGTAATGCTTAAAATGATAGTTCATCGATTTTTCGTTTACCCTTTTACACTTAAATTGTTTTTGTGTGATATTTTATTCCAAAGCATATAAGATAATCCCCCAGAATTATATGTTAGGCACAATGATAGTCTCAATCACCATTTACTATCACTGTATGAAAAAAAAGAAAAGAAAAATGAATGTGAAGGTAACGGAAGTTGTTCAATTCCGCCTAAAATGTCCTTTTGTGTTTCACCGAAGAAAGAAAGTCATACAGGTTTGGAACTACACGAGAGTGAGTAAACGATGACGGAGTTTTCATGTTTGCGTGTACTGTCCCTTTAAATTGGACTTCCAGAATACATTGACGTAAATTCGACTTCAAAATAGATATTTTTTTAGAATTATTTATTAGGCTATGGGTATGACCCGCGTGACAATGTTGCTGTCACGTGACTCCAGGGCAATGTCATGTGACTGACAAGAGCGCCGTACAGTGGAATTAGCGAGTTCTCGTTAGCACAACGATAGAGTTTAACTCGGTAGAAACTGTTCACTCATTCTAAACAGTAAACCCTTACGATACTTCATAAACAGAATATTCATAGTTGTGATGCATTAAACGGCTTTAAAAACGACTAGTGTTGTCTAAGCTAGGCCTCGGTTGTATTGTAACACCTAAGTTAACTGCTCTGCAAATGAAACCACGGAGAACGACCCAACATGTAAACAGTGTTGTTAAACATCTTTTGGCCTTCATCTGATACTTTTGGGGACCTACACAACCGGGATTCATGTCGCTTGCTAAACCGTCTGATCTGGAATCTCAGAATGAACGGTGAGTTGTAAATCTGAGGTGATGGATTCATGCTGTCACGTTGTTTAGCTGTATATGCAGCACATTTAATCGTTAACTAAATATTGTTTGTCAGGCAGCCAGAGGTTTCAAAACATTCAGTCTGTGTCACTGTAGTGTGACTATGCAGATCCTAACATGTCATACTCATTTAAAGAACTAAATGACAAGACCACTCATTTAAAATGGAATAAAATAGAGTAAATTTGAACTTAAATTTGGATAACTTCGAAGAGTAAATCTGATCGGTCTACAGTAGCTGCAACAACTTCCTAATTTCTTTATCTATCTATCTATCTATCTATCTATCTATCTATCTATCTATCTATCTATCTATCTATCTATCTATCTATCTATCTATCTATCTATCTATCTATCTATCTATCTATTTTTACAGTGCCCTCCATAAGTATTGGAACAGTAAAGACAAAATTGCTCTGTTGGCTATGGAGTCAAGACATTTACAAATATGATTAAAAGATAAATATGAGGGAAAACTACAGAATGTCACATTTTATTATTGGGTGATTCAACACATAGATGTTTTACCAAATAAAAAGAACTGCACTTTTAGAGTTCATCCCACTCATTGATGTGAGCATAGGTATTGGGACAATTGAACAAAAGGCAGATATAAAATATTAAAAGCTATTATTTAGTTGAGGATCCCTTGCACACAATAACAGCAGTGAGTCTGTGACCCATAGACATCACCAGACTCTTGGTCTCATCCTTTGAAATACTTTTCCCAGTCTTTGATGCAGCCAATTCCAATTGTTGCTTGTTTTGGGGAGTTTCTGCCTTTACTCTCCTCTTCAGCTCGTGAAATTCATGTTCAATCGGATTTAAATCTGGAGATTGACTTGGGCAATCTAAGACTTTCCATTTCTTTGCCCTTATAAATTCCTTGACTGAACTGGCATGTTGATTTGGGTCCAATTCCTGATGCAATATGAAGCACTTCCCAATGAATCTGGTGGCAAGATGTTGTTTTACCCTTCCAAATTCATTCAGCTGCTGTCATAATACATTAAGTCATCAGTAAAGTTGAGAGGGCCTGTTCCAGAGGCAGCCATGCATGCCCATGTCATGACACCACCTCCACCATGCTTTACAGATGAGGCTGTATGCTTGAGTTGAGATCTTTTGCAGTTCCCTTTTTCTCCACATTTTTGCTTTCCCATCACTTAGACAAAGGTTAATCTTTGTCTCATCGGTCCATAAACACAGTTACAAAACTCTTCTGGCTCACCTTTGTGCTTTTTTGCTAACTCTAATCTTGCCTTTGTCGCTGGTGGTTTCCAAATTGTTGATTTCTTCATGCCCTTTGTTTTTGCTATAGCTCTAACTGACCTCCTCTCTTCATTTAGCATCCAAATTGCTTACTTTTCTCTCAAAGTCAGCTCCCTCATCTTCATCCTGGTTTGAGTGTGTCATCATCGAATGCAAGATTCAGAATACAGAAGTAATGGATATAACTGATACGACACATTCCCTGCTTTTAATATCTGAAGAATTAATGCAACAGGACACAGCTGATCACTTAGAAAGACCTGTGAGGCAACTGTTCCAATACTTATGCTCACATCAGATAGGGGGATGAAACTCTAAAAGTGCTGAACTTCTTAGCTGGTAAAACATCTATGTGTTGAATCACCCAATAATAAAATGTGACAATCTGTAATTTTGTCTCATATTCATCTTTTAATCATATTTGTAAATGTCTTGACTCCACAGCCAACAGAGCAATTTTGTCTTTACTGTTCCAATACTTTTGGAGGGCACTGTATATATATATATATTATATATATATATATGTGTGTGTGTGTGTGTTGTCCATGAAGAAGAGATATATCAGTATATTCAAACTGACAATGCCTACACCATTAAAACAGCTTGTGCTTTTCTATGCAGCTAATTGTTTACCATATTGTTTATCGTTGTTGTTAATTTCATTCTCTGTGGCCTTTGTGTTTATTTTAAGTATTTTAAGCTGGTTTAAGTAAGGAAAATTCAGCCAGTAATATTTCAGGACACTGTTCCTTACAGGCGTGCAGCAAAATGACCTTAAAAGACAAAACCTGTTAGAGAGACTTCTTGATGCAGTTAAACAGGTAAGGTGACATTGATTTGTTTCATTGACTATGATAATTTCTTTCTTTCCAGTGTTATCACAAAACATTTCCTCTTTGACAATGCTGGCTTAGAACGAGGAAAGACGTGGTTTATAGGCTTTTCAGTGGCTAATTATAACACTTGAGATACCAGGACGACTGGTGTATATTAGGGATGTGCATCTCCATAACTGAGATGCGATACGCATCTCAATGCATAGCCGATACGATACATTGATGATACATATGAAGCAGCTAGCTATGCGATACGATTCACCCCTGTTATGATGCAGTGCGATTCGATTTCGATTCTATTCAACACAATGTGATTTGATGCAATGGAAAAAATATGATTGTTTTCATTTCTTTGGTTCAGACAGACAGTAAATAAAAATTAAGTAAAAATTAACTTGTGTCTTCAGACTTCTAATGCCTCGAGGGCTGTTTCATAAAAAACATGTTTATTGTTTACCAAATAGGCCAGGCTTATTCCAGTTAGTCTGACTCACTGTCAAATGATTTGGTTCCATAAAGCAAATTTAACAAAGATCAACCTCAGTCACTGTGGCTACTTATGCTAGAAAGCTAACCTGGTCCAGGGCAGGCAAACTGTCAGGCTAAGCTGAGCTCCTCTAACACTGACCAATAGGAATGCAATGATATCACCACCGACTCTCTCACAGCCTTTCTCTCTGGTTTTATAACAGCTGTATATTTTATAGTTATAACAGATAGCATTAGAACAGGGGTGTCAAACTCATTTTAGGTTGAGGGCCGGATCGAAGAAAATGTCCCCTTGTGCGGGCCGAATGACCTTTTGTTAAACCCTAGTTTGCTCACAGTTACAAATAATATTAACTATACATACTACAATATAATTTACAAAAATATGATGCTATGTTATTTTAGGGGTGTGTGATATTGACACAAAATGTCATTTATTTATTTATGAATTTTATTTATATTAAGGATTAACATATTTTGCCGAGTGTGTTTTTGAGATGGTTGGTTAAAGGCTGTCATGGATAAATAAATATGAATCTAAAGCCGCCAGTTCATTCAAAACGTTTGATTCGTTTAGAAACGAAGATTGTCTTTATGAAATGGCCACTGAATCATTGACACAAATGATTTGATCAAAAAGACAGATGCATTCAACACCAAAATACACATTGCTGCTCGGAGATGATAATTTGTCTTACTCCGGCTTTGTAAAAAACTTTTCATTGCCGAGACAGAGATAAACAGACAGCATCGTGACTCAAATGTAACACGCTTAATAATACTAGCATCTTGTTTGTTGAGCTGTTGTATAAAATCTATTAATTTGCTATCGCGCTGACATTGGGGGAAGCAACACTTGTTATAGTTACTTACTTAACCATCATGACATTATTATTAAAAACAAAACTCTTACATGGTATTTTTGCCTCCATATCTTGAATTATAACTGTATTCTGATTGCCTTCATCCGGCACTGAAAAATGTCAAAGTCCAGTGCACTTGCAAAGTTACAAAATGTCAGCTCGCACACCATTAAAACAACAGTTCAGTATTAGTACACGATAATTATCGCACAGCCCTAGCTCATTTACTTTTTCCATGCTAAGCTGTCCAGTGCACCGCATTGTCGTTTAATATTGCACACTTTTACCACAGCAACGGGTTGTGATTAAACCATACCTGTCAACCCTCCTGTTTTCCCCGGGATTCTCCTGTATTTTACCATTCTATCCCGCTATCATCCCGTTTAAATATTATCCCGTATTTTTTCTGTATTTTTATTCTTTCTATAAAAAAATATGTTTGCTACATTCGCCTCCGGTAAAACAAGCCTCATTATATGAATAATCATGTCAAAAAATTCCAAGGTTGCCCAGTTGCCAGATATTGTATGAAACGCATCCTTCTCACACAATCGACACATACAAATTTCAACCTATTTGTCCCCTCAACTTGGCAACCTACAACAGTAATGAGTACCGTGGGAAGGAAAGGATCGCTGGTAGAAATGGGACAGGAGGAGAAGACTTGCCGCCTTTCCACTATCTCCGACGAATGACAAGTGACAGATTTTTTCACAGGTGCTCTGGTGAAAAAAACTAATATACATGCAAATTGAGAAATAGCTTACACTTCAAAAGTCTATAGTTTAATTGTTTAAATATGGTCAGGTGAAAATCAGGTGTTGCGCTGCTTTGTTTACTGTGGTTACCGGGGAAATGGCTATATTCCTGGCGAAAAGAGAGAATGACTTTGCATTTTTCAATAAGCCCTTCTGCTTTTTGTTTTAAGCCAAAAACGACCCTTATTTTTACACAGAAAACACGCAGTTGTAAACGTGAACCGGTGGATAGACAAGAAGTTAATGAATTATAAATCTCTAAAGATAAAGACTACACTAAGATATATTTATGTAACTAAATTAATGTAATTGTTTGATAATAATGGTTTAAATTAATATAATAATGATATAATGCCCTGCCCCAACCCAACCCCACCTTGTTGACATGTAGGCTATGGATTAAACATAATCTGTGTTACCTGTCTGCGATGAGATCACAGAACTTTTCTTTCCATTTCTCCTCAAATAGTCTGTCCGCACTTCCAGGTCAATATTTTTCTATGGACATGTTTAAAATCACAAGTAACTTGCCAAACAAGCATCAGTTACAACGCAGCGTTCATCATATTATCATCGTGCTGCTCGAAATCCTGGCGCCGCATGTGTAGGTGTGCCGATTCCCGAGGCGTAACATACAATGCAAATAAATAAGCAATTTGTTCCGCTTTAACTTAAAAATGAAATATTGTAGTGAAGAAACTTTATTTAATTTTCAAAATAATGTTTTATTTATTATTTTATATTATTGTTCAAATCATCCCACGGGCCGGATTGGACACCTTTGTGGGCCGCATTCGGCCCGCGGGCCGTATGTTTGACAGCCCTGCATTAGAACATTACAATCTAACATTGCTCTTTAAAGCATTAACAATCACTAAACTAAAAGTTAAAATCACTAAATTAAAACTAACATTTGAACTGCTATAAGAAACACACATTAACTCATCTGAGCTTAGTAATTATGACTGTATTAGATTACATTTTATTTACCCATTACAATAGTCCCTTTACAGTTACTGTTATCATAAAATGCATATTTGACTCCGATTTATTGCGCACCGTCTGTTTAGCACGCATGCGCGCAGCAGCTCGTCCATGCGGAAGCTCACTCCTGACAACAAAATGGATATATTTGTATGACTTTCTAACATTTACAGATTAAAAATATACTCGTGATATGTCAGTTACGCACTGAGGAAAATTAAACGTCTCACATGCATAAAACAGCACAGATATATTTGCTGTTTGCCGTGGTGGATCGATTTGATCCATGATCGACATTAAGGGCTGCTTAAGAATAGCGTGCACAAATTAGTTAGATTGTGTGAACTTACATTGTCGTTTATAATCGCTTTAGCCCCGATTGATTTGTTAGGTTATTTCAAGTGAGGTGTTGGACTTTAATCTCCGCTTTTCCTCGGGTCTCCGACCGTAGTTGTTGTGATGCACCATATTCATGCGCAGTGTTGATGAGAGAACGCGCTTGAGAAACATTTTCGAGAGGAGAAATCAATCTACATATAAAATATTGGTCACTTGCTAAACAATAAAAGTATAGTGCATCCACTAGTAATTATGTATAAATAAATATATAAATAAATCGGTTAATAATCAGTTTATCGGTGTAAATCGGATGGTTCGTCACGATTCGATATGATATCGATTCTCATACTCAGCGATACGATATTTGCCGATACCTCAAAAAATTCTACGATACGATTACGATTCGATTCGATACAGGAGTATATCGATATTATGCTATTATATACCTATTTTAAACAACCATCTACATTTTTATTAACTCACAAATGCAACCAAAAATATATAATATATATGTTTTTAGCTTTCATTTAAATGTTTTGTTTTTAATGTATTTGTCATTTTTATTTTCTTAACTGTGTATAAATAGTATTTATAGAGTTTTAACGTATAGTTTTAGTTACTTTTTCTTGTTTGTAAGTCGCATTAGATAAAAGTAAAAGTAATATAACATGAACATAAATCTAAAAATGCTGCTATGGGCTCGGTGCTAAAAAATATTTTCTACAGAACCAAATTACAAGCAATAGCAGAAAATACATACAATAGAACAAAGACACAAGTTTAATAAACAGTGCTTTTCAGGTTTTTCAGCGCAGTCTAAAATACATTTTCAGGTACGCTACAGAGATGTAATAATCAAATGTAAAATAACTGCATAATCTTCACTGTATAAATTAAATAGCCTATACATTAATAGTTTTTGATGTTACAGAGGTTATTTAGTCAGGAGCAGTGAGCACTTGTATTTTTCTTTGACCCATCTTGAGTGTTTGCTGCTAAAAAGCTAATTTTTTTAGTTTCATCTGACCATAGAAGCCAGTCCCATTTGAAGTTCCAGTCGTGTCTGATAACTGAATATGCTGGAGTTTTTTTGGATGAGCTAGGAGAATTTTTCTGGAAACCCTCCCAAACAACATGTGGGGATGTAGGTGCTGTTTGGCAATTTTTTTTAAAGGTTTTCTTCCCCCGAGAGACAACTATTTTCTGCAATTCTCCAGCTGTGGTCCTTGGAGAGTCTTTAGACACTCTCATTCTCACCATGCATTAAGCCAATATAGACACATGTCCTCTTCCAGGCAGTTTCGTAACATTTTATGTTGATTGGAAATTCTTAATTATTGCCCTGATGATGGAAATGGGAATTTTCACTGCTCTAGCTCTTTTCTTAAAGCCACTTCACTAATTTGTGAAGCTCAATTATCTTTTGCTGCACATCAGAAATATATTCTTTGTTTTTTCTCATTGTGGTGGATGATTAAGGGAATTCGGGCTTTGTTTTATCTCCTATTTATATTTATGTGAAACAGGAAGCCATGGCTGGATAATTTCATGTTCATAATCACCCTGGAGTGCTCAAAATCTACTTCAGAGATATTTTACTCATAAGAATTTCTAGGGGTGCCAATAATTGTGTCCAACGTGTATTTGAGAAAAAACATGTATTTCATAATGATATTTCCCCCCATTTTACATTCTTATTATCCAATGAAAGGTTAGATTTTTGTTAATTTTGTTAAAAAAAAGATCAAAAGGATTAACAATGCAGATTAATTTTCACAGCTGCCTTTGATCATATTTACCAAGGGTGCCGATATTTTTGGCCATGACTGTATATATCACATGATTTATGACAGCAATATTTACACTTATTAAATAAATTGTACTCTTATTAGTGTTATATTATTGTCCAAATGTACAAATATCTGTTAATCAGCTCATGGTTTGGCTTAGAAAAAATATAAATCCTAATGATAAACAACAGTTGCCTTTTTTTCTATTTTTGCCTTTGCCTTTTTGAGAACAAACACTCCAGTAAAACATAATGCGCTGTTGAGCCATGCTATTTTATTTTGAGTGCAGAAAACTGTTTATGTTTCTCCCATTTACCAGCTGTTGTATTTTGTGAGTTTAGTACCAATGGTCGATCAGATTATTAAATATTAATATTTATCTAGGTGCCCATGAAGCTACTGCAAGGGTCTGTGAAGAAGATATATAATGAAATTACATTTTCAACTGTTATGAATAATTTGTATTTTGAAATATAATAATGTTAGTTAAGGGCTGAACATGACTTTTTAACCAATTATCTTCTCCTCAGTGCCAAATTCGCTTTGGTGGCAGGAAGGAGATTGCCTCGGATTCTGATAGCAGGTGACATAAACATATTACCTATTTATTTAGAAATCTGAATAAAATAATTAGTGTGATACGATTAAGCCAACATTATGTGCTTTAAATAAATGATAACTTCCCCCCTCTTTTGGTGTTTGTAGAGTCATATGCCTGTGTGCCCAGTTTGAAGTAGTACTTCAACATGGCTTGAGGAAAAGTCGTGGTTTAGCCCTCACAGCAGCTGCCATTAAACATGCCGCGGGATTTAGCAGTAAAACTGAAGCAGGTACTGTAACTAATTCCATCAAACAATGGCCATCCAGACCTTACTTTCTGTCACTCATCCTTTGGCCAACCATATGAATTGATGTATGATCTTCAGAAAGAACTTGCTGAAAAGCATGCTTTTACTCACTGAACTCTTTGCTCTACTTAATGAGTTTGTCTTAGTTGATACCCCTGAGAGACATTGCCAGAGAGACTTTGGCAATGTTCTGGGTGTTTTGGGTTGTCCATAGAGGAAACAGATGCTCAAAAGTGCTCATACAGGAAAACCAGGTGCTGATACTGTTTATGAAACCAGATGGTTATGCAACAAGCCTTGTAAAACTGGCAGAAAAGAGAAACAAGGTTTTTTCTGAGGTTAGTTTTTGCACCTGCTGTGGTTTTGAGCTGTTTAAAATTAACAGCAGAACTAAGAGTGATACTATGAATCAATGCTGAGTGCTTTTGGCTTTTGTAGATTAGAAAGTTGATTGTCACTCAGAAAGTAGTGGGGATTTTGAGTGATGTTCATTAAGCTTGAGTTTCTATTGTAAATAATGTACTTGATGAACTCTGCTCGAAACTCAAGTCCTTAACAAACGTACTTGATCAAATTAATAGCTGAATGAGTTCACACGCGTATCTGTTGTGCTGTGTTTTATCTTGCAGAGGTTGTTTTGTATATGCGTGAAAGACGAGACATCTGAACAAGGTGTCCGCATCAAACTAAATTAAAGTGATTTTATATGAATAGAAATCATGGTAAATTCTAGGAAAGTGTCTACTTTTAATGTTTCAAATAACTTTTGTGAAAATAAAAAGTCAAACTATATGTCAGTTCCATCGTCATTCAGTGTAACATAGTTATGTAAAAATGAATGAACATACTACATAAGGCATATTCTGGCCTATATTTAAAAAATATATCAAAGATAAAGTGATTATACAAAATGTTATTATATTTCTCATGCTTGAAATCTTTTTGCTAACAAATAGGTAAAACCTAGAGGTTTGAAGGATAGTGGCATCGGTTGGTAAAGATTTAAAATGACCGTTAATTCGTTTTTGGGGGCTGCATTGTAATTCTTAGTCTTTTAATGATTCTTGTTGTAAATATGCCTGACAAAATCTTTAGTATATGAACTATTGTTACACTCAATGGCATTTTAGTGGGTGTCGTCTGTAAATCATGGTAAAAAAAATGAGTCTTTATTTTTTGCTCAGAATTTCTTTTTTATTAAACCGGATACATTCTAATGTACATTTTTTTTTTATTTTATTTTTATTGTTTTGATGCTTGAAAATGATTGTCTATATATATTATTTTCTTTTTATAACAAAATAAACTATTACTTTTATTAAGGATGCATTAAATTGATCAAAAGTGACAGTAAAGCCATTTGTAATGTTACAAAAGATTTGTTTTCTGTTTTCAACATTGATAATAATAATTTTTTTTACTTAAAGCCTTTATGTATAATTCATTATAAAGGGGTTTTAAAAGGCATATAATGCATTATAATTATTCCTAATGTGTATTGTAATGCATTATATCTTATTGTAATAATTAATAATAATTATTACCAAATTTAAAATGCATAGAGTAACAATGAATTGATAAGCGTTATAATAATTAAGTATTAACTGTTTAACTGGTTACAATTACTCATGAGATTGTACAATGAATTATAAGGTGTATTACAAGGCATAATTAATTAATTAAAACTACTTTTATAATGCATTATACATAAATGTTTTAACTTTAAGTAAAGAGTTACCAATGTTTCTTGGGGCCCAAATCTGAATATTGGAAAGATTTCTTAAGGATCACGTGACTGAAATAATGGCTGCTTAAAATTCAGCTTTGCCATTACATGAGTGAATAATATAGAAAACAGTTATTTAAAACTGTAATAGTATTCTACCGGATTAGTTTACGGTATTATTGATCAAATAAATGAACATAAGAGAATATTTTTGTGAAAATGGACACATCTGAACCCACAACCTTTTGGTTTCCAACCAAACTAGCAACAGATAAAAAAATCCAAAAATATCCAGAAGGATGTAAATACAGCACTAAAAACTTATGTTTCAAATAATCTTAGAACTTTTGTGTTGGGATTTTATTTCCTACATCCACTGGTTGACAAAATGACCGGAGCAATAGTTCATATACTAAAAGTCAAATCCTTTTATACAACTTCTGTAATATTCTCTATCTGTCTGAATTTTCTATTATGAGGAACTGAGAACATTAACATGCTTGTTCATTCAGGTGTCTATTGTTTGTTGCAGAGCTGACGTTCTGGTTTTATGTGAAGGAGCACCTCAACCATCATGAGTTGCAGCGCTTCTACTCTCTGCGGAATATCACATCTGAGCAGGGCCGGGGCCGGGCATGGCTTCGTTGTGCTCTGAACGAACACTCGCTAGAGCGCTATCTTCACATGCTTCTGGCAGACCATACCCGCCTTAGGTGCAGACACCCATGATTCACTGTTGTGGATGTCTTCTGTTTGCGTGTCTTTTATTGTTGTTTTCTCTACATATCAGTGAGACTCTTTTAACTTATTGAAGGTTCTTTGCTAAATTCTTTAATATGCCCCTTATTTAGTGCCTTCTATGAAGACTGGGCTTTTGTTCTGGATGAGGAGAGAGCCAGTATGCTGCCCACCATGGCTGCAGGTAATATTTAAATGAGATATTTGCCAATTGCTGTCTTGTAGTCATATCATAATGTGTAGCTATGCATCCTTTCCTGTGCAAGTCTGAATTCAGTTTGTGTCAACAGGGCTCAACTCCATACTGTTTGCCATCAACATCGACAACACGGACCTAAATGGCCAGGTCCGCGGGGGGTCGTCTGTGTCCGACTTGCTTAAGGAGTCCACACAGGGCATGAGCAGTTTGTGGAAAGAGTCTACTCAAGGTGTCAGCACTCTTCTGCGGGAAATCGGTACCGCCACCGCGGTGGTTCCTGGTTTCATCCCTCGCTCAGATGCACCATCAGACCCACTGCCTGTCCTGCCCCGCAGCACTTCTGCAGGTACTTGTCACATACCATAACAGAAATCCACATGAACTGTCAGAAATATGTGCAAACATTGTACTTTTAGGAGTACAACTTGTCACTGTGGTAGTAATCCCTGAAGGGACAACTTTGTAACTTCTCTACGCCTAAAAGGTGCATATTTGTATTGTAGAGTAGTAATATGTACCCCTAAGGCCCTGATATACTCACAGCAAAATTATTTTTCGTTCTCTGCTTAGGGGTAAAAAGAAGTTATATCTGAAATACCTGAGCAGCGCTATACTGTTACTGAACATCCCATCGCCACCCACACTGCTAAGAGTGGTGTTTATACATATATGTAAATATGTGCTGTATGCTTTCCTCTAAATAAAAAAATAAACACAAATGACAGCAATGATAAAAGAGCACTTAAGAAAGCATCTGATCATAGCGAAATGGATATGTTTGCATAAGCTCTGCAGTTCGGCACTTAGTCAAATCACGTCATGTTTATTTATATAGCACTTTATACAATATATTCCTTTAAAGCAATTGACTGTACAGTATTAAACATGAAAAGAAAACAGTGTCAGCATTGCTTTCAATTAGAATTAAAGATTCAGTTTCTACTATGAAGCACCTTTCCAGTGTATTCATGTTTTTACTTGCATCTGATCTCGATGGACAGAGCAGAATATTTCTATGTCAAAGGAAGAGGAGCCTCAAAGCACACTTACCTATTACATTATCCTCAGGAATAAAAGGTGTTTACTAATCAGAGCAAACCTTTCAGGAAAGTTTGATTGTAACAAGCTTTTTAGGACTCCCAAAACAAACTCCAAATTAACTTCTTTTGTTAGAAATTATTCCACAACAGTTTATTTTCCGATTTCGTTTTTCGATCAGGGCCCAAGGTTAAATACAGTACAAAGATGTCCCTTTAAAGGCATTGCCCCACTTACAGGTTGTTGTACCCCTAAAAGTATTTTTTTTCTGAATGTGTTTATTTCCTGTTTTTTCTCCTTTTCCACTAATAAATGTTGTCGTAGTGTTATATTGCAATTGATAATTGAGATTTAGGCATCATTGGGATTTAGTCACGCTCATATGTGACCCTGGACCACAAAAGTCGCTGGGGTAAATTTGTAGTAATAGCCAAAAATACATTGTATAGGTCAAAATTATAGATTTTTCTTTTATGCCAAAAATCATTAGGACATTAAGTAAAGATAATGTTCCATGAAGATATTTAGTAAATTTCCTACTGTAAATATATCAAAATGTAGTTTTTGTTTAGTAATATGCATTGCTAAAAACTTAATTTGAACAACTTTAAAGGCAATTTCCTCAATATTTAGATTTTTTTTTCACCCTGATTCCAGATTTTCAAATAGCTGTGTCTCGGCCAAATATTGTCCTATCATAACAAACCATACATCAATGGAAAGCTTATTTATGCTTTCAGATGATGTATAAATCTCAGCTTTGAAAAATTGCTCTTTATGACTGGTTTTGTGGTCCAGGCTCGCATATTATTCTTTTTACTTGCATTTTAGATTCCGGTTTAAGAAAAGAGCGCAGACGTAAAAAGAAGATCACTAACATCATCTCCTTTGATGATGACTTGGACGTGGGTGCAGAAGATGAGGAAGAGGCTGGTGAGGACATTGTGAGGAGTCTCAGGAAGAGTACGGTGGGTCATGTGAGTTCTGAGGAGGCTCTGGACCCTCCGGACTCCATCTCTCCTGGTTCATAACAGTCTGACTGAACCTGGGATCGTGAGCTGGGCTGAAACACCCCCACAGAATGGAGTACTGCCTGATACCAAGAGCATTGACAATGAGGAGGAGGAAGAGGATGATATTTATGGAAAGAGTAGGCCGGAGCCTCCAGAAGAGGATCCTGGGAATGGGGAGCAGTGAGTTTACTTGACATTTTGCTTTATCTGTTGCGTTAAAGGGATAGTTCACCCAAACATGAAAATTCTGTTATTATTTACTCACCCACAAGTAGTTCCAAACCTGTATGAATGTCTTTGTTCTGCTGAACACAAATGAAGATATTCTGAAGAATGTGGGAAACAGAGCAGTTCTGGGGCACCATTGACTTCCATAGTATTTGTTTTTCCTACTATGGAAGTCAATGGTGCCCCAAAACAGCCTGATTACAAACTTCCTTCAAAATATCTTCCTTTGTGTTCGGCAGAACAAAGATATTAATACAGGTTTGGAACTACTTGAGGGTGAGTAAACGATGACAGAATTTTCATTTTTGGGTGAAATATCCCTTTAATCAACACCAGAAAGTTGTGAGACTTGAGTTGAATTGACTTGAATTGACAATTAAAATTAGCATTAACAAACTATTAACTTTATAATAAAGCTTGTTACACATCACATGTAAACTAATGTTCAAAAGTTTGGGGTCAGTACGTTTTTTTTAAGAAGTTAATATTTAATAGTTAATATTAACATTTAAGAAGTTAAAATCATGGTATGACAGTTTCCACAAAAATATTAAGTAGCACAACTGTTCCCCACTGTTTTCACCAATACCAGCATATTAGGATGATTTCTGAAGGATCGTGTGACATTGAAGATCGAAGCAATGGCTGATTCAAATTCAGCTTTGCTGTCACAGGAATAAATTACATTTTTAAGAGACGTTAAATAGAACATTAATTTTAAACGGTTATTGCATTAAGATAATATTTCTCAATATCAGTGTTTTACTGTATTTCTGAACAAATAAATGCAGCCTTGTTGAGCATAAGAGACTTCTTTTAAAAACATTTAAAAATCTTAGCCACCCCAAACTTTTGAATGATAGCGTATTTACTATAGTAGTAACCTATGCATACTGTAATTACAAGCAAATAGCATAAACCAAACCCTATCGTAAGTACATGTTATTAATTAATATTACTTATAATCTACTTGTTTAATTAGATTGAAACAAAGACATATTAACATAAAGTGTGACCATAACATTTTGTTCTGCCTAGGATGGTTGTGGGGAGTTTATCCAGTGTTTCCACATGGAGTCCAAGGCAAATCATCACTGACAATGACAACTCACCCATTCTCATACCTCTGGCCGCCAGTGAGCCCTTCACACAACAAGGTCAGACTCTGTCCTCATTCAGGGACATCATGCTATGCTTTCACAATCTTGTCCACATAGATGTGGCAGGCTTTTTATGTCTTCGGATTTTCCAAATTTGAAAATGTACTTAAAACATAGCACTATGTAATTGAGTGTGTTATGTGTAAGTAGGTCCTGGCATAGAGAAATTAGCTATTTTTGTGCTTACAGCTGGCAGATCAGTTGAGAATGTTGGATCTTATGGACAGAAGGAGAGCTCAAGCCCAACAGCTGACAGTGAAAACCAAAGCCAACTCCAGTTTAGGTATCTGAAACAAAAGAACACATTTTTGTAAGATTTCTATTAGTAACATTTCTTCTTTGAAGACTGATGCTTATAGTCTGTATTAACTTTTGCTGTCTCAGCATGGAGTCAGACTTGCCAGCACAGCTTGCGCCTGTGACCAGTGTTTTGCCGACCCCTGGCCTTCCCGAATCCATGACCGTTGGTGAGTTGACCTACGATAAACCCTGTCATTTCCAGAGATCTTCCTTGGGTCTTAAGCTCTCATTAATTTGAACAAAAACAAAGACCAATTTAAAGGGATAGTTCACCCAAAAATGGTAATGATAATTCTGTATTTTTTTTACTCGTTTATTTACCTCGTTGTTTTTCTATGAAACACAAATTGAAGATTTGTTCACACAGCTCTTTTCAATACAATGGCCAAGCTATAAAAACTGTTTAAAAGTTAAATATCAGTAAGATTTATTTTTATTAGAAAAATGAATAATCAGCTAAATATTTGTATTTGCAAGTGATCAAAAGTGAGAGTAGACAATCATTTACATGGTAACAAAACATTGCTGTTAATAAATGCTGTTTTTTTACTTTCTATTCCTCAAAGATTCCTGAAAAAAAGTATCATTGTTTCCACAAACATGTTAAGTAGCACAACTGTTTTCAACATTGATAATAATAAGAAATGTTTATTGAGCAGCACTTCAAATCAGCAAACTAGATTTCTGAAGACTCGTGTGACACTGAAGACTGTAATAGCTAATGAAGCTTTGCTATCACAGAAATACATTTCATTTTTAGATATATTAAAATAGAAAAGTTATTTTAAAAATCTGCATTTTTATTTTATAATATTGTTTTACTGTATTTTTGATCAAATATTTGCAACCTTGGTGAGAGCATAAGAAATCTTTCAAAAGCATTAAAAACGTATCGACCTCAAATGTTTTAGTAGTTTATTTAAAAAGTCTTAAGAAGCCATATAAGTTTTGTTGCAGTTTGACAGCCTGTGGTCACTATGAACTTTGTTGTTGTATGAATAAAGCTGGATGATTCTTCAAAAATAATATTTTTTTGTTCCACAGAAAAAAATATAGCAGACTGTTTTGGAACAACATGAAGGCGAATAAGTACTGATAGAATCATTATTTTAAATATGTGTAATGACAACTTTCATTTTTGAGCGAACGGTTCCTTTGAAACTACACTTTTTGTGTATTTGAGCTTCATCTAAAGCTTTTAGGTCTTTGAGGATTTGGGCTGTGGACAGATGGCATCATTGAGGTAATTTGCCTTGACTACAGCTCTGCTGTCTAGTGGTTTGGTGCAGATGTGAGGCCGTTTTAATCATCGTTTAAATATTGGCCATAAGACTTTGCCTTTGAAACTGGAAATGATGAGGGTGATCTAACAACTTACTGTTTTGTGCTGATGAGGCGTTCTATGCTTGTAGGGGCAGACATCATTTTGGACTTTAATAGGATTTCTATTCTGTTGATTCACCTCCTGCATACTTCCTCTTTCCAGATGAGGGCACTGTTGTTTCAGTGTGAAATACTTTCACGTTATTCATCTTTTTCTCTCTGTCTTTTGTCTGGACACAACTCTGAGATGGGGCTGGAGGTGACTGATCCAGTTATACTTCAGCTTTCAAAAATAAAAAGGAGAAAAGATGAAAGCAAGAAAATGCAGGGTGCCCAAATCTGCTTGTGCTCTCAGACATGAGTAAAATTCAATTTCAGATCAAACATGGCTTTCTCAGTATGCCTTAATAACCGATTAACCACTATGTAATTATGGATACAACGAACATTACCTTTAAGGCATGAAAATGCTATTTTCTCCTTAGTTTTTTTTTATGAGCTATAAAGTATACTTTTTGACCTGAATCATTATATTTATGTTCATTAATGTACTGTATTCATGTGCTAAAATAATTCAGGGTTAGTTAACATTATAGTTTTATTATGCAGAAACAACTATAAGTAAGCCATTCCTAAAAGGATACTCCACATAAAAATGATAATTCGGTTGTCATTTCTAGTTTTCTAGTTTTTCTTCTGCTAAACACAAAAGAAGAAGAATAGTTTTTTTGTCCAGTCAATGGAAGTCAATTGTTACCAAAATGGTTTGGTTACCAGCAGTCTGAAAAATGTCATGGTTTAATTTCCACTCTAGATAGAAAGTCATACAGGATTGTAATGACATGAGGATGAGTAAATAATGATAGAATAATTTTTTTTTTGGGCTGTACCATTGTTAATTTCCCAAAACATATTTGACGATATGGAAACATTGACTTTAATTGATTGCAATACTTTTTTGCTTGTCACTAGTGGTGTACTGATAGTATCATGCTATGATGTATCGTGGTACAAAATGTAAAATTTATCCTGATAATGCAGAATGTCTGATTTCACCAGTAAATTATAATAAATATTTAATATGGCAGCTTATAATAATATAATTATATTTTAAGAATAATAAAACTAATATTTTAAACAGGGTTGCAAAGGGGCAGATCATTTCCGGTAACATTTCTGGAATGTTTCCAAAAACTCCTGGAAAGTTTGCACCGGAAATTTTCTGCATCTTTGCAACACTAATTTTCAGTTATGCAGAATCATGATTTTTTTTATTTTGGTGTTACCCTGAGCATTGGGCACCAGGACCAAGACCATGCCTGTTCAGGTCCACTCATGGATACCAATTTAATAATTTTTATAAACAGCACTCTCTGTAAACTTTATATGTCTTAGAAATAGTAGTAATAATAGCAATAAACCCTTCCCATTTTTTTTGCTTTTTGTTTAAAGTATCATTAGAAGTAACTAGGGCTGTGACGGTATGGATTTTGGAAGAAGCAACAAATATCGCGGTTTGGCGGTTAATCGCACGAACATCCCCCCCACCCAAAAGAAAAATGACAGGCTCTAGACTGCGACCATTTTTTGAGAGTGTGCAAGTAAAAATCTGACGTGGTCGCAATTGTGCGAATGCATGGTCTGCGCTCCTCCAAAGCATCTGCTTCATACAGCGTGCGCTGCAGAGCCGGCACATTGTAGCAGGAATCAGTTTTCACTGATCACGTGAAGAGAGGCGATTTCAGCACTAGCGCTTCGTGGCGGGTAGAGCCTATACTCACTGCATCAGCACAAGCGCACGTGCGCGCAGCGGACTGAGCGCAACGGAAGATTTGGTTTTCAAACTAAAGTAAAAGACCACTTCTTAAACCAGAGAAGGTGACAAATAATACTGATGAAAAATAACGAGTTGAATGTTGAACACTTTCATTACCATATAGTTATAAACTATGATAAAAGTTCATCAGCATGCATTGATTAATCAAATGTTGTCTCAAAAAAAGTAAGTGCGACCAAATTATGTGCTCGTGCGACCAACTGAGAAAGTTAGTCGCAAAAGTGCGACCAGTGGGAAGAAGAGTCTAGAGCCCTGAATGACTTTTGATCAAGAACGCATGCAGCTTGTAAATGAACATGGAAATGTATAATAATAAAGTAGTCTTCTTTATTATTAAAACAGCAAATTATATTAACAATAATAACAACATTTCTATAACTTTTTTTTCCTTATCTTCTGAGTTTAATAGGAATTATGGAACAGTCTTTGTCATCGTTTGTAACCCGTTCTTTGTACAACAAATTATTAAAAGAATAACAACCTGAGCAAGCTGCAGAAACAACAAGCCGAGCTCAACATGCCCCATGCTTAGTTCTGGTGAGTTGTGCGAAACTTCGATTGTTATTTCTTTAGACATTGTTTTTCGGGGAACAGTCCGTGGATATAAACACACTTGTCCAAACTCAACTTGTTGAAAAATGTGTTTGTTGAAACACATCGTTTGTAACAGCAAATTAGGATGTCATTCATATTATTTAACTATTAATTAGGCTACATTTATAATAACAACCTTTTTAAAGTGCAACATAAAAGAGGCTTTTTTTCTGATTTGGGTTTTTCAAAGTGCAACATAAAAAGGGAAAATCAGGCTAGCCTGTCTGTACAAGTGTTCGGCTGTTGTACAACTACTGGGCGGCTTAAGTGAAACTGTTTTAGTCCCTCTCCCGCGAGGTTATATTCCGCATCTTCACCCCGCTCCCGCTATAAATGCACTCTTTGTTCATCCGCTGTCCGCAGAATAATTGTCTTCCTGACCCGACCGTTCCCGCTAAATATAGATCTCATATCCAGTCTCTCACATTTAAATGTCCACTACTGAAAGAGAGAGAGAGATAACAAATACAAATGTAGTCTGCACAAAATGTATTTTATTGTAGGCTATTTATTTTATCCGTCTTGTCCAGAATCAAATTCGATTTACATTTTGCTGTCAACACAATAGGAATGGCATATTTGTTATTTTTATTCGTCTTGTCAAAATACAAAATTAGTTTAACCTTTTGCTGTCAACACAGTAGGAAAAGTGTCGCAGAGGAAAAAAAAGACATCTGTCATTTAAATTTATATGCAGAATATGAACAAAACCGTTGGCTTAGAGACATTGCAAAACAAATCACTTTCTTGAAACTGATAAATTTAATATCCCTGAGAAGAATGTCCCGAGTCAGACTTGCCTGATGTGGGTTTCTTAGCAGTAAACTGACCATTTTCCAGTCCAAGTTGAACGTCCTTCAAGGACAGCGCATCCACACTTTGCTTTGCCATCCTTATTCTGCTCTGTCACTCATCGACAGCCTTCCTGTTCTGTCTGAGGGCCGTTATGCACATGCTGCGCAAAATACATGACACTAGCCATGTCTGTGCGTGCAGCGCGTGAGCGATAAGAAAGAGTAAAGCGCAGATATGCTGTTCTGAATGGACGTCGGGAACGGGATATTGTTAGACCGCCCACTCCCGTTAAAATTACATCTGATTTGCCGACCATTACTGTGTTTCTGAATTTAATCCCGCATTGCAAAAAATTTGGTCGGGTCCCGCGGAATGCAGACCTCTAGCTTCCTCCTGCAAATACCTTGCAAAAAAAGTGCGGTGATGACCTCAACACCGCGGTCGCCATCTCATTACCGCGGTAATGCGGTTATCATCAGAGCCCTAGAAGTAACCCTTTTGTGAGATTAGGATCGAATGAGATCAGTATGTGTATCGAACCGAATGGTGTCATGAGTGTATAGTTACACTCTTACTTGTAACACAAAGCTGCAGGTTCAATCCCAAGTAGGGTGACCCCATTGCGCTTTTAAGCAGACACTTAATCCCAGGTTACTCCAGAGGGAATCTCCATGCAGATAATGCACCGCAAATAGCCTTTGATGAAAAGCCTGTGCTAAATGTGAACCGTGCCAGGTGTCTCAGACTGCTGTCTGTGAACCTTGCTTTCTGGGAAGGAAGTCAAAGCTTCGCCTCCTGTACTTGCCTGCTTCCTCTAAGGATTACAAACATACTTGGACCACCTCGCCCTGGAGCGTTTCTCCTCCTCCAGATGAGGGGCTCTGGGAGAGGGAATGGGCTCTTCCGCAAGAATTCTCCTCCAGCTCCTTCTCCGGCACACACACTTCTTTGCTGCTGTGTAGCGTTACCTGACAAGTGCATAGTGCAGAACATATTTACAATCCCTTGTGTGGGTGAAAAACAGCCATAGCAACAGATTTATTTAGTAAAATTTCTGTATAAAATTCCTGTTCCTTTAATGTGAAACAGTGTCCAATAAGCACACAGGACAAAGTATTTATTAGAAAACGTGTACACGACGCTCTAAAATAATTGATTTGGATTGTTCCGTTACGGCAGTCAGTGATGGGCTGGGTGATACATTGAATATTTGCATATTATCTCCGTATCTTTGCTGACTATTTAAAATAAGGGAATCCTGTGAATTTCATGATGATGTTAAATGTTGCGCTTATAAAGACAGTAAGCCAGTTTCAGTTTTTTAGTTTCGCATGCATGACAAATACAGAAGCATTTGAAAGCAGCTGATAGGCAGTGCGTAATATTAGAGTCCCTTTAAAGCAAGTCATTTCAATCTGACCAGCTTTGAAATGCATCTCGGATGGCTATTTCAGACATGCAAGTACAGCTCCTATCTTTTTGAATAGGGAAATATCAAATTCTGCAAAGCTGTTGACCAGAGCGTCTAACAGCAGCTTCAGTGATGCGATGACTTTACCAAATAACGATTGACTCTTTTATTCAGAAGGTGGTACTATTCCACCATATTGCCCCTTAAACTTTCTCCCATTCATATGTAATATGATTGCAGCAACTTAATGTTAGCAATAGTGCCTATTTTAATGAGCATTCTGTTAAGGGCCTCAAAGATTTCAGTTTACAGTGTTTTTTTGCAGCATTGAGCACTGTAGACAATCATATATGTTGAGTGCATTGAGTGTTTGTTAGTCACAATCCCCTCAATCTCCAGCTACAGCTTATAGAATGAATTCTGCACATTCACAGATTGTTTCATGATAACCAACAAAGTGTATATATGATGTAAATAAGAGATTAATTGTGCAGTGTAAACAGCTTTTTTGATTATAACTGGAATTTTCTCAAGAGGGTGTAATTCCGTGAGAGACTGAAGTGATGGACTGCTTCATTGATTTATAAAACGCATGCTCTTTGTTCTCTTTTGGAGAACAATTTTAACCATTCACTAAAAGCTGCAAAGTTTTGGGAGTATGTAAATCCGTACCTATATCTGAAATCGCAGGGATTGACAAAGTGATAACCATAGCAACGGATGACAAAAAATATGATATGTCAATATGTCTGTAAATTAAGTTTAAAAGTGCAAATCAAAAGAAATGTCACTGGTTCTGTTTACTGTAATATGCTTCTTTATTCATTTTATTACTAACTTGAACACTTGAGCTCTTTTAGCAGTGTTTACTTAAAGCTGCAGTCTGTTAGTCTTTTTTTGGTTAAAAATGAGCATGTACATAACCAGCCAGTGTTCAAAACTATGAGGCGGATCATTTCTAGCCTTTTCTCAAAGCAGTTGGAATAATAAAACTTATCATTTTGATGGCGGATTGTAGTCCAGAAAGGTCCAAATGACAATCATCAGTGACAATGATTCAATCAACTGGAGATTCACCTGTAGTCACACAAGATTTGTATTTCAAAGAGAACCAGTTCTAAGTAAGGAATATTTGACAACAGCCCGTTGAATTATTAAAAAATGATGCACACCTGAGGTGGTGATGTGGCCACGATGCACGGTATGATGTTTTATGAGCTAAGCGATCGTTAGATTTAATCACCAATGGTAGCATGATTTATTCTAATGCTTTTTTCTCTGTTGGTCAGAACATTTTACTTACTTTTTCCTGGTAACATTTTTTAAATGCATCTTATTTGGGTCATACAACCAAGACATAGAATCTGTGCATCCGAAGTACTGTATCCACACCGGTGCAGTAACTGACAACTACACATACTCCTCAAAACATTAGATTCATCTGCAGTGAGGAGCCATGCAAGTGCACAACCCAAGCAAATATGATGATTCCACAAAAAACTGCAATTACAGGTTTCAAACATAGATTTAAATGTTTAAATAAAAATATATAAACTATTAAAAAAAAATATAATTATTTTTTTTTATTTTTTTTTAAAAAGTTAAATGTTCCCAATAGTTTTGTACCCCAATAGTACCAAAGAAATTGGTACAAATAACTGTGTTTACTGGTATTGGTCCCAACTACTGAAATTTTGGTATTGTGAAAACACTGCACATGACCCCAAATTGAGCATAACGCTTTGTTCAATGATACAGATGCTGAGATTGCCATCTCCTTTAATAGCGTGCTTTGGCTCCAGCGGGAAATTAAATCGTACCATTTCAGTCAGCACCCTTATTCACTTTCTTTTTCAACTGTTTGAATTATTTATTTACATATTTCTTTATTGATACATTTGTATGGTAAATATTATTATGATTAATATTATTATTTTGGAGTTTATTACTGAATTGATGTTTTTTGCCTTTGGGTTTATTTCTTTCTCAAGGGTTGAAGTTATAATTTGTTAAGAGTTGTAATTTCAAAATTTCAGGAGTTGCGTTTTGCTTCAGGATGGTGTCTTTAATTTATTTATTCATTTGGGACAATATTTTGCATGCCTTCCCCTGTATGTTTTTTTGTAATCTAATTTTTTATCCCTTTTTCAACAACTCATGTCCTCCGTGTATAACTTGGCCAGATTTATTACAGTAACCAGACTGAAAAAAAGACTGAAAAAAACAAATGTTGTAACCATTTTCTGGAATTAGTTTTTGAAAGGGACATTGCACATAAGTGAAGCGGTTTCTGATCACGCCTATGGCTGCCAAATTGATCTCTGGTGGTCTGATAAGCTTTTTCTCTTAGAGAGAGACAGTAATTGAGCTATATCACTGTTCAAAGATACCGATGTTATTCTTCAAGAAAATAACAAAGACATCTTTGACTTTCTTTTGCTGAAAGTACTTTAAGCTTGTTAAATGTGGATCAGACCAGCCAGGTTGATATAGATGGCTTCGTCCAAGCCTGCGGCTCCTCTGCGATTCATTAAATGATAATGTACTGATAGGAGCGTTCAGACTTTGTCTTTCGGAGCAGTGTTGTTGGGGTTATCTAGGTTACCCAGTGCCAGGTTATCCAGCTTTCAGAGTGCAACAACAAAGAAACTGACTCTCTTACCTTTTCTTTCACCATTCTGGATTTAGACCGTACTGAGTGTTGCCGTTTTTTCCATAGTGTTTTGAAGTGCTATAATAATGCTTCCCAGTCAGAGCTTTATGTTTCACTCGGATTATTCACAGGCTAATGTGTTTTGAGACTAAATCTGCAGAGGCTCCCCTTACGGCTGTGTTATAAATGCCTTACCTTTTCACGTCACCTTCATTTTAAAGAAATTAATGTCGGGCTGGTATTTTAAGCCTCGTATAGTTCTCTTTATTAGTTCTGTGGTGCTACACAAATGAAAATGTCAGCGTTATAAAACAGTAACCCTTATTGAAAGAATGAGTATCTGTACTACACCTGAAGACAGGTGTGGGACATTAAATCCCACCGAGATATTGAGTCTTATTGTTCAGAAGTCATATTTTTTTCTGAGTCGGGTGAGGATAAAAGCCATTGTTCATTTTGAGTAGGGTTTGATACCCTTATAACATTGATTTTTTTTTATTTCTCCTTAGCTGAACTGCGGCAAGCCATTGTGGCCATGATGAACAGGAAAGATGAACTCACCGAGCAGAACACGTAAGATTTTACTGCTGACAGACAGTTTTCGTTCAGGAAATACGATCCTAACAAATTTGTGTGGAAATCTGTCAAAAATAATTATTTTAGGTCGGAATGATTTTAACAATTTTCAGAAATTCGTTCTGATGATTGTGGCTTATCCTGCCTTGGCGTTGACTTGGGTATCCAACATAACTGGTGTTCAAATCCTTGCACTAAACACTGCTATTATAATAATTATTCATGTATTTTTTTATTTAAGTTTACTTTTAATTAGTTGATAACAATATTTTTATGTAATACAGGTACATCTAAAAAAAATTGAATGTCATGAAAAAGGTCAATATTTTTTGTCACTCATTTCACAAAATAAACCCATATATTATATAGATTCATTACACACGGAGTGAGATATTTCAAGCCTTTATTTCTTGAAATGTTGATGATTATGGCTTACAGATAATGAAAACCCAAAATTCAGTGTCTCAGAAATCGATTTTTTTAAGATCGATAAAAAAGGATATTTTAAACAGAAATGTCAGGCTTCTGAAAAGTATGTTCATTTCTATGCACTCAATACTTGGTAGGGGCTCTTTTTGCATGAATTACTGCATCAATGCGGCGTGGCATGGAGGCAATCAGCCTGTGGCACTGCTCAGGTTGCTTTGATAGCGCCATTCAGGTCATCTGCATTGTAGGGTCTGGTGTCTCTCATCTTCCTCTTGACAATACTCCATAGATTATCTACGGGGTTCAGGTCAGTCAAGTTTGCTGGCCAATCAAGCACAGTAACACCATGGTCATTGAACCAGCTTTTGGTACCTTTGGCAGTGTGGCAGGTGCCAAGTCCTGATGGAAAATGAAAACAGCATCTCCATAAAGCTTGTCAGCTGAAGGAAGCGTGAAGTGCTCTAAAATCTCCTGGTAGATGGCTGCGTTGACTGTGGACTTCAGAAAACACAGTGGACCAACACCAGCAGATGACATGGCAGCCCAAATCATCACTGACTGTGGAAACTTCACACTGGACTTCAAGCAACATGGATTCTGTTCCTCTCCACTCTTCCTCCAGACTCTGGGACCTTGATTTCCAAATTAAATGCAAAATTTACTTTCATCTGAAAAGAGGACTTTGGACCACTGAGCAACAGTCCAGTTCTTTTTCTCCTTAGCCCAGGTTTCTGACGATGCTTCTGTTTCAGAAGTGGCTTGGTAGCCCTTTTCCTGAAGATATCTGAACGTGGTGACTCTTGATGCACTGACTTCAGCTTCAGTTCACTCCTTGTGAAGCTCTCCCAAGTGTTTGAATTGGCTTTGCTTGGCAGTATTCTCAAGCTTGCGGTCATCCCTGTTGCTTGTGCACATTTTCTTACCGAAATGTCTTCCTTCCAGTCAACTTTGCATTTAATATGCTTTGATACAGCACTCTGTAAACATCCACCCCATTCAGTAATGGCCCTCTGTGACTTACCCTCTTTGTGGAGGGTGTCAATGATCGTCTTCTGGACCATTGCCAAGTCAGCAGTGTTCCCCATTATTGAGGTTTCAAAGAACAAGAGATACCCAGAATTTATACTGTATGGATGGTCATTTATTGAAACTCAAATGTAAATATTCTAATATTTTGGGATACTGATTTTTGACTTTCATTAGCTGTTAGCTCTAATCAACAAAATTAAAACAAAAAACTTTTGAAGTGTTTTACTTTTCATGTAATTAATCTAAAATATATAAAAGTTTCCCTTTTTGAAATAAGTTACAAGAAAAAATGAACCTTTTCACCATATTCTAATTTTTTTAGATATACTTGTACGTATTGCTGAAGTATTATATATTTTAATGTTATTGTGTATATTTTTTACTATATTCAACCAATACAAAAAATTGCAAACTACAAATAGAAAATAATTTGCATTGTGACCTAAAATTATAATGTTCAGATTTCACTGAACCATTTATTTGACCATTTATTGACAAAAACAAAACCAAACCCTTGAGTTTCAGTGAGCGTCAGGCCTTTGTTGTACTCTATTTGTGAAAAGTACCATGATGTGCACATTCAATAATGTGCAGCTGGGTAATTATCTTGTGCTCTTGTAGTCATTAAAGACAGCTAAGTAAAAGTGGGTCAGGTGTGTGTGTGTCTTACTGTTGTTCTACTCTTTGGCACAGGTCTCTGCGCAGTCTCCTGGATGGAGAGATGGAGCACTCGGCTGGGCTCAGGCAGGAGGTGGACAGCTTGAAGAAGAAACTGGCTGAACTAGAGGAGAGACATGCAGCCAAAGTCCAAGCTCTCATGAGGTAAAGTCACTAGAGACTAACTGAACAGTAACTGAACAGTAATCTGACATAGGCCAAATATCAGCCTAAACTCTAGTCCACATTGCATTTTAAGCCAAACACCACCTACTTAGACAGACAGCAGCTATCTGACCTACATGTGAAGCACTGTAGTTTTTTTAGTTGAGGGGTGAGAAAGTCTGAAATTGGTGATACCACAGTAATAGACCCTAGCTGCTTCAAATAACTGTTCAGCAGTCTAAGTAAATGTTGCACAATAATAGCAAAGAAATAAAAAAAAGGTGTTTATTTTAAGGCCAGATTTTCCATCAGACCAAATGTAGCCTATTTCCTTCATGGACGTTTTTTTCAGTTATCTCATTAACTTGCTACTTGAAACAAAACATTCATACATTCGATTGCACTAAATTCATAGACTTGAGCTTTGAGGTTGACAAACAGTATATGAGGACATTTGTCACTCAATTTTTTAATTTTCAGTGATCCCAATGAGAGAGATACCAGTTAGAGTCTATAACAAGTTTAAATTTCTTGGAGTCAAAATCAGTTTTCATCAAAAAATGGCTTTAAATCGGTGCATGCAGAGTTTCAACCGCAAAACTTGTGTTTTGGAGACTAGATTCATAAATAAACCTTATACTTACTACAGGCTAATAGCACAAACATAGAGTAAATCTACTCCTTTCAAAAACGAAAGTAACATTATCCTCTGGGTCAGGATGTCTGGTAAATGATAACTGCTATGTTCATTATTACATCCAACTACAAAACACCTCAATCGCTTAATCGGAGACATTCTTGTCTTCCCCTGCACCGTAGCCAGCCTGACACAATGGGTGACAGCTCGGTGCTCACTCAGGGCGGGTCTAAGGTAAGACGGTCTTGACAATCAACTATCGTGGGAGCGGCCTGTGCAGAAACTATGTCATTCTGACAGGAATCTCAGAGCAGCCTGATTTGAGAAAGAGTATTTTAAAATGGGGATTTAAAAAACACTGGGTGGATTTTTATCATTATAGGATGGATGTGTACACACACTTTCTCACACACGTTTATGTTCAAACAACATGTAAAGGGAATTTTGCATCCGATGACCCCTTTAAACACCTATGGTGAAAATCAATGTCAGAAGAGGTCTGTTGCTGAGACTAAGAATGATATGTTAACAATGTTGCAGTTATTCACTATGTGATAATCAGAAACCATTAAGCATTATCACTTTGTGTATTCACTTCAAGTATAAGCGTCATCAAATTGATTACCACTACTTAAGTAAAACATGTTTTTCTAACATATTGTTGCTTCCTGTCTCAGATTCTTGCAAACTCAAATGTTAGGAGTCCAGTCAGTTGTTCTGTCTCAAACCTAATCTGTCCCAGTCAATAGAGACTAAAAATAAGGTGTGGAAATGCTTGGTGCGGCTGTGCGCTCAGAGGAAGCACCTGAGAGCCGTGCTCTTGGGCTTAGCTCCATTGAT
Organism: Ptychobarbus kaznakovi; assembly: GCA_027422405.1. Classification (NCBI taxonomy): domain Eukaryota; kingdom Metazoa; phylum Chordata; class Actinopteri; order Cypriniformes; family Cyprinidae; genus Ptychobarbus; species Ptychobarbus kaznakovi. The sequence goes on along the minus strand of CM049808.1, from coordinate 11,581,334 downwards.
TCAGCCTGACTCAGTGGGCAGTATTTAAGGATCCATACAGCAAGAGGCCAAAATACTCTCCCACTCACACTCAGGCTCCCGTGAACATAAAGCTCTCCCACGCCGTCACATCCAGGTCCAGCCGGACGAGCAGAAACGGACAAAGGGATGGTTGTGGCAGCGTCTGACAGTCAGAATAATACTTCACCGAACGCTGCGGAGCTGCCAGGGTGTTTGTCTTCCTGAAGTGCTGCTGAATTATTGGGAGAGACATTTTGCTTTTGTGAGCATTTCATCAGCTCTAATGTAGTGGTTTCTCGGGGGATAATGTGGGGAGTGAATTATCAAATTAATTTAGCTCAGTATGAGGACAGCGACCGAGAGCAGGAGGCAGGCTTGTCAGTATGACGCTGTGTCAAAGAGAGGATTATGGGGGAGAAAACCACATGCTGGTGACATCTGCACCATGTCTGGATGGTGCAACCCTCCACTTGCTCTTCAACAGCCTGTTTAGACAAACTGACACAGGGTTGGCCTTGTTTACAAGTCAATTTAATAATCTATCTGAAGCCAGCCCTTTTACTGTTGCGTTTAGTCTTGGAGAATGTTCCCTTCTGATTGGCATTGGATTGTATTTGACCTCCGTTTTGGCTCAGTAATCATCACATTTTGTAACACTTAAGATAATAGCAGCTGCTGCATAATGCCGGTGCTGTGTTTGACATTTTATTTACCTGTAGCCTTAGGGAGATGGAAATGGGTTCTGGGAAGGGCATCTAGACTGCTGTCATGCATAGTCATGTCTAGGCACATTTGCAGTGCCTAAGGAGCATCTGTGGATCTCAGCGAAATATATTTTTGTGTTCAGCATGGTTGATTTAAGTTGGTGAGGCTGGCACCACATACCTCTAGAACAGGGATTCCCAAATTACTTATTTAGTAAGGGTTTTATTTTAATATTTTTTATTTTACAATTACTTAGTTGTGTTTTCCCCTCATTTTTAAGATTTAATACAAATTAAAATATTTTTAATTGAATAAGATTATAAAGAACACTTTTATTCAGATGTTAATGATTTATTGTTTTATTGATTTAATGTGTTTATTGTAGTTTAATCTAAAGGTGTCATGTTGTTTATTGGGCAATTTTTAAGATATACTGTGACTTAATTATTAAAATAAATATGATTAAAATTTCTTGATGCGCGGGATGTTTTAATTAAACAATGTTATGCAAATTATGTATATTCTTTAAGATTATAAGTCCTAATTGTTCATATGTGATTTTATAGTTCATGCATCAGGAAGTTAAATAAGCCAAAATTCATAATAAACAATTATTAAATGTAAAGAATACATTATAGAAATAAATGAATTTAAGTTATTGTTCTGTGGAACTTTCTGCTGTGGTCATACAAAAATACATATACAACTAAAATATAATTTTATAGAATACATTATTGAATTTTATGAATGATGGGCATTATGGTTCTGTGGAACTTTGAATTCTGTAACCAGAGAGGTTGTATAGCAAATCCTTTTTATCTCATTCGTTTAATAGTTTTTCTATGATCCAAATTCACTAATGGAGTTACATTTAGGGAATTCATTGAGGAAGAGGTTTTAAAATAAACTTTTCTCTTGTGTGTGTACATCAGTACATGAATGGTGCACATAGCAGAGTGTTTTTGAATAAAAAAAGAATTTGTATTTTAGATAATTTTATCTCAAAGGTGTGTTTGTTAAATGGTTTAATTCAAACTATTGTTACAGTGAGAAAACACTGACCTGGTGTATTAAGAACAGTGACCTTTTTGTGGTATGGATAAATGATTCATACATGCGCATTAATTCTAGACATTTTAGACTAATGCAACTATTACTTTGGAGAGAATGATATTATGTGTCTGTTCAAGGTGGCCCTCATTAAGTAGAGTACTGTATAAGTCCTTCAGAAGGACACCAGCGGTCCCTCTCTTGTGCTGGATGTTAGTCTTTTATTATGAATCCACTAGCATGTGTGCATACTGTGGCTCGCTCTGCAGGGGCAATGGAAAAGATCAATGTGGCACACCTGACTTGCCGAGTCCTCCCCATAGAGAAGCTGTCTCTTATTAACTTTAATTAAATCGCCGCAGAATCGTGCGCAGCTCACCGGTGCGAAAAACGGCCGAGTCCCCTCCTTTGAGAGCCTGCCAGACGCCTTTGGATCTCCTTCATTCTCTCAGTCTATTGAAGGGTATAAAATGGGCAGTGATAAGCGAGTTACAAAAGGTGTCCTCGAGGAATAGGAAGGGATGTTTTTCACAGTAACACAACCTGGATTGATTCTGATTGATTTTCCCAAACCACCAGTAACAAGGCTTGTAAGCAAGCACGCATACATACGCACACACATCTCACTCCCCAGAACAGCCTTATTAAACTTTGTGTAAAGCAGTTCCTGGAATTGAATTCAGTGGGGGGCTTGCTGTGGGAGTCTCTCAGTGGGCTCCTAATGCATACTGCACATACATTCTGAATGTCAGGATAGTGTTGGATGATGTTAGCATATCCTGTTATGCATTATTGTCCAGTGATTCCTAAATGAATTAAATTTGTTTCAGTGTTGCCGTTCTGTTTAATGTTATGGAAGATGTAAGCTGTTATTACAAATAGTGGTGGAGTTTTATTTTAATTAAGGCTGTGAATCAATTAAAAATGTAAAAAGTTTTCTGTGATTTAATAGCAGTTAATCATGTTAAGTGCAGTTAAAGGGACAGTTCAGCAAAAAAAAAAAATTCTGTCGTTAATTACTCACCCTCATGTCATTCCAAAACCATAAGACCTTTGTCCATCTTCGTAACACAAATTAAGATATTTTAGATGAAATCCGAGAGCTTTCAGACCCTGCATAGACAGCCTCGTTTAAGGCCCAGAAAGGTAGTAAGGACATCGATAAAATAGTCCATGTAACATCAGTGGGTCAAATTTACCGTTTACTTTAATCTGCCATCAGATGTTGTTGTCATAATGTGTTGCTATGGGTTGCGCCTTGCTTTGGACTTGACTGACTGGACAGACTGGCATTCTGCCACAGCGAGCTTTATGCTTTCTAACCTTAAAAGGGCGGTTGAATGTTTTTTTTTTCTCTAGGCTTGATTGTGTTTATGGGGTTCAGTCTAGCATAAGTTAATGATTCTTAAAAAAACCATTATTTTTCACATAATTTACCTTTATTCTACACCGTTCTGCCCCTTCTCCAATTAACGCTCTAATGATTTCCTGGTTTAATGAAGCCCCTCCCTCAGAAATATGCAATGAGCTCAGATTGGTTGTTCGCTAAACTGTCTAGTGCGCGTCTAAATGTCACGCCCCTCTGCTCAGTGCATGTGCTCCGGTGTATTATAACGGCTCTTAATGGTATGTTTTTTGTTTGCTGTTGTCTCATACTTTTAGATGCGCTGTTATTTGTAAACGCTACTGCTTATTTGAGCTTTTAATATACGGTTTTATCCTGATTAAAGCTTTAATACAGTACAGCAACGGCTTGCGTATCCATGTTTAACGCTTCTCATAGCTATGTGAAAAATATAAGTGTATAATTGGAAGAGTTCCTTGTTGGAGCTGACGAGGTGATGATCTGAATGAGAGAGAGAAGAGCAGAGCATGTGTAGAGCAGGGGGACGCGAGGAACAAAATTAAGAACCGCTGCTTAAGAACATGTGAATACATTACAATCGTTAGAAGACAGAATTGCGATTCAAATATGAGTAGATTTTTCTGTGCACTCCTAGTTTTGACGGCATGGCAACAACTCTTCCTCTTCTCTATGCAGCGCAGCATGGCCTCACCCCCTTTGTTGCATGTTCCTGGGGCGGGGTTTATCAGGGTTTGTGACGTCACAAACCTGGGAAGTAACTCGTTGTAGTCCCTACGAGCCGTTTTTGTAGGCATTAAACTGCCATAAGTTTTAAAGATGATATCTCCGTTTGTATTGAACTTTGTGTCGTAACTTTGCAGATATTGTTTATGCTCAAACCGCAACATTACACACTAATTAATGTTAAAAACGTGGAATTGCAATCGACCACCCCTTTAATTCCACTTTTTCCCTAAATATAAAATTTCGTATAAAATACAAGACGTTTATATGAATAGTCCCGTATTCATAATTTTGACCATACAGTCTGTATACAATATCTGCCATTGTAACATGTTTACATCTACCAATGTCTATTTGTATATATGTATACATGCATATACACTATACACACTGTAGTTAGTTATTTTTATTTATAAATGTTACATTTTTTTTTTTTTTTTACACGTTTGAGCCCGTGGCCATGAGAAACTCTCTGCTGATGCCTGTATAAATTGGATTGATTTTAATAACTTTATTATACTTGAAGTGTGCACTAAGCACTAGAAAAATACAAATGTACTCAATATTCAGTGACTTGGATTCGATTGTGGGCGCAAAAAATCTGATCCGGACATCCCTGATAATATTTTTAAAATATCTTTTTTTTTTTATAATTTATTAACAATTACATAACATGATGAAACTTCAAACAATTTTTTATTAAAAATGTAATCATGTCAATGTAATCATATTTAAATTTTTAGCATGTTGAGCTTTGCCTTTATCTATTGTAAAATAACTCCACATGATGTTTCTATCTTTTTTATATATAAAATAGCTACTTGTTGAACTCACCAGCTTCTATGCACATTTCATCTCTTTTATTATATAATTTTATTTGTACTATTTTAGAGAAAATGAGGTTCTGAAGGTCCAGCTGAAGAAGTACGTTGGAGCTGTCCAAATGCTGAAAAGAGAAGGCAGCCAAGGCAATGACGGTAAGGCAGTGTTCTCATACTATAGCATGTTTAACGAAATGTGGCCACCTTGGAGCCATTTACATATACTTGGTGGTTTTTAAAATCTTTTAAAAATTTGTAACCAGATAAAACCACCTATTTAAAGTCAGATAGATAAACATGAATGATTTTGTGGAGGAAAAAGGGCTGTTAATTTTTTCATTGGCAAAACAAAACACAGTTATCTGTGCAGTGATGCGTTGGATCTGCAGACAATCCAAGCACCTGGAGGGTTTAAAAGGGACCCAAAAATGTTCTAATAATTTTTTTTTATTTAAATATTGCATTGCAGTTGTTCCTTCGCTTCTGTAGACTATTAGCATGTGTGTGATGAATGACATGACATCCCTCTGTGGGATGCTGTCTTATGTTTGAACAGCCTGTGTCTATAATTTCAGTTTTTTTCTGCAATTTGGTGGGAATTTCTATTATCTCTACATCATTTCATTAACGGCTTGCATCAAATGAACATTGTAAGATTTTTCCATACAGTAAGTTTAGTGTGGTAGCACGGCTCTCATATGCAAAGTAAAAGTGTGCCTTACAAGAACTAAAATGAGAAGCGTTTATCAAAATTCCTGTGTAGGTTGTTTGCTTCTCAGCCCTTTCAATAAATCCAGATATCTAGGTGATGCACACCCAGCAACAATTGGTTGCGAACCTTTTTGATTGCGCTCTGCATCTCTTTAATGGATTTGACAAACATGCTCATCTTCACAGATCAGCAGTCGCAGCTCTCCCAGCTCGTCATCGCGTTGCGGTATTACAGTATCAGTCAGATCTGTGTGTGGAAGTGTGTTCCCACAGGAGAGTAAGCCTGAGAGAAACCCCAAACGGATGCCTAATAAAGAGTTTTATACGGCCGGATCATGCTGCTTGTGCCGGGTCTATTATGGCTCCTTGTTAGATGCACCAAGCAGCACTATTGTTGCAAATTTCCCCATTTGCTGTCAGTCTTGTTTTCTCTCTCTCCGTTGCTGCAAGAAATAATACTAGAAAAATCGAGGTGACTACATGCGAGTCTAATGCTCTATTCGAAAACCTAGTGAGTGAGCTGCCTATGGAGGCTGGATTTTGAAGCATATATGTGCTCCCAATTTGATGTTAGGCATAGGAATTCCTTGCCTGCCTTCTTTTTGATAAAATGTTATGCAGTTTTAGCCACATTTTATGATAGCATTGCACATATCCTTCACAGAATGACCATCTCTTGTGATAAAATGAATCTAAGTTGGCGGACAAGAGAAATGCCATTGTGATTTTATTATTTATGAGTATCGATTGAAGTTGTTCCTTGTAAATGAATGATTTTTAAAAAATGAATGAAAAGTAAATTAAACAAATTATTGTAAAAAATCTATTTAATAATAAAAAAAATGTTTTTCAAGATATAAACTCAGAATTCTGACTGACTTTCTCACAATTCTGAGTTTGCATCTTTCAGTTCAGTTTTGTTCCTTCACAAACATCTTTCTCACATTTCTGACATTTATTCGTAGTGCACATTATTTGTAATTCTGTGATTTATGCATTCTCTGACAAGAAGAAAAAAAAAATTGTAAATTCTGAGATAAAGTTTCAGTTACCTTTTGTATTATTTTATCCTGTGGCGGAAACAAGCTTCCATACTAAGTTACTCATATTATCTTTTTTTCTCTTTAAGTAAATAATTATAATTTTTAGGTGATTTGTTTTTGTTGTAATATCATTGAGCTATCATAACTTTGCACAGTATTAAGCCCGTTCACACTGAGCGCAATTTAAAATATCAACATTGGCTTCCAGAAATTGCTTACCCTGCCTTTAACATCATCCGCTGCTCGATATACTGCATTAAAATAAATAAAGTTTAGTTCTATGCCATAAAAACAACTATCTATAATGCTTACAATAAAACACTTTAAAATACAAACAGAAGTAGCCTTAAGCCACATTTGAAAATGTATGTACGTTAATTATTAATGTTTTTGCTTAAAATAACACTTTAAACCATCATTGAGTGCTTGTAATAACTTCCAATTGTGATCTATAGTTGATTTTGATTCTATAATAGGCAGACAAGCACTTTTTGTATGTTTAACGCCACACTGCTTATTGTCATAAACATCCTTTATTGTTATAAAAATACCATGAGCTGCGTACAAAACACATACAGAAAATATTTAGTCATAATCATGTCTATTTGCTTTCATATTTCATGTGTATAAATATATTTCACTAATTTTTTTTTAATTACGGAAGATCTAGAGTGTTAAAGCACTCTGACTCATAACACTCACACACGTGGAAGAAAACAGACACTCCAGATCACATAATTCAGTGGAGAATCAATAGAAAGTGAGAAAAATCGACACACAGGACGGAAAAAAAAATAATTTATCTTTTTTGCGCCGTGAATGATTGTGCCTGGTGTGAATAGCCCCATAGGGATCTATTGTTTCGAATTCAAAAGCGTCATCGAGTTTGTGCCGGATTTTCAGCTCACTAGATAGTAGAACAGGGTTTAAATTATTCCTCCCTCCATGTCTTCTGGGCTAATGATGTGTCCGTACTGTACTCTGACTTTGATGTTGAACAGCAACTGAAAAGGATGGTAGGGACACATCAAATTGATATACAAGCGCACAATACAAGACTTTTTCATGTTCTGTCAGACTGCGCACATGATATGAGCTCTTTTGAAAGTTTTGCTTTAATGATAGTTTGCTCCCAGTGTTATCTTACGTGAACCCACACTACTAAGATCATGATATTGTACAAAAGAATTCCTTGTGTCTCCCCAAAGTTGAACTGCTATCACGGTATTGCGAGTGTTGGATTAGAGCATGCAATTAGATAAATGCCACGCTCCACCAAAATGTGAAATTGAAGAATCTTTTTCCTTCCCATATCAAATATCCTTTTATTAGGCACTGGAAGTGAACAGGAAATCATGCAAATGAGGAGAGGTTAAGTGTCTGACACTTGCAGAGGCTGCAAAGAGAGCAGAAACAGCTGGGGTTGTCTTTTTTTGATTTTTTCTCTTCTTTTCTCCAGAAATGTGGGTCAAAGGGAGAGTCATCAGTTCTGGGATAACCCAAGCTGAGAAAACCCTATATTTGTCTGAGACGATGGATGGTAGTTCTGCAGCTTGTTATAATATAAATGTATCTGTGTAGTTTGAAAAAAGAAGTTACAGGAATGGGTCGCAGTGGTTGACTAGTTGTCCAAAACCCAAATAGTCAGTTTGTGTGGTCAGCAAGTTTATATAGATTATTTTCCTTTTTCTAATTATCATTCTAACACACTGCTGTTTTTTAGCTGACAGTTGGCACCATTTCAGAGAAGTTTCATAGTTTTCTAGGTTTTTCTAACACAAGAACTCATCCCTTATTAAAGACTTTTGCTATTGGTAAGTGTGGCTTGGCATTTAGTAGCAACAATTTTTTTTTGTTTAAAGCAGGGGTTTGCAAACTTTTCGACATGACATGCCATTTAAAAAAAATCTGGTTAACCACTGTTCCACCCCCCCCCCCCCCCCCTATTTATTTTTGTTTTAACTGCATGTTGTATTTATACAGTAAATAATCTTTTTTTATATAAGATAAAAAAGCAATATTTGATTTTGATGCAAATAGTTTCTAATGCATTTTTTCATAAATTGTATTTTAAACTTTTCCAAGGTTCTTTAATAACAGATGTACAATGTGATGAACACCACTGTATGTGTGTGTGTAACAAGGCCAATTGGGCATTAAAACTGTTCAGTTTAATCACGTTCTATTAGGGCTGCACAATTAATCAAATTTCTAATTGCAATTACAATTACGGATGCCACAATTATGTAATCGTTCAAAGCAGCAATTAATCGTTCAAAATCCACTTGTTATTCTGTGTGCTTAAGATGTGTTCTTTTCTTTCTACATGTTATCTACATGTTTTAATTTTAGTATAGCATTATAATACCATGCATATTTTTACTTTTTTATTTAAAGAAGAAACCAATCCAATGTATCGTTCCACATGTTAGGCTTATAGGCTACTATAGAAAAGTAAAACAATTTTTCAGTTAGTGTTTTCAGCATTTTTTTATCTAAAAATATGGCATGCGGTTGCTTCAAACAATGGTATAAATATAATTCAATGCAAATTGTGATAATCGTAATTAAAAATGATCATCGTAATTAATAATCACAATTACAATTTTAAGGGAATAATCGACAATTATGATTTTTGTCTTAATCGTGCAGCCCTACGTTCTGTATTAATGCTCTGCTTTATTTGACACACACACACACACACACACACACACACACACACACACACACACACACACACACACACACACACACACACACACACACACACACACACACACACACACACACACACACACACACACACACACACACACACACACACACACACACCACTTGCACACTTGATCGGAGTTAATCTCTGTAAAATCAAAAATTTTACAAGCAAAATATTGCTTGTAAATTCAATCTTTTGTAGGTTTTTTTCCAGTGTATCTAGGGGTGTGCGATATGACTATTTTTGATCGTGGACGATAAAAATGTCTCCACGATCTGCTTTTGGAGAAATATCGTAGTATTGTGCTACAGCACACATTCTTTTAGCTGCAGTTCTGGCGCCTCCGCCTCAATGTACAACGCCACATACATTCACATCAGTGTTAACTCAGTGGTAGAGTTACTCTCACGGGACACTGCACTTATTCGCAATCACAAAAGTACATTATTTGCGTGTTTTAAAGCCTTGCCGGTTAAACGTTTAATTCAAGCGCTGGTCTGACGTTCTCTTTTTTGGAGTATAGCATTCAGGTACACCTGAAGAGCGTGCACGAAAAAGCATGTCTAACAGCATTTGATTACTCAAGTTATCTTTTGCGCTTATACTGTCAAAACACACAAGGTTTATGTATAGAGTTGATTGTCTAAAATGAAAGTAAACAGCTGAGACAAACGGATGCGTGCATGGATATTAGATGCGTGCAGGTCTTAAAGGGACAGTACTAAACATGCTGCCGACTGTCATTAAAGGGATAGTTCACCCTAAAATTACATTTGTCATTATATTTACTCACTCACATGTTATCCCAAACCTGTATTCATTTCTTTCTTGTGCTGAACACAAAAGAAGATATTTTGAAGAAAGTGGGTAACCAAACAGTTGCTGGTCCACATTGACTTTGATAGAAGGGAAAAAATACTATGGAAGTCCCTGAGGACCAGCAACTGTTTGGTTACCCACATTCTTCCAAATAGCATTTATGTTTAGCAGAAGAAAGAAACTCATTCGGGTTTAAAACTAAACTTGAGTGAGTAAATGGTGGTATAATATAAAACACTATGACAGAATCAACAGAATTTGTATTCTTTAATGCTAAAGCAACAAAACTCAAATAGAAAAAAATAACTCTCTACTCTTGACAGAAAAAATTATAATATAGCTGCTTTAATAGGAATCAATGTATATCGTGTTTTATTTTTATATTTCATTCAATTTCTTGAATGCTCCTGCTAAATATGCCTATTGTACCTGAAAATAAAGCACTGTTTGTTTTATTTGTATTTTATCTTTGCCCACTTTGGCCTATATCCACCATTCATTTTTTATATTTTGTAACCTTGAAAGGCTTTGTCTTTATAGTAGGGAAATTATTTTGGCTGTACTGCTCAGACAAAATAGTAAAACCAACATGACAAAGAACCGTGATAAAATTGCAAAATCGTGATATTTAAAAAAAACTGAAAAAAACCTGATATGATATTTTTGCCATATCGCCCACCCTAGTGTATACTACACAGTAAGTAGCAAGTTAGTTCTTCATCAGCTATAGTGTGCACTCTCAAAATATTCATATGCCGCACTGGTCTATCACAGTGTGAGTTTTTGGCACTCAAATTGCAATGGATTCATTGCTCCATCAGCCCTCCTTGACTTGTAATGCATTCATTACAGAGCCACTGACAGGCTAAATGAATCTTAGTTCAGGAAATGGATCAGAGTGCTATTTAAAAATGAATAAACGTGCCGGGCTTTCGCCTCTCTCCAATGACAGCAACAGTTAATGAGTCAATGAAGGCCATTCTTCACTAGTGCAGCCAGAAAAGTGTTAATAATTTCATGTTTCGAATTCATTACACGGCGGATTGTATTTACTCATCCCTGTTGGGTTCTGGAAGTGAAGCCGTTTTGTTGTTCACGCCTCTGCTTCGGTGGAGGTGTAGATGAGTGTGCAGCCGTGTGTGGGTAATGTGGGTTATTGTGTTTACTTTGACAAATGCGGATCCCCGTCGTGTGTGAGAGAGCTTGGTCTTTATTAATCGGAGGGGTGCGTTTGCAGCAGAGCGGAGATGAGCGGCTGCGTAGGTGGGGCCAGGTGGTCTTTGGCAAGGGGGATGACGTACCTGATCACCTGTTAATGAACGGTGTTAATGAACATTTTAATCATCACCCGCAGGTTAAACAGGGACCTCATAACTCCTGTCCGTTATTGGACAGCCGTCGTGCCTGAAGATAGAGAGGCCGGGCAGGTGTACGCCAGATACCTCGGTGGGACAGTGATGGCTTCTATTGCCTGTGGTTATTTTTCATTTACTGTCAAGCCATCCTCCGACGTCTACACAGATGCTCCCCTCGGGCGACAGAGCGGGTGTTCTGGTTTTTGGCTATGGCGGACCTCGAGATCTCCACTGACAGTCAGAGTGTGATGCTGGCACTAACTTGTGATTCAGGTCCTGCCGTGCCACCCGAGAGAGAGAGAGAGAGAGAGAGAGAAACAGACAGGCGAGTAAAAAGGTCAGAGGGTGGACTACATTTGCCCATCATTACTCAAGCCGCTATCTCAGTGAGGTTCAATCTCAAATAAAAAGCACAAGGCAAGACAGGTAAATAAAGACATCAGAATGAAAGCTATTGTTTTCTTTTTTTTACAGCAGTAGTGCAGCAGGATTTTTTCCTCTCTAATATTTTCTCCTGCTTGATGCCAGCTTTGATAACTCTGAACTGATACAAACATCTATTTCTAGGGCGTAAAACTTTGAACAAGTAATCATCACAAAACCTTCACTGGTAAAAATTATGTATTGGATTTACTTAAAATATACATTCACCATTTTTGCTTCACATTTGAAGCAATTTTATGTCAAATTAATGAGAAATCTTTTGTTATAAGTACATACATTTACAAGTTCACTCAACATTCTTTACCTAAAAATATTTAGCACCAATAGAATCTACCAGTTAAATGCAAGTTGTCAATTTATCATTTAAGTGCGTTCACATTAAAAAATATAATTGCTTTAATTTATTTATATATATATACAGTCTTGCTTCCGGATGGTCAACGTCCAGTGATAATATTTAGATGACAAATATTATTTGTCATAATATTAATCATTAACATTTTTTAACAGACCAAAACAAGATGATAGCTAAATAAAAAAACGTTTTAAATGACAAAAACTAAGATGAATATCTATCGACATTTTCATCAATGAATATAAACGTGTGTAAGGGAGGGACGATTTGGAAAGAGATTCAAGAGTACCGAATTAAGTTCTCTTTCGCATCTTATCACGCTTGAATGGACAAATGCATACAATATTATGTCAATGTCTATGTCAAAATGTATTCACAAACACAGTCGGTTATGTCTTAAGTGAATGTGTTATTCAAAAGAAAAATAGAAAATCACTTCAATGCTCTTGACTGAATCACTTTAGTAGCTTTAATAAGGATTAATTTAAATTTAATTTATATAAAATAATGTCTGATTTAAAGAAAGAAAAGTATATCCACTGTGTCTTTTGTTGAAAAGAATACCATGTTCTTGTTTCTTTATGAAAAGTTGTTTCATTTATTTTAAGATAAAGACATGTTATACATCATAACAGTTAAATCTGTCTCTGTATTGCATGTTTAGACCTTAATATCATTCATATTAGCCTGTTAATGTAGGCTTTCTCCAGGAGTATATAATGGGTTTGGAAATTTTAGAGAAATGCTTAAAGGGATAGTTCACCCAAAAATTCAAATGTACTCCCCCTCAGGCTATCCAAGATAAAGGCAACTTTTTTCTTCAGTAGAAGAGTAAAAAAGTTTTTTAGTTAAACTGTGGCCCTTAGTGATTCATAAAATGCAAGTCAGTGGCTGTCCGAGTGTCTGTATCTAAGAATAAAACACAAATCAAGAAACACAAAATTAATACCCATGGCTCCTGACTATATATTGAGATCTTATAACACGAAATGATCAGTCTGTGCAAGAAACTGAACATTATTTACAAAATAAAAAATAAATCACACAATACTAAACTATTTGTAAACTAGTCATTTGTCAGTTATTTACCATAACAGGAAAGTAATGATCAGCTTATCGGTATCTGATTCAGTTTCAATATCAGAGCATTTATTTTAAGACTTAAATATCTATTTATCCAAATATTTGAAGACATAATCATTGTATATTGTGCAACAAAATAACAGCAATTTACTTCACACACACACAAAGTAAATTGTAGTCAGACGAACTTCACAAAATATTTGTTACATACTGTTTTAAATATTTATTTCTTCATTGAATTATTTGTTTAGTTTGGAGTCTTGCCCACAGCATGTTCTCATCACGTCTCTCTACGAACAAGAACTAAATGTCTAGTACGAACCATCTAATAAGAACAAGATCTTTAAAGTTGTTGTGTTTATGACTTGGCTGTTTTCTCCCTGTTACATCACTGACTTTGTGTTCATCTTGCACAATGACAGCTATGAGGGTGAAGTACAGGGCAACAGATTGTAGGCAGCACAAGGAACCAATGCAACAGTTGCGTTCTGGTGAGTAGCAGCTGCTTATCTGACATTATTCAGATGAAGCCGGACTTCAGAGGCCTATACCATGCTGAGGCCCTCCAGGAATGCTCTGCGCTCGAGCAGACCTATGCTCATCAGAGAAGCAGCTTGGCGCTTCTACTCTTATCAAAGTGGGGCCGGCCGTTCTGCATGTCCCCAGGCCCTGCTTCAAAAAGTGTGATGAGATGAAGAGTAAACGTAGGCACTGCTTGTACCTGGCCCATGCTAATGTGCCTCTCACATGGTGACTTAAGCTCTTCAACATGCATGATGGTTATCGTGGTTAATTGAAGCGTTTCTTGTTAACCTAGCAGCCAGACTGAGGAGGTGATAGCTGCTGGCAAGTTTTTTTGGACTTGATACGTTTTTGTAGCCAGAACTTTTATGTTTGTTGTCTTTTTGTGCGTAACTAATTTTAAACTAATAAGCATGACAGTTGTTACATTATAGTTGCATCAAACAAAAAAAACTAAATGTTGTGGGTCACCATAGTGTGAATTGCTGTACGCAATCTATTTAATTAGCACATTTTTGAGTAAAGCGGGATATATATGGCAAAAAGAAAATGTAGGGTGATATTATCAGTAATATTTTGAAAAAGAAATGGTTACATCTGAATAAGATTTTGAGGAAGGATGGGTTTGAACCATTATTAATTGGTAACACTTTAGAATATGGTTTAACATTTTTCAGTGTTTAAAAAAAAATGTGACAAGGCAGAAAGGCAAAACATTTAGTGATCTTTAAATGGTCTTAACCATTTTAATCACAAATCACTGTTGTTCCACGCCATGTTAATGGCTTCAAACGGTTCATGAGTAGTTAAGTATATTTACTTGTCTCATTAGTGTTTAGCGCAGTTACTAGGAAACGCTTGTTTTATTTACTGTGTAGAGACTTGCTGAAATCACGGTTGGTCTCGTACTGTATCACGTAACTTGTCAGTGTCTGCGCTAGGGGTTGAACGATTTCGGATTTTCTAAAGTCAAGTTTTATGTGATGAAAGTCGATCTACTAGTAGTGAAGCTGTGGGATTTAGTTAAGATGCTAGAACTTTTCAGTTTCAAAGCTATTTTATTGAGAAATCACAGAACAGTGTTGACAGTACATTTCTGCGTTGAATGATTCTGTGCGCGTGATCTGCGCATTATGTCGAGCTGCTGTCTGTAGCTTATGTGTGTGCATTACAGTGCAGCAGCTCACTAGATTAGAACGCCTATTAACTTACCTGTACAATAAGCGGTTTAAAACGTGCATGCTGAGACTCAAACACCTTGTGTACAGCTATGGCATATGACACAGCACTGCCCACATGGCTATTGCTCCTATAACAGCTTATTTTTATCAGTTCTTTCATCTTTGTGTCGTTATACTTCTCACAGATTTCTGCTTGTTCTAAATTAGATACAGATAAAGTAGCACAGTAAATATTATATTTATATGAAGGCATTAGTGAGAGAGCGAGTGCCTGTGTGAATGAATTCTACCTGGCAGCGTCTCTCTACTAGTAGTGAAGCTGTGGGATTTAGTTAAGATGCTAGAACTTTTTAGTTTCAAAGCTATTTTATTGAGAAATCACAGAACAGTGTTGACAGTACATTTCTGCGTTGAATGATTCTGTGCGCGTGATCTGCGCATTATGTACGAGCTGCTGTCTGTAGCTTATGTGTGTGCGTTACAGTGCAGCAGCTCACTAGATTAGAACGCCGATTAACTTACCTGTACAATAAGCTGTTTAAAACGTGCATTCTCCTGTTCAGTTTCGAACATCCTGTAATATAATTACACATGTCTTGTGGAGTGCTTTCAGAGTATGCATTTTATTTGTCATTTTAACTGTTTGGAAACGGAGCATAAATGTGGAAGTCCTTTAAAGATCTCTTATCCTGTTGCGGTGCGCCCTCTATAGGACCAGCGACTAGTCGACGTCAAGCTTAAAGCATCATAGCAGAGCCTTAAAGTCGACTAGTTGATTAGTTGGTGCAATCCCTAGTCTGCTTCGCTTGGCATTTTGTTGTGATAACAGGAAAGTGTGGCCAGCTGAATTCAATTAGTGATTTGTTAGACGGGCATAAAAAAGGTTATTATACCGCGGCAGCGGTCATCACAGCCATTGTGTGAAGCCCTCCTCATGTGAAGACCGAATAGTGTAAAGACCATAGACTCTACCGTGCGACTCCACCGGGCAGGGACACCGGCAAGGGATATAAGTATCGCTTTTGATTCATCCTCTTTTCTACACCTGGCTTCACTTCTGTATACATTTTTTTATAACCAATTCTTACTATGTGTTTTCAGATCACTACTATCACTACCACTCGCAAACCATGCATCACACACTCTAGGCAGCGCAATCCTAACAACCTGCGCACTTTGCCTATGTCTGCTAATACACCACCTTCTTTTTCTGTTGGTCTCTGGAATTGTCAATCTGCTGTCAACAAAGCTGATTTCATTACTTCCATTACTAGTCATTCAAGGCTAAACCTCATGGCCCTGACAGAGACCTGGATCAAACCAGAGGACAATGCTACACCTGCAGCACTCTCCAATAACCCCCCCCCCACACACACACACACACGTTTGACTGGAAGAGGTGGAGGTACTGGTCTGCTCATCTCTAATAATTGGAAATTTACTCCTTTACCATCTCTGAGTATCAACAGCTCATTTGAATCACATTCGGTTACTATTACCTACCCTCTAAAAATTTAATTTTATAGTTGTTTATCGACCTCCAGGACCACTAGTTAACTTTGTGGAAGAATTAGATGTTGCTCTCAACCTTTCCTGAGGATGGCACTCCCTTAGTTATACTTGGAGACTTCAACATCCACCTAGATAAACCCCAGGCTGCAGACTTCCACACTCTACTTGTCTCTTTTGATCTCAAGAGAGTGTTAACTACGGCTACTCCCAAATCAGGCAACCAACTGGACCTTATTTACACACGACACTGCTCCACTGATCATGTGCTGGTTACTCCACTGCACACCTCGGATCACTTCCTCCTCACTCTTAACCTCATACCCCTCCACATGTCACTTTTCGACGTAACTTACACTTACTCTCACCCTTCCGACTATCTGCTATGGTTTAATCTTCGCTTCCTCACCCTAAACAGTTATCATCTCTTGATGCTAACAGTGCTACTGATTCTTCCTGTTCCACTCTGATGTCTTGTTTAGATACTTTCTACCCCTTATCTTCCAGGCCAGCCCGTACCACCCCTTCTGCCCCTTGGCTATCTGTCGTTCTCTGCGAACATCGTTCTAAGCTCAGGGCTGCAGAAAGGGTATGGTGTAAATCATAAAATCTGACCTTAATTTTTATCGATCACTCCTCTCTGACTTCTCTGCTAATGTCTCCATTGCTAAAATGACATACTATCATGACAAAATTAACAATTCGCCTAACTCTCACATGCTCTTTAAAACATTTTCCTCCCTCCTTTGTCCTCCTCCTTCATCAACTCTAACAGTTGACGACTTTGCCACATTCTTCATTAATAAAATTACAAACCTCACTGCACAATTTTCCACACCACAATCTGTCAAACACATCTTATCAGCAAACATACACTTGTTCAAATCCTTTTCTCCACTCTCTGAGGCAGAATTCTCTAAACTCATCCTTTCCTTTCCATCTCATCTCCTTCAAGCTATTTCTCCTGCAGTTGTTCCTGCACTCACTCACATCGTTACCACCATCCCTTCACACTGGAGATTTCCTTCAGCATTTAAACAGGTTCGTATAACCCCACTTCTTAAGAAACCCACTCTTAACCCAACTCTTTTATGGAGCTATAGACCGGTTTCCCTTCTACCTTTCATTGCAAAAACACTTGAACGTATTATGTTCAACCAAGTCTCTGCCTTTCTCACACAGAACAACCTCCTGATCAGCAAACAATCTGGCTTCAGAAGTTGACATTCGAACGAAACTGCCTTGCTCTCAGTTGTTGAAACCCTAAGACTTGCAAGAACGGCTTCCAAGTCTTCATTACTTATTTTGCTGGATCGGTCCGCTGCTTTTGATACGGTCAACCACCAGATCCTCCTGACAACCCTATTGAGAAAGGGTATCTCAGGAACCGCACTCCAGTGCTTTGAGTCTTACCTCTCAGATAGGTCCTTCTAGTTATCTTTGAGAGGTGAGGTATCCAAGTCGCAACATATAGCTACAGGGGTGCCACAGGGCTCAGTTCTTGGACCACTTCTCTTTTCTGTCTACATGGCTTCACTAGGTTCTGTCATTCAGAAACATGGCTTTTCATATCACTGCTATGCTGATGACACTCAACTCTACCTCTCATTCCATCCTGATGATCTGACGATAGCTACTCGCCTCTCAGCATGTCTAACAGACATTTCTTTCTGGATGAATGACCATCACTTTCAACTCAACCTAACTAAAATAGAACTGCTTGTAGTTTCAGCAAACCCATCACTTCATCACAATTTCACCTTCCAGTTAGGCTCATCTACCATAACTTCTTAAAAAATAGCCAGAAACCTTGGAGTTGTGATTGATTGATAAGCTGAATTTCTTAGACCAAATTGCTAAAACTGCCCGGTCCTGCAGATTTTTTTTATACAATATTAAAAATATCAGGTCCTTTCTTTCTGAACATGTGATACAACTCCTTGTTCAAGCTCTTGTTTTGTCCAGACTTGACTATTGCAATGCTCTCTTGACAGGTCTTCCAGCCAATTCCATCAAACCGCTACTATTAATTCAAAATGCCGCTGTAAGGTTAATCTTTAATGAGCCGAAAAGAACGCACACGCCACACCTCTGTTCATCAATTTGCACCGGGTAACAAAAGCTGCTCGCATAAAATTCAAGGCATTAATGTTTGCATACAAAACCATCTCTGGCTCTGCACCCCTTTACCTAAATTCAGTTCTTCAGACCTATGTGCCCTCTAGAAGCTTGCGTTCTGCAAGTGAATGACGCATTATTGTGCCATCCCAAAGAGGCACAAAATCACTTTCACTGACTTTTTCATTAACTGTTCCCACCTGGTGGAATGATCTGTCCAACTCACAACAATCTTCTTGTTTCTTAAAAACAAAACAAAACAACAACACTAGATTCCTTTTTTCTATATTCTATCTACTTGTTCTTAAAAAAAAAAAACTTGCTACGTGTACTGCGTTAGGCTAACCAAGACTTGTCATAGCACTTGCACTGTTGTTGTCATTTGCTTGCAAATTGCTATTGTAATCCTTTGGTTTTATTGGATAAAATCTGACTAAATGTAAATGTAAATGTTAAAAATGTCTTCCAGTTTGTTTGTTTAATGCGAGACCAAATATTCACTATAGGGTTCTTAAAGACTCAGACCCGGCCAAAACATGAGCCCGAGGGACTTGTTCTTAAGCCATTTCTTAGTTGATTTTGCAGTTTGGGCAGGAGCATTGTCTTGTTGAGAAATGAAACCTCATCATTCCTCTTTACAAAACAAATTTTCTACTGTGGGAAGCAAGCCATTCTGCAATATTCTTTAGTACTCCAAAGCATTAACTGATTGTTCACAGTGAAGTAGCTCACCTACACCAGCAGGTAAAAAGGCTCCCCACACAATGAAACTTATTCATCCATGCTTCACTGTGGTAGAGATGCATTTATTATTATATTTATCATCAGATCTTCAGAGACACTGCTCTGGAACATTACCATGCAACTTGTGTTTTATCGTGATTCATCACAAAAGCAGACTTCCCATATTCTGACTTAATTCTGTCTTTGATGTTTTTGTGCAATTGCTTTTTATGTAGTGATGCATTTTATTTCCTGACCAATAATCTGTGGTTTGACAATTAAAAGAGTTCAGCCATCATTTTTTTCAGGAGATACAGTGCCCTCCATAAGTATTGGAACAGTAAAGACAAAATTGCTGTTGGCTGTGTCAAGAACATATGAGACAAAACTACAGAATGCATTTTATTTAACTTGTGATTTTTCAATCGTGATTCATCACAAAAGCAGACTTCCCATATTCTGACTTAATTCTGTCTTTGATGTTTTTCGGAGATAGCAATTGCTTTTTATGTAGTGCATTTGCTTAAATTTAGCATATTTCCTGACCAATAATCTGTGGTTATGACAATTAAAAGCTTAGTGTTCAGCCATTTTGGGCTTTGTCCATTTTTTGCCCAGGAGATAATTTATTTATACCCATATATATACAGTGCACCTCCATAAGTATTGGAACAGTAAAGACAAAATTGCTCTGTTGGCTGTGGAGTCAAGACATTTGCAAATATGATTAAAGGATGAATATGAGACAAAACTACAGAATGTCACATTTTATTATTAGCCATTTCAACACATACCAAATATAAAGAACAGCACTTTTAGAGTCCATCCCACTCATTGATGTGAGCATAGGTATTGGGAAAGTTGAACATAAGGCAGATATAAAAGATTAAAAGCTATTATTTAGTTGCAGATCCCTTGCGCACAATAACAGTAGTGAGTCCATGACCCATAGACATCACCAAACTCTTGGTCTCATCCTTTGAAATACTTTTCCCAGCCTTTGATTGCAGCCAATTCCAATTTTTGCTTTTTTTGCAGAGTTTCTGCCTTTACTCTCCTCTTCAGCTCGTGAAATTCATGTTCAATCGGATTTAAATCTGGAGATTGGCTTTGGGCAATCTAAGACTTTCCATTGCTTTGCCCTTATAAATTCCTTGACTGAACTGGCATGTTGATTTGAGTCCATTTCCTGATGCAATTATGAAGCACCCAATTAATCTGGTGGCATTTTCTTGAATATTGCTAGGCAAGATGTTTGTTTTACCCTTCCAAATTCATTCTGGTACTGTCATAATACATTAAGTCATCAGTAAAGTTGAGAGGGCCTGTTCCAGAGGCAGCCATGCATGCCCATGTCATGACACCACCTCCACCATGCTTTACAGATGAGGCTGTATGCTTGGGATCTTTTGCAGTTCCCGTTTTTCTCCACATTTTTGCTTTCCCATCACTTAGATAAAGGTTCATCTTTGTTTTATCTGTCCATAAACACAGTTCCAAAACTCTTCTGGCTCACATTTGTGCTTTTTTGCAAACTCTAATCCTGCATTTTTTATTTTTGGTGCTGGTCAGAGGTTTGCATCTTGCTTTGTAGCATCTGTAATTCTGTGTCAAAGTCTCCTGAGGACAGTAGATTGTCAGAGCATCACCCCAGCTTTCTGGAAGTTGTTGAAAAAAAAATTATAGCCTGAATGGATTGGATAAAAGCGTCGGCTAAATGCATAAATGTAAATGTTGGTGATTTTACCGACACATCTTTTAGGGTTCATTTTCACAGCTTTTTTTGATTTGTCTGTCATCAACTACTGTTGTTTTCTCAGCCGATCAGGTCATTGTTGGTTGCTGGTGTTGCTGGTGGTTTTCCAAACTGTTGATTTCTCCATGCCCTTTGTTTTTGCTATAGCTGTATTTGACTTCGTCTTTTCTTTTAGCATCCAAATTGCTTACTTTTCTCTCAAAGTCAGCTCCCTCATCTTCATCCTGGTTTGAGTGTGTCATCATTGAATGCAAGATTCAGAATGCAGAAGTAATGGATATAACTGATACGACACATTCCCTGCTTTTAATATCTGAAGAATTCATGCAACAGGACACAGCTGATCACTTAGAAAGACCTGTGAGGCAACTGTTCCAATACTTTTGCACACATCAGATAGGGGGATGCAACTCTAAAAGTGCTGAACTTCTTAGCTGGTAAAACATCTATGTGTTGAATCACCCAATAATAAAATGTGACATTGTAAAACTTCAGTTTCCTTATGAACTAAGTTTTCTTTCTGTGTTTTGGATCACTTCTAAATCAAATCAGAAATATATGTTGGATGTTGTGAACGAAGTCTTTAGCAGATCTGGGAGAACAAAGACAAGACACAGAGAGAGGCATCATGGCTTTTGAACTCATTTATTCTACGGAGAACAGGCCTTTATATATGGGACCAGAAAGTCTCATATGTCCAGGGGGTTCACCAAATGACCAAATAAGGTATTGCAGGACATAGCATTACAGCCAAAGAATGCATAGAGTATATCCCCTCCTCCACCTAGTCAAGGAGCCATGTGTATTCAGTGAGAGTAAAAGCATTACCCTTCATTTATGTGGCTTTACATTCATTTATGCGGAAATTAAATCTAACAGACATTCTGTAGTTTTGTCTCATATTAATATTTTAATCATATTTGTAAATGTCTTGACTCCACAGCCAACAGAGCAATTTTGTCTTTACTGTTCCAATACTTTTGGAGGACACTGTATACATACACTACTGTTCTTTAAAAAAATAGTTTGTTTATAATAGTTTAATGCTAATTTATACCATTAGAAACATAAAAATGAATTATTTTATTAAGAACAAAAAATGTTTTTCATTGTTAGTTTATGAGCTAATAAATGTATTGCACACTAGATTGTAAAGTGTTACTAATTAATTACAGCAGTTATTCATTACAGTGTTTAGTGTAATATCTTATGTGCTTTGCTGGCTACTAATACATTTTGCTTACGGTCAATAATATTTAAAAGTAACATACATTTAAAGGACTTATTTTCAGAAGTAATAGTCATTAATAGCTGACTGTCGATGTAGTGTCCTGCTGGGACAAGACAAATCTGAATTTATCAATATGTAAAGACTGATTAGGCCAAAATTACGTAACATTTTTGTGAGGAATAATGAGAAAATCTTGTCTATGGTTTAATTATGACATAACTTTATTATTAAGGCTTAGGTCAACCTTTCTAGACTAATTGGTTCTATGTGCTGCTTGGTTCTTTTAATGTAATAATTTGCAGGGTTTCAGTAAAAGCTGAATGATTTAATGATTTTTCTCATCATCCAATGCTATTAGGCCAGAAAATGTGAACTGAGAAAGATCAACAAGCCCTTCTCCAAGATACTGAAACAAAGTATTTCTTCTCTTTTCTCAAAGCAACCTGATGCTCCCTTGAAAAGCTTCCACCGCTTTGGGGTTACATAACTCTCCCTTGTCTGTAATGTGAAGCAGTATGCTTGCTCTCATATTTTAGGCTGCATAATGGTGTCAGTGCATTAATTATGCAAACAGACATTTTGACATGTTTTTTTCATGCACATTTTGATGTAGCTGACCCCATGATCTATGAGCGTTTTATGATTTTAGTGCTTCCTTTCTGCTGACACACTGAGATCTTTTATGCAGAATACAATAGATGTGAGAAGGTAAAATGTGTTCCTCTCTTCTTTCATGCAGCAAACTGTTTGCGCTGATTTACATTATTCCTTGCATCTCTGAGTTCATCAATGTGACATCTGATATAAATTTAGCCAAAACCAGGAACTATTGGCCCATCTGTTTGCTCCAGCTGAGCTCGCCTCATAAACGTCTCAAACAGCAACTGCCATCACTATTACAGAGAAAAGAAATTGTTCCAGCATCATTAGACCTACAGGCTTTTCAAATATGACTATTATTTCTGATTCATACTCTTTTCCTTTGCTAATTTTTGGACTATAATGGGTTTTCAAGGGAAAACATTCATGGGCTGCCAAATCAGATAAACATGTATGACAGCTTGTGTATTGAAATGCTTGAGGTCAGCTCGGTTCGGACTCATCACGTTTGTGTTGAGGAGCCTTTGAGATGACTAATCACACCCGGCTCAGGTTTATCAGAAATACGTGCCATATGCTGTGAGGGAACAGCCATCTAAAGTTCTCATCACAATACTCAATCTTATTAACACATTGCCACTGGTGACTTAATATCTAATGGCAGTTTAATCTGAACAGTAATTAGATGCCTGGCTGATTAAATCAGATATGCATGTTGAAGCTTATTTGTGTATTTGCATAGATGCCAGGAGAGGAGGTTGCCTCAATTTCCTGCAAGAGAATGTCCTTCCTCAGCCTTGAATGTTTTATCTAAATATTTATTTATTTTGAAGCATTGTAGACCATTCTTTTAAATACAGCATACTGTTTGGAGTAAATAATGACAATTTTCATTTTTTGTGTGAACTATCCCTTGAATTGTTTTAAATGTGCATGACATATGGACATAACATCACCAGGCCTAATTTCTACAGCAATACGTTTCCTCTAGATTATATTTTGGGTATGACCGTTCAGTGCCGAGAGCCTCTGGATATTTAGATTTATCACATAAAGATGCTCTGAGAAAAGAGTGTGGATGGACTGAAATCTGCCCACAGGGAGAAAGTGATTCTCAGTGAAATTGCACAGAATAACATCTTTCTCAGAAGTTGCTTTGTAGTAACTTTGTGGTCCTTTAGGGTGTATTCACACCAGGAAAGTCCGATAGTTCACTTGCTTTGGTCCGGACCAAAGGTAAAAAATTATACATTGTACCTATTTTTAGCCGTTTTGGTTTCTTTTCACACCACAGTGTTTGCTTTGGTCCGAACCAGCTGAAACGAACCAAAATGCAGTCACGTGAAAACACCCGCTTCACTTGTTGGCTAGATGTGTCTTTGAACGCATTCCCTAAACTGCTTTTCGATTGGTCAGAAAAGAGCATGCGGGAAAATTCCAACGGTGCTTCGGAAGTAAAAAAAGACAGGAGTAAAATGCAGCAGACAGCACACTGCTATTATGGAGAGACACTGCGCGGATTGATTTATCCCTGGAATCTTTTATACATAGTTTGTATATCTTTTACTTTTGGATTGAAGCGCAGACATAGTTTGTCGAAAAAAAACTATACCATTGCGTTTTTTGTTTTTCTGCAATATATATTCAGAAAAAAACAAAAAGCAATATATGGAAAAAAACAATGATTGTGGTGATTTTTTGAGAATGAAAATAAACAAATTACAACCATAAGCGCAGATGCGGCACAAAATACTGGAAAATGCTGTCTGTTAATGTGCGCGGCGCGACAAATTAATTGCACTGACACAAAAGCAAATGATTAGTAAAACGGCGAAGGACTTTGCATAGGCCGTCACCAAATTTCATGTCAGGCTCTGCACCTCCTCATGGAAAATGCCCAAAGCGCGTGCTTCTTTCTAGCGCTCTGAGCTTGCGCTTTCGTGGCAACTGTCAACAACCACTTCCTCATCCCATAATGCACAGCGCAGCGCATGCGCTCTTTTTGCTCTGTTTAACATCGCGTTCTCACCGGAAGTTTCAAACAAAGGATAAAGTTTGTGAAAGCGAACCAGTAGCTCTGCTATTAAATTTATTTAAAAATCAAGGATCTTGTCACGCTTGTTTGGTCGCGCACACTGGTGTATTGCTGCATTCTCACTGTGTGTGCCCAAACGAACCGCACCAAGAGGGCAAGAAAACTAGTGTGTTATATATATATCAACCGAACGAAAAGTATAGGCCTACAGGTGTGAAAACGTTAGTCATAATGATTTAAAGATGACTGCCATCGGGGTGTGACTATTCAAGAAATCTTAATGGAAATGGCAGTGGTGGACGAATAATGTACTTGAGTAAAAGTAACAGCTAGTATTATGTATAATAAAATATTACTCCTGTAAAAGTGAAAGTCTGCAAACGGCGAAGGCGCTTTTTCATTTTACGAGTGAAAGTACACAAATTTTTATGAGGTTTTTTAAGCACCTCCTCACAACCCCTTAAGTTTGAAAAATGTACTGACCTGCCAGCTAAACCGCAAAGTCAACAAACACTTCAAGTTTTATAGACTATTTTTTAATTATTAAAAAAATTTTTTTTTTTTTTTATATATAATGCAATGTAAAATCCTACGTTCAAAATACCTGGGATTTTCAAAATAACCCTATATTCAGATATTATTTTGTTTTTTGCGGTGATGAGAGTGATGTAGTAAGTTGGGTCTGTTTGAGGACCATCTAATTTCAGTAATAATAAAGGAGTTGTTGTTTCGCGTTCATGAGAATTAGTCTGAAGTTAGGAAAGACATTTTAAGGAAAATCTAATTATATTTTCATAATGATTTTTTTTTCTTCTCAAACCTCGTCTGTGGTTGTAAAAGCGCACCGATCACTCCAGAGGGCATCACTTCCCACTTTGATAATTACTGTACGCTTGAAACATCACATCCTTTCTTTTTTGGTCCGCTTTTGGATTTATATCTAAAAAATGCGCACCGAGTGAGTGTAGACAGATTGTAACATTATTTACTGCATGGTTATGATGAATATTCCTTCTCACCTAGTTGTATCTAAACAATATAAAACACTTATACTGTTGATATACAATATAAAAATAGAAACGAACATTATTAATAAAACGCACCAGTGGGGAAAGAGGGATATTTTAAAATTTTATGTTTCGTTTTATGACCTCTAGTGCCATTGATTCATCCAGTGGGTAATAGAACAGTAGATTTAGTTAAATGAGTTTTGGCAGTTGTTTAAATAATTAATCCTTAGCACCTTAGTAACATAATGATTTAAAGATGATTTTCGCAGCCTTCAGGAAACGCGCGCCCGCCCGTTCTTAATCTGGAAGGTGTTTCTCTACCCGGTTCTTTACTTGTGAGTTTTCAAAAGATTTGCTGACAAGACTAGGGAAGTTTTGTTTGACATGTTTTGTTTTTATTAGTTACAATAATATTCTAATTAAGGCTGGGGGGAAATATCGAGAACAGCTGCAATTGATCTTTCATGATTGTGAAATGAAATTGCGGTTGCTTGGAAATTAGGTGAATGCTTGTGCGGTGTTGAGACCTGATTGCGAAATGAACAGGTCATTGTCATTTTTAATATGCTGGTGTCTCATCGTTTGTCTAGCGAAGATTAAAATCCCTCTCTCTCTCTCTCTCTCTCCTCTACTTACTCTACTCTACCTCTACTCTCCTCACACATACACATACACAATACACATACACATACACATACACATACACATACACATACACATACACATACACATATACATACACATCACATCACATTCACATTATACACATACACATACACATTACTACACACACACATACACACACACATACACACACACATACACACACAGCACACACACCAATACAACACACACACACACACACCACACACATACACACACACACACCATATATACATATATATATAAACACAAACTGATATATATATTTATATATTATATATAGTGTATAATATATATATATATATCTCGAGAGCACGTGATATATAATGCACAGCACACGCGTTCACGTATATATGTATATATATATATATATATGAACTGTAGTGAAGTAAAAGGTGCTGGTACGATTTTGAATATCATCTTTGGAATGTAGTGAAGTAAAAGAAAAGTTTATTATTTCACAACTTGAAAAAATTTACTTCAAAAAGGAAACTTGAAAATACTTTTATTCCACACAGACTGATATATTTCAAGTGTTTATTTATTTTAATTTTGATGATTATAAGTGACAACTTGAATTTGTGCATTATTTTTCAACAATGGGAAAATTATTTGAATATTTATTAAGACCAATACAAAGAAGTTTTGTTTGACTGAAAAGTATGTTTTGTTTTTAGTTGGGGCTCCTTTTTGTTGCAGCAATGCGGCGTGGCAATAATATTCAGGTGTTATGAGAGCCCAATTAGTGCCTTCAGGCTGGGGCATCTTCCTCTTCACAATACCCCATAGAAATAATGCCAATTAAGCTACATAAACCAGGACTGGTAGCTTTGGCCTGTGTGCAGGTGAGTCCTGTTTGATCTGGACATCAGCAGCAGGAAGATTGCTCTAAAACTTCCTGAACGGCTGTGTTGATGGACCTCAGAAAAAATGGACCAACACCAGCAGATGCAGGCACCCCAAACATTGCTTGGAAATTAGACGCCTCTCCTCTCTTCCTGACCTCTGGGATTTGGCAAAATTTACTTTCATGATTCAGCAGCAGTGCGGTGGCGAGAGCTTCTACGCTGTCTGTTGTTTTGAGACCTGATTCAGTTAGTGAAGGTGTCATTGGTGAATTCCCCCACATTTTTATGGGTTTTGTTTCACATCCTCTCCAGTTATCCCTATTAAAATCTTTTCTTCCCTTCGCCTCTCTATTAATGTGCCACAGCCTCTTTTGCGCTCCTCTCTCTCTCTCTCCTCAAGTGGTGTCAATGGTCTCTCTCTCGCTCTCATGATTGTGTCTCTCGCTCTCTCTCTCGCTCTCTCTCCGCTCTCTCGCTCTCTCGCTCTCTCGCTCTCTCGCTCTCTTCTCTCTGAGAGACCAAATGAGCTTTATTGGCAGGTGTTTTGAGTTAATTGACTGATTAGAGTGTGGCACCAGGTGTCAATGTTCAATATTGTATATTATACATACATTAAAGTATATTATTTATACAAACAATATTCTAAATTTTAAAAAGGGGGGAACTGAGATACTGAATTTGGGGTTTTCATTAGTTGTCACTTATAATCTTATCAAAATTAAAAGAAATAAACAAAAAAAACTGGGAATATTATCTCTGTGTGGAATGAATGTATCTC
The DNA here is from genome assembly GCA_027422405.1 of Ptychobarbus kaznakovi. Lineage (NCBI taxonomy): Eukaryota > Metazoa > Chordata > Actinopteri > Cypriniformes > Cyprinidae > Ptychobarbus > Ptychobarbus kaznakovi. Next base: position 11,553,169 of record CM049808.1, on the reverse strand, counting down.
TCTTTTTGAATGGAATTAGTGAAATAAATCAACTGTATATATATCTCTATTATATATATATATATAAAATTAAAACACCTGTATATATATATATATTGGAATGGAGAAGTACTTCATGTAAATTCTTCATGTCACTGTGATTTACACGCTGACTGTCATTTGCTTCAGGGGAAACACCAGTCGTTCAGTTATTACAGCCCATCCTTTAATGGGTTTTTGTGATCACTATGTTTAACCCTCCTAGATGTTTATGAGATTGCTCACTAAATGGAAGAGAGTAGGTTATTTATTTAAAAAGTACTCTAGTATTATAGTTGAAGGGAAAGGTGATTTAATAGAAATATGACTTTAAAAAAAGTGGTCCAATTGGCTAAGACGATAAAGTTAAATTAAGCCATTAGGGATTACCTGAACTATTTATATTTCAATAAAAAAATATAAACAAGTTATTAATGCAATGACCTTTTTAATAATGCACAAGTAGTCTCATTATAGAGTCTAGATATTTAGCATTTTCTTAAAATATCCATAAACCAGCAATGACATATTTAGATTGTTTTAATATAGTAAAACACTGTGTTTTCTTTTTTTAGAAACAATGTTAAATTCTTGAAAGAAAAAAAAGTTTGATCAAACTAGCACATTATTATTCCACATACAGTACCAACTTTCAGTGCTGCAGGGAGATATGAAATGTTGCTGCCTCCTCTTTTCTTGCAGTTCCCCAAACTTTTAGAGGCTGATGGAGCTTTAACTTTTTTTGGGGCAGGAAAAAAATAATCCTTAATCGTTTTCTTGGAACAACCGGTTTCTTTTTGTCGGAGCTCCCTCAGATTCTTTTTAAGAAATGTTGCCCCACTTCAAAATATAACAGTACTTCCTGCAGTTGGAGGCAATGTTCATTGTCACTGTTAGGGATTTACACTACTGTTGAGGGTCAGTAAGATTTTAATTCAGCATTAAATTAATCAAAAGTAACAGTAAAGAGATGTATAATGTTACAAGAAGTTACTAATAGCTGCTGAAAATTCAGCTTTGCCATCACAAGAATAAATTTCCTTTGAAATATTATATATTCAAATAAATTATTTTAAATTGTAATAATCACCGTGATTGATTAGCCCACATTATAAATGACTCTCGTCGATGCAATGTGTACAGCTGATTTAGATGCATGTGACTTGTGATTAATCCGTATCTCATAACCTGAAGCCAGCCGCCTCTGAATCTCCCGGGGACTGAGGTGTAGCTGTCCTCTGCTCATGGGATATTACTGTGGGTCAGAGGTGGCGCACTGATGGCCTCTCCAGCGGGATTCATTTCAGCTCCCTCCAGAAGAACTTGCTCTCTGTCCCTGCTGATGAATGCTGGGAGTGTGAGGAGAGTATCATAGCCAGTGTCAGGCAGCTAGCTCTCATAATAGAGCATGATAGCATCAGACTAGCACTGAGCCCCTCTGCCAAGCGAGATATGGCCTCATCTGCACTCTTTCCCAAACCTCAAAATAGGAAATGTCTAAATTACACTTGCTAATAGCATGCCGTGATGGCGATTCTTCTATTTTGCCCTCCCGCCGCTTGGTTTTTAATTCCCTTTCTATCAGGAACAGAGCACATCTCATTTGATATGAAATAAAAGGCTTTCTCTTATCAACAATTTGAAAAGAAGAGTAGCAGGGGGCAGGAGAGGACATTTGCATGCGGCCACGTCGCAGACACCCAACCTCCTGTCTTTTTATAAACAGATGGGGATATCAGGACTTTATGCACACACTCCACTTGCCATCATTGAATGATTAAAGGAATTGATTATTATACTAATCAAATGCAAAATCTGGCTTAGTTCTCTGCATTTTATAATTTAATCCTGCAAAGATTAGTATGAAAGATTAGTTTTGAATCCCGCCCATTGTCCAAATATATTGTCCTCTGGTATTTCTGCTGTAATTGTGACAGTGTTGCTTGTTTTCAAACTTTTTTTATTAACAAAAATTGGGAATATGTTTATATTTTTAAAGTTACTGATATTTATATAACATGAATAAGTTAATTAAGTTTATTCATTAACTTTTAAGTTAATTAACCATGATTCATGTTTTGACTTTGACTTCCATATAGATTAGTCTGTTTGTAGCTAGCTAAAGTAAGTTTGCCGTAGAGCAGGACGGAATGCATTTGTATCTGCTGTAAATTATGGTGTTCCAGTTTAAAAGGTGATTACCGCATGAGGTTGTTGTTTTTTTGCGTGAGGCTCTGTTGGATAGCTAAGTAGGAGTGTAAGGGTTCGCGGAAAAAAAATCAAACCAGCGGTTCTCAACACACGGTCGGCACGCACTAGGACCGCGGTTCAACTTAAATCTGACATCATCTGCAATATGGTTTGTTTAAATAACACGTAAAACAAAGGGTTTGGGTATTATGTTTCTGTTGACGGTGCACATTCTGGCTTCCCAGTAATACAACAACAGCGAAGAAAAAAAAAATGACAAACCATTCACTCTTGTTCAATCGAGTGCCGTATGCTGGAATACGAGCAGTCATTTATTCCGTCTCACCGGGTGCTGATAGTCGTGCGTGCACATTGAGAGACATGAACGCACATGTTAATCTGTGTTTTATCAATCGATAAGTGTTTGCCAGTTTAAACATTTAAGAGCCAAGATGAAGCTCGCAGTGCGCAGTGAGAAGATTTGTGGGCGGCTTCAGAAGCGTGCAAACCGCGATTCAGAACGCGTCAAATATGAAGCTCTTCTAAAGTATTTGAATGGACAAATTCCCAAAAATAGTCAAAATACCGTCTTGGTAAGTATCTATAGCAGAAAGCCGGTGAATGTAAATTCAGTCATTCTCTTAAAGTGACAGCACTTTCTTAATATTAATCAAGCAGCAACAGAAAGAAATCACTCACTCTTGATTGAATTGCTTTTGTAACTTTAATAAAGATTCATCTTTGCTTATACAGTCAAATATTTATTCATTTCTGTACCTAAAAATAATGTTGACCTATAAAAAAAAACTAATCTAATAAAAAGGCCCTAATAATTTATTTTATTTTATTTTATTTTATTATTCTCACTACTCTTTTCCAAACAGTGTAAATAGTTGACTAAAAATAGTCAATTTTAAGTATTTTTATTTTTTTATAACTACATAACTTTTTATAGTTGTGTAGTTATAACAATAATTTTACATATAGCTGGTCTGTTTTTATATGTAATATTTGAAATATTTTTCTGTAAAAGTTTACAGCTGAAATTTCATACTAAAGAAACATTTATTATTTTCCACACAAATTATGATTATTGGGACAGATTATTGATGAATAAATATTTATGTTTGTGTGGTTCCTTGCACAATACAATGCTATGACATCAGATTGTTTTTACAGTAGTAAATGGTTTGTAAACTAATATATTTTCATATGTATAGCTTTACTAACATGGGAAACTTAACATAGGCCACTCACCTATGCTACAGCATAGCACTTGCGATGTGGTTGCTTTAGCAAATGTGTTTTTATCTTATTTTTACTTTTGTTAACTCTACGGGTTAGTTTTAGGGTAGGGTTTAATGTAGGTGGTACATTAATTACAGATATTGAGTATTTTAGCACCACTTGTGGATTTCTGAACTGGTGCAATACGTGCAGCAATCAATGTAATAAAAAGCTTCCAGATTCACATTGATCTTGTTTCGGATATAACTGAACATGTTTTTAACGGCACTCACTGGACATTTTGAAAGTGATGCAGAACATGCAAGAAACATAATTTTTGCCACATCTACGCATATATTCCAGTGAGCCTAGATTGTTAGGCCCTCAAGGACTGATGGACTAAAACAAACTATCCAGGCACGATGCCATGATGAGTATTCAGACGTTGTGTAGGACTCCCCTACCACATTCAAGAACTCGCCTAATGTTGCCTCTTGAGACTGCTTGATGCTGCTTTTTTCCTCTTTTTTTTGGTGGCTGGGTGTTGAAATAATTGATTTGACCTACTTTAACATTTGTCATTAGTCATCTGCAAGTTTATCAGCCACGGTGCATTTAATTACGGCGAAGAGGCAAATTAATCGTCTGTAGGCTCTGTTCCCTCTCATGGGGAGGGGGATTTCCCTTTACTGCTGTCAGGACTATTAACACAATAACGAAAAAGCAATTAGATTGACTTTTAGAAATGGCAGTCAATTACACTGACTGGAACTAGATTGTTGAGTGTCCGATAATGTTGCTTTCCGCTAATAAAAACAAGCATCCCCACCACCCCTCTCTCTTAAGCAATGCATGATGAGTTAAATTAACCAAAAGCACTGGTTTAGGGGCACTCCGTCTACCTCGAGTCTATTTTCAAGGCGAGACGGCATTTGTGGTGACTCTAATAACCGGCCATCAATGAATGTGTCATTCATGGGTTATATTAAGGCCACTGAAGGGTAGGGGAGGATTATTTGAATCCTCATTATGGCTTCTAGCCTGTGATGTTTTCAGAATTTCACGATTAATGAGCCACAACAAGGCTGGTTCCATGTTTTCAGTGCAGCTGACGTTATCAGGTCAAGTTTCTTAAGCTAATAGCTTTGATCTTAATGTGAATAATGAGGATTTTATTTCTAACACACACACATACACAGATAAGTATACACTTTTAAATTTATACTAAAGCACTATACAACTATATGTAAAGTCAAGTGGGAAATCGAGGGTCTTCCTAATGTTTTAGAAGATTTTTTACTGGTGCTACACTTTAGAATATCACAACTGAACTGAAGTTTGTTCTATTTGATGTACTCCATTACTAGGGGTGTAAGAAAATATCGATACACGTGAGCATCGCGATATTTTGTTTGGCGATACTGTATCGATTTTCAAAAACGGAATATCGATATAAAAAAACATACAAGATTCATGGCAAGTTGTTTCTTTTTGAGTTCATATCCCGACCGCTAGAGAGCAGTCTTCATTGCTGAACTTAAACAGTGACAGGAAATACTAGCATTAGAGCACACTAACGTTACTATAGCGTTAGCGTTAATATAGTTCGCTGCCAGTAATGGAAGATGAAAGACTTGTTCCGGTTCCCGTTTCGATGTACAAAGCTGAAGTGTGGCATCATTTGGGCTTTTGTGGTAATGTCCGCCCCGGAACCGCAGCGTGGGTGCCACCTCGGTTCCAGCGCTTGCCGCGTCCCGTGTGAAATGGCCTTGAAGATCCGTGCGAGGCGTGGCGGGAGGCAGTGTTGCCGCGCGGCTGCAGCTTTCTCTCGTGTTGGAGGCGTTTTGTGCAGTTGGGGTGGTGCTCGCGTTGCGGTCTTGGCGTTTTCACCACGTAACATAAATACAAACTGAAAAACCTGTGAAATCCAAGTTGAAAGGTTCTGAGAATGTTCAACATCTGTATTTATTTTATTGTTTTACAAATGTTTTGTTTTCTTAAGGAATCCTGCAAGCACTTTAAGCAGATGTAATTTTTTGTTCAGATCAAAATGTTATGACATTTTATGTCACCTGTAGGGTTGGGTATCGTTTTTTTTGATACCGGTGCCAAATCGATACTTTTAAAATGGTACCGGTGCCTAAACAGTGCCTGAACCGATACTTATAAAAAAAAAATGGATTGGCCATTAGCACTAAACACATGGGCCCGGTTTCACAGACAGGGCTTAGACTAAACCAGGATTAGATCATATAATTTCTATAAACATGTTTAGAAAAAAATACATTACTGGGGTGCATCTTGAGACAAAACAAAGGCACTGATATATTTTAGGATCAGTCAGTGCAAGTTTATTTCAGTTAATAGCTAAGAGTTACATTTTTGTGAAGGACTAGGTTCAAGCCTTGTCTGTGAAACCGCGGGGTGATGTCTTTTTTCATTGTGAGTGTACACAAGTAAAAGCAAACCTTTTACAATTCCAATTATCTTCACGACTAAGAGGAGTATTTGCTTTCACTGTTAGAAGGGAAAAAAATCAAGTGTTTGCTCCAGCGCCGCATGCGCACCACAGTTAAGCATTCTACCTTCACAATGCAGCCTGTTCATTTATCATTATAAAAAACAATCAGTCAAACATATGGAAAAAACACACTGCTCAGTTTAAATATGTAGTAAAATCTGTGCTGTTAAACGTTATCACCGCACCGCCGTGAAGTTATGCAAAACATTTTACATGGATATTGGAACGCGATTGAAATAGGCGTGCATAAAAGGTAAATAATATTTTGGCATTCAAATATATCGGGAATACGGGAACATTTGATTTTGTATCGAACGAGAGACCCAACATTGGTTTCAGTTTTGTTTTAGCTTAAATTAATTTGTTTTGGTTTGTCGTTTATGTAGCTATAGCTTCTTACATTTTTAAGTCTTGTTCTTTTCTAAATACCCTACTGTTAATTGAAAGGATTTGTTGTGGAGTGAGGGGACTAAAATAGCCTAGCTATGTTTACAGTGTTTAATATAATGTTTGTAATTCGTGGCGGCCTATTTCTGAATGAAATAATAAAATGCGACTTTGGGCGACTTTTTTTTTCTCTCTCTCTCTCTCTCTAAAAAACTTGTTTTTTTTATATGCGTAGCTTATTTTAACCATCCAGCAAACCTTTTAAAATATTTTGATACATTACTGAACTTTTTTTTTTTTTTACTGAAAAAAAAATAACAAAATAAGTGACTTTAAACCGTTTAACTGATTGTATTAATCAGTCAAAATTTTTACAATTCTCATCGGTCGGTTAACGGTTAAACGGTTAAAATGAACATCCCTAATATGTGTTATATATATATATATACATATACAGTCCCCTCCATAAGTATTGGAGCAGTAAAGACAAAATTGCTCTGTTGGCTGTTGAGTCAAGACATTTGCAAATATGATTAAAAGATGAATATGAGACAAAACTGACTGACTGAACTGGCAGGGTGTTTTGGGTCATTGTCCTGATGCAATATGAAGCACTTCCCAATGAATCTGGTGGCAAGATGGTTTTGTACCCTTCCAAATTCATTCTGCTACTGTCATCATACATTAAGTCATCAGTAAAGTTGAGAGGGCCTGTTCCAGAGACAGCCATGCATGCCCATGCCATGACACCACCTCCACCATGCTTTACAGATGAGGCTGTATGCTTGGGATCTTTTGCAGTTCCCTTTTTTTCTCCACATTTTTGCTTTCCCATCACTTAGATAAAGGTTCATCTTTGTCTCATCGGTCCATAAACACAGTTCCAAAACTCTTCTGGCTCACCTTTGTGCTTTTTTGCAAACTCTAATCTTGCCTTTCTATTTTTGGTGCTGGTCAGAGGTTTGCATCTTGCTGTGTAGCATCTGTAATTCTGTGTCAAAGTCTCCTGAGGACAGTAGATTGTCAGAGCATCACCCCAGCTTTCTGGAAGTTGTTGGTGATTTTACAGACACGTCTTTTAGGGTTCATTTTCACAGCTTTTATGATTTTTCTGTCATCAACTACTGTTGTTTTCTCAGCCGATCAGGTCAGTTGTTGGTTGCTGGTGGCTTCCAAACTCTTGATTTCTTCATGCCCTTTGTTTTTGCTATAGCTCTAATTGACTTCCTCTTTTCTTTTAGCATCCAAATTGCTTGCTTTTCTCTCAAAGTCAGCTCCCTCATCTTCATCCTGGTTTGTGTCTGTCATCATCGAATGCAAGATTCAGAATACAGAAGTAATGGATATAACTGATACGGCACATTCCCTGCTTTTAATATCTGAAGAATTAATGCAACAGGACACAACTGATCACTTAGAAAGACCTGTGAGGCAACTGTTCCAATACTTATGCTCACATCAGATAGGGGGATGAAACTCTAAAAGTGCTGAACTTCTTAGCTGGTAAAACATCTGTGTTGAATCGCCCAATAATAAAATGGGACATTCTGTAGTTTTGTCTCATATTCATCTTTTAATCATATTTGTAAATGTCTTGACTCCACAGCCAACAGAGCAATTTTGTCTTTACTGTTCCAATACTTTTGGAGGGCACCTGTATATTATAACATTTCAGATGTCTGCTGTTTATTCATTATTCAAAGGCCTGATTACTCAGCAGATGCCCTTTCTTTCATGCAGGAAAAAACAGCCAGTGATACAACAGTTTGCGTCATATTTATATTTACAAATTGCCTCAAGGACTTTGTTTTGTGATATAAAAATAGTGAAGTACAGGGGGATAAATGGTAACAATGGGCATGATAAACTCAAAATTACACAAAAGATTAACCCAGTAGAGTACCTTTACTGAAACATACACAAGATTGAATTTATTGAGGTCCCTACATCAAAGAGAAAAGCATAACAACTCAGTCTGTGCCTTCTCTGTCTTTTAAATCACCTATTGTTGGCTAATTTCTACTGTCTGATTGAGGTCAGTTGTTGATGGAGGAATGAGGGGTTCAGATGTGTAAGTCGGAAGATTATAAGCAAACTTGCTCTTCAGAACCCTCTGCGTTTGCCCTCTAAGGTGCGTCGAGTGTTTGGTATGCAATTTCACATCTGGGCGTCAAATTGACTGTGTCCTGTACTTAGTAGAGATCGCTCGCTGATGGAATGATACGCTGTTGTTATCTCAAGCTGTCTCACAGGAAGCGACTGCTGCATGATGGGAAAATGGATGGAGATTACTTTGATCAACACTCTCATTATCTCTCTTCGTTTTTTCTTTTTTTTCTTCAGCACTAATTTTGCATATGTCTGTCAAACCTACGTTCATTCACTCACATAGTAGACTTGTACGATTTTTTTTCTCCTCCTGGTTTCTTGAGATGCAAGTTCTCTAATAACTTTTTGACAGAATTGGGGTTAAAAAAGAACCATCTGAACTTCATAAAGAAAATATTAAAATATAATGATAACCCACACCACCGTACGAGTCTATCAGGGTAGCCCAGACCGAAATGATCTATTCTTTAATTCAGGGAGCTGTTTTATCTTTACAGTCATTAACTTCTCTAATGTCTGAAAACAAATACATTTTCCCAACATGCCCTAGTCAATGAAGGCAACAGAAATGAGGTCCACTGCCATGAGTTGTCCTCCTGTTTGGCATAGTAATTCAATATAACTTTTGCCTTAACATAAATTACCCTCACATAGACACACATCTAATCTACAGTTACAATTTAGAAATTGTATAACCTTTTTATGATCTTGATGACCCAAATTGCTTTTTAAGCCTAATACATGAAATATTCTCAACTAATGTTAGCTTTGGTTACACTTTATTTTAAGGTGTCCTTGTTAAAGTGTAATTATACATTTAAGTACTGAGTAAAATTTATTAAAGTTCATCCAAAAAACCCGTAAGACCTTCGTTCATCTTTGGAACACAAATTAAGATATTTTTGATGCATGCCGAGAGAGCTCTCTGATCCTCAAAACAACGAATGCTGTTCTTTGTCAGCTGCGTCATGCGGATACGTTGTCTACGTTGTTTACGCTTTGATCTGAACATAAACAACTTATCGCATGAAGCAGCTGACACAGTACAGCATTCGTTATTTACGTTCAGTGGATACTCTCCAAAATGGCGCCAGGGTGACACGGAAGAGACAAATTGTTGAATAAAGTCGTTAGTTTTGTTTTCTTTTGCACACACAAAAAGTATTATCGTAGGTTCGTAAAATTAGAGTTGAACCCCTGATGTCACATGGATAATTTTAGTGATGTCCTTGCTACTGTTTCTGGACCTTGATAGTGTAAGGATCCTTGCTGGCTATGGGAGGGTCAGAGAGCTCTCGGATGACTCGGAAATGGAAGATGTGTTCCGAAGATGAACGAAGGTCTTACAGGTTTAGAACAACATGGGGGTGAGTAATAAATGACAGAACATTTTTAGGTGAACTATCCCTTTAACCACATGTACTTATAGTACTATATGGTTAGGATTAGGGTTTGGCTTTGCATGCAATTATGCATAATTTATTTATATTATAATAGTAAATTCATGTATCGAGTCAATCAAAGACACCTTAAAATAAATTGTTACCATTGGTGCACTGATTGACAGTAGATTGCTTACTGCCTTGTGATGAAAACATTAATAGAGTTAATTAATAAAAAAAGCTTAAACTTAATATTGTTTTGCATTTTCATTAATTGTTTTGACTCATTTTTATTTCGTTTTTAGTTTTTTTTTATTGTACAATCCGATTGTAGTGTGGATATACTTATCCACATTTTTTAATTAATCATTGAAATGATGCATCAGTTTGTCATTTAATTAATTTATTTCTCAGTTGATTTTTATTTCTTAATTGATTATCAGTTTCTCAACTGATCATTGAATTTTGGCTCCCATAAATGATGTGAAATCTGCCGTGACGTGTCCGAATATTTTTTTATTATTCTCTGACACAGCATAAACTCTTGTGTATAGTTGTCCTGTTTCAAAAACAGTCGTGATATAACAATTGCACACTGAAGCAAGCAAGCCTGGTCAGTACGCTATGGGAATTAAAAACTTTATTTAGTGAACCAGTGCTCAGTTCTGTTTCCTAATAGTATAGTGATATACATGCAGTCCTTCATGAACGTTAGCCTGACTCTCTGTGGTCAATCAAAATCCAGAAAAAGAGTTGAGCATGTAAAACTGCCCACTGGCCTAATCATGTCCTAACATCCCCATAAACTGATTGGCTTCATAACTCTGTCTCCTCTCCACCAGTAAGCTGGTGTGTGGTGGGCTTTCTGGCGCACAATGGCTGCCGTCGCATCAACCAAGTGTGCTGCACATTGGAGGTGGATGAGGAGATAGTTACTATGTAAAGCGCTGAGTGTCTTGTAAAGCGCTATATAAATGTAACTAATTAATTATTATTATATTATTATAAACTTCACACACAACAATTATATATAAATGTATTTGTTATTAATAGATTCATGCATCATGAATGCGGTGGACTGAAATCAAGGTTGAGCTGCACATTGGCAGTAATTTGAGTGCAGTCCACTCTTGCTGACAGTAGTGGTGTGTGAGTTAGTGGGACGAGTAGACTATTGGCAGAGCACTGATAAGACTCAGTGCTGAAATGGCGGACGGCTGTATGCTGATAATGTTCAGGATTGTTGACTTGTACTCCATAGACTTATTCACGGCTTTATGACAAACTTTTCAGCTGAGCACCACCTCTTTGCCATCATTTTTACCCCAGCAGATTCGTGCCCTCTGGACCCTTTGTGTGCATATCTCCACTATTCAGATGATCCAGCCACCCTTTATCAGCCAATTGGTGTTAAGATGTGGTCACACTAGGCTTTTAGCATGGAAAATTGCTTTTGCCCTGACTAAGAACATCAGTGACAGTCAATTTGTGACTTTTACATCCTCTCTTGGTCAAAAACATTTTTTGGCTTTTCACAAAAGAACTTTTTGCATGTAATTTTGTTTTCGCCCTGGAAATATCTGGATTTTCTTTCTCCTTTGAGAATTAAGAAATGAGAGAGTCTAACAGCTGTTCAGTTGAAAGTCGGCCAGGTCCAGGGTTGCGTTTATGTTCTTATTGCTTTCCTCGTCTCTGCTGTCCTGTGGCGCCTCAAGCAACGTTTGTGTTGTGAAAAGTTGCAGATTTTAATTGAGTTTTCAATTGGTAAAAGATTCTGCTCTGCTGCTTATGAACTCAGCGGATCTCAGCCGTCACAGGCGGCTCAACTGAAACTAGATTACACCGGATTTAAAGGCTACAGCTCCGCAGCACTGGAGGAAGCCCAAGTTTTCTGGTGTGAACAACAAGCACAAGTCTTATTGTTTTTCCCAAACTTTTAGTGAGAAAGTGACGTGACATACGACCAAGTATGGTGACCCATACTCGGAGTTCGTGCTCTGCATTTAACCCATCCAAAGTGCACACACACACAGCAGTGAACACACACAACACACACACACACCGTGAACACACCCAGAACAGTGGACAGCCATTTATGCTGCGGTGCCCAGGGAGCAGTTGAGGGTTTTGTGCCTTGCTCAAGGGCACCTCAGTCGTGGTATTGAGGGTGGAGAAAGCGCTGTACATTCACTCATTCCACCTACAATTCCTGCCGGCCCGAGATTCGAACTTGCAACCTTTCGATTACGAGTCCGACTCTCTAACCATCTATTAGGCCAAGACTTCCCTGTCTTTTTACAAGACATATTACTGAATATCACTGAATCTTTGTAACTTGCCATAAAGCTGAAGTGTGTAATTTCTTCACCTTTAGGGCAACCAAATGGCAGATTGCAAAAATAATTGTTTCCAGACATCTTATATTTCATCGTCTTCGATGTTCATCAGACAGATAATACCGCCCCAAACTCATGCCATTAGTTGTGCTAGAAGTCGACCACTGAAATACAGTTTCGAAACATTTACACTCTTTTTATTTGACTGTGCACAATAAACTGTGGTGGTATTTTAACATTTATATAATGACCTCCTTTTAAATGTTTGGGTTATATTAAAATGTATTTTATTTTATTTAAGGACTGTTTAGAATTTTTTTCATTTGATTGCACTTCCTAATGTGTGTTACGTTTTGTTCCCAGCATTAACCAATCAAAGGAATTGTGACAGTCCCCTTCCAGCCCCACAAAACCGGTCTGTAGCTGATACAGAGGATCTGGCTGCCAACTATGAGCGTAAACTCATTGAGGTGAGTACTGGAGCTACCAAATCAAGCAGCACTTGTCCTTTCTTTCTCTAACCTGAAATTGATGTCATGTAATGTAAACCAACATTTACCACTCCAAATTTCAGCAAACAGGTTCAATAATGTCAGTAATTACAAAATTTCAATTTACAGCTTTGTGTAATGTCTATGAAATGCAAAGTGCAATGTGTAGATTCAACGTTACATACTTTAATATGCTGTCTACATTCATTTTGGCTGCGTTTTAATGTACTGCACGTCTTAATGTACAGATATGATCTTTTGGCTATATCTGATTTTTTGGCCCGCCTGATTACAGTAACTTTAGACACGACTGGTTTCCAATATTTGTGTTTACATTAATTCCTGCCCAAAATGATTGTCAGTGATAACAGTCATTTTAATTTGTCATTTGTCTACAGCTCGCTAGATGTAGAATTCTGAAGTAAAATAAAGTAGCACTGTAAGATTATACTTATTTGAAGGAATTCGAATGAATTAATGAAAGAGAATGCGAACACATGAGCAAGTAGCCTAATAGTGAAAATAGTTTAATTACAAAACCAGCTACGTCATCCCCTCATTGCTGAGAAATATAATGTAGCTTTTAGTAGCAAAGCTGATGTATTTACATTTGGAAGTGGTTAAACAATTGATCTCCTTGGAGTGTTTACGTGTGTGAAAATCTATGTTGTTGAGCCAAAAAAAAAAATGTGCCAGTGAAAAGCCTTTGAAAGGGACTGAAAATTTGAAAAACATTTTGTTTTGGTGTAAATGTGCATTGAGCTCATATTGACTTGTCAAACATCTACAGAACTGCCTGGACAATATAAAATGGAGGATGTAGGAATAATTCCTATATAGATCTCTCTGCTGTAATAACTTCATATTCTGCTTATGTTTTTGGGGAGTCTTTTAACTTATTTAAAAATGTATTTACAGTACTGTGTAATTTTAAACAAGTCATTTATCTATGAGTCCTTATGCTTAGCTGTCGGCCTCAATAAGGTTTTTCAAACATGGGTGTGAAGACTGCCTCCTTGTAGTTTTTAAATTTACATACAGAGCTCTGAAGGCTTTATTTATTTTGGTTGGTAAGCAGGCATCCTTTTTTTGCTTCTGCGCGGATATGTAAAAGAGTTGCAGTTTCCGACAAATTTAGCATATTTATTTCCATTTCCACAAGAGCAGCAGTGAATATGGACCATATGGAATTTTTATTACATTTGTGGTGTATTTATGCAGCTAAATTAATATTTTTAAAGTTCTGCTTCTACACAAAGTAAAAGCAATGGTATCTTGACTGCAGTTGTGAGTTATTGCGTGAAATTATATACTGTAAAACCTGCGTGTACATCTATAAATCTATTTAAATGATTGATTTCACTATCCGTGTACAGTCGAGCGTACTGGTATGTTTCACGTGTGCCAGAAACACTGTAAGTGTGTAGTTACATCATCTTAAATGCATCGGATGATTTGAAGATGTCATCATTCTTCTGAAGTAACACCAAAGGAGCCTCACATCTTCTCTCTCTCTCTCTCTCTCTCTCTGCAACCCACACACTTCCTCTCCCAGTCTTCTTTCAAATTATCACTGTGGAATACTCTTCCTCTGTCTTGGAAGCTGTCGTAATACTATCACACACCAGTTAATGGCCCTGTGGGACTCCAGGCACAGAAAGCTTTCAGACTGCCTGTTTTGCTGTGAGCTCTAGCGCTGTGACCTCAGATGGACTGTGGGAGAAAATGAAACGTTCTGCAAAAGGTAGTTTGGCATATACAAGCGAGTGAGTTCCTAAAAACATTTCTAAAGTGAAGTATAAGTAAAATAAATACATTTAATAATGATCTTTTATTCTCTAATGTTTTACACAACAGTGACTTCCCAAGCTTGATGAGTTCTTCTTTGAGTTTTACTTATATAGTAGTGTAAGTAAGTCTTCTAAAATGAGAGTGATTACATCAAATTGCAAGTTAAGCTTAAAGGGGATAAGTGGATGTTTCTCAGCTTTGGCATAGAACAGGGACAAACAGTGAGTTTAATTTATAGACCTGAGATTGTTAAAAGGTTTTTGGAAAAACAAAAAAAGCTGGCCTATATCCTGTATTTCCAAGATCAGGAAGAAACACACTTGATGTACACTGAGTGAAGAAAGACACTATACTTTGATTGAAAAAGGACCAAAAAAGGTAAACTCTGACGAATTAAAAGGATAGTCCACCCAAAAATGAAAAACCTGTTATCATTTACTCAGACAGTTTAGGTTCCCATTGACTTCTGTAGTGATACATGTTCTTTAAATTTGGAACAGCATGAGGGTTAGTAAATGAAGACAGAATTTTCATTTTTGGGTGAATTATCCCCTTATATCAGAGAAAAATAACCATCTGGTTAAACAGATTACTGAAAAACAATTAAATTATTTAGTACTATGACTGTGACTCTTTAGTACTGTGAGTTCACAGAAATCTTAAAATTATCGTAAGAGAGTGTAGTTCTTTAAAAATGCTTAAGGTTGTAATGTTTTCAGCCATAACAGTTTTCGTTAGACTGCATGCTAGAAAGCTTATTCATGTTGATATTTAATGACACATTTGTCAAGAATTTCTTCGGGAGTTTTGGAATATTCTTTTGAATTATTATTATTATTAGTAGTATCTATTTATTAATTCTTATTAAGAATAATCTGGTATAGCACTGTATTTTACAGTTCTGTTCTGCATGTAAATACTATGTACTTGTATTTGTAATTACAATAACTACAATAACTGGGTAATAACTAGGTATTAACCTACCTCTGAACCTAAACGTAACCCATGTAGTTACCTTATATTACAAAGCTTTCTCGGTTAAGTACACTTGCTAAATAAAGTGTAACCAGTAATCTTATCATAAAAGAAAATAACACTGTCATGAAGAAACACTTTTATTTCTGGACCGTAATAAAAATATTTTAAACTCCAGCCATCCACAATCAACTAGAAGTTCTCATTCATTTTTGGGTGCAACACTAACATCTCAAAATTCAGTTAACAATTGTTATATTGAACCAACAACTTCAGTAATCTGTTACACTCATATGTCACCATGTGAAAGAAAATATCCATCACTACTTCTGTTTCATTGTGGCTATAAGAAAGACGTTAAGAAGAAAATAAAGAGAGTCCAGCAACAGGTTTTATGAACCGTTCTCATTCTTTGTGGCTGAATAATTTTGAATTGGCAACCTGTGACGAATAAGATGATCCCCACATCTTGAAGGTGCTTTGAAGTGTGGAGAACTATTCTGTTTCGAGCAGCAAAGGTCCTAGTAATGGCAAGAACTGCTGAAAATCCCTCTTTAATCCGAGTCTTCATGGGGATGTGATGTATGATCATCACTACAGGGTTAGCATGTTTACTGAACCTCTGCTCTACAGTCTTCACACCAGAAGGTCTCTTAAAGGTTATGACAGCTGGTAGTCAGTATGGTGGTAGAGGAATGTCATTAAATCCACTGCTTCACCACTCCAGGTGAGTATAAGCTAATGACTCCAGTCTGGTAGTTAGAGGAATTATAGGACTGTGTGACTAGTTTCACATCAGACTGTATGAGGCATTACATTGAGACCACTTTACTGTTTCACTGGCTCACATATATGCTTGTTTTTCACTTGCTCACTGAGGATGGCATTTTAGAACAGCGTGTGGCTCATTAAGTAATTTGTCATTAGGGCTTGGCGATTATAGTTAAAATGCTTACAGTAATCAGAAAAAAACAAAACAGCAATTTTACCATTCTGAATGTGCAGTCATAAAAAAATGTCTTTCTATGACTTTCCAAAAGAGGAAAACATTGAAAGATTGGTTATGTTGTTCAGATGAGAGAACAACACAACAAAGTCTCCACAACACAATGCATAGGACTAATTGTGTTGTGTTGTGGCTTGTTTCCGTTGTGTTGTGCTACTTTCATTGTGTTATGGCTTGTTTCCGTTGTGTTGTGCTACTTTCATTGTGTTTGGCTTGTTTCCGCTGTGTTTCGCTGTGTTGTGGCGTTGTGTTGTGCTACTTTCATTGTGTTATGGCTTGTTTCCGTTGTGTTGTGGCTTGTTTCTGCTGTGTTGTGGCTTGTTTACGTTGAGTTGTGCTAATTTCATTGTGTTGCGGCTTGTTTCCGTTGTGTTGTGGCTTGCTTCATTGTGTTGTGGCTTGTTTCCATTGTGTTGTGGCTTGTTTCCATTGTGTTGCGGCTTGTTTCCGTTGTGTTGTGGCTTGTTTCCATTGTGTTGTGGCTTGTTTCCATTGTGTTGTGGCTTGTTTCCGCTGTGTTGTGGCTTTTTCCGTTGTGTTGTGCTAATTTAGTTGTGTTGCAAATAGTTTCTGTTGTGTTGCGACTTGTTTACGTTGTTGCGGCTTGTTTTGATTGTGTTGCGCTAATTTCATTGTGTTGTGCTAATTGTGTTGTGGCTTGCTTCTGTTGTATTGCTGCTTGTTTCCTTTCGTGTTGTGCTATTTTGTAAAATGCATATGTAATATATACAGTGCACAGCATAAATGAGTACACCCCCTCTAAAACTAAACAAAGAGAGTTCAGCAATTACTCTTTACTTAGATGACATGTTAGGGTTCTTTGGAGATATAATGTTCCATCAAGCCTGCTTGATCAATTACCAAAAAAGAATGTCAAAATTATTCAGCAAAATAAGATTTTCTTATCAAAGGGATAAAATGTTGTGTTGCAAAATTGAGTACACCCTCCTGAAAATGACCAAAAATTTTTGTTATATAGGTTTAGGGCTATTTTTGATCAACAGGTAAGTATATTGAACCAAAACTGTTAAAGACAAGTAATTTCCTGACAATTAAAAGTGTTATATAGCCCACTGAATCATACTCAGGCTTAATGCTGGCAGCAGTGGAACCACTTGGGAGAGAACTACCAGGTGACTTATTTCTTAGCAGAAAAGAGGACAATGTTACAAGAGGAATACAAAATTATTGTTTTAAGTGTGAAAATATAGCAGAAGTAGCACCGACATTCAAAAACAATGGACTGGTGACAAGACTCCTGAAATAATCAGGTCTTTGCTTTAAGTTTTCATTTAGTGATGATGAGTGATTTTTTGCTAGGAAAAGAGCAGGAGAAATAACATGCAAGTGTCCCAGCCAGCAAAAGCTATGAAAAGAATGACACTTTATCTCACAGAGTATGACTCAGCCTGCAGAAGTGACATGCATGGTTGTTGTCACCACTAGAATTACCTACTGTAGCAAATGCAAAATAAACAAATTTACCCTCTTCCAATGCCCATATTTACAAAATAGAGACTTCTGGGAATCCATACTCTGCTCTCAAGAGACTGTGAGTCAATCATTTCTGATCCAAAAGCATCCAACATATTCTGGTGTTGCAAGAGGAGGAGTACAGTGAGAAGTGCTTGGTACCCACAGTGACGTTCAGTGGTAGTAAAGCTTTTATATAGGGAAGAGTGAGTGCTGAAGGTGTAAGGGAGTTGTGTTTTATCAATGCTGTCATGAATTCACACACTACTGTGTGATGGAATACAAAAACTTGAAACGGAAGATGCTACCCTCTCCTCATTCCCTGCATTATTGGGCATTTTTCAGCATGACAATGAAGATATTCATTCTCCCAAGATGAAAATCCTTCGGTGGACATGTATTTCACCCAATCTTAACGCTCTTGAGCAGCTGTGGAGATTCTGTTGAGACGAGCTGAGAAAAACTCCCTGTTAAAGACCAGAGCATTCAATAAGGTCGTACATATAAAACATACTTTTATATTTATTCAGTGGGGGTATACTCATTTATGCTGTGCACTGTACAGTATATATGTACACACTACTGTGCAGAAGTCTTAGGTCATTAGTATTTTCACCAACAAAAATGTTTTTAAGCCAGTTATTTCTATTTTTTTCTGTAGTATGGCAATAGGAAATATCAGTTTTCTATCGATACTACACTTCGTACAGCATCGTAAGACGCTAGGGGAAACTTTCTCCTATACTGAAGCCTTTTTTTAATAATGCAGTGTAACTGCACGACCATTGGTTTGTGCAGTGGCTGCAAATAAACCAATGGTGGCAGCAGAGCTGCATAGCCTATGGCTGGTAAGCTCGCCAAAGCCCGCCAGAATGGGCGGGGCATATGGCTATGGGTGCATCTCAATCAGCTCCCTTGTTCAGTAGTCAGGGCACTGGCCAGGGAGTCGGCCATTTTAAGGGCTGTCTCAATTGCAAAATCCTTCCAGTGCACTGGAATGTTCGGTCCCTGAAAAATACCACAATGCACCGCAAAAAATAGGGAGCATCGGCGCTCACTATGCTCCCTTACCAGAAATAACGTCACATTTCTGAAGCGTGAAACATAAACTACACGAGCCAACTCGATAAATATAATGACACGCGATAGAAGATTTGAAAATAAGAACAGTTTTTTTTTCAACATAATTCGTATATTTCAACATAAACACACATCGCTAGACAGGTAATGAACACATTTATTTAACCTTTATAATAAAAATTTGGCTGAAATGTTGTAAGAACATGTCACAGAACGATGTGTTTAAAAAGAATAAAAAAATAATATCAAAAAGAGAAGTCCTGTCTGTTGTTTATTAATTCAAGCGGTGACGTTCTACTATGTTGTCCGTTGACGTTTTAATTAATTAATTACGTACGTAATCATGTCACTAGAATTCGAGTGCTCACTGTCCCAACGTGCAGTGAGTCAGGGAACTTACCAGTGACTGAATTCGTGTACACAATCTACTAATTCAAGAACTCGGGAGCTAGGGAGCTGATTGAGACGCACTCTAAATAATGCGGGAAATCGCCAAGGCTCCTCAGATTTCTTTTTCAGCGACGACTACAAGATCTTCGCTCTACGAGACTCGAAGCCTTCGCAATAAACGAGCCATCGCAGCGGATCCAGACCTCTCTCTGCTCGGCCGACTCGCCGCTTCTCAGCAGCCCGCAGCGACTGCAGCAGCTGGTCTACGAATTCCCTGCCGCTATCCTGCGACTATCTTACGGGAACTCCTCTATAAATGAGCAAATTTACGTCGCGTTGTTGCAAATGCCGCACCGTTTTTGTCACTCCTGCACGCCGCTGACAAACATGACGAGTTTGTTTCATGCTTGGGCGCCGCCCACGCTGAAACAGCGCTCACCGGGATGGAATGTCACCACTGCGGTGACATGAATCTCTCCTCTCTGTGCTCGCGGCTAGCTTTCTTTTCAACCCCGCCCCTCGCCCTCCCGCTTTTTTCCTCCCAGGGACCTGCGAGGAAAAAGCAGCAGGGCAGAGGATCTCAGCACCCGGAGATGAGTTAGCTTTACGCCGGCTGTACCTCATTCTCTCCCCACAGAGAGCTTTCTCCCGTTCTCTTCACCCGCCCGGACCAGCATCCCTCTGCTGCTGTGAGCAATCTGGTTTCATTCGGTGGGAGCAATGATGGCGAGTTGGACGACAGCCTGTCATTGGCGGCTTCAGATGCCGAGGAGCTGTCGGGCTCGTACAACGACCCTGCCCCCTCGCATTCTGCGCAGCCCAGCGCATCCAGCCCAGGCATGGCCGATCTTTTCCGCGTCCTGTCTAACGCTGTGGAGGAGCTGGGTTTGGAATGGTATCCCCCAGGGGAACCGTCCCGTAGCCGCCTGGATGAATGGTTCTTGCCGGGGCGCCGTCAGGCCCCTCGACAACGAGCTTCGCCATTCTTCCCAGAGGTTCACGACGAGATCACCAAGTCTTGGTGTGCACCCTACTCGTCCCACCAACGTGCCTCTTCTTCCTCTGCTCTCACTTCGGTTGACGGCGCAGAAGAAAAAGGTTACGAAAGCCACATTGCACATTTTACTCATTTTATTTTATTATTTGTTCCTATTTTTATTTTATTCTTACCTATATTTATATATATTCTCTTGTGTTATGTTTCAATGTTTTATTTTATTTTTTTGCACTGCATTGAGCGGACCTGTCCTGACTTATTTCACTACTGAAAAAGGAACCTTGAACGAAAGCCTGCCTCCCCTGGATGAGTCAGCGCCGCGCATCTCTGCCCGCCCACGGCCACTGGCTGGAAGGCAAAAACTGCCCACCCGTCTAAGCCATGTAGGACTACTTCAGCTCTCGCTGGACGAGCCTATTCATCGGCTGGACAAGTGGCCTCAGCGCTTCACTCCATGGCGGTCCTGCAAGTATTCCAGGCAAAACTCCTTCGTTCAATGGACGAGTCTAACCCGAACCCCGCAGCTTTCAGGGAGCTGCGCTGTGTGACCGACCTGGCCCTGCACGCCACCAAGATGACAGCCCAGGCAGATCAGCAGCGCCACCTGTGGTTGAACCTGACGGAGATGAAGGATTCGGATAAGGTCCCCTTCCTCGAATCCCCAGTCTCCCCAGCTTATTCCAGTTAGTCTGACTCACTGTCAAATGATTTGGTTCCATAAAGCAAATTTAACATAGATCAACCTTAGTCACTGTGGCTACTTATGCTGGAAAGCTAACCTGGTCCAGGGCAGGCAAACTGTCAGGCTAAGCTGAGCTCCTCACTGACCAATAGGAACTCAATATTCTCAATGACTCTCTCACATACTATCATAGCCATGCAGCCTTTCTCTCTGGTTTTATAACAGCGGTAGCTTTTATAGTTAGAACAGATAGCATTAGAACATTACAATCTAACATTGTTCTTTAAAGCATTAACAATCATTAAACTAAAAGTTAAAATCACTCAATTAAAACTTAATTTTAACTGCTATAAGAAACACACATTAACTCATCTGAGCAAAATAATTACGACTATATTAGATTACATTTTATTTACCCATTACAATAGTCCCTTTACAGTTACTGCTATCATAAAATGCATATTTGACTCAGATTTATTGCACTCTGTCTGTTTAGCACGCATGCACGCAGCAGCTCTTCCACTCACAAGCCCACTCCTGACAGCAAAATGGATATATTTGCTTGACTTTTTAACATTTACAGATGAAAAATATACTTGTGACATATCCGTTATGCACTGGGAAAAACACAACGTCTCAAATGCATTAAACAGCACAGATATATTCGCTGTTTGCCGTGGTGGATCAATTCAATTTGATCCATGATCGACATCAAGGGCTGATTAAAAAATTTAGTTAGATTGTGTGAACTTACATTGTCGTTTATAACCGCTTTAGCTCCGATTGATTTGTTAGGTTATTTCAAGTCAGGTTTTGAACTTGAATCCCCGCTTTTCCTCGGGTCTCCTTGCTGTTGTGATTCGTCATATTCACACAGCAGTGGTGATGAGAGAACACGCTTGAGAAACAGTTTCGAGAGGAGAAATCAATCTACATATAAAATACTAGTCACAGATTATTGGTCACTTTCTAAACAATAAAAGTGTATTGCATCCACTAATTATATATAAATAAATCGTTTTTTACCGATGCAGATATGTTAAAAACAATGCATCGCGATACAAATGCCAACTTGTATCCGATGCACACTTTTTAAACCGATGCATCGCATCCTTTACTTTTTTTGCAGATACACCGAGCGAATCGGGGAATCTTCCCATCCCTAATAGATAGGACAGAACAAGAAAGACTATTAAAAATGCAGTGTGTAATATTTAGGAGGATCTATTGACAGTGTTTGGATTGAGTGTGTTTGTTTTGGTGTATTGGTTTCTTTTCTCTGTGGCAGGTTCTGTGATTGGGGCGTGACTGGATCACACCTGATGCTCATCATGGCTGTTATTTAAACCTGGTGCGAGAGTTCGTCGGCTCCGCTGCTCCCGGTTGGTCGAGCAGTTTGCCAGAGCCGCTGACCACACTTCGCTTTGTGCATTCATTCACCTGCATTTCATACTGATTATTATTATTATTATAATTAAATTTTGTTGTAATACATTTTATGCTTGAAGTTATTCCGCCGTGTCGTCTCCCTTTTATGTTACATCTTTGAGCCTGGTGTAACAACATAAATCGAATATAATATACATAACTATGTTTTCAGAGGTGTATAAAGACCTTACATAATGAACCATTATGTTTTTATTAACTTAGAATGAGCAATTTCTACATCTACATACACCGTGGCTCCTCTTACATGGAAGTTGCCACCATGTTTGTACAGTAGCCCTTACAGGACAAACAGTGCGCGTTTCGTCACGATGTTATTCTTGCGAATAAAATATTTACACAATGAGGAACAAGTAACAATAATATTCGCCATAACATATCGATTTATTGAAACTAAGTAAATATAATTCTTTAATTTACCTTTGTAAATAAACCTCATTGCTGGCTACTCTTTGCTGTCTCAGACTACGACATCTTAGCCCTGTATCAGCTACCGTAGCTTCTCTAAAGGCAGGAGTGAGCGGGGGACTGAGCTGTTGGTTGCAATTTGCAACCTCAACCACTAGATGCCACTCAAATTTACGCACTGCACCTTTAATAGTCTTTAATTGCACAAAAGTATTATAATACGAAAGGGTATGGCTCCAATATAGAGCGACAAAAATAAAGTTCAAAGCACAGAGGGAACATATATTGATGCGTAGTGTATTATATCTGTGCAATAGTTTGAGCCTTTATTTTAACAGTTTTACATCTCAGTTATTGTGCGCTCTTGAAGAGAGTTTCATCGTTTTGACTGTAGTAACCGAACGCAAAACGCAGTTTGAATGCTGAATGGAGGATGACAGACAGCCACAGCAAAGTTCACATGAACTTGAATTTAACGATTTAAATATTCATCTGAACACATTGAACTATGGAACAGCTTCAGAACACTTGAAATATAGTGCACAAAAAATGTATGGTGCTTTATAACATTTTGTGCCTTGTGGGGCTAAACAATAACACAGAATAGTATAAACACAATATTGTATTTGTATCGGTCTTGTCTGACTGTTACTCAATCTGGCAGAAAATGCCAGTATCGGAGCCGATACCGATTATCAGAACGGTGCATCCCTAAGCTATATGTTTATATCTATGTATACATTTATGTTGTGTATATGTATGTATGTATATATGTACAGGTGCATCTCAATAAATTAGAATGTCATGGAAAAGTTCCTTTATTTCAGTAATTCAACTCAAATTGTGAAACTCGTGTATTAAATAAATTCAATGCACACAGACTGAAGTAGTTTAAGTCTTTGGTTCTTTTAATTGTGATGATTTTGGCTCACATTTAACAAAAACCCACCAATTCACTATCTCAACAAATTAAAATATGGTGACATGCCAATCAGCTAATCAACTCAAAACACCTGCAAAGGTTTACTGAGCCTTCAAAATGGTCTCTCAGTTTGGTTCACTAGGCTACACAATCATGGGGAAGACTGCTGATCTGACAGTTGTCCAGAAGACAATCATTGACACCCTTCACAAGGAGGGTAAGCCACAAACATTCATTGCCAAAGAAGCTGGCTGTTCACAGAGTGCTGTATCCAAGCATGTTAACAGAGAGTTGAGTGGAAGGAAAAAGTGTGGAAGAAAAAGATGCACAACCAACCGAGAGAACCGCAGCCTTATGAGGATTGTCAAGCAAAATTGATTCAAGAATTTGGGTGAACTTCACAAGGAATGGACTGAGGCTGGGGTCAAGGCATCAAGAGCCACCACACACAGACGTGTCAAGGAATTTGGCTACAGTTGTCGTCAGAGGCGTCTTACCTGGGCTAAGGAGAAGAACTGGACTGTTGCCCAGTGGTCCAAAGTCCACTTTTCAGATGAGCAAGTTTTTTATTACGTTTGGAAACCAAGGTCCTAGAGTCTGGAGGAAGGGTGGAGAAGCTCATAGCCCAAGTTGCTTGAAGTCCAGTGTTAAGTTTCCACAGTCTGTGATGATTTGGGGTGCAATGTCATCTGCTGGTGTTGGTCCATTGTGTTTTTTGAAAACCAACGTCACTGCAACCGTTTACCAAGAAATGTTGGAGCACTTCATGCTTACTACTGCTGACCAGCATTTTAAAGATGCTGATTTCATTTTCCAGCAGGATTTGGCACCTGCCCACACTGCCAAAAGCACCAAAAGTTGGTTAAATGACTGGCCAGCAAACTCACCAGACCTGAACCCCGTAGAGAATCTATGGGGTATTGTCAAGAGGAAAATGAGAAACAAGAGACCAAAAAATGCAGATGAGCTGAAGGCCACTGTCAAAGAAACCTGGGCTTCCATACCACCTCAGCAGTGCCACAAACTGATCACCTCCATGCCACGCCGAATTGAGGCAGTAATTAAAGCAAAAGGAGCCCCTACCAATTATTGAGTACATATACAGTAAATGAACATACTTTCTAGAAGGCCAACAATTGAAGGCCTTATGAAGTATTCTAATTTGTTGAGATAGTGAAGTGGTGGGTTTTTGTTAAATGTGAGCCAAAATCATCACAATTAAAAGAACCAAAGACTTAAACTACTTCAGTCTGTGTGCATTGAATTTATTTAATACACAAGTTTCACAATTTGAGTTGAATTACTGAAATAAATGAACTTTTCCACAACATTCTAATTTATTGAGATGCACCTGTATACAGTGACATTGAAAAATATATGTATAGTAATTAGAGCATTTAAGCTGTATGAATGAAGTATGACTGCTAATATAGTGAAAAGCAACATGTAGTCTATTCAGTGGGGTTTCTAATCCTGTTATAGTCATTTAGAGTTGGATGTGGTGTTCATTTACTTGGCTTGATGTACTTTGTGTAATGAACTCCAGTATCAATTGATGATAATGATCATTCTCTTTCATTTTAAAGCTCAAAATCTCTCTACTTTGTTTATTCTGGCGGTGTATTATTGGGTTTTCCAATCTTTTTTTTTGTTTTTTTTTTTATCCCCGCTGCATTTTTACCCATCAGTTTGGATCTTCTTTGCCAGGCCAAACTCTCCCTCTGTCAGCGAGTGTTTGCCTGGGGAAGAAAGTGATAGCAGCACATTCACTGTCACACTTATCCCCCCTCCTCCGTCTCTACACCCGCCCCAGTCCCTCGCTTTTCCTCTGACACTTCAAGTCTGTTTGTGTTTGCTAAGCCTGTCTTCTAAGCTCACTTCTCAAACTTGTTTCACATCCAATTACGGGCATTAGAGCTGCAGCGGGCCACGCTCCCCCATCCCCCCTTCTGCTTTGACCAAGTTTTTTTCATTCAGGACACCTGGCTCAGCACTCGTTCCCGATCGCTGACAGCCATGCAGACGAGCTGTCAGCAGCACCTGCTTCTGAAAGTAGCACTGCTCCAAAATGCTAGCAACGGCTTTACCTCAGAAGACCAGAGACCTGTAATATAACCTGCCTTTGTTGGATTTTTTGTTTTTGTTTTATTTGGGTTCTACGTAACCAGTGTTGGGTGTAACTGTAATTAAATTACTTATCCACTGAAAAAGTAAAGTAAGGGATTACTGTTCATTTTTAGGTAATTTGATTACAGTTACTTTATAAAGTACTTGCGGTACATACAGTAAATAATTTCAACAGTTCTAAAATCAATATTGAATTTGAAATGTAAATCTAAAGATAAAATTGAATGCAGCGGCTTTAACCCTCCGCGCGCCGGCTCGTTCACTTTCAGATTTCCCTGATTCACAGAGAAACCTTAAATACTCAAATACATAAGACTAAAATCAATAGAATCTAAAAAGCTTGAAGTGTCTACTTTTAAATGAACAAATTCAAATCGAAAATGAATGTTATCTGATTATGTAATCCGTATGAAATCGAGGTACAGTCTTTCCCGTATCTGAGCTCATTATATGCAGTCACCTGCGTGCAAACGCCCTCACCGAGATACAAATAGAAAAATCAAGATTCATCTGATTTTCATCATTTTTGAAAGAAGATCTACTATGAGGAATTTACCTCATAAGAACAGCGCGATCTGACTTGGCTTTATTTAGCAGAGAAGATAATTTCTTTCATTTATTCTTATCTACATTAGTTAACGTGTATATTTTTACATAAGCCTTTACAGATTTTACTAGTTGGGCTTTTCCTGGACATCTTGCCAAACTGAAATGTTGTTTAACTTTTAAGCTTTATTGTTATTCAGATATTTTGCAGAGTATTTCTATTTTTTAACCAAAGAAGGTTACATTTTTTATAAAAAAAGTTTTTTTTAAGTATTACTGTTGTTTTAAAGCTAAAAGGCTATGTTTGACTCAAATTGAAAGAATAAAGAGTTTAATTTCTATTAAGGTTTATATGGATTTTAAGATGTAGCCTAATTAGCTATTTGAATAATTAAGTTACTTGTTGACTAAGTTACTTTTCAGACAGAGTAATTAGTAATTTAAATACAATATTGATGAAGTAATTAGTAACTGTAATGAATTACTTTTTGAAAGTAACTTACCGAACACTGCGCGTTACCTCAACCCATTGATTACTGGAAGGTAGGATTTAGGATTGGATGACTGGAAACCCCCCACACGCAAAGCATTGAATCATTGGCTGTGTTTGAAACCGAAAGAAGGCCTTGCTGTCTCGCTGCTGTTAGTCAATGACTATGTATGAAGGTTCCCTCTGGTTTCAGAAGGCTTCCAGAGCACCTTCATGTCTAATGATCTAAAGCAAATTCAAGTATGAGCTTTGGAGATAGCCAAGTTAATTTTTTTCTCAGTAGAAATGGAGTCATAATTTAAAAAAAGAAACTTTATAAATTAATTTGCTGCTTTCATCCATTCCTTCAAATGCCTTTTTTATTCTTTCCTCCAGCCACATGCACAGGATTGCGGAATATAAATGCATCTTTGCTGCCTTCAAAATCTGCCCAGGCATCTTAATAATAGACAGGATGTGATACAAAGCTTGGATTTGGGTTTGCTGCCTTCCTACTGGACCATTGTATACTGCCTGTGAGTTTTTCAGTATTCAGACACAGCCATCTTGTTTAATTTAGTAGTTAGGATCAGGAACCAAGAACCGGTTTCTTATTCAGACATAAATACAAATCTTCTGAGTCGGTTATTTAAAGGGATAGTTCACACACAAATGAAAATTACCCCAGAATTTATTTTAAATGTCCTGGCTCTTCCAAGAGTTATAATAGTAGTGAATGGGTGTTATTTTTTTCAATAGTCCAAAAGAAGTCCAATAATAACGGCCTCCTGTAGTGAATTGATGTGTATTTGTAAGAAAAATATCTATATTTAAAAGTTTATAAACATTAATCTATAACTTTGCTAAGTTTTAAATTGGGATCTTTACTACTTTACTTAGGCCTTTACTCACCCCCTGGAGCCGTGTGAGGCACTTTTTTATGGGTTGATGTGCTTTATTGGACTTCTTTTTGACTATTGAAAAATAACACCCATTCAATGGCATTATAAAGCTTGGTAGAGCCAGGAAGTTTTTAAATATAACTCATCTAAGATCTTAGATTAGATTCATCTGAAGGAAGAAAGTCATATACACCTAGGATGGCTTGAGGGTGAGCAAATTATGGAGTAATTTTCATTTTTGGGTGAACTATACCTTTATACTATAGTGTAATGACTGAACAAATTACATTCTTATTCTTTTCAGTTTTATGAACTGAACCTAGTTGCAACAATTTTAACTTTAATTCATAAATATTTTATTTATATTTAATAATAATTAAAAACGTCGAATAAATGATCTGTATTATTTTATTGATATAATTTGTATATATTCTATGCATTTTTAACAGGCCTTAAATTCGATCCTATATTGCATTTATGGTGCCTATAAAAGAAACCTTAATGGAACCATAAAGCAACTATGTTAAAAAGAACCTTTCCTTTTCATTTTTTTGGTGGTTTAAATCAATTTAGAGGCAGTTTTAATCAGTTGAAGTTTATTTTATTCAAAGACGAAAGCATCTGGTAAACACATCAGTCTTAAAATATATCCTTCTCTTTCGTTGTGCATCTTAAAAATAAAAAATCAACTCCTCTAAATCTCCTCTCATTAATATGCTCCCATCTACTTCTGCTTATTGCTTATGAGCGTGTTATGAAAACGCTCACGTGCTTTTCATCCTTCTTGACATTTATTCGGTTTCACCTCGACTTTGACTTATTTCAGCGATGCTATGCTTGTGTGGTGTTTGTGTTTTGCACAATTGTTTTTCTTTCCCTCATGGAAATAATGACTAGGGATAATTGTGGAATGCAGTGTTCTTGATATCTGTGCTGGAGCACTAGGGCGGCCCGTAATTACAATGAGTGAATACAGATACAGTCACACACTCGGATTCCTGCTACGGCCCAGTAATGAGGTTTGATGCGTTGTCTGAAGTGCATGAACCTGTCGCCTGTTTAGATAAATCCAAAGCGCTGACACCCAGCAGCGCAGGTCGTAAAAGGACGCAGCCAGCTTATTGCTTACTGAATAACAAACTGATTAGCTTGCTTACTAGCAGAGAATTAATTGGGTTCCTTGACGCTTAAAATTAATTTCCATTTTTTTAATGCCCTGTTCGAAAGCTGGGCCGCAGATAAATAAATGTGATGAATGAGAATACTACGAGTGGTGTGCCATGCGGAGCCATGGGGAGATGAATGAAACCCGAAACTGTGGATGTAGTCAATGGATGTGTATCGATCTGGGTGTGTAACAATAGCAGAACTGGCATAATTTCCCCTTTTTGTATCCAACTTGATGGATAATCACTCTTTTGTCATGGTGTAGTCTTGATTGTTGTACGTGCTTGTGTTCCAGTACCTTCAGTCGCCTTCTTGACAAGAGATGTTTATAGTTCTTTTGTAAAATATATGTTTTGAAGCTTGACGTTCTTTTAACACATTGAAAGGGTCACTATTTTTGAAGTTGTCACACAAGCTACTAAAAAAGACTTGGAGAAATGGATTTTATGCTGTGAAACAGCTAGGTGCTATATAAAGCACTACATTAGGCAGTGAAGTAGCCAGATAGAGGACAGTGTCTGACAATCAATTACAAAAGTTTTGAAGCTATTTCTGTAGTTCAGACTGCTTTGTGAGATTCTTTGAGACTGCTACCCACTCGTTCAGCACCATTTGAAATTCAATTTTTGGTAGGAATTTTTATTATTTTTGTGTACATCAAATATTTCTGTCTACATCAGGTGCAATGTGATGTATTTTTAGTGGGAAGTGATTCTGCTCAGAACGTAGACAAATGACAACCAATGTAAAGTTAATCACTCACTTTTATGGTTTGCTTCATGCAGAGTAAATGTTGTTGTTAGATGAAAACGACAAATATGAAAATGTGAAATACGCAAAATAAGTATTTTGTAAGATACCATGCATAAGAGATATAAATTAAAATGCTATAAAAATAAATGTAAAAATATATTCAAAATGTGTTTTTGATACTATGCATAAATAAGTACTAGAAATTATATAATTTGTATTAATCAAATCTATCCAAAATATTTTTTTTGTGTAAGATGCATGCACAAATAAGACAGAAATTTAAATGATATGAAATGTGTAAAATATAAAAATTCTATACAAAAATGTATATATAAAATATATATTCTATAAAATATATAAATAAATATATTTTTGACTTGAATGCAAAACGTGTCATTATAATAAATGTCTAACTCATTCCTTGGTGCACTTTAAGGCAGCATTAATGCAACATAATTAGTCTTTTCACTCTAACAAAATCAAAAACAAATGTTATATGGAGCAGGATTTTGGACTAGTGAGATTCAGAACAGAAACCAAGCAATTGTAAAAATGTCCGGACTGAAAAAAAAAAATTCCCTATTTACATAAACGAGACTTACCATGTTGAATCTGGTTAGGATGCACCGTACAAGTTTAGTTCAAGCGATCAAGACTTTAATTTAGGTTAATTTAATTTTGGTTGCATTGGGATATGTAAATAGAGTATCCTAATACACAAAATGCACTTTATATTTGATATTCTCTTTTGTGTCCATCCTTTTCCAAAAATGCATTTGAATTTGCAGTCTTATGGCCTTCACATTCACTTTCAAGGTCAGGATTTTGGCATTACTCATTTTTTTGTTGTTGACTCATTCATGCCTGTTTTTCTGGCCAGGTGCGGCCTTGCAACCAGGACAAACATGTCAAAAAGTGACATGATGCGTCTGTCAGGCAAAACGCAGCTAACCCAAATATACCCTGACATATGATTTCCATAAACAAATGAATGCAAGTTCTGAATAGCAGACTGGAGCCTGCCTCCATGTCTGTGTCACTTACTCTAAGTGACAGCTGACGAGTCGCCGGGCAGGTGTGGGACTCGCTATAACGAGCAGTTAGCGCTCACCGGCTGAACACTTCCACACCTGAGAGTCAAAACCAAGCTAACTTATATTCACATGCCTTTAAGAAATGTCACATACTACAACCTGCTTCACGACAGCTGCCGAGCACTAGTTTTTTTTTTAAAGCAGCCTATTTGGCCGGGAGTTTGATGCAAGTTTGTCAATGTGTGTGTTTTTAGGTGGCTGAGATGCACGGAGAGCTGATAGAGTTTAACGAGAGGCTGTACTGCTCCCTCATGGCCAAAGACAACCTGATCGGACAGATGAGACGGGAACTCATCGACCTGCGCGGGCCGGTAAGCAGATGCAAGCACACACACACACACTCCTCTCTGTGGGTTTGTGAAACCGTACGCTCATTGAGTGGTTGTTCTTTTTTCTCTATCTCTGCAGTCCAGGCACTCTGGGCAGATCGCTGTCTGCTTCCATAGGTCTGCCCCCTCATCCATCATTAACTGTCTATCTGTGCCAATACACCATTACCTTTCTATGTCTCAAATGCACACATTTACCTAGCTACAGTATCTCACAAAAGTGAGTACACCCCTCACATTTCAGCAAAAATGTTTGTATAATTTCTCAAGGGACTATACTGTACAAATGAAAGTTGGATATATTTTAGAGTAGTCAATGTGCAGCTTGTATAGAAGTACAAATTGACTTTCCTCTAAATATAACTCAACGTATAACCATTATTGTCCAAATAACTGGCAACAAAAATGAGTACACCCCAAGTGAACATGTCAAAACTGTGTCCAAAGTGTCAAGATTTTGTAGGGGCACCATTGTTATCTAGCACTGCCTTAATCCTCCTTGGCATGGAATTCAAAAGAGGTGCACAGGTTGTTGCTGGCATCCTCTTCCACCCCTCCATAAAGACATCAGAGTGCAGCTGAATGTTAGACACATGGGGCTTCTCCACCTTCCGCTTGAGGATGCCCCACATGTGCTCAATAGGGTTCAGGTCTGGAGACATACTTGGCCACTCCATCACCTTCCCCTTCAGCAGCAAGGCAGTTGTCATCTTGGCGGTGTGTTTGGGGTTGTTATGTTGGAAAACAGTTTCTGAATGGAGGGCATCATCTTCTGCTTCAGAATGTCACAGTATATGTTGGAATCCGTGTTTCCCTCAATTCACCGCAGCTCCTCAGTACCAGCAGTAGTCATGCAGCCCCAGACCATAATATTACCACCACCATGCTTGACTGTAGGCAAGGCACAATTTTCTTGGTACTCCTGACCTGGGCGTTGCCACACTTTCTGGACACCATCTGAGTCAAACAAGTTTACCTTAGACTCATCAGACCACAGGCGATGGTTCCAGTAATTCATGCTCTTGACCAGGTTGTCTTCAGCAAACTGTTTGCAGGCTTTTTTGTGAGCCAGCTTCAGAAGAGGCTTCCTTCTGGGACAACGGCCATGCAAACCGACTTGTTGCAGTGTGTGGCGTATGGTCTGAGCACTGACAAGCTGACCGTCCACTTCTGCAACCTCTAAAGCAATGCTGGCAGCACTTATGCTTCTGTTTTTGGAAGCCAGCTTCTGAACCTGACGCACAGGGCAAGGACTCAACTTCTTTGATTGACCCTTGCGAGGCCTGTTCCGAGTCAAACCGTCTCTGGAAAACCTCTCTATGACCCTGGCCACTGTACTCAGTTTCAGGGTGTTACTGATCTTCTTATAGCTTAGGCCATCTTTGTGGAGAGCAACAATTCTAATTCTCAAATCCTCAGAGAGTTCTTTGCCATGAGGTGCCATATTTAACATCCAGTGGTCAGTATGAGAGAATTGTACTCAAAGAACCACATTTTAACTGCTCTAAAACAAGATACACAAATTTGTATGGTCCTGTCAAGTGGACAAAACATGAACATGATGAATAAGACATGTGGCTTTGTATGGTTAAACGATGTATAGCTGTTATCACTTAGGGTGTACTCCGTTTTGTTGCCAGCTTTTTTGACAATAATGGTTATTTTCAGAGGACAGTAAATCTTTACTGCTATACAAGTTGCACATTGACTACTCTAAAATATATCCAAGTTTCATTTCTATAGTAAAAATATTTATTAAATGTATTGCCGAAATATGAGGGGTGTACTCACTTATGTGAGATACTGAAGATAAATAAGGGCATACTATAGATACTTTTTTCTTTTTAAATAAGAGCTGGTTTGACATTTTCAACCTTTTTGTGGTTTTGTAATGACATCAAGTTGACAATAGGATAAATTTTTAGGTGAACTAATCTTTTATAAGGAATTTTCACTCTTTTTTTAACTCAAGCAAAATCTAAAATTCGATTGAATTCAGAATCAGATTCACATGTTTTGGTACATTAATAATAAAGTTTAAAATTAACCTAAATAGACTGAATATAAACTAAATATATTTATCAAAACACTTTATTTTAAGGTCCAATTCTCACTATTAAAGAGATAGTTCACCCCAAAATGAAAATTCTGTCATCATTTACTCACCCTCAATAGTTCCAAACCTGTATGAATTTCTTTGTTCTGAACACAATGGAAGATATTTTGAAGAAGTTTGTAACCAGACTGTTTTGGGGCACCATTTACTTCCATACTAGTAAAACAAAATACTATGGAAGTAAACGGTGCCCCAGAACTGCTCTGTTTCCCAGATTCTTCAGAATATCTTCCTTTGTGTTCAGCAGAACAAAGAAATTAATACAGGTTTGGAAATACTTGAGGGTGAAGAATTTTCATTTTTGGGTGAACTATCCCTTTAACAAAGCATTAACTATGACTTTTGCCCCAAACTCCTAATTTGCTGCTTATTAATAGTTAGTAAGGTAGTTGTTAAGTTTAGATATTGGGTAGGATTAGGAATGTAGAATATGGTCATGCAGAATATGTTCTTTATAAGTACTAATAAACAGCCAATATGTTAATAGTAGGCATGCTAATAACTAGTTAATAGTGAGAATCGGTCCCCATACTAAAGTATACCATTAACTTTTTTCTAGCTAATGTGCTGTAGCCATTGAATATCTTTCCTGAGGTAAATATAATTTTACTTGACATTGTGTACAAGTTTTTTTTATTGATGTCTTTCTGCGGTAGAAATATGAAACAGTTCATGTACAACATTGCAACAAACATACTTTGTATGTTTTTTTAACATACTTTCTGATGTTTATTAATTTCTGTTTCTCGCTATAACTAATTGATAGTTTTCAGTCACGTGACCAGCTCGAAGACTTGGAGGGCAAAACATCCATAGAACTGCTGCACAAGCGTGTCAATTTTTCATCTGTTTCCCAGCCGCAAATATTTAGATCACCTCTCAAAAGAATAAAACAAAGGTATTTCTGAACAAAATGCAATTTTTGACCATTTGCAATCCATATTAATCACCCACGGCAATATTTCAATCATAATCACTGCGACAAAACATTGTAAAAACACTTAAAGTGCCTTAATATATTTAAAAGATCATATTCAGTAATCACCACCACATTAATGATGCATAGTTTACACAAGCAAGCAGATGAGCCCGGGAACATGAACGCAGTCCGCTTAACAGTTCAGTGTTTTCCTTCTAATGGTTTTCTATTGGAAACCATTTAATGTGAAACTTTGCACATTGTGTTTATATTCTGGCTTCATCCTCTTGCCTGTACAAAATATACATCATCAATAAGGTGTTCACTGAATCTAGCCTTTTAATATTTGCGCTTTACTACATTATTACTTGATGCAATCTGCGTAAAAATAGCTGGCGGTCAGTGGAGCAAAGATTCGTTTTGCCCACCTGGTGGGCGTTCCTATGAGGGTGTGACGTCATGTGAAAACTATCAATAGCGTTGATCTGTTCATGTGTCGCTTGAACTGAAACGGCTACATCAATCAGTCACGTTATGTTAAAGAGAATCAAAACTACATTTTGTGTGATGAAACTAACAGAATTTGAAAGCTCAGACCTTGTTTCATATCAAAAGCTTATTGAGATTATTGGAAAAGCTTATTGAAATCAAAGCTTATTGAGATTATTGGATGGCAGGCAAGCTACGAATATGTGTATGTTTAGTGAAATTTTATTCGCGACGTTTAAGCCTCATCAGGGCGCCAAAGGAAACGCGAAAAAGCACGCGTAGCGTCATTTTTTAAAAAAGTTCATTTTTTTTTTAGATTAAGATTTGAGAATCAATCGAAGAAGTACGCCAGTGGTACACTCGGGAAGAAATAAGAAGACAAAGAAGATGCAGGCAAGATGAAAAGCTGCTGGTCTCGTTGGTGTTGACACAAAGAACTTTATGACATGTTTTCTTTGTTGATTGAGAAGCGCGTAAATCTTGCTCTCTTCTTCTTGACAAGCGATTCAATATTGCCAACCCTGCCATCTAATGTCAAGGAATGATTTTGCATGTTCACTCGGCTCATCGTCAGCGAAAATCGCTTGGGTGTGAACACAAAAAACGCGTTGAAAAACGCTGGCGAATAACGCGCGCCGATATTCGTCCCGGTGTGTACGGGCCTTAAGATTTGAGAATCAATGTTGGTTCTTTAAATTAAAGATTGATTAAAATCTGTTATTCAATATTGCCAACCCTGCCCCTCACACATAAAAAAAATAGCTGAAAATTCGCTTCACTTTTTTATATTACATTATATTTAAAATAAAGTGAATGTGTCTAAAACGAAGTCAGTTTGTACTTATAAGTAAAGTATCATGGGAGGCAATTATAAAAATAAAAACACTAATTTTATTGGTTACAATAAAAAGCAGTTAATGCAAAAATAATATTTAAAATCAGCTAAGCAAAGAGCTCTATTATCAAACTCTAAACAGCAATAGTGGAGATGCTGTTAAGCACTCCTCGATAGGATATCAGGTGTCCTTCATGCTTAATGCAGGCAGCATCTAAAGAGTGAACTACTCTTCAGTCTTTTTATAATTCTTTACTTATTATACTTCTTTTCCAGTTCCATATCAATGTCTTTTACTGTGTTATTGCAAGTACTTTCTATAGCATTCAAGCATTTTTATTTTCAAACATATATGGCATTTACTTAAAAACAAGCAAATAACATAGCACCGAAACAGGTAAATTATTATTTTTTTTTACAATTAGATTTCTATTTTAATGAGATTTGAGAGGAAAACGTTCATTGAATGAATAGCCATTTAAATTAGTTTTTCCCTTCCACAAAGCTATTTTTGTTTTTGGATGAAATTTCCATTTAATTTGACCAGTCTGTCTCTAGTGGCACATTCGGCCACTGTGTGCTCTTTCCTGTTCACTGCTTATCTGTTGGCCACTGATTACTTTTTGATACATCTGACAGCAGTGGCTTTTAACCATGGCCTTCTGTAACTGTGCTGAACTGTATACGGTGGATGGTTTATCTAGCCTGCATGGCTCATGTGTCCATTACTCTCTGGTGCCCACTGCCTGCCAAGATGCAGTAGCCTGTGACCCCTGTAAATGCTGACATTACCACACTTTCACCACGAGATAAGATGCACACTCAAACAGGATTAGAGCATTGTTCCGGGTTGGGCTCCCGTGTTTTCAGGAATGAGGGGTAAATGTGCAGAGCTTTATATAGATTATCTAAGTAGTGAAGTAATTTCAATCAGCATTACAGTACACTGAAATGCCTTTGTGATTTCATGTTTCACAAAATTTGTTTAGGGCAAGTTATATGAAATTTGATGTTGATAAGTAAAAACGTTTACCCCCGGTTTCATAGACAAGGTCCTAGTCCTAGGACAAAAAACCTAGTCCTAGACTAAAATGTAAGTCTGAGCCGTTTTAAATGAAATAAACTTCCATTGACTGATCTTAAAATAAATCAGTGCCCTTGTTTTGTCTCAAGATGCACACCAGTAATGTTTTTTATAAGGCACGTTTATAGAAAGTACTTAAATGTCCTAATTGAACTATGGCCTAATCCTTGGCTTAGGACT
The DNA here is from genome assembly GCA_027422405.1 of Ptychobarbus kaznakovi. Lineage (NCBI taxonomy): Eukaryota > Metazoa > Chordata > Actinopteri > Cypriniformes > Cyprinidae > Ptychobarbus > Ptychobarbus kaznakovi. Next base: position 11,516,328 of record CM049808.1, on the reverse strand, counting down.
AAGCCCTGTCTATGAAACCGGGCCTTAATGTTCTTGAAAAAGCTCTTTTATGTTAATCAAGACTGCATTTATTTGATAAAAATACAATAGTCTAATATTGTGAAATTATTACAATTTGAAATACATTTTCTGATTTTATATATTTTAAAATGCAATTTATTCCAGTAATGGCAAAGATGAATTTTCAGCTGTCAATATTCCAGTCATCAGTGTCACATGATCCTTCAGTAATCACTCTAATATGCTGATTTGATGCTCAATTAACATATCTTCTTATTAATTTTGAAAACAATTGTGCTACCTAATATTTTTGTGGAAACATTTATACATTTTCAGCATTCTCTGATGAATAGGAAGTTCAAAACAGCATTTATTTGAAATAAGTAACACAACAAATTTTTACTGTCACTTTAGTTTTAATCATTGAAATGTATCTTTGCTGAATAAAAATATGTTTTTTTTTTTTATCTGGCTGATTCCAAATTTCTGAACAGGAGTTTTTTTACTGCTTGCCTAGAATGTATTCATTGCTTATAATGCAGGAAAAATTTATTGTTTTTATATCTGTTTTATTGAGATGCACCAACTAATCCAATCTATTATGACACATGTAAATAGGCCCTTATGAGTTGAACATGTTTATTATTATAATTTATTTATATAATATAATTTATATATTATTATAATGTTAATATAATGTATATTACTTTTGATAATGTACATCTCTTATGCATAAAATCAAGTACTCTCCTACTTTTTAAATAATTAAATATCTTGATTCAGAAACATATTATATTATGAAAGCAAATGACAATTCCCAAGTTTTATTTGGGTCCAAATTAATTTTTTTCCCAATAAATATCACTGGACTGTCATGCCTTTAGCAGAAAGGAAAGTAAGCAGCAGAATATACAGTAGCTGTTTGGGAAGTTTATGCAACAGTACAGTGTTAATCAGCAAACTCCGCTGGATGCAAAAGGAAAAGCTCACCATGGCCTCATGCGCTCTACTTTTGGACAGGTGCCAGGGGACCTGAGCCAGACCTCTGACGATCCCAGCCTATCTGACTTCGAGACGTAAGTGGCCTCCTACTCACTGTTCTTTTTATATTTGTATGTATTTATGTGTGAGGTGGTGTACAGCAAGCCTCTTTTGAGAATCAAATCGATGGTATGGAATTCCATAAAGCGAAGCCTCTGATCGGACTGTGCTAAAAATAGGGAAGCTGGATGCTGCTTCTGTTTTTACATTTAGAGCCTTCACGCACATCTTCCACATAGCTATAACCTTTGTACCTGAGAAGATGTCAGTCATCAGTCAGTCTAAAGAAAAGGCATACAATGTTAAACTTGTGTGTTAAGTAAAAGACTATTTTTTACCAGTAATGGTTCATGGTGTCAGTATTTGTCACCCCCCCCCCCCAGTTCGTCAAAGGAGTGCTTTTTCATACCCCTGGGCAGATAGTGATCATAGTTACACTAATCTATTGCTATATGACTCTTCTGTTGAGGTTCTCTAATTAGACTTTCTCAATTTGTTTTCTCCTTCCTTGTCTCTCTAAGAACACAACGTGCCCTTGTCAACGTGTGGATCCCTTCTGTGTTCCTTCAGGGCCGGGCTGCCAACACCTATCATGTATATCAGGTAGTTCTTTTAAGCAGAATTTAATCTACCATGCACTCCAGAAAATGTTTAATCTTCTCTTTACCACCCTTTTCCTCACAGTATGTATTACTCTGTCAGCTGGACTGTACTGAAAGTTAGCTGACTTAAGCCAAGTCCAGTGGTTCTCAACCAGGGGGCATCAGTATTTAAGTTAATAGATAATAATATTGTACAACACCAAAACTAGAACATGGATATATGAAGTGGTATTGGTGCACACAGAACTGCTTGCTTTTGCATGTCAGCTTTCCAAACCCAGCATTGTTAGGTTACTGATTATGAACGATTATCAATCCAAATTGTATCTTAACAGTCCTAACCCAGCATATGGGTTGAAAAAAAAAACAGCGTGTTGACATATAGTTTAAACAGTTGATATGACGACACCTTTGTAATTTTGCTGTTTTCATGCGATAGTGACCCATGCACTTTCTGTAACAGTATAGATTACCAAGAGACCCTACTAAGTAGCAATAGTGCCCCCAAGTATTAGTAGATTTTGCTGAGTGAATTGGTTTTGACAGCGTTTTTCGATTTTCTCTGAGTGTTCCCTTGAGTCTGGCCTTGAAATGGATCCCTATGGAAACGGATCCATTGTTTTTTTCAAGTCATGACTGCTGGATAATGCTTTCCATTATTTTAGATTTAACCCTGTATATCAGGGCTTCTCATTTCCTGATATGATTGATGACTCCAGACAGTGTGCTTCCCACGTGAGCACTAATGTCATCAGCATGTTTATATGTATTGGAATATACTTGCATTCATCTCATCTTGCAGAGAGATGTCCACTAGTGGCTATATGTAGCAAACCTGTCATTTTAAAGAGCTTGTCGTGATTTTTCTTGATGTCCAGTGAGCCATTGGTCAAGAATTAGGTTTTGCAGTTAGGTTTTTTTTTGTAGCACAGCGAAACCAAATATGAAATTTGTCTATTATAACAACGTGTTCTTGAAAAGTAATGGAAGAGTGCAGTTTAAGGTGTCAAGACAACCTTTACTGCTGTTATCAGGGGTCTGTTCATTACCCAAGCCATTGGAACATAAAAAGAGAGAAGGCAGGGAAAAAATGAGGTTGAATGTTGGTGAGTGCACCAAGGGGCCAAGGTTAACCTATTAACCCTTGCTATTTGACTGCATACATATACATTCTATACATACACGCTCTGTAAGCATCTCTATCTCTCTTCTCTCTCTCTCTCTCTACACACATTTATATTATATTATTTATTATAGACTAAAAAGATAGAAAATACAGTAAAAGCAGCAATATTGTAAAATATTACTCCAGTATTCAGTCACATGTAATTTTAGAATAAGGGATATTTTTTCAGGACTTTTTGATGAATAAAACAAATTCTGTGACTTCTGATTATTTAAAAAATCTTACACCAAACCAATAAAATATACCTAATATCTTTACAACTACAATTTCTAATTGCTATATATAATTATTAGACATTATATCATGCTATCCTTATTTATTTATTTGTTGATTTAGATTAATCAAATGTTTCTTTGTCGCAGCCTGTTGCAGTGTTTGTTGATTGAAAGGGAACAAATTAACAAGATATGAGCTCCAAAAACAAAACTATTTTTTATAAATATACTTCTGCTGCCATGCCACATGCTAACTGGTCTTTTAACAATGCCAAAGTGGAAAAGTACAGAGTGTGATGCACCTCCATGAAAATCCACTGCAATAGATCCTCAAAATGCATTGACATAACTAAACATCAGCATGGATAACAGTACTTTCTGATCTATGTTGAGTGATTCTATAATTCAGCAACAAAAAAAGTCATCTGGCCTCCTGAATGTTTCATTTTATGACTCAGTGGCTCCAGAGTCAATTTTTTAGTCTGGAGTCCTGCATCAGGCATCTCCTGGCAGCAGATTATGGCATATTACCACCACCGTCCAAAATTGCAGCTCCTCCATTTCCCACTTTTGCGTTTCTGCCTCTCGTCGGTGCTTCGAAATTACCCTCTATAAAATAAATCAGACTGCTGGTGGATTCCATAGAAAGAATGTAATTGATCTTCACTAATATTACCAGAGCTTTGTTTTGCTGTGAAGAATTCTACCTCCTCCGTTTCATGTCACATAATGAAAAAATATAACAGCTGCCTAAAACAACTCATTCAAGCTTATACAATTTCGCCGGAAAGGGTTATTAAAAAAGCGGATGTAATGACTGTTATAATGTGGATTTACAGGGGCTGTGTCGTTCTGCTGTTTTCCTTATTTCAGTGCAGACGTTCTTGGTGATGTCTCACAGAAATGGCCTGTAGTCTGTGTACAGCTGTGCCCATTTGATGTACTGTATGTGTGATCTGTGGTTTCATTCTCAAGTGTTAATGGTGCTGCTCTGCCTTTGTAAATGTCCGCTGTAAATCAGTGTTTTGATAGTGTCTTATTACGGGATTTTATATGGTGGCAGGCAGCAATCGCAGCTCTCATCATTGGCTATGCAGTTACAGCATACACCTTTCTCTCTTTTCATCTCCTTTTTCTTTTCTCCTTACCCTTCCCTCATATCTCCTTTCTTCAAAGACATCAGAGGTGGAGACAAAACATGTGCACTGCTCCATACATATAGACAGGGTCGATGCTGCAGGGGTCTCTTGAGGGGCCGTCCCCACACTATTTCATCCAGAATGCTTTGACCAAACTATTATATATTCCCATTTTTTTTATATGCAACACTTGAAAATAAATGCATTAGTAAATTAAAATCACATGTAAAACAAAAATGTAAATTATTTACTTTCAGCTTGTTCATCTTGGCATATGCAATATAGGAGGTTGTGGGGCGGTGTGTGCAGATGCTTCTCTTATATTTGGGTCAATTTCATTGAATCTCTCTGTTCTGCTCATCCCTCTGGTTGAAAATGAATGTTGACCTAGAAGGTATCTTTTTCCAAACAGTTCCCTGTGCTGCCCCCTCTCTCTTTAGTTACTGTTTGTCTGTCTGTATATCAACAGTATTAGTGTCATTCATACAGGTGCATCTCAATAAATTAGAATGTCGTGAAAAAGTTTATTTATTTCAGTAATTCAACTCAAATTGTGAAACTCGTTTATTAAATAAATTCAATGCACACAGACTGAAGTAGTTTAAGTCTTTGGTTCTTTTAATTGTGATGAATTTGGCTCACATTTAACAAAAACCCACCAATTCACTATCTCAACAAATTAGAATACTTCATAAGACCAATAAAAATTGGTGGCCTTCTGGAAAGTATGTTCATTTACATTATATGTATGCTGAGGTTGTATGGAAGCCCAGGTTTCTTTGACAGTGGCCTTCGGCTCATCTGCATTTTTTTGGTCTCTTGTTTCTCATTTGACAATACCCCATAGATTCTCTACGGGGTTCAGGTCTGGTGAGTTTGCTGGCCAGTCAAGCACACCAACACCATGGTCATTTAACCAACTTTTGGTGCTTTTGGCAGTGTGGGCAGGTGCCAAATCCTGCTGGAAAATGAAATCAGCATCTTTAAAAAACTGGTCAGCAGAAGGAAGCATGAAGTGCTCAAATTTCTTGGTAAACGGGTGCAGTGAATTTTCAAAAAACACAATGGACCAACACCAGCAGATGACATTGCACCCCAAATCATCACAGACTGTGGAAACTTAACACTGGACTTCAAGCAACTTGGGCTATGAGCTTCTCCACCCTTCCTCCAGAATCTAGGACCTTGGTTTCCAAATGAAATCCAAAACTTGCTCTCATCTGAAAAGAGGACTTTGGACCACTGGGCAACAGTCCAGTTCTTCTTCTCCTTAGCCCAGGTAAGACGCCTCTGATGACAACTGTAGCCAAATTCCTTGACACGTCTGTGTGTGGTGGCTCTTGATGCCTTGACCCCAGCCTCAGTCCATTCCTTGTGAAGTTCACCCAAATTCTTAAATCAATTTTGCTTGACAATCCTCATAAGGCTGCGGTTCTCTTGGTTGGTTGTGAATCTTTCTCTTTCACACTTTTTCCTTCCACTCAACTTTCTGTTAACATGCTTGGATACAGCACTCTGTGAACAGCCAGCTTCTTTAGCAATGAATGTTTGTGGCTTACCCTCCTTGTGAAGGGTGTCAATGATTGTCTTCTGGACAACTGTCAGATCAGCAGTCTTCCCCATGATTGTGTAGCCTAGTAAACCAAACTGAGAGACCATTTTGAAGGCTCAGGAAACCTTTGCAGGTGTTTTGAGTTGATTAGCTGATTGGCATGTCAATTTGTTGAGATAGTGAATTGGTGGGTTTTTGTTATGTGAGCTAAATGTTAAATGAACTAAAATCATCACAATTAAAAGAACCAAAGACTTAAATTAATTCAGTCTGTGTGCATTGAATTTATTTAATATACGATTTTCACAATTTGAGTTGAATTACCGAAACAAAATGAACTTTTCCACAACATTCTAATTTATTGAGATACACCTGTATTATTATCATTTCATAATATTTCATAATATTGTTTTTTTGTAACACTTTAGTATGGGGATCAATTCTCACTATTAACTAGTTGTTTATTAGCATGCCTATTATTAACATATTGGCTGTTTATTAGTACTTATAAAGCACATATTTTGCGTGACCATATTCTACATCCCCAATTCTACCCAATACCTAAACCTAACAACTACCTTACTAACTATTAATAAGCAGCAAATTAGGAGTTTATTTAGCCAAAATTCATAGTTATTTATTGGTTTGATATTAGTGAGAATTAGACCTTAAAATAAAGTCTGAGCTGTTTTTTTAACCCATGTATCTGCCTAGTCTTATAATATCTTGTAGCCTTTATAGGGTTTATATAAAAAAAATGCAAGTTTTTTCAACTAGGTAATTTTATTGATGTGAAATTGTAATAAACATGGGTGTTCTAACATATTATCTGCTGAATACTTTAATAAATGGAGATTGAACATGAATAAATACATAAAGAAGTAAAACACAAAATATATACTAGACTGTATATGCTTCACAATCCTTTATGATGCCTTTAAATCCATAATTTTGGTGTCAGGTTATCTCTGGAGATTATTAGGTTGTGGGATGTGACAGCATCACTTAAAATATAAAACAGATTATATTTATTTATGCATGTATTAACACAGTTATAATTTACATTTTACTTATTTAGAACTGTTACATTTTGTTAAGATCATCCTGGCACAGGCCCAAGTGTAGACTGGGCTGTATTACATACTCTGATTCCTCTACAAAGTAATAGTGTTTTTGCCTCAGTACTTAAAAAGGGGCATTCTCGCCTTCCTTTGCAAGGCTTTCCCTGGTGTTGCTGTACTTTTTCCAGTTCCAGTGCTCTGGGTTTGCTCTTAGCTTTCTGAAGTGCACATATACAAGCACTGAACTCCTCAGTCAGAATTCAGTTTTTTTTTAAATGAGTTATTCCCTTTGATCAGCAAAACCAGCTGAGCCCAGTGCCTCCGAAATCCACAAAGTTCTTGTTTTTATGAACTAATGAGATTTGATAACTCTTGTTTTTTCCCTCTCCCTTTTATTTCCATTCTGAATATTTCCTATAGATAATGATTAGGGTGAGAACACAACCAAATGATGTGCTTGTACTCGTGTCTTCAAATGTGAATGCTCTACGGTAACTGAGCACTGGTATTATGCAAGTTCATGCTAAATGACTTCTCTAGTGATAGCATTGAATATGCACACATATGTTACTATTGAATTAGTATAAATCTGTAGAAAAGTGGACATCTCCATAATTCATGTCAACGTCTCTCCCCAGAGAAGATGTAGTGAAGTCTCTAATATCAGTATCACAGCCTCCAGTCGCCTGCCCTTTAAAATAGTCTCATTTAAACTGAATCTTACTTGACTTAAAAAGGAAAATGACAGATGCTGCATGCATGAGCACGGCGCAGTGCGCAAAGCTGAACCATGCATATGTATTTTGAAGGATATTACACTGATTATGGTGTAATGATGATCAGGATGGTGAAGCCGGTGATTATGATTATAATGAGAATCACGATGACGGTTAGTAAGATAATGATTCTCATTGCAGTCAGATCATCGCTGGGCTGTTATTAATTGCAAAGTACTTTGCACGTCGACATAAAAAATTGCCCGCTGGCTATTGTGCCACTCCATTTGATTGAAATCTGGCAGGGAGGGCACTCGTGATGAATGGATCATTGCTCGTTTTTCTTGGTTGTATCTTACGAGACATCTTCTATAGATAGGAAAAGTATCCAGCTGTTTTGTAGTTTCTTGTTTTCATTCAGCCCCCCACACTCAGAAAAAGGTTTAGGCCTAAATTTAAATGTGTAGTTCATCCAATAATCCAAATGTGCTGGTAATTTACTTACCCTCATGCCATCCAGATGATGTGCCTTTTTCTTCAGTAGAACAACAAGATGATTTTAGCTGAAACCAATGTTGCCTGGTGTTTCATAAAAAGCAAGTCAATGGGTTCCTTTACTTTGAAAGCCAAAAAAGCACTTAAACGAAACACAAAATGAATACCCACAGTTCCTGAGAATATATTGAGGTCATATGAAGGGAAATTATTGGTCTGTGCAAGAAACTGAACATTATTACCTGTAATCCACAACCTCAGGCAAATGATTGTGATGCTCACGCTTTCTGTCGCATGATGATGTTTGTGTGGTAAATCACGTGAACTGACACCATTGTTGTTTACATGTATCCTGCCTCTCTCTTGTAAGTAACAATGGTGACATTTCTAGGTATTGTTGTTGTAAATAATGTTTGGGTTCTTTCACAGACTGATCGTTTCACTTCATAAGACCTCAATATATTTTCGGAAGCCACGGGCATTCATTTTGTTCTAATTTTGTTTTCTGATTTTGTGATTCAAAATGAAGAAATCTTGGATGATCTGAGGGTGAGTGAAATAACAGCACATTTGAATTTTTGTATTACATTTTAGTAATGTATTACATATAAAAATGTCCATTCATTTGGATTACAGTTTTAACATTGTGTAATAAGCTTAATGTGGTGCATTTTGTCAGTCATACAAAAATGAAGCAGACAGGATGGCCTTGAATAACGTCCAAAAAGATTGACATTTAATATGCAATTTAAATACATAAATCTTAAATGTAGGCCTAAATATTTTTTTGAGTATAGACCTTACAATACCAATTTAATTGAATGTATTATCAATCATACTGAGAGGTTTCCAGAAGTTTGTCATGGGTTATGGCAGGTCACTTTTTGCCTGTGGTATTTGCTCATGTCTGAATGGTTGATTATTAGGTTAACACCCAGGGAAGGGAGAAGGTGTGACAGTGTATGTTTAACCTTTAGAATGGGGCTCGTTTCAAAGCAGAACTGATCTCCTACTCATCCTCATTATGGCAGCTGTGGAGCTGCACTCATGACTAATTCATACAGAGCGGACTGCTGGAGCTCACTGGGGCCAGAACCTCTCTGAACGCTGGGAAGGCTCAATGACTTCATCATAGCTGGATGAGGAGACAAGATGTCAGTTCCCTGAAACTCCCTTTTCTCACTTTCCCCTGCCTTTCCCTCCTCTGGTTTTCTCTCTTGGCTGCTCAAATGGAGTTTCAAATCCTTTCACAAATATAATACATTTGAGAGTGATATTGTGGCTATCAGTATTTCATGGATGCTTGATTTGGGCCCCAAGCAATATGTGCCACATTCTTGAATATTTCATTTCATAATAGTGAGACCTGTCTAGATGGACCTTTTTATATACTATATATTTATGTGTTCTCCTAAACTGGCATATCCAAAGCACATTTTTGTCTTATTTAACCAATCCATACCTTTAGCCATACCTCTTAATCAACACGAAACCAGATGTGTTCATTTTATGTAATAGAAAAAGTATGAAATATCACTGTAGATCTTTTAGCATGATTTAAATTGGCCAATATGATGCACTTGTTAACTCAAAGCAATCGATATGTGGGTAAAAAAAAGTGACTCGCCAATAAGTAGCTTCCTCTATTGCTTGTTTATCTATTACAAGTTTTGACAGTTTTGTGAGCAGAAAGACTTGACAGCTAATTATTTATAAATGAAGTCCAGATGAGACCTTTCAGAAGAAACAAATCACAATTTGAGTATCATTGAGGCTCAACAAGCATGCATGACATGTAACTTACAAGTGAAAGATGGCATCATTTGTGCACATTTTTAATGAGAAGACCATTGGAGACCAGGAATAGAAACATCTTTGTTGTTTGGAAAATGTAAGAAAGAATGTGATGATATTCCATTATTGCAGATTTGCATTGAGTTCAGTGTTTGCATTCCTCCTGCGTTTGATGCAGTTTGAGAAATCTAGAATCTGTGTTTGTCCTTTATAACTGCATTTGCATTGAGGTTGTTTTCTGTGCTTCAGTTGGGACACACATACCCATATTAAGTAATTGCAACTGCCTGTTTAAACTTTTTTAAATATCTCAATTATTTTAAGGATGTGACATCTTGAATGAAATCTATCTTAAATACATTTACATTTATGCATTTAGCAGACGCTTTTATCCAAAGCGACTTACTTATTCAGGCTATACATTTTTTTTTCATTATGTAAATACATTGTATATACTGTATATGTGTGTAAGTGTGTGTGCGTGTACCATTTAAAATGTTGGGGTCAAATTGTTATGGAAGTTTTTAGATTAGAAAAAAAGTCTTAGAAACCTGAAGGAAAGGGCTGAAATATTATGAAATATTACTTCTAAAAATATACAACCCGAATTCCGGAAATGCTGGGACATTTTTTTAATTTGAATAATCAATGAGCCAATAAATTAAAATAATAGTATCATAACAAAAAATTACACAAGCTGCAGTCTGGTTTCAACCCTCAAATGATCTGAGATGACCAAACACCTGAGAAGAGATGAAGCTAACCCCTCAGAGGACCTCAGAGGAAGCCAACCCTCAGACAGTATACAGAATTAACCAAATTTTGCCGTAAGTTAAATATATTAAGTTTCTACAATAGATAAATCTATTGTAGAAACTTAATTTTCTGTAAAGCTGCTTTGCAACGATTGTATCGTAAAAAGCGCTATACAAATAATCTTGAATTGAATAACAAATGTTTAAATTTAGAAATTTTACAATTCTATGCACAAAATTACCATTTCAAATTTGAAACCTGCTACAGGTCCCAAAATAGTTAGGACGGGAGCATGTTTACCATGGTGTAGCATCTCCTCTTTTTTTCAAAACAGTTTGAAGATGTCTGGGCATCGAGGTTAGGAGTTCCTGTAGTGTTGGTGTTGGAATTTGGTCCCATTCTTGCCTGATATAGGTTTCCAGCTGCTGAAGAGTTCGTGGTCGTGTTTGACGTATTTTTTGTTTCATCACCCGGACTCTTCTACTACGAAGCCATGCTGTTGTTATAGCTGTCCTGCTGAAATACACATCATCTGGAGGATGTTTATATACCTTTCAGCATTCATAGTACCTTACCGTATGCACTTATGTACCCCCATACCATCAGAGATGCTGGGTTTTGAACTGAATGCTGATAACACGCTGGAAGGTCTTTCTCTTTAGCCAGGAGGATACGGCGTCCGTGATTTCCAACAATAATAATAATTATTATTATTAAGCTCAGATTTGCTTTATTTGTCACATACACAATTATACAGAGTATAACCAGCAGTGAAATTTGTTCTCTGCATTTAACCCATCTAAGTGCACACACACTTGGAGCAGTGGGCAGCCGATGCTGCGGCGCCCGGGGAGCAGTTGGGGGTTCGGTGCCTTGCTCAAGGGTCTCACCTCAGTCGTGGACAATTCCTGCCGGAGCTGAGATTCGAACCCACAACCTCGGGTTACAAGTCCGACGCTCTATCCATTAGAGCCATGACTGCCCCTAAAGAATGGCAAATTTGGACTAATCTGACCATAGAACACTTTTACACTTTAAACAGTCCAAACAGTCCGTTTTAAATGACCCTTGGCCCACAGGACACAACGGCACTTCTGGACCATGTTCACATATGGCTTCCTTTTTGCATGATAGAGCTTTAGTTGGCATCTGCAGATGGCACGTCGGATTGTGTTTAACGACAGTGGTTTCTGGAAGTATTCCTGGGCCCATTTAGTAATGTCAATGACAGAATCATGCTGATGAGTGATGCAGTGCCATCTGAGGGCCCGAAGACCACGGGCATCCAACAAAGGTCTTCAGCCTTGTCCCTTACACACAGAGATTTCTCCAGTTCCTCTGAATCTTTTGATGATGTTGAGATGATGAGATTTGCTAAGCCTTTGCAATTTGACATCGAGGAACATTGTTTTTAAAGTATTCCACAATCTTTTTACGCACTCTTTCACAGATTTGAGAGCCTCTGCCCATCTTTACTTCTGAGAGAGTAAGACATGCCTCTCTAAGACATCCCTTTTATAGCTAGTCATGTTACAGACCTGATGTCAGTTAACTGTTGCTAATTAGTTGCTAGATGTTCTACCATCTGAATCTTTTCAAAATGTCTTGATTTTTCAGCCCTTTGTTCCCCCGTGCCAACTTTTTTGAGACCTTGTAGCAGGCATTAAATTTGAAATGAGTTCACTTTGTGCATAGGATTGTAACATTTCTCAGTTTAAACATTTGTTATATTCTCTGTTCTATTGTGAATAAAATATTGGCTCATTTGATTTGAAAGCAGTGTTAATTTCGTCAACAAAGACGACGACGAAAAATATTTTTTTCTGTGACTAAGACGAGACGTTGGCGAGTGAAAACTAATATCTGATGATAAAAACTATGCCGAAATGTATGCCGTGTCTTCGTTAACAAGACGAGACGGGACTAGAATGTTATTTGAGGACTACCATTTAGAGTATCTTACGTAAACACAGTCAGTTATGGCTTAAGTGAACGTAAACAGATGTGTAAAAACTGAATGTGTGTCAGTATTACAACCGTCTTAAATGGACAGCATTCAAATTAAATACAGCATTCAAATTAAATAAATGTTACTTGTTAATAAACCAACTGTATCTATCAAAAAATGAAAATTGTGTCATCCTTAATGTTAACCAATCATAAAGATGTTTAACTATAAGAAATGTATACCTATGTTTTAAGTCCCTATAACTACACCGCGGGTCCCCTCACATGGAAGTTGTCATCTGCAATAACAAATGTAACAGTTTAAAGACACAATTAACAGACTTATGACATTGTTTATTGAATTAATTAAGTAAATATAATTCCTTAATTTACCTTTGTAAAAAACCTCATTGCTCTCTGCGGTCTCATGACGCCATCTTAGCCCTGTATCGGCCACCGTAGCTTCTCTAAAGGGAGGGGTGAGCGCGGGACTGAGCCGTTGGTTGCAATTCACAAACTCAACCGCTAGATGCCGCCAAAAACTACACACTGCACCTTTAATTGATTTGGTATAAAGAGAGAAGAATAAAAGAGAGAATGGATATTTTTGTTTGAAGACTACATATAAAATAGCTACCAAAATAAATGTTAGTAACAGCAGTTTGACAAAGTATAGACCAAAAGTTTACAAAAATGCAATGACTTTTCGTCGACTAAAACTATGAAAAATTCAAATTACTAAAATGTGTGACTATTAAGCATTTTCGTCTCAAGATAAAGACTGACTAAATCAAAAATACCTGCCATAATTAACACTGTTTGAAAGTCTCTTAGTTTTAATTTTATTCAAATTTAAAAACGTCCCAACATTTCCGGAATTCGGGTTGTATGTTTTTTTTATTCTAATACATTGTATAATGCTATTTATTTCTGTGATGGCAAAGCTATATTTTGAGCATCATTACTCCAGTTTACAGTGTTACATGATTCTTCGAAAATCATTGTAATGTGCTGCATTGGTGCTCAAGAAACATTTCTTATGTTGAAAACATTTCAAGGTTCAAGGTTTTATTCGTCACGTACTCAATTATACAGAATATAATCAGTAGTGAAATGTAAATCAGGTCAGGTCCGCTCAGTGGACAGTGCAAAATATGTAACACAACACAAGAGAATATACATAAATATAGGTGAAAAAAATAAGGAAGAATAAGATGTGCAATAAAATAAAATGTGCAGAACAGTATACTGTGGATTTAATACATAATAATATAATACTATAAGCAGGGATGTGCAAGAGATATACATAGCAGCAATGATGGAGAATAGTGGGTATCTTACTGTTTATTAAATTGAGTCATGTTGAAGTTATTTGACCGAGTTTGAGTTAAGGAGCCTGATGGCCTGAGTGAAGAAGCTCCTCCTAAGTCTCTCAGTTTTTGCCATCATGCTCCGGAAGCGCTTGCCAGATGGCAGTAAAAAGAAAAGACGGTTACCAGGGTGGTTTGAATCCTTGATGATTTTAGCAGCCCTGCTTTTTTTTAAGCATTTGTAATGCTTAATATTTTTGTGGAAACCATGAAACCGTATTTTTATGGACCCATTGATGAATAGAAAGTTCAGAAAGAACAGCATTTATATAAAATGTTTGTAAGATTATACCACATTTGTATTAATGTATTGTATCCTTGTTAAATGAATGTAATAATTGATTTGAAAAATGTTACTGACCCAAACTTTTGAATGGTAATGTGGTTATCCCTGTAGTATTTATTAGCCCCCTGTACAATTAGGTGTTTAAAAGAAATTTAGCCAAGGTTAAATGGACCAAAATCCAAATGTTTTTTTTGCTGTATTGAACTTGAGCGTTTGATGGTTTGTGTGGCGCATGTGCTCATACTAGTCCAGATTGCATCTTTATAGTTATCACACTCTCTTAACCTTTAAGGCAATGTGCCCAGAGCAGATTGCCTATAAACTTGGATGGGGCTTGGGAAATTGAGAGAGATCTATATGAGATGCATAGTAGCATATCAGGAGTAAGTCAATTTAGGAAAATAAAATGGGCAATACCAACAGGTGAAAGGACCTGTCTGCATTTCTTGCTGAATGAATCTGGGTATGAATGGACTGTATAGTCAGTGTTGGTCCAGGTTTTTGACAGTGGTAGAAAGTTATTCTCTGTTTGAACATGTGACTTTTACGGTCTCAGCTAGTCTTGCTTCATGACCCAGATTATATATTGGACCTAATACCATTATTCACTAGTTTATAATCAAGCATTGACATTTATTAATATAACCAGGAACTGCATATACTGAGGAGAAAATTGAAAGATTGTGGTTTCTAATTCTGGTTGTTTCATGCATGAAACCTTTCTATGGTTTCATGCCTTCAGCAGCCATTAACTGACCACACTAAACAAATTAAGTCAACTTTAGTACTAGCTGTATGTGAACTCTTATTTAAGATGATCTAATCTTTAACATACAAACTACCCAGAGTGCAGTAAATATGGTTCAAGCAACATGTCCATATTAGCATCTAACTGAAGGCTACATTTCGTTAACTTTGAGTTTGATTGGGGACCATGACCTTTGACATCATCCACATTGTTTTTTGGGATGATTTTCACCTCCTTTACAAAGTTAATAAGGGTATTTAATTTGCTGTACTAAACATGCATGATCTTCAGGTTTGTTACAGTCTCTCATTTGTGTTTAGATTTGGTTTTTGTTTCCAATCTGAAACAAAACCTTTCGATGTCCGATTGGAACAGACCCGTGACCCAGCGCTTGTGAACCTTTGTCTTATTTCCATAATTCCCCATCTGTTATTTTTCCTATTGAATCATTTTACATCTCCCTCTAAATCCAGCTGCGATCAACAGCAATCACACCTTTAATAAAGTTCTTAGTGGAGCTCAAGCACTAATTGCCCTCATCACATGCTGCCGCGTGATCACACTAACCCAGACTAACAGTATTTATGGGCCCATCTGCTGCTGTCTCCTCAGTCCTGCCTGCATCGCACCCTCACGCCTATGCAGGCTCTCGGCATTGTTTGACTCGACCCACGGTGGCCAGAATTTTAGAGGGCATCACGCCTCAGATCTTGCATTAAATGAGATCGATGTATGTTGGACAGAAGGGTCAGGCTGAGGATGGCACACCAGCTCCATGCCTAGATTATTTTTGCCTTCTCACTCTTATTTGATTCTGTTATTTCAGCAGCATTCAACTGTTAGTGGTTTGCTGTTTTGGTTATTTTTGAAGGTGACAAATAAGGTGAGATCGTTTATGGTATGATTAGATTTTCACAATAATAACATATTTTTTTCCTCCGTTATTTTATGTAAGTGTTTCACTTCACTGCTAGTTATTACACTGCCGTTCAAAAGTTTGGGATCAGTAAGATTTTTCATGTTTTTTAATGGAGCCTGCTCATCAAGGCTGTATTTATTTGATCAAAGATACAGAAAAAAACAGTAATATTGTTAAATATTATTGCAATTTCTAATATTGGTTTCCTATTTTAATATACTTTAAAATATAATTTAAGTCTCTTATGCTCAACAAAGCTGTATTTATTTGATCAAAAATAACAGTAAGAACAGTAATATTATGAAATATTAATTCAATTTAAAATAAAGGTTTTCTATTTGAATGAATTTTAAAATGTATTTATTCCTGTGATGATAGCTGATTTTTTTCAGCAGCCATTACTTCAGTTCTTCAGTGTCACACGATCCTTCAGAAATCATTATAATATGCTGCTATGCTGCACAATAAATATTTCTTATTATTAAAAACCGAAGGGAAAGTTGCTCTGCTTACTATTTTTGTTGGAAACTGACATTTTTTCAGGACTCTTAATAAAAAGTTAAAAAATAATATTTATTTGAAATATAAATATTTTTACTGATGTCATTGCTGTCACTTTTTGATCAATTTAATGCATCTTTGGTGAATAAAATTATGTATATAAAAAAGTGTACTTACTGACCCCAAACTTTTGAATGGTAGTGTATTATTAGGTATAATATAACATTAATACTGTTTCAATGCGGTCTGTCTTTTAGCTGCTCTAATTTTACTTTGTTTCTTTAGGACTATTTTCCTATTCGATTGCAGAGAGCATATTAAAGCTAAGCGAATTTGACCATTCCTGCATGTAACCATGTTTTACCACGAGTGCTTACTGGGTTTTACTCGTATTTTGAGGTTCTTGAATGTCATCTGGGAGGATAATGGTTACGCTGTGAAGATGACATACGCATTCACACCTGCTTGCACTTTGCACACAGGTGACAGATGTTGTGGCTGAATGTTCCTAATGAAAAACTCTTCTCACTCCTTCTTATTGCTCCTTGTTCTCCTTTTCCTTCCTCTCTTCATTTCTCTCTCTGGCTCTGTCATTCCTTTTACACCATGACTCTGGCACAGCAATCTTCCAAATGGATTCTATTTTCTGCCTAATTTGGCAAATGTTTTGTCTCTGTAGAACTGGAGTGTAGAGTGAACTTGGGGGTGGGTGTCAAATTGTAGGGCTGTATACCATGATGAGTGTGCTTTCCAGAATCACTCAAAACTGTATAATTAGATTTTACTGGTCAATGGAGTTATTTAAGATGCACTGCGTAGTGTAACCTGGTTTTGGACAGACATCAAAATTCTGTTCAGTATAATACAACAGTTGGTTCCGGTCCTCTAATTTGGTCCCTGCTGGACTTTTAGTAACTCTCTTAAAATGCACTTTGCACACTTTTTTATTTATTTAATTTGTCCATTAACAGTTTCCAAAAGTAAATGATGTCACAGCTCATGTTTTAGAAAATAGTTTTTTTCCAAGGTGTTTCAGACCACAAAAGGAGATTTATTTTGTATGTCCCTTGCGTGTTCATCCATATAATGGCCGTACAGGTGCATCTCAATAAATTAGAATGTCGTGGAAAAGTTCATTTATTTCAGTAATTCAACTCAAATTGTGAAACTCGTGTATTAAATAAATTCAATGCACACAGACTGAAGTAGTTTAAGTCTTTGGTTCTTTTAATTGTGATGATTTTGGCTCACATTTAACAAAAACCCACCAATTCACTATCTCAACAAATTAGAATACTTCATAAGACCAATAAAAATTGGTGGCCTTCTGGAAAGTATGTTCATTTACTGTATATGTACTCAATACTTGTATATTTACTGTATATGTACTCAATACGTTTCTTTGACAGTGGCCTTCAGCTCATCTGCATTTTTTGGTCTCTTGTTTCTCATTTTCCTCTTGACAATACCCCATAGATTCTCTATGGGTTCAGGTCTGGTGAGTTTGCTGGCCAGTCAAGCACACCAACACCATGGTCATTTAACCAACTTTTGGTGCTTTTGGCAGTGTGGGCAGGTGCCAAATCCTGCTGTAAAATGAAATCAGCATCTTTAAAAAGCTGGTCAGCAGAAGGAAGCTTGAAGTGCTCCAAAATTTCTTGGTAAATGGGTGCAGTGAAGTTTGGTTTACAAAAAACACAATGGACCAACACCAGCAGATGACATTGCACCCCAAATCATCACAGACTGTGGAAACTTAACACTGGACTTCAAGCAACTTGGGCTATGAGCTTCTCCACCCTTCCTCCAGACTCTAGGACCTTGGTTTCCAAATGAAATACAAAACTTGCTCTCATCTGAAAAGAGGCACTTTGGACCACTGGGCAACAGTCCAGTTCTTCTTCTACTTAGCCCAGGTAAGACGCCTCTGACGACAACTGTAGCCAAATTCCTTGACACGTCTGTGTGTGGTGGTTCTTGATGCCTTGACCCCAGCCTCAGTCCATTCCTTGTGAAGTTCACCCAAATTCTTGAATCGATTTTGCTTGACAATCCTCATAAGGCTGCGGTTCTCTCGGTTGGTTGTGCATCTTTTTCTTCCACACTTTTTCCTTCCACTCAACTTTCTGTTAACATGCTTGGATACAGCACTCTGTGAACAGCCAGCTTCTTTGGCAATGAATGTTTGTGGCTTACCCTCCTTGTGAAGGGTGTCAATGATTGTCTTCTGGACAACTGTCAGATCAGCCGTCTTCCCCATGATTGTGTAGCCTAGTGAACCAAACTGAGAGACCATTTTGAAGGCTCAGGAAACCTTTGCAGGTGTTTTGAGTTGATTAGCTGATTGGCATGTCACCATATTCTAATTTGTTGAGATAGTGAATTGGTGGGTTTTTGTTCAATGTGAGCCAAAATCATCACAATTAAAAGAACCAAAGACTTAAACTACTTCAGTCTGTGTGCACTGAATTTATTTAAAACCCAAGTTTCACAATTTGAGTTGAATTACTGAAATAAATGAACTTTTCCACGACATTCTAATTTTTTGAGATGCACCTGTATTTGGCGATCAGCATCAAGCTTTTTAAAAAGATGCAAAGGAATCACAGAGTGGTCCCATGCGACGTCCCGTATATTCCAAGTGTTTGGAAGAATATCTGATAGGGTTTGGGGAAAAACAAACCAAAATGTAACATTATTATTTAATAAATATCCTGACTTGCGCCGTTGGTTTCTGTGCACAACTGCACGTTCATGAGAATCTATTAGGCAGCGGTTCATTCCGACTCGCCCAGGAAAAGCACACAAGTTGTGAGAAATCAAGATTGCAAAAAACATGAAACAATGCCTTGAAATTCCCATAAAAGTATCTGTGTACATTTTTCACTGAGTTGAATATCTTCGGATCAGAACTCCGGTTGTCGTGACAGTCAAAATGACAGTTGACAGATGAATGCAATAACTTGTTGCGAACAGTTATATTTACCTCAGAGAATCAAGTAGATGGATTTTTATCTCATGTCGTGTTTTTATTAATCTTGATTTTTCACAACTTGTGTGCTTTTCCTGGGCGAGTCATAGTGAACTGCTGCGCTAATAGAGTCATGAACAGTGTACAGAGACCACCGGCCAAAGTCAATATATTTGTTAAATATGTCAAATATCTGTTTGTTTTTCACCAAACCCTATCGAATACCCCCCGAACACTTGGAATATGTGGCATGTGTTGCATGGAACCACTTTGATATTTTTTGCATCTTTTTTGCTGATATGCTGCAATTATGTGGACAAGTACATGCTAAACATAAAAATAATTAAAATATTTTGCAGTCTGAAAAAGAAAGAACGTCAGAAGGAATTAGAACAACACGATAGTGAATATATGATGACTTAATTTTCATTTTTGAGTGAACTATCCCTTTTTGGACCAGTAATTATGTATAATTTACTGCTAATTCTATAGTAAATACATGTAAAGTGCTGTATAATGGACGCATTAAAGTGCTACCACTTTTTTTTACTGAAATGTTGTGTAAGTGCGAGATCACACTCACAGTCTTGCAGTTGTACTGAATATCTGTTGCTGTAGTAAACCTTAGTGAGCCTCCCAACATTCCTTGTTGTCCCACCCTGAAGATGCCCCTGCCTTTAGGCGATTCACAGTCGCTCTAATATTAAATACAACAGTACATTTGCTCCTATAATGATTCGCAAGTTTGAAGCTTGTTATGGAAAATGGGTAGAGGCCAGTTAGAGGAGCATCATGATTGGCAAGTTTGAAGCTTGTTAATGGAAAATGGGTGAAATTAACCCTGCGGGTGGTTTGTGCATTTCCATTTTTGTTTAGAATATCCTTTAGTGGGCATATTAGAATAATGCACATAATTCTAGGATCGACTAAAAGACTAAATCTCTCTGGGGAGCCCTCAGCAGGAAGAGGCCTCGGCACTCCGGCAGCCAGTGATTTGTGCACTGACAGCTGTAGTTAAGCTCAATGGCTCAGTAGAGAGGATGTGTGGAGTCTCTGTAGGTAGAAAGAGGGAGCGTGAGATGTGGAGGAGATCTCTTATTTGATTCCACCCGAAATAGAAGGGGTCAAACCACAGCTTTTACCACAGCTGGTCACCTCCAATTAGACATGCTGCCAAACCGACATTAATTCCCTGCATTTCATCTTCAGACAAGATCGCACGCTTGCCCGACGTATATGGTATGAGGTATCTGAGCTGGAACAAAGACGTGTGTGTGTGTGTGTGTGTGTGTGTGTGTGTGTGTGTGTGTGTGTGTGTGTGTGTGTGTGTGTGTGTGTGTGTGTGTGTGTGTGTGTGTGTGTGTGTGTGTGTGTGTGTGTGTGTGTGTGTGTGTGTGTGTGTGTGTGTGTGTGTGTGTGTGTGTGTGTGTGTGTGTGTGTGTGTGTGTGTGTGTGTGTGTGTGTGTGTGTGTGTGTGTGTGTGTGTGTGTGTGTGTGTGTGCAGTGACATATCTTCTCTCAATATGGATACAATGAGATATTGTAAATGCTTTTATAACTGGGCTAAATATTAGCATCCTCCCCCAGGCTGACATTTGCTTTTAGTATGAATCATGCACTAGCTGCTCTTTTCTTTCATTGTTTCTCAAAAAAGATAAATGACTTTTCCATTATACTGTTCATGGTGAAAGTAATAGACATCTGAAAAGGTACACAAGTCTAATACACATTACAGTAATGCCCAAATAAATAGATTGGTGACTTAGTGCGTCCCACTGACACTTGTAAATTGTTATGAATTATTCTCAGCACTAGATTCGTTAGAGTAGATAAATGTATTTGTTTTTAATTTCCCCATACTTCCTAATTACTTTATTACCTTTTAACTGGGACTTACAGTACAGTTTGTGGCTAACTAAACCACATAGTAACACCTTGTAAATGTATAGTAATGTATCAATCACACCACTTTAGCTATGTGCTGGAACCACACTGCGTAGCAGCCGCTCAGATCACCCTAGTAATCGCATAACAATGTGCTACAACCACTCAGAACACCTTAGAAACTGTCTAGAAATGCCCTGTGGAACACTTGAACATAATGATGGAATTCAAATCTAGGTTGTAATGTTTAATGGTTAATAACTAGTGAGAGTGAACTGCTGGTGAAATTTGATTAAAAAAAAATGTAACACTTGTTCCTTTTTTTGAGAATGTTGTTTTGTTTTATCGGGCTAATTCCAGAATTTCTTGGCATGTTGCCATAAGCTTTCATTTGAATTGAGGTTGGTTTATTTTTGTCAAGAACGAGTTTTAAGTGAGAGCTGGATTTCCTCAAACACTTTTTCATGGTATTAATTTGCGATTATCGAGGGGGAAGTGATTGCTCTTTAGAGGTTGATTTGTTTCCATAAATATGTATGCTAATGAGGCTGTCTCTATGGGATTATGATAGCTTTAATACACCGTCAGTTTGTCATTTTGATTTCCTTTAGTTAAGGCCATAAAACCTCTCTTGTGTGTGTGTGTGTGTGTGTGTGTGTGTGTGTGTGTGTGTGTGTGTGTGTGTGTGTGTGTGTGTGTGTGTGTGTGTGTGTGTGTGTGTTCATCATTCTGTGTCTTAATATGATTGTGGCAGCTTCTTTGAAAAATCCCTCTGATTAATATGTTTAGAGAATTTCAAGGTTTAATCATAAATAAGATTTGCATAAAGCAGTTGCTATCGAGCTAATTTGTAAAGAGAATTAAATTAAACTTTATAAAGCATCAACATCCTATATTCATGAACGTGCCAAACCAGACTGAACTCAAACGGAGCACAGGCTATTAAAGATAATGGCTATGAGTGAAACTGTAATGGCCTGCTGCTTGTGACTAAGCCTTATTTGTTATTCTGCTCACTCTCATCTTCACCACCCAAGTCCTTCTAATGTGATTTTTACAGTCATTCCGCTGTTACATGTCTGTTCTCCCAGTGCACTATGGGAAAGTGTGGGTGCCTTTTTGTTATTGTTCTGGATCATGGATCGCAAGAGATGTTTGGTTATGTGTGGTCTTGGCATGAGCCAAATGCAAACAGTTCAAAATTCATAAAGCGAGACAAATGAAATCTCATTTGTATTTATTATGAAAAGGTTTATTAATTAACATCATGACATGCAAAGACCCACCCTCTTTATTACTGTTTGTAATGAGTGTTCGTAACAATCTCATGTTCTTGCGCAGTTAAAAAGACATTGCGGAGCAATGAGAAAACTGACAACATGCCGACAGGCAAGATAGAGCAGGTTACTTTTGGTATGAAACCAAGTCTCAGCTTTCAAATGTGGTCATTTTTTAAGAAACAGCAAATACCGTTTTGTGGCTTTGTAATGTGTCGTGACTGATTGGTGTAGTGCATCAGTTCAGGCAACACGTGAACCAATTATCTTCACAAACACAAAAAATAAACATGAACGAACATCAGAAATGATCTTGTTTCAACTGCAGAAGACGTTAATACATACCTTTTTTCAAGTTCAAGTCCAATATATATATATACACTACATTTAAAAGATTATTTGTAAAACAAATTCATAGTTTTATTCAGCAAGGACACATTAAATCGTAACAGGAAATTTATAATGTTAAAATGATTTCAAATAAATGTTGTTCTTTTCGACTTTTTATTAATCAAAACAGCACAACTGTTTTCAACATTGAGAAAAGAAGGAAAAGTTTCTTAAGTACCAAATTAGCATATTCAAATAATTACTGAATGATCATGTGACATTGAAGACTGTAGTAATAGATGCTGAAAAATCAGCTTTGACATCACAGGAATAAATTACATTTTAAAATATATTTAAATGAAAACAGTCATACATTGCAGTAAAATTTAATATTACTTTTTTTACTGTATTTTCGATCAAATAAATGCAGCCTCGGTGAGCGTAAGAGACTTAAAAATGACTAAATGTAAAAATATTAAAAACAAAAAGTTATCATCCCCAATGACATTGTATGTCACTGTTATTATGGTTACTGTCTGCAAGCTGTTGCATGAACAGGACAATTTAAGAGTAGCATTGTGGAATTTTGCAATAGGAATGCTGAACTTTTTATGGCCATTTGAGTTATTTTGGTGTCTGGTTTACATGCGTGATTTTTTCGGGTAGTGATTGCACTGACGCTGTGACACCAGTAGTCTGTGAACAGCCTGAATTTGACACTGTCAGTGAGGCCTTGCAGGTGCAAACATGCTGTGAGAGTCTAACCTCTCATGAGATCCTGTTACTAAAGCCAGACGGTACTCACTCTACTCTGCATCCCCAGCGGACTCGCTGCTGTCTGTTCAAGAGACTTAAGCATGCCGCTTTGCTGTGATCAGAGCTCTTTCTTGGGTAATTCGAGCCAGGCTCCTCTGTCCTGCTCTGAAGAAGAAAGTGAGGTGTAAAAATATCATCCCTCTCCTCCTAGCTCCCTCCTCTTCCTTGTGTTGTTGTCCCTGCAATGCACTTCTAGATACAGTCCCTTGTGTCTATCTGACTATGGCTTCACGGGAGACCTGATTTATAACAGATGCAAATAATAATGAGACTAACAAGAGCCAAATGACACATCAGATACTCATCACCGTAACCCGTGACATTTTATGCATTTTATTTGTTTCAGGTCTACATTAGAATCCTGGACAATGAGTGGAATGTGTATCGGCGCTACGCTGAGTTCAGGGCACTGCACAATTACCTGCGGCCACAATTCCCACAAGTCGACACATTCAATTTCCCACCTAAAAAAGCCATCGGCAACAAGGTATGTACTGCAGGTTTTCTCTATAATGGCAGTTTCTCTTTTTTCCATGTCCTTTTATACTCACCTGAAAATACAGAATTAGTAGACGATTATCTTTATAATATATTTTATTTATTTAATTACATCCACAAGGCAGTGCATCTTTCAGAGTTAAATTGAGAATACCTGAATTTTAGTTGAGGTGAAAAAAAGAGAAAACATGCGCAATTGAAGTTTAATCAGGAGTTAAATAGGAGTGAAATTCAATTAAAGTTTCTTGTGTGAATGTTCTAATCCAGATTAACACTTGTGAATCCATTTCTGAAATTCAGAATTTTGCACAACCATATACTGCAAAGAAAACTGCATCCAAAGCAGCATGATAAGGTGCATCTGCAATATTTTAATCTGACATGAATGTATTTTCAAAGGATTCACATCAGTGGGAAACAATATATCATGCACTCAGAAGTTGATTGTTGATTCTGTGCACAGCCGGCAGAAAACAAGTTTTAGGCCATAACATTTAAACTTTTAAATGACAGTAATCCAAAAATATGAGAAGAAAACATCTCAGCAGAGCACAAAAAGGCAACATAAAGAGAATGCTACTGAAAAAAGAACCAGAGCCCTCCAAAAAAAACACTCTCTTTCAGAGCCACCATCACCACCTGCTAATAACCAGCATGCATGACGTCACTAGCCCCTGTTTCAGCCCAGTTGCAATGCTATAATCTACTGTTTTTGACTGCTTCTTCAGCACTTCCTGGACAATGCATTCTTTTTTCTCTGACTGAACCACACAACGAGACCTGATAAATTAACTTTTTCATTAAGGGGCATTATTTGCCTCCTGGAATTGATTTCCAGGAGCTTTTTTAAGTTTGTAAGGGAAATTAACGTATTAAATTTGCCTTTATACACAAATATTTAACCAATTATTTCAGTCAAACAGAATACTACAGAATACAGACCAATAAACCATTTTTACATGGCAAAGGTGGAACAGAAGCTGCATCTGACATGGCATTTATGATTAGTGGTTGACCGATGTTGTTTTTTTGACTGCCGATATCTTGGAAAAGTACATTTGAAATACATGGTGGAACCACTGGCATCTGGACATGATTGTCTGGGACCGATGTTGTTTTTTTGACTGCCGATATCTTGGAAAGGGGGCTGATAGCCGATATGGCAGAAATTTGATAATTCAAATGATTAAAAATATTTAATGAAAATGAAATAAACAAAACAATAAAATATAATTACAAAGAAAGTAAACACTGTAACCAACAGGGCACTCAGTATTCTGGGAAGTTTGTGTGCATTGGGAATCATATTTTTCAATTAAAGCCAAGGTAAGAGTAATTTTACCTACAGCACACAGCAAATGAAATATGACATATGACAGTGGGCAGATGCATAAAGCGCAGCATAATTTGAAATCACGAGTTTAAAGCATTTATTTCGCAAGGACCGACCGTCACACAGAGAACACACGATCATGCTGGATAAAAATTCAGCCAACCTCCTCTGAGGGGTTGGCATCATCTCTTCTCAGGTGTTTGGTCATCTTGGATCATTTAAGGGTTGTATCCAGACTGAAGCTTGTGTAATTCAGCAGAAACAGAGAAACAAATAGAGACATAATTAGCGTAGCGGTTGTTACATCCAAGCTAAAATTATTTGTTCAACCCAAGCTAAAGCATAATAATGTGCGTTTGTTCAAATAGACTGGCAGTACAAGATTATGAGATGCATTATATGAATGCTTGGCTAAAGAGATTTGTCTTTAATCTAGATTTAAATCAAGAGAGTGTGTCTGAACCCCGAACGTTATCAGAAAGGCTATTCCAGAGTTTGGGAGCCAAATATGAAACATTTCTCCCTCATTTAGTGGACTATCCTAGGTACTACCAAGAGTCCAGAGTTTTGCGACCTTAGGGAGAGGGTTGGATTGTAGCGTTATAGAAGGCTAATAGGTAGCCAGTGCAGAGACTGTAAAATTGGAGTAATATGGTCATATTTTCTTGACCTGGTAAGGACTCTAGCCGCAGCATTTTGTACTATCTGTAGCTTGTTTATTGAAGATGCAGGACAACCACCTAGCAGTGCATTACAATAGACCAGTCTAGAGGTCATGAATGCATGAACTAGCTTTTCTGAAACAGTTAACATGTTCCTTAGCTTGGCAATGTTTCTAAGATGGAAGAATGCTGTTTATGTAACATGGGAAATATGATTTTCAAAAGATAAGTTGCTGTCTAATATGGGACCAGAAGATTAAGTAGCAGGCAATACCTGTATGCCAAGATCCAGGACATTTTGTGGTTGCATTGTGTAATCCATCTTGTCTCTGTCCAAAAAATTGGTCAGAAAATTATTGGAATTTTTAGGATTTTTATTTCATCCGTCTTAGATATTATATTCCATAGATAGTGATCCTTTGGGAAAATAACAGGAGGACAGATGACTTTACGTACTGTGATAATGACTCGATCCCGTTTAAATAAACAAAGTGGTAGCGATCGGAGAGGTAGGATCTAAACCATCTTAAAGCCTGCCCTTGAATACCTGTATATTTTTGTAATCGATCTAGGAGTATGTCATCATGTGTCGAAGCAGCACTAAAATCGAACGCAGCACTAAAATCAAGTAAAACTAGCAATGAGATGCAGCCTTGGTCTGACGCAAGAATTTGTAATTTTAACAAGTGCCTGTTAGACAGACTTCTATTCGTATTAGACAGAACTGTTAATGACAACAGCGAACAAGAGGGAGAACATGAGCACTGTGTGTGCGTTCAGGCGCTGCCGTTCTCAGCGCCATCAAAATAAATGTCCCGCCTCAAATGCATCGGCTAAACAGAAAAACTTATCGGCCAATGCCGATATTTGAAAAATTGCAAATATCAGCCAATATTTAGGTCGACCACTATTTATGATTAATGCTGTTCAAAGTGGGCATACATGTATTTACACAACAGTGGCATGATGTAAATAGGCTACATGAAGTATATTAATAAAAAAGAGATTTCAAGGTAGAGCTGCAACAAAAATCATTATTGTTGATATTTCTTTTGATATTGTAATATTTATTATTAATGTTGATTAATAGTAGACAAGAATACATGGAGTGGCACATCACATTCTTGCTACACAAACACAACAAACACATAATTAACTAGTTTATTTATTTTTACACATTGGTTCACATTGGTTATTGTTTAAAACAGAATGATTATTCAAACTCGGATTAAATTATATTGCAAAGAACATTCCCCATCACTAAAACAGTCCATGACTTCATTCTAGCATGAGTTGCAAAAAATGCAATCATAATCACTGAATCTGTCTACCCTGCAAAAGAGTGGTTATAATACTCAGCGCTGCCAAAAACGTGTAAAAAGAAATCTGATGCAACACGAGCAGATCTAAATGTAATGTAAACGCAATTGATACTTGTCATTCATTTTCACCTTTTAATTGTGTAGGGGCTTTTTTTTTGCCATTTTTTCTTGAATCTGGCGTGCAGTTTAGTTAATTTAAGTTGCATTTTTTTTGCCTGAAGCACCTGTTTTTGACCCTGTGCTGTACTGATATATAGAGTTTTGCTGGCCAACTTCAATTCTATCACCATTGATTTTGCCACTTTGGAGGTGTGGAGATTTTTCCTAGCTTTTCATCTACAAGGCTGCTGTTCAGCGAGTATAAGGGCAAGATTGCCATGTCATGTGGTCCTGCCCTCTGCCCCAGTGTCCATCAGCATCATCAGCGGGGCAGCACTGTATGCGCTAATGAGGATAGTCCACTCTGACAGCACTCTGATTCCCCTCCTGTCTTTTCATTCCCCCCGTACACCCAGGGGCAGGTAATTGGCCTGTGGCACCGCTTCCTCCTGCTGCCTGTGATTTTTGAGAGTGTGCCAGGCAGAGCCACTAGCCCCCGCGTGGCCCTTCAAAGGTAGACTTTTTAGAGCGTGAAAGACAGACCTGATTTACCAGGACCCAGACAGGCACTGCCAGCCTGCGTCCCAACTCAAGGACAGCCAATCAAAAGAGTCAATCAACCCCAGGGCTGGCGTGAAGACAGCACGCTTTGTACTTGCTCTTAGCAACACATTAGTTTTGCACTACCAGCAGTCGGTTTTTGGTGTGGACTTAAAAAACAATTTATTTTCAACCCCGCACCACATTTTGCCATCTTGCTCTTAACATATCACCAAGGAGTAGAAAACAGCTGAGCAATTGTCAATTAGGAGATGTGTCTGCATCTGTCCTCAAGTAACTCGTTCTGCTCAGTTATACGTTCCTGACCTCTCAGGGAAGTGGGTTTCGTTCATGTGCTGTGTAGAAGCTGCGCACATACACGGGGCAGAAGGAGCCTCTCTGTTCTCTATTTTTCAGAGCCGAGAGCTGCTAACGGCCTTCTGCTGAAGTTTTAGTTGAAACTTTGACATGCAAATGCAACTGGAGGGTGGATACCCGCAGGGCTCAGTTAGAATAAGGAGGGAGAAAAGTGTGCGTCGCGAGCAAGCTTTTAAAGTTGAAATAGCTGCAAGTGTGGAGGGTTTTGATGGCGACAGGGCTTTTGTTGGTAATCATTGGCCTGTTGAGATTAGCTGTCATGTTATCATTAATTCTGTAATTGTTTTGCTGGAGCTCGGTGGCGGTTGGTTAAAAAGGGGCTCCGTTATTTTTCCTTTCGATATGCGCCATTGCACACGTATGCACGCATGATATCTGATCTTCCGCAGTCCCGAGCTTTAAGCCGAATCTTTGAGGTACTCTAAAAGGGCCCGTAGAATGATTCTTTGTGATCCACTTGTGTGGATAAATCAAAGGTTAACAGGGTACTTCAGATTTATTGAGTGGCTCTTTTTTAAAAAGAGAAACCCTGCACATGAAATAAGTTTGTCGTTTCCACAAATTAGGAATTAATTCCCTTGTTTTAGTTTAATCATGGCCACGAATTAGGAAATGTGTTCCCACTGCTTATTAATTTACATTTACGCATTTAGCAGATGCTTTTATCCAAAGCATGCACTTTGGCTATACATTTAATTTTTTTATCAGTATGCATGTTCCCTGGGAATTGAACCCACAACCTTTTGCGCTGCTAACGCAATGCTCTACCACTGAGCCACAGGAACACCCTGGGAACCACAGGGAATTTCTTCCATTATTTTTGCTAATCACGTCCACATTGTACTAATTTGTTTACAAAATTGATCAAATCATGGTCATACTAATTTGTTCACTCGTTTTGATTTAGTTTAAATGAGGGGACAAATTAGTACAATGTGCGAATGAATTGTTAATTTGATTTTGTGGTCACAATAACTATATTTTTGTCTGCATGTCAGGTGAGGCTCTCCGTACATATATGATGAAATAAGTGGATGGATGCTCAGACATTTCATAGTAGGCTTATTATATAATCTTATTTTTATTCTAAATCCTTTATGTGGGTTTGTGGTGAGTAAAATGTAATTTTTTAAGTTTAAGTTTATGTAATTAAAATAAAATATTCACAAACATCATCAATAATGGTTTCAATAAGCTAACTTGAACTTTTAATTAAAATTATTTATTTTATATATATATATATATATTAGGGGTGTCAGCGTTAACGCATGCCATTAATCTAAAAATGTTAATGCGTACATTTTTTTTGTTGACGCAAATTAATCACATTATAAGGTTTGACCCCAACTTCTTGCCGTCATCGCAGCGCGGAAGGTTATCTGTCGTTGTGTGATGAGGGTACAGCGGCTCTGCAGCGAACCAGTGTTGCCAGGGTAGCGGCACAACAAGCGGGCTATTTTGAAAAACAGTCACGTGAAAAATTACAGAGCCGTGGGTTGTGTTTTTTTGGGATACTTTTATAATGTACCACGGCCGTCCAAAGTGTATATAGACAAATACAACTGAAAATCAGATCCTTTTACTAATGTGCATTATACTTGGAATGTATACCTGGCAAATTAAGAACGGAGAGGCGGTTGTAACATCACAAACAACGTGAGTTTCAGCCAGAGCATACTGTACATGTTAAGGCTTTTACACAGCATAAATAAACATGACAACAGCCACTATAGATTATATAAGATAATAAACACACGATTACGATAGAATATTGTTTGTATGTCATTTTCTTGAGATGAATGTGTACATCTAAAATGTTAATTTGTACAGCGATATAAAAGGTTATAAATAGCATATTTTAACAACACTAAACGACCAAATTCCACATGTGATCGCAAAAGGAAGTTTTTACAAACAATCGATGGTGGTTTAAAGTGAGTTTTGAGTAAAAGTATACTATTAATCTCATAAATTGTCTTATGATGCAAATGTTAGCTCTAATGCAGCTGCAGAACAGGTCCAATTCTTCTTAATGCATTTTGTCATAATACTTCATGTAAGGTCGCAAGAAAATTTTTTGTTGTATTTATTTAGAAATGCTTTTGATAATAGTTGGGTAAATGTATACTGGGATTGAAGTGATGTGGCTTGGTAAACGTTTTATTCTCAGTAAAAATGACTGATAATGGGCTGAATAAAAACAAAAGAATAATTATAAAAGAATAATAAGGTGTCTTATAATTATGTCTCATACCTGGCGGAGGTGTGAAAGTTTCTGTTTCCATAAACTAGTGTGTCATGCATTTCTTTTTCAACATGTTTACAGGTAAATCTTAGTATTTTAAAATTTGTGATTAGTCATGATTAATCACAGTCCATGTAACACCCCTTTCCATAATCGCTTTAAACTTAAAGTAAAGACAGTTAATAATGTCCTTAGTTTTACTATTAGTTCAAGCCCGAGAAGGGAACATAGTCGTGTGACAGACACAGTGATGATGCTCATGTGTTTGCAAACAAGCCGCGATTATGGCGATTTCTGGCGGGCTGTACACTCCGCTGTGACGTGACCTCTCTCTCTCTCTCTCTCTCTCTCTCTCTCTCTCTCTCTCTCTCTCTCTCTCTCTCTCATTCACACACAAGCCGCTGATGTGCTGTGATGTGACCCTCTCTCTCTCTCTTTCTCTCTCTCGCGTGCGCACACACGAAAGCTGGCGCGCACACAAACACACACACACACGGTGCGCGAAACTCCACATTTGAACAGTCAATAGCAAATACTTAAATTAATAACAAAACATACATTTGCTGATTCAGAAGAGCCAGATTGTCACAGCAAAGTCAGAATTATCTCCTCTCCTAGGTTCACGAAACGGTCGTCCATAAAATGCATTTCTGTTTTATTGTAAGTAATCTTAATGATTCCTAAATGCATCTACTTTCGGAAGGCCAAATAAAGTGCTTTTGCTTTCGCCTAGAAACAAACAGCTTCTCCCTGACATGACTGCTTCAACACTACTGCGGTTACTGAAACCACGCCTTACGCAAATCTCCCCACATCGTGATGTAGACATGTGGGGGCGTGTTTGAATGAGCCGTTTTAGGGGGCGTGGCAGAGTCTTAACTTTGATAAAGAATATCTCTTTGGTTTTGAGACTTTAGTCTTTGCAACTTCAGGGATCTTATCTATGCACAATCAGCTTGTAACACTCCAAAGAGAAAGGAAAACTTGAAATCGCATCATATCACCCCTTTAAACTATGCCACTAGTTACACTGAGAAGAGTAATGATGAGCAAATGCAAATAATTCCTCGGTTGAGGAAACGTATACCCCTTTGAAAGTGTATGCTCCTGATCATCTAATCTGCATCGAATCTGCATCTTTGAGTCACTCATTGCTAGTCTCATCATTTATCTTGAGACAGCAGCTTGTGTAATTACCCATCCAGACCTTTCATGAGCCTCGCTCAAACCAGTGCAACACTAAGCCTGCTCTTGCGTCTCCTCTGACAAGGTCTTGAATTTTCTTTCAACTGTCACTTTTTCCACCTCTGAGTAAATCAAATCAATTTGATACTTTGGTGATTGCACAAAAATTCCAACCATGCAATGTTAAATAATCTTAATTATTACACTTTTTTGGCCCTTTTCATCATCCACCAGGCATAAAAGTTGGATACCTTAGAAAAAGCAATAGCAAAAAAATATAAATGTAAAAGTTTCCGTGTAGCTTCCATACACTTCCTTACAGTGTTTATAACATCCTTCTATCTCTAAGACTGCAACTTTCCTTCTGTAATTGTTGTGAAGCTCTGTTTTGGAATGGAATATGAATTTGGTGTCTTGTTGTGTCCATGACTCCATCTGCTTGGGCCATGTCAGGCCCCTTGCTGCTCTACCATACTGACAGCTCCAAAACAGCTGATTTGTCAGAGGCTTGCCGGGCAAACACACTAAACGCACCCCAGCCTACCCGTCAAATGTGCCCTGAATACCAAGCAGAGCCATACTGAACCCAGCCAGCCACAGGAAGAATTATGACATCAAAGAGAGGCGACTGTCAGCACTACAGTCAAACTGTCACCTCATAAGCTCCTCAGCTCTGTTTTGATTTGTTTATGACTGAGTTTTTTTTTTTATCAGTATCACATTTACAAGCTCGATTTTGTTTTTGTTTTTTCTTGCTCACGATTCAGAACTTTAAAGGGGAGTAAATCATAAGGGAGCTGTCTTGGACAGTAATTGAGAGATCATATAAAGTAGCCTGTGTTATCCTGTTAAAAACTCTCAGGATGAGTAGTTGTATGTACATTGAGACACACAAACGCTCAGAGCTCTAGGATGGTCCAGTGGTTCAGGACTGGATGGGTGGGGGGGGTATGTACGGAGCCCCTCATAGGACATTTGCAAAAATTAAAAATACACAGACTTTCGCATGAGCACGAGAAACTATTTCATGCTCACAAGAAACTTTTCACATGCTCATACGTTATAATATCAGAATTATGTAAACTATAACCTATTTCCTTTGTCAGTCACTGCAGTTTTAATGTGAAGAAAACAAGAGTATGGATGCACATGACTTAAAGGATTACTTCACTTTTAAATAAAAATTTCCTGATAATGTATTCACCCCCATGTCATCCAAGATGTTTATGTATTTCTTTCTTCAGTCAAAAGGAAATTAAGGTTTTTGATGAAAACATTCCAGGATTTTTCTCCATATACTAAACTTCAATGGACTCCAAACGGTTGAAGGTCAAAATTACAGTTTCAGTGCAGCTTCAAAGGGCTATAAACAATACCAAACGATTAATAAGGGTCTTATCTAAAGAAACGAGCAGACATTACAAAAAAAAATTGTATGTGCTTTATAAACACAAATGCTGGCCTTGCTCTGTTCTGCGATGCGCATTCATGACTTCTTGTATTACGTTGAAAATGTCAAGTGTTTGCACACACAAGGAATTCGTCTTGGTGAGAGGAGCTTCCAGTGGAGAAAATACAGAACTAGTGCAGACATGCATAAATATTAAGGTAATAGAATGAAATCTAAAACCAGTAATAAAGATAAACAGAGAATAAAGAAAAAAAATATAGCTATATAGTAATAAAAATGTAGAGAAAACATAAAGAATAATGAATGTGCAATTTTACAGATGAAAAGTTATGTACAGTTCTGATATTTTATGTATCGTTAAGGAGGAATATAGCCAGATTTTTTAAATATATGAAATTTTGTTTTTGAATATTAATAATTCATAATATTAATAATTCTATATTAATATCCTATTATATCTTATAACAATATCCTATAAATATGAATAATTTGGTCACTATTAGCCCATTAAATATAATATTGTAAATTAAGTAATTTAGTAATAATAATATTAATTTTAAATATAACAAGTAATATTTTGTCATCTTTTTCATTTTGAATCAAAAATGCAACTTTATTGAATTAATGTATTCTTAATATATTAGAAATACAATAATATAAGCTTTGTCTATGCCCCTCACTACAGAGTATTCTTGTATCTATCTGTGCATTTGTGTTTGGTTCAAGATCACGCTCTTCCACTCATTTCAGTGTTCGTCCAAGTGACTGTGTTGTGCGTGTGTCTTGTGCGGTAGGTTTATTTCATTCACTCATAGGTTGAGGGGCTGATGGAGGGATTTGCTGAGTCTGTCTGGGGATTGGCTGTTTAGAGGGTTTCAGTACAGCGATAATGTGCACATCCTCCCTAGGCAGCATCCTCACTGTCCCTGCTCTCAGCTGATAGCCTCGCAGCAAAACAGGACAATGCCAGTGTGTAATACCTGCTAGCTTTACCCACATATGCATATTGATAAGTGTTTTATAGTAAATGCATATATTGATGTTTTTAAGCATAATATACTTCCTTGTCACACGTTAAACCCAGGTCTGTATATTAAGAACACAGCACTAGAGACTGATTTAATTGAACCATTTATTTATTCTGCTATTATGACTCATTGCCATTTAAAAACTCCTTGTCAGAAAGTGGTGGAGGTGCACAACAATAGTAGTTATTAAGCTGATGCTTTAATCTAAAGGTACAGTTATTACACTACACTTGTCACAAGGACAGTATCCCTTAAGTGCTTTGCTCAAGGGCACATTGGCATTAGATCATTGATTGCTGCTCACAGAATTCAAATCTACAATCTTTAACTTCACTACTTGTGTTACCACTACACCATACCACATCAAACTTACAACAGTGCAGAAACATAAACATTTTCTATAAAGACACATACAGACAAACTGATACTTTTTTGTGCAACAGTGCACAGACTTTATTTTCTAGTGGTGCGAGTGCGATTGAGTGAGCTGAACTGACTGAATGAATGAAAAAAAGGAGACCACATTTGACAAGCACAATAATATTCCAAAGTGAATACAAAATTATGCGTCATGTCAGAGTCTCAGAATGCACAGTACAGTACTTTTATGGTACAGTGTACTACTTTTGTTTTCTTTGAGGATCGATCATGACATTGTTACAAAAGATTTCAAAATGCTGTTCTTTGAAACTTTCGGATAATCAAAGATTGCGTCACGGTTTCAACCAAAAATGTTGAGCAGCACAACTGTTTTCATCATTTATCTCTTTTATCATACTTAATATGCACCAAATCAGAATATTAGTATGATTTCTGAAGGATCACGTGACACTGAGATTGGAGTACTATTTAAGATTATAATAATATTTCACAATATTACTGGTTTTGTTGTATTTTTTTTTACATATAGATGCATCTTTGTTGGACATAATAGGATTCTTTAAAAACTTAAACTTTTCCGTTTATTCTATTGTTGTGGATATGAATGTAAATGATTTGTTTGATTAAATTATTCAAATGTGGAGTAATAAATGGCTAGAGACGTAGAAGAGAATAATAGCGTGGAAAGAGTGCATGTCTTAGTTTATTCAAAATACAATGTTTTCCATGCATGCAGGAATATAAAATAGCTATACACAAGTGAACATAAACCTCTATTCAGTTTAAAGGTTTAATGAGAATATGGATTTGAATCTGAAAATGTGCATATAAATGTGGTCAAAATTAATCTAAGATTGGTTATGAATATTAATCTGATTAGAATAATGAGTATGTAGGGGCAAAGCTGGGAACTCTAGTTGCACTGTTTCTTTAGAGGACCTTGCTACCGTCACATTATGAATGAATAACCTTTATCTAGATTATCTGTGCACTCACATTTTGCTCATATTGGTTCATCACATCTCTTGTCTCCAGGGGAGACAATTACAGACCTTTGACCATCCCTGTGACCCACATTTGCAATGAGCAAATGTTCATGCTTTTTCATGCTTTGCTGCATACAGTGTGATCTTCACTGCAGCTGGGTTGCACAGATGTAGGGAGAGGTGATACTGTACCACATAGCCACAGGCCAGAATGAGAGCAGAGATCAGAGGAACTTTGAGGGAATGCGTAGATGTTGCACAGCCCACGTCCCAATATACATTCTTCCCAGGATGCAAAAACATGCCTATGGGCTTTTGTCTTGTAATTATATCATATGATATAGTTTAGAAATAACATGCATAAGCAAGAGTGTAATTTTTTCACTAATATTTGCTCGATTGAAAATGTGATGTTCAGTTGTGATTCTAGGCAGGGGATTATTTAAAGTAATTTTGCTTGGTCAAGTTAATTTTTGTGAAAAGTGATTTTGAATTAAACACATTTTTAACATCTGGCACTTTTCTGCATTTGTAAACTTGACACATACTAAATAACAGAAAACGGTAGCACTTTACAATAAGGTCCATTAGTTAACTTTAGTTAACAACATTAGTAAACATGAAGAATGAACAATACTTCTACAGCATTTATTAATCCTAGTTAATGTTAATTTCAGCATTTACTTATGCATTATTAAAATCACAAGTTGTGTTTGTTAACATTAGTTAATGCACTGTGAACTAACATGAACAAACAATGAACAACTGTATTTTCATTAACTAACAATAACAAAGATTAATAAATGCATTGTTCATTGTTTGTTCATGTTAGTTAATACATTAACTAATGTAAAAAAATGACACCTTATTGTAAAGTGTTACCGAGAAAACATTGATAATTTAAAGAAAAACATAATTCAGTACAGTATCATGCATGTTCATTACAGTTGTGGTAAAAAAAAAAACATCACTGCAGAATCTGCCCAAATTCTTTTTATTTTCATTATTTATGTATTGTTGAATGAAGATATTTCTTTCTAAAAAATATTTTTGTAATGTCTCTTCAATGCTTTTTTTCATCTAACACAATAATGACTTTATCTTAGGGGGGTAATTTCTTAGCCAAAACTGATGTGTGATTAATTTTTAATTAGTTAATCAGCCCATCATGTAATTATTAGATAAAAAATTGCAGTCGCTTGACAGCCCTAATATTATATTATACAAATAAATACATTATGATTTTTTATTATTTTCAGATAACTATGTTATTCACACACACACACACACACACACACACATATATATAAATGACTTCATTTTTGTTTGAAACATCGTGAGGGCAAATACATTTGTTGGATTGCATTTTATTTTTGGGCAAACTACTCGTTTAATCATTTGGCTCTTTCTAGCACAAGATTTTGAGCGAAGGTTGGGACTTTCTCTTCTGACCCACCTTCTGCTGTGTGCTGAATTATTCACTTACTCTCTGCAGGTTCTCGTACATTTACTGACCCATTTGTTCTCATCATCGGCCTTTCCCAACACCTGGTTTGAGACATTAGTATCCATATTTTCTTGAGTGCAAGAGTCTGGAAAGTTCTTTATGGTTCATAACACATGGTCATTATGGTACTGGTTATCTGCATCATACATTATTGATTTCCCACCATTTGGCTTAAACAAAAGGTTGAGGGAGGCGCAGAAATAGAAGACAGTCTGTTGTCTCTTCGGGCTTCTTGGGCACAGCTTTAATTGAACTTCACATTATCTTTGCATTAAAGATGACAGCCCCAGGAGGATATGCCCTGTTCTCATTAATGCAATGTTTGCCATTTCTGCTTTCACTAGTCAAAGTGAATAAATTATAACTCCTGGATTTTGTATGCATATGCAACATTCCCGTGCCAGTTTTTTCTTGCACCGAACATGTGCAGAGAACACACAGGAAACACATGTGATCTCTCATGACTTGCTTGGTTCTTATGAACCTTTCTTAATAAAAACTGTCAGTGTGTGATGGCTGCAATTGTGAATCACTTTATATTGTCAGACCATGTCCTAAACAAGTTAACAAACAATCAAAAAATAAATAGCAATACAAATGTTTTAATAGTCAGCTGTGAAGATTTCAATGTTCAGTGCAGTTAGACAAATTGCTTGTTGTTTCGTAATGTGTAAAAGGATTATGAAAATGTCTCTAGAATTCCAGTTAAATTCCTAAATTTGAATTGAATTTGAAGTAGCAAACAAAATGCAGAATTGCAAGTGTAAAGTTTGTAAAGACAAAATTTGAATATTGGCTTCACAAAGCCTTGTTTGAAGGCGTTCGAAAGTTAATTTAAAAGGTTTAAAAACGGAGTGAATAATAAAAAGACGGTGATCAGCATGATTGCCTCTGCGATCAGTTTGCGTAATAATTCCCTTAACTATCCAACAGAAAAGAGGCAACTTGAGCATCACTACACAGGATTTTCCATCATCAGATCTTCTCATCTTCTGTATCCTGCACTGAGCTGAATCAAATCTGTTCATAACTAACACATGTTTACACTTGTTTTTTATTTCTTCAGACCTTTTCTGCTTTTTCAGCCATACAAGTACTGATAATTCAGTTGTCTCCTCAGATAAAGCACAATAATAAAGCCGCGCTATACTTTCTGCATGTGCAATCCAGACGCGTACACTGACAGCGCAGACTCAGACCACTTGCGTTTATACTACCGAAAGTGTACGCTGGTGGTCCACTCCGCTGACATGTTCCAACACATGCGCAATAGATCGGCTTGAACAGTAAACAAACATGTGAACAAACAATTGCCTAGTTATTGCACATGTGGCTGTATTTATATTGTTTTATCAATGGATGTAGAGGTGTGGGTAGCGACGGACTTCACACACGCGGATGTCCGCGCACACCCTTCGATGACGGTTTTTGCACAGCCTTGCAAAATATACTTCGTTTGATTCGTATGCGTACACAGACGTTCGACGCATGCGCTTTGTGCCAAATTGCAATACCTCTCCTGGCCTAACGGGGCCATTGTTTGCACAATCTCTCGCCACAAGTTAAAAAATAGATAAATATCTTTGTATTCTTTCATGCTACAATTGTACAAATGAGGATATTTTCTAACCTCTTCGCACAATCTCTCATCTATGTAGGCCTCCATTGTCGCTGTAGCTAACCTGCATTCCGGTTTGTTCCGTTTATGCAATTTTTATTTGGCTACCTTGTGAATCGATAACCCCACGGCAGGGTTGCCACCTTGCAGATAAACTAATTACTGCTAGAGAGTTAAATGCGCATATGCGACCTAAGCGTACAAAGAGCGGTTACAAAAATCCGGCAGTGTGCGTACAGTACGCGTGTACTATTCTGATGACTAAATTCGCATCTCGTGCACTGTATGCTGTCCCTTGCGTACGTATAAAAAGTGAAGTATACTTTGGCCTTAACATAGGCTTTAGTGTGTTCCATTGTCTAATTTTCCCTTTAATACATTTTCTGTGTTCCAGGGTGAGAGAACATTGTTAAATGGTGTAAATTACAATTAATTCAATTCCAATTCATCTTCTTGTAGGGTGTCAAGGCATCATAGAGATTTTTTTCAAATCAAATTAACAGTATTGAACAGGAAAGTAACATAATCAGTGATGCATACAAAAATTAGGCAAATACATGTTCTGCTGTAAAGTAGCTCTAACAAGACAATAGTGTCATTATTCTGCTCCGGTTAGTTTAGTGTTGGTTCAGATCAGTTCAATAACTGTGTAAAGTACAAACAAGTTTAATTCAGGGAATAGCAGCTCAATTGTAGACAGTAGTGTCATTATTTAACTCAAACTATTCATTATTCAGTTCGATTCCATAACAGAGTTGATGTTGCAAAAATGATCAGTTGTGAACTAATTTGAGCCATAAAGGAGCTCTACAGAATACAATGTTATCTGTATTCAGCTCAATTCAGTTTAAGTTTTGTTCTCATTCAATAGTGCCAGTGCAGTATATTAATGAATATTAAATGAATATTAAAGTCTAACTAAGCAAGCCAAAAGAAAGACAAGGAATCAAAATTTCATCCAGTTATTTAAATGGAGAAAAAACCCTGGGAGAAACCAGGCTCAGTCGAGGATCGCTTCTCCTCTGGCCAATTCAGTTCATATTCTTTAAATCTGCATTTTTCACAACCTCGTTATTTTTTAACATGGCTTTTGCAATGACTGCATCAAAAGTTTGATTCACAGGATTCATTCCTTAATCCTCTGTAAGTCATTTTGGATAAAACCATCAGACAAATGCATAATTGTAAATAACGTCTCACATCACACCTGATTATTTACTGCAGATATGCCTAGAATGATTGATTAGCTCGGTGTGGTTTTGTACATTAAATCCAATTTGTCAAACAGTTGCGGGCAGCGTGGACATAAACTAGAGTAAATATGTACCATCAGATTTTATTTGTAGGATGAATGAGGTTATTTCCCCATTCGAAAAGCAACATACAACCACTTTTACAGCAACCTTCAGTGGAACAGTGTGATAAATCACCTTTTTCAGTCATTACTGTTTCATTCTCAGGGAGAGTATGATGGCTTGTGCTGTGCTTCACTGTACTATCTTGAATCACCCTCACACTTTGTCATTTTGACGACGCGTCTCCATTCAAATCTGCACACGTGTCCATACATGCTGCACGTGTGATCGGACAAAAGCGAACACAAACTCCCTGTGCAGCACCGGCTGGCTAAAGCATCTCCTGGTCCAGACAACAGCCTGTGAAGACGGAGAAGCACTCCAGCAAGTCTTTATTGGCTATAATGGCAGCGTCTGGCAGTGATTTTCTCTGTCTCACTGCCTGTCGCTGTCAGACACAGACAATCAGCAGAACTGTGCTTTGAGGAATTTGGAGAGGAGCCTGTCGTTTAAGGAAAGAAACAAAACTGGCCCGAAGACAGAAGCCTGAGAAAATAATTTGCAGAGAAACACTCTGGTTCTCTTAAGAGATCGCAAAGTGCTTTGTTGGTTTTGTCACGAGTTGTTTGTGTGAATTGCAGGCGGGTGTTTGTGTTAACAGATTGTCTGAAGGTCCTTCTCAAGCTGCACGCATAAACAGCTTAAAACATCAGTTATTTGGTGCACTAGCCATAATGCTGTGTGTGTGTGTGCGTGTGCTTGGCTTGTTTATCAAGGTGTTTGGCCTTTAATGGTCCCTCAAGTGAAAAGGTGTTTTAGTATCTTGTTATCCTGATAGAATCCAATTCGTAGCATAATACATCCTCAAACTAAGCTTAAGATATTTAAAATGTTACAATGCTGTAACTTTATATTCATTAAATAATCTTAAAAATGTATCATGTTTTGTTTTTAGAAAAATATTAAGTAGCAAATCTGTTGTTTTCCTTTTTTATATTGATAATAATAAGGAATGTTTCTTGAGCACTAAAATCAGCATATTAAAATGATTTCTATAGGGTCACGTGACTTTTGAAGACTGGAGTAATGACTGAGGAATATTCACCTTTGTCATTGCAAAAATAAATTACACTTTTAAAACATTAAAAACCATAAATTGTTTTAAGTAGTAATAATATTTCACAAATTCAAACTGTTTTTATTGTATCTTTAATCAAATAAATGCATCCTTGTTGAGCATAAGATACATCTTTCAAAAACAAACAAATATTACAAACCTTAAATTGTTATTGCAATGTAAGCATCATAACAATGTATGCAAATACATATATTTATAACTATATTTATGTTTTATAGGTCAGGTTTAAAATGCGACTCTCAATTTCTTATAATATGAAACAAGGGATCCCTGCTTCATCTCCATCCTGATTAAGATGTTTAAAGACCGCCTAATATACTTAATCGTGAATATCACTTGATGTTATTGTTGTCAAGTGCTCAAAGAGCAAATATTTGTGCTTGGTGTCATGGTTCTAACCTTTAAGAGAGTTCTGAGATGAAGTGGGCCGGAGCATTAAATTAGCCCTGGCAGGCACAGCCCTCATGGGTAAGCTGATCTGACAGCAGTGATCTCCTCCACATATCCCATATCATAATCAACTTTTATGCCTTTTCATGCCTGTTGGAGATAGATCACTATTAGAACTTCATGCCCAGATGACACTAATGCTGAAATGCGTGGTGACAGTGGTTTAAATGGTACACAAACACTCATTTCCTACTGCTCTTTATTATTGTTAAGCGATTGAGCCGTTGGCCTCTGATGAAGTGGGTGACGCCCGAGCATTTAGAGTAGTCCACTTCCCCTCAGCACCTGAGACTTGACTGATGTCATACGTGAACTGGAGCATCAGTGTCAATTAATCAGCCATCAAGGGGACATTAATAACATTTCAATTTTTCTCCCGCTGTCCCTTGTTCGATCTCATTTGCTTTTGATGTCACCCCCGCCACATCGCTGACTTTGATCTGGTTATCCATCAGCTTGATATGCTGCGCGCAGTCGTGATGCTGATGTTTTGATGCTCTAAATTCAAAGCAAGTCCTGATGAAACAGGTTTTTAGAGAGATATTGTTTGGATGGACTAAATAATCATAGCTATGTCCTCACATTCATATGGGACACAAAAGGAGAAATTCAGCAGAATGTTCATGCTACTTTATTTTTAGATAGATAGATAGATAGATCCATATCTGTCAATCATTTCTCATAATGATCTCTTCCACCAAAGCTCTCAAATCTCAATCA
The DNA here is from genome assembly GCA_027422405.1 of Ptychobarbus kaznakovi. Classification (NCBI taxonomy): domain Eukaryota; kingdom Metazoa; phylum Chordata; class Actinopteri; order Cypriniformes; family Cyprinidae; genus Ptychobarbus; species Ptychobarbus kaznakovi. The sequence continues at coordinate 11,473,926 of CM049808.1, read as the reverse complement.
AGCTTTTATGCTAAAATGTGGCATTTCCAGATGTTGCACCAGGTTTGAGATCAATGATTTTCTGTCAGTGTACAGTATAATAAAGCAATGCATGAACATCCTTCAAGAAGTACACTTTGGCATGCTTTGAAAATGGAAATAATATACTTTATGCTTGAGCCAACTGAATGTAATGTTTTTGGACACTTAATTACTGGGATATACAATTAAATGAAAATGTATCATAGTTTAAATTGTAATTAAAGGCGGTTAAATGAACTTAGTGCTTTTAGATATATTTATATGTCATTTCATTATTCTGTTGTAGCCTATTTGAAATATGGTTAAAATGAATTGTCAAATGTACTGAAGCATTTGTGGTAAAGTAAAATATACTTGGATGTAATTTCTTTTGAAACTTACATATCATGGATTTAAATGTATTTGTACTGTAATTACTCATTTGTAATCATTAAGTTTAATTTAGTACTATGTATGTATGTAATATGTATGTAATATCTAATATAAATTAACTTTAAATGTAATGTCAAAATAACATACTACAGTTAAAAAATTGTTATTTATAAAGTGCTTTAATATTTCACTCACCACATCAAAATTAGTGCACAGTTCTTTTTTAAATCATTACAAAAGATTATTAAAACAATGATCTAAAATGTACTTTAAAACTTTTAAGGCTGTTATGAAACATATGGAAGTGTACTCTGAGTCTGGATATACTTGCACGGCTTTTTATTTCATTAATAATGTCAATGTTAATGTTTTTCACAAGGGTTAGAATGACATGAGGGGAAGTGTACAATTGCAATTGGTAACACTTTATTTTAGTGTCTCTTAACTAGTTGCTTATTAGCATGCATATTACTAGAATATTAGCCATTTATTAGTACTAATTAAGCACATATTAATGCCTTATTCTACATCCCTAATCCTACCCAATACCTAAACTTAACAACTACCTTACTAACTATTAATAAGCAGCAAATTAGGAATTTACTGAGCGAAGTCGTAGTTAATAGCGAATAAGTGCTCCCTATTCTCAAGTGTTACCCGTCAATTTTCATTTCTAGCTGAACTATCCTTTTAAGACATTTGAACTGTGTATTTGTATCAATTTGTAGGATGCCAAGTTTGTAGAGGAGAGGAGGAAACTGTTGCAGTCATACCTGCGTATGGTGATGAATAAACTGATCCAGACACTGCCTGAATTCACTGCCCAGCCCACAAAGGAGACTTTACTGCAGCTACTGCCTTTTTGCCAGTGAGTACATACACACACGGACACAATAATTAATATGCAATAATCATCAACTGTATGTATTTCAGCTCCATGAACTCTATATGGCACTGTATTTTAGTGCCTCAATGGATGAAACATGCCATTTTGAGTTGTCACTCAAGTAGGCAATGCAATCAATCTTTCAAATGCCACAAATGCATGCTGAATCAAAAAAGACACACACAAGGGGAATTCACCAAGAATGAATTGCACCTACTTAGAGTGCCACATTCACACTCGCCATTTGTGCTACACATGATTCACTAAAGGAATTAAGCAAATAAGGCTGTGAAAAGTTTGTTTTGAATGCATTTTGCATGCTAAAATTAATAATTTCTCAACACTGTTGTCCACAACATTTGAAGACCAGACAGTCTTTGTTTCTGTGAATAAATGTAAGAATTTCAGAAGTTTTAGCTGAATTTAAAACTGAATATTTTTCAGGCTCCCCACTATTTTTAAACAGTGAATTTATAGCTCTTTTCCACTTGTTTGTGAGTTAGATAAGGGTGAAGGATAAGGATTTTTAAATATTTTTTTTTACTCACAATTCCTACCCAGTAAAATATTTTAGAGCTTGGCGTGGCTTGAAAAAAAAATAATTATAAAACATGCCCAGTTAGTTTTATTTTATTGATTCAGATTTATTTTTCAGGTCTTGAAATTGCACTTAAAATTAGGCTACCTCATAAATACAAAGCAACCTTGGTTTTTCAAAGACAAAAAAGTTGTTGCGAGCGAGAATTAAATAAGAAATACCTTGACTTTTTTTAGCTTATTTTAATGCTTGTTGCCCTGTTATAGATAATCATATTGTGCCCCCTTTGTTGAGAACCATTGCTTTAAGTAGGACTATACCAGTATCACTCCACCACTATGATCGGCTTTTTAAAATGCAGAAACTGTACTCGACTACATGCTGTCTGGATATATGCCCCATTATAATGCTGTTCTCCATTATTTGATCATTATTTGATGAATTACTACTGCCATGATGAGTAGAAAATATACACTAACTTCAATTTTTAATAAACCCTATTTACTGCCTGCATTCCGTGGGCGGTAATAGCACAACATTAATTACGGCAAGCAAATAGCGCTCACTTTTACAAACTTTCTAAAGCCTTATTTACATAGACAGGTGTGTTTGTGCTGAAAAGAATGACAGTAACTTAATTTAAATACCCAAGGCACTTTTTCAGCACCTGGTTAAGCTAGATTACGACGGTTAGTGAATATGGCACCGGTTTCTTCGCTGAAATCCCACCCTGCGAATTTTACACAAGACAAATGCATCACCAATCATCTCACAGCTGTTCATTTACAGGAAATGTGATTTGTTTACAGGACCGCTCGCATCCTGCATTTTACTGGCCAATTGTCTGTTCTGATTGGCTCATTGATTTATCAAGTCAGACTTCCTTTCACACGCTGCATCTCATTTGTTTATTGTTAATGCTGGGCCTGGCAGCGTGACGCGATTTCAAACAGGAAATTAATTAAAAAAAACTTTTTTACCCTCACATCAAATCTGATTTAATTAAAAGAGACCCTTGGCACATTGTGAGATGATAATGGCTCTTTGCTTGGCATGACTGGAGATAATTTGGATGCTAAGGACAGATGAGTCCAGCTGCTTTTTAGTTGGGCAGAGATCTGGATGTGATGTATGATTAGACAGTGATGTTTCACGAATATAACACAAAAGCTCTCGTTCTAGTGCTCCCAGGGTCCTTGATTCCATTCTGTAGGTGGGTTGGATTTTCTTAATGTAGATCCAGTTCACCGTTCATCAGTTGAGTGCTTGTGTTTCTAACGTGCTGTCTAGGAACTGTTTATTCTTGATACATTTTCCAGTGTGATTTATGACGCTCTCAGACCTGGAGTAGCTACTCACAGTCACATTAAACACATTGGTGATTACAAATCCATTCCATGCCAATAAAGCCGCCTCCTGGCAAACAGACAGAGTGGAAAGCTGTCACACAGAGGTTATAGTGAGCTCGCTTTGCCAACGAGGGAATCCTTTCATGTTAAACCCGCTCTTGTGCGCTCGTTCCTGGCATCTCCTGACTGTCACTGTCAGGTTTGAGTGGGAATGACGAAGGTCTCTTAAAAGACATTCTTGTGAGAAGGTTTCTGTGAAACAAAAAGCGTTTTCAGACTTTGAGAGACTTCAGCTTTGAAATGGAAGACTGAGGTCTATACATCTTTACAGTGCAGGCTGCTTCAAAGAGCTTCAAGCAAAGGTGGTCTCGTTGTTTTGGTTTTGATGGAGCTTCACTGGCAGTCTTGACTCACTTGGTGCTCTAGGCAAGATTAGACATGACCAAAGACAAAAATACTTTTAGCAACTTGAAGTGTGCGACTTAGTCTACTAGTGCATTTTTGTTTAGGATGGAGGTACGTTCAGGTTATCGTGTATAACTGTTTTCTGTTTTAAAATGTATTAGTTTTTTGACAGCTGAATGGTGGCAAATTTAGTCTTCAGTGTCATACGATCCTTCAGAAACCATTTTGATATGGTAATTGGATGCTCAAGAATTATTTCTGATTATCAAGGCTGAAAAGCAGTTATACTTAATATTTTTGTAGATACTGTGGTAGTGACATTTTTCAGGATTCGTTAATGAGAAAGTTCAAAGGAACTTTGAGTGAATTAAATGAATGATATGTAATCATGTAATCGACAAAAAAGTAAATGTAGTCTGATTGTGAGTATTTTAAAATGTAATATTTAATCTTGGAATCTAAACTCGTAATCCAGATTGAGGATTACCCAGCTCTGTATATACATACATATACATAATCATATTTTTAGATAGATTATTATTTTATTATTTTGCATAGGGAACAGGTTGATTGGGCATGATGCTTCTAGTCTCACTCAGGGACTATTGACTATCTCAGCGTTTTTCCAATTGAGAAGGGGACACATCCAGTAAGGCTCGATTCGGTTTCAATGTGGTTGAGCCATTTCAAAATTTGCTTCATAGATATTACCGCCTAAATCCACAACAAGAAGCCTCTCAGAAGAGGTGCAAGGGATAGACAGATAATGAGGGCTTGTTCCACGGCTAAAGGAAGAGCTGAATCTCTGTTCTTAGAGGTTATGTAAATGCTCTTTCAGCAGCTACTGTTTAGACTGCAGATCAGCCTCCTGCCGCATGGACCCATTCAATAGTATCTGCATGAGTGTGTGTGTGTGTGTGTGTGTGTCTGTGTTGCTTTGTGAAGAGCTGAGGATGGAGAGATGGATAGATTTACTGGTGGGGGGCACCGCAGCACCCCACTTACCTGCTTCCAGCTTCTTCCCTGCTGCTCCAGCCTGATTGAAAGCTGCTCAACACTTCATTCTTCCTTTTTTTTAGCTGTCTCCCTCGCTCTTTCCCCTCGCCCAGCTCTCCTCTTTTCTCTCTCAGCTCTATGCCGATCTGACAGCAGCAATACAGCAGAGGAGAAGCAGATCATGGTATGTTGTGTTGCGTAACCCCACTTCTGGCTTTACTGTTCAAATTGAATTTCCTTTGAAACCTCTTGAACGTTATTAGTTCTATGTAATCAGTACAGCTAGATTAGCCTACTCTCAGACCAACGGCTTCATAAGTGGCTGTTCCGTCACACCCTCACAAAGGTGCTTTGAAATGGTTGTTTTTGGTCCTTTTTGAGAACAGAAGGAAATTCATGGTTTCCTCCCCACTTGAAGATTATCCAGTTGCAGAAAAAAGTATGTGAACCATAGATTTTTGCATAAATTGGTCATAAAATGTGATGCCTCGTGGGATAGAAAGAGTGTGACTGTATCCAATCGAATTCACACAGTGATATTGTGTTTTATGCTTGTGTAAGAAGATTGTCAGACATTTTATAAGCATGCAACCGCAGCACAGAGCAAGTCAATTATTATTATTTTTTATCTAGTGCACCTTCATTTTCAGGAAAAAAAAGCTATGTGCATTTTCTGTGGATAAATAAAATTGGATTTTATTTGATTACATAATTATTTATTTGATTTTATAATTATTAAATTCGATTTTTTTATGTTATACTCATTATTTAAGCTCTGTTATCTCTGACTCTGGTTGACTCCAATTAAGTTAGTCATTAACCTGTGCCATTTTGACATGAAAACTTATGTTTAAGCGGACTATGGTGTTTGCTGTTGTGACTGGGTTGAAGATCAGATCAAGTTTGATAAGTCATTTTATCAGAAATCCATTGCAAATCCACACATGTTTTTTTTCTGCAATGGTAGGTGCATTCAGTTCAACAAACCATTTATTTGCTCTTCTCTGTGGTTCTATACTCCTAAAATGTCTGGCACTCACTTTACACACGTATATAAAGCACACACCATCACTGTGTGAATTCGATTGGAGGCAGTTGCACCCTTTCCATCCCATATGCAGCAAGTTTATGATGCCTTGGCTATATATTTTAGCCACAATCACACAAAAACCATGACTCTCAGTGCAGCGCTGATACAGTCACACCGCTCTCAGACAACGCACACCACTTCTCTGTCACCCATCTATGGCAGTCTCGTGACATTGCAGCTGCCCTCCATCCCACCTGACACCTCCAATTGTAACCCAATGTGGAATTTTTTTTTTTTTTACCAAGCACCTATGCTTTTCTGCCTACTTTTAAGAGAAGATATAGATTAAAAGACAAAAAGTCTCCTTATCTATAAAGTGTTACATTTATGATGTTATTTTGTAGACCAGAAGTTCGCATCACATAAATAATGTTTACATAATGTGAACATGATGTTTAATGTTCAACGACCTTCGTAGTCTAATTTAGCACCGTTTAAAACATATTTTTTTTCAATACAATTAAAAGCTTTAAAAAATACTTTTTTGCCCGATTTTGTTGTATTATAAATCATGAAAAAATCTTGAGCTTGTGTTAACAACAGACCTTATTTCAGGCATTTAACCAAAAACTCAAAGAACCCATTGACTTCAGAACGATGGAACCAGAAGGGATAAAATGTTAACTTGTTTACTGGTTTTGGCAGACAAAAATAAGGCATCCCTGAATTCTGTAATATATTCAGTATATTATTCACTAATATACAGTGGCGATTTTAATTGGTTTATAAAAAATTAAATAAAAACACTGTTAGTGTTTTATACATTATTATTAATGGTTTGCAAAGTTTATTTTTGGCTTTTATTATGATAGGACAGATCAAAACTGACAGGAAGCAAAGTGGGATAGACAACATGGGCGCATTGGAAATGCGTGCCTCTATCTACATTTCTGCGAAACTCAAAAACTTACCTATACACACGAATCGTTGCAGTTTCCAGTTGAAAGGAACACTAGAGGCAATAAACTTTTAACCCTTTTCACACAAAATATGATTTGCAGGTCCACAGTTTCGATTAATAAAGCCTAATTTTCACTTAATTACTTGAGGAATATTATTTTATAAATTAAAAAAAATATAACATGTTGCGAGATTTGATACTTTTGAACATTGTCGTCACATATACAGCTTCATATGCATGAGTTTTCTAATTCAGTATGTTTGCTCAGTAGCTCACAGGATACGGCGTTGCACTTGAGTGACGAAGAGCTCCGGTACAAACCACCGTGAAATTACGGTTCAACAAAACAGCTCAAATCCGCATAAGGAAGTTAAAATAGCACAGCTGCATCAACAAATGCATTTTTTTATCACTTTTGCATTTGTTAACACTAACGGGTAGGTTTAGGCTTGGGTTTGGTGCAGAGGATATTTCCAACACGATAAAGCATTAACTTTTAGTGACACTCATCGGGTATTTGAGTTAAGAGCCACCACAACACGTACCTGAAACAGCGTAATAAAGAACACAGCAATACATGTCTATATCAACGTAACAAAAATGTGTCAGGGTCACGAATTGAACCAGCGTTTTAGCGCCACTAACCAGATGTTTCACTTTGAAACCGCCATGAAATGTGCAGTAAGGTACGGAATAACGGTGTTGCAGAATTGTATTTAGAGGCACGTATTTCAAATGAAGCTGGGTTGGGGATAGCGATAGGGGGCGGGATCAGGAAAGGTCCTCGAGTCGGGATTCAAACTCGGGGCGCCCGTAGCACAACGGCACTGTATGTCGGCACGCTGCCCACAAAGCTAGCGCCACCGACATTATATTTTATTTGTATTCTTCTATTTAATTGTGTATTTCATTGTATTATCATTAGTTCTTTTTAGTTAATCATTTATCTTATTTTATAGCACACAGAGGCATACAGCACAGTTTGCGCAGTACATTGTTACATTATTTACATTGTTTATTTAAATTTATATGTAGTTTGGGAGCAGAGGACCGCCACTCCTAGACTCCTCCAGCTCATGAGTGACATAGTTGTCATGATATCCAGGCTGGAGTTGACTCTGTATGGTGAGCCGCAGCTGTGTATGTATAGTGTCTAACCCTCAACAGCAGCTGATGTATATACAACCCTCCCTCAGGACTCACACACTGTCTCTGACACACACACTCAGCCTCGACGGCTTACCGCTCGGTGCTCAACTCACAGCCGTCTTTCAATTCCAGTTTGTTAGCCTTGAGTTACGGGTGATGTCAGTGTGCGGCCCGTGAGGATGTAAGGAAAACATTTTATTGCGAAGAGCTTGTTTCATTGCTTATTTACCTACAGCGGGGACTCTGATACGAAGGAGCGTTTAGGTATTGTAAATGCACAGAGAACATGGTTTCCTGCTCCGTTTAAGCATTTAGGTGCCTGGTGGGAACTATCTGTTTTCCAAAGGTATTACAACACAACTGAACACCTGGAGTCAGGCAGGAGAAGAAAGAGCAAGCGCCCCTGGGAGTTTACTGATGTTTGCGTTTGTTCTCTAACAGGGACAGCCCGACGGCTAATGAGAGTGGAGCCAAAACTGCCCGATCCAAAGCCTCCAGCCGCTTCCCCCGACTAGGCCGCAACTCGGGCCGCGACGCCCGGAACCCTGAACCCCAGAGCGGTGACCTTTAACCTCTGAGCGCAATCCTCAGAACTCATCAATATGGATGTGCCGAGCCAAGGACCTTCTCTTCTATTATAGATGTACATACCGACACCGTTGGAGACTAGCTGGGTCTAGAAACATCGAACAAAATCTGCAAGAATCTGCAGCGTGTATCGGTTTAGTGGCAGAACTTTTTCAGTTACTATTGTGCCTAGTGATTTATAACAGATGTTGTTTTTGGGAAAAGCCAAGATGTCATTTTGACTAACAGCAGTGACATGAAAATGTTATGAGACTGCGATGAGAATGGTGCGATTGTTTGGAAATAATTTGCACATTATCATATTATTTGACTGCGTCACATGGGACTCAATTTAGTTTTTCTGTTTGTATACATTTTGTTACTATGCTCTGCTATGTATGTGGCACAAAGTTAGATGTAATCGTATTATGACTACACGTATAATGCATATACAAAACAATCACTTTCCACCTTTCTGTTCACAGTAAATCCCAAAAACTATTTCAGATTTTACGTAGATGATAGCCTGGTCAGAATGAGAGCGTTAGTCAGATCTGGGCTCTCGTGCTCCAGAGCCCTTGTCGTCTGTCCCTGAAAACCTTTCATTGGAAATTTCCCAGGCTGCCATTATCCTGTATGACCTCGACAGTACTGTTACACAGAAAGATGGGGCGTATCGTATTGAGTGGACTGAACAGAAGAGAATTTCGTAGCAGGGGAACCTCCACCGAATGAACGAGTGAGAGATCATTTTGCTCTATTTTAACTAACTACAAGCACAATGATGATTGGGATTCATTACTAACAAATATGATTTATGGTTTTAACATGTTATAATGTATATGGAGATCATAGAGAGGAACCATGATGTGTTTAAATAAATAAATAGTCCGCTATCTAATTGAATGTGATGTAGAATTGCCATCAGATTCTGTTCGGCTGTAACGCATACAGTAGCAGATCTGTTGTGTGCTTTGCATATGTGTCTGTTTGCAACCTTTTGTACTAGTAAGCAACTGTATATGATGGTTTTTCTTAAACAGAGTATCTTTCTGTCCCAAATGTGACAGGAAGCAGCTGTTTTGCAGCCTTAAGAGTACATGAGCTTAATGAATACATGAATAAATACAAGTTCCAACACACAATCTGTTTTTGTGTCAAATTTGTATGGTAAGTGGAGATTAGCGCAATGCCACAAGACTGTTTTTCTTCCATTTTGAGTAAAGAAAGTGTTTTAAAAGCTCAGTGTATAAAAAAAATCTATATTAAAAATGGTCAATGGTAGATTTTGAGCTTGTGAGCTGTGCTGCCATGGTAACTTGAAACAAAATCAGGAGAATTTTACACAACACCTCCAGGTCACTAAGAAATTGAGTGATACAAAGTGTCTGTCACATGTGGTTTTTATTCCAACAAATTAAAAAAGGTCTTTGCAATGCAGGAAAAGAATAGTAGGGGGTAGTTCACCCGAAAATGAAAATTGTCATAATTTACTCATCTTCAAGTTTTTATAAACCTGTATGAGTTTCTTTCTTCTGTTGAACACAAAAGAAGATATTTTGATGAATGTGGGTAACCAAAAAATTCCTGGTAGACATTGACTTCCATAGAATGTTTCCATAATATGGAAGTCAGTGGCTACCGTCAACAGTTTGTTTCCCAGCATTCTTCAAAATATCTTCTTACAGGTTTACCATACAGGTTTGTAGCAACTTGAGGGTTAGTAAATGATTACAGAATGTTTATCGTTAGGCGAAATATCCCTTTTTTAACTTGTAAGTTGCGCTTTTAGGCTTTGGTTCTGTGTAAATAAAATGCTGCATCGTAGGTTTGCTGTCATCATGCAATAAAGAAGTGTTCAATCACAATTCAATATGGAAACAGAACGGTGTATTCATATTTTGAACATTTTATCAATGCAAGTAAACTTTGCAGATTTAGAAACTTAGCATGCAGTGAATGGGTGCCATCAAAATAAGAGTTCAAACATCTGATTAAAGCATCACGATAATCCGTAAATAATCCTGTCAGAACCAAACTAGAATTTTTGAGAAATATTCCAAGTTAAATATTCATATAATACAACTAAATGTAACATTAGGGACATCTGAGCTAGTAATTATACTGATTACATAAATGATTTGGCTTCACAAAAGTTAATAAATCAACCGTTGTTGCTTTTTTAACACACCTTGATCAATAGTGGGGTATGTTGTCAACACTATATGTAAAATCAGGCTTTTAAGACATTTTTTATTTAAAACAGTCTTGAAATCAACATACAAAACTATTTTAAAGAACACAAGCATTTGACTCGAAACCTTATAATTACTGAGATGCAGTTTTTGTGTCCACTAGCACAGGTGTCCCTTGCTGGCAGTCAGAAGTAGATCACTGCTCATCGCAGTCTAGCACAGAGAGTATTCACAGCTGAGTGAATACAGGCCAGACAATCTGTGCGCTTCCACTTGGATGACCGTTTAGATAATGTTACTTGTGCTTCTGGTCACAGCTTGGCAGGATTAAAAACCTAAAAACACAGGTCATTTATTTCACTGTATAGAAGGCACTATAAAAGTCCCTGTCAAATCTGCATTACAAAGATGTAGTCATTCTGGGAGGAAAACATTAAAGTACTTACCTTCAGCGCTCTGCGTAGTTATGTTATGTTTAAATAAGCTGTTTTATTCATGTGATGCATTAACATTTATTGTTCAGCTGAATATGATTTCCATGGATTTCTCTGCAGAACACAGTGACCTTAGATATGTCGAGGCTGTTGTATAAACAGTTCTGAGTATTTTAGTGGGAATTCAAGTACAGCGGCCATTTATTCTTCTCTTTCCCTCTTTTCTTTTTATATCATTGATTTGCATCTCAAAACTCTGGTATTTCGAACTACGGAAATACTTTAAGAAACTGAGGTTTAAAAAAACGGTCGATGTTTTACATTTTGCTTCATTCAAAGACCTCTGTTTTCTTGAGTGTTACGTTTATTTTTTGTCTATGCAGTCAGAATATTCATAAGTGTACTTTTACTTTCAACCTGAATGACCTTTAAGATCTTCAAATTAGAAAATGTTCTTTTAATGAGACTATGAAATAAGCAATCGTGATGATAAACAATTTCACTAAAATTGTACTGTTAATGAAAACGAATACAAAATAATGCCTCAAGATATTAACAGTGAAGTAAGTTTTTTAAGAGAAATCTAGTATAGCCAAAAACCCGAACTGACAAAATGCGTGCACAAGTACACAACTTGCTCGTCAAAATATGCAATATGCTTTTTAATAACAGCTCACTAAAAATGGACTGTAAATAACTTGCTTAAATAATTCACAATATTTTATGAAAATAGTGTAATCATTGTAACATTACTTTAGGAGATGAAGTGTTCACAACAGGTAATAAGATGGTTGAATTATTAATTCTGCACATTCTGTCAATTACAGTTTTTGAATGGCATATGTAAAATTAGATGCAATTTTATTCGGAGTCAAACTGACTAAAGACAAATATGTCAAAAGACAAATTTAAACAAACAAAAAAAATTGAACACTGGATCCACCTACTATGGACACATAAGCGTAACAGTCGATGAAATAGGAGGAACCGTGCTGTTAATCGCCAACCAACCGCGAAATTCACACCCAATTCCAAATCGAATGCTTAATGAGCGGAAGCAGCCGACAGGTTTTAAATGCAACATATGTCGCTTCCATAAACAGTTGGAGCTGGAAGACAAGGCAGATTTAGATGGTAATTCAGCTTTGCTTGGGGATCATCTGTTGCTGTTGGCTCCGTTTGCTTTGATGGGAAAGCTGGGAGGAGACGTCATATCTGGCCCATCTGGGAGCGAGGTAAGAGAGAAGGGCATTGCGTATAAGAAAACATGGCATAGTATGTGTCATTTTATCTGAAGAACAACATCAACACCTCAATCGAGTTCCTTTCCAACAAGCCTATCTAGATTCAGAACGGAAACCGGAGGTAGCAGCACGAGAAGATTGGCCCCATTAGAAACACTCTATTTATATGCTGTTTTGCATGGAGGCTTTGTGTTTATTGCAAATGTAATTATGATTCAATTATTGTGATTATGCTAATCTAGGGTGTACAAGTCTTATTGAGACACGAAAACACTCAATCAACAAAGAACAGGTACTTAGAGAAGGAAAGCAAGCGTACTGTGTCTACTACATGAAGCTGATTCTCCAGCATAGATCTAAACAGGAAGTGAGCTCTATAGATCTGCATGGCTTTGCTCACGTGTATGCTGAGAACCAAATGATATGGAGATGATGTATGGCAGCACACAGCACATGCTGCTTTCCTTTATTCACACATGACCACACAATTTCACAATAACACCAGATTAACCTGCCGTGGATCCAGAGTTCTGCTTTAGGCCCCTTTTATGCCAGCCTCACATGATATCAAATATGGGAAACCAAGACTAGTTGTCACATTGCAGAAGGATTGCATCTCAGTAACTTTAAGGTTTTGAGTCAATAGTCCAATTACATGTTTTTATTTACGTTTGTTGTTTACGAACATCTATTGGTACTTAAAAATAAAGTTTCCCAAAGATATTTTTACAGCGAAGAGGTTTTTACAAGAGTACAATTCTTAAAGATATAATTTTCTTCGTGTGAAGAACATTTAAAAAATATTAGCTTTTTGTGTTTTCCAAGAATATTTTGTGTAATAGGAAATTGGATTTGAAAGCTTCTTCATGATGCCAATAAAAACCCTATTTTTAAGTCGTATTTGTTTGTTTTTTTTATCCTGTACTATGAACTGAAATTAAAATATCATAGTTTGCTATAGGTTAACAAATGAACACAATAAACAACACTGACATACACTCTCTAAAATAAAGGTTATTTTAATAGCTTCGGTGGTTCCCTGAAGAACGTTTACATCCATGGAAACTTTCCACTCTGCAAAAGGTTATTTACAGTGGAAAGAGGTTCTTTAGATTATTAAATGTTCTTCACACTAAAAAACACGCTTGGAATCTTTATTTTTAAGAATGTAGGCTACTTTACATTTAGTCAAGAGTCATCTACATAATGAAGGGTATAATTTTCATAAATGTCAAGAAGAGGCAAGTAATGAGATGCATTTTCTGTTGGCCAAAAATATATTTTTGTATTCCTTTTTTTTTTTTTTTCCTGAGTAGTTTTATGTTTTGTAATTGTTTTACATTTGGCTGAAAGCCCTATAATGGGCAGTTTAATTGTGAAGTTTCCCTGCTATTAAAGCTGGTTCACACCAAGCAATAATATAACAAAATTAACTATAATGCCTCTGACGCATCATTGGCCTCCTAATATCCCCATACACTGATTGCTTCATCACCTGTCTCTTTCCACCAGTTAAGCTGGTGGGTACGTTTGGCGCAAAGCTGCCGTCGCATCACATCCAAGTGGATCTGCCACTGGTGGTGTTAGCAGATTCCCCCCCCTTCAATCAAGCGCTTTGATTGTCTAGAAAAGCGCTATATAAATGTAACGAATTATTATTATTATAATTATAAAGTTTTAATAATCGCTCCAGTTCTATGAGAAGAGGGATGTCCACACATACAGCTATAACGATAACGACACAGAGGAACAATATCTTTGGAGTCAGAACACAACATTATCATCCACTGGTGTGAGCATTAATATAGTTATACAGTAGTTATTTTTTTGTTGTTGTTATTCTTCTTGTAGTCTCGCATAGCCAAACCTTCAGACTGATGGCAGAAGACTGAGACTGAGACTATCCTTCTTGGTGTGAATCTGGCCTTGACAACATGGACTATAACTATAAAGATAACTGTAAATATAAAGTTTTAATCATTATAATTCTATGAGAATAGGGAAGTTCATGCCGCAATTATAGCTACAGAGAGGAACGGTATCACCAATATCACTGAAATAATTTTCAGAGTGATATTTTCCAGTTGACGAACAATAGAAACATTGACAGTCAATCAGAATCCATCTGACTTTCATTGCTTAAGCATTTAAAGCAGCAGACAACATAAAAAAGAACATCACTAAAACCATTGATACGGATGCTAAGATAGTTATCTATATAGTTATATTATTTTACAGTTGCTGGTGTGAACAAACTATTAGTTCATAGTATGTAAAACGGTATCTTTTCTTCTGAGCAATAACAGTGGAAATGTTTAATAGCTTTTTTTGTAGTCACGACTGCTACTATGTATACAGAAGTTGATGTTAAAAAATAAACACTGGAGTGAAAATTATGGCAACTTTTCCCCTTCGCCAAGATGCTTTTTTACACCTCACGGTTCTGGAGGTCTAGAAGTGTTTTGACAAGTACACAGTGTTATTTCTTCATGTTCTTCTCCAGAATCAAAGTGCTCCGGCCATGAAAAGACACTTTGCTGTGCACTTAGGCTATGATCTAACTGACGTTTTTAATCATACCAAATATAGTGACTGATTGTGGAAACTAAAACTCTCAAGAAGCAGCGAGAGCATGAGTTTTCAGTGATTTTTACATTAAAACCTAATAAAAGCACACTTACAAAGCCAGCTTACAAAACTACTTTTTAAACAAGATTGCATTTCAGTCTTTCTCAAACATATCACGTCCTAAAACATGTTACATTTGCTGTGAAATATAACCATGACAGAGAAGGTCAACGACCAACACTCCCAGAACGCTGTCAGCATGAACTCATCTGAGAAATGGAGGTAAACGTCATTTATCCAGCACTTCAAACACATTGTGTCTGGTCTGATAGCAAAGGACAGATGAACGATGATGTGCAAGTCGACAGAGGTTTGCTTTTTTCTATTTCTATCTCCCTTCAGCCCTTAGATTGATGTTTCCGTGCTAAACGAGGATTGCTACGCAGGGGTCCGTAGGTTTGTGCCGTAGGAAGGTCTTCATGACAAAAGTTCAGAGAAATTCAAAGTTTTGCCCAACTAAGTTCTGTTCCCTCAACTCTGCAGTCATGCATTGTCACACAAACGCGTTACATTTCACACTCATTTACCGTGGTATTTCCCCTCCTCGCACGGCGCGGGCGATTCCTCACACTTCTCTGCGCTTTGCTTTCTTTCTATCTCAACATGCACGAAAGAAAAGGTACTTTCTTTTCACTCTCTACAGCATCACACCATTTCTGCCTCCGCTTAGCAGGAGCATGTTTTTATTGGTACTGAATACTGATCGGCGATGCCAGAGAAACCTTACAGGAACACTTTAAACTGCACCACTTTAATAGTGAAATCAAACCCCTGATGACAAATCAGGTGGTGTGAACAATGAGGATTTAGGGACTGGTCATGTGGGACGTGTACAAGCATTAATGTGTTTTTTTTACTGGGTCATGCCATTGTGAAAACAGATTGTACTGTATGCTTAATACCTCTGAGGCTCTTTGTCGTTCTCAAGGGAGGTTCATCGTTGTCAGGGTGTGAAGGCCTTGATGCCGAGGTGAGTTTGTGGTTACGATCATCCCCCCACTGGAGACCTTGTCAGTCATTAGAAATTGCCTTTACGCCAAGAGAATAATAATTTAAAAAAGAATAATCACTTAAAAAATAAAACCAATAAAACAGCAACACCCGCGACAATGTGCAAGCATAACAACGACAAGCCAACATTTGGATTTCTGTCAACTGTAGCAATATGTCAGGCTGTTAGTTTTGCCACTTTTGGAGCAGACTGTCTTCTGTGTTCTTTGTAGAAGTGTGAGGTTGTGCTAATCAGTTCAGAACAGCTGGGGCAGTAATAAGAGCACTCACAGGCTATATTCCCTGGCAATGGATTGTCATCAAGAAGAAACAGCCTGAAACCAAAGTACAGTATTAATGTATAACTGCTGTACAGGCAGTAATGGTATACTGTTATGTACTGTTATGTTATCAGGGTGTTGAAAGAGTTCTTAAAGGGGTCATCGGATGCAAAATTCACTTTGTGTGTACACATCCATCCTATAACGATTAAAATCCACCCAGTGTTTTTTAAATTTTTAAATCCCCTTTCTCAAATCAGGCTGCTCTGAGATTCCTGTCAGAATGATGTAGTTCTGCACAGGCCGCTCCCCCGATAGTTGATTGACAAGACCGTCTTACCTTAGACCCGCCCTGAGTGAGCGGCGAGCTGTCCACCATTGTGTCAGGTCCGGTGCAGGGGAAGACAAGATGTCTCCGATTAAGCGATTGAGGTGTTTTGTTGTTGGATGTAATAATGAACATAGCAGTCATCATTTACTCATGACATCTGAGCCGCTGAAGACCCAGAGGATTAATGTTACTTTCATTTTGAAGGGAATGCACCGATCCAGATCTGTCTAAATGCGTCTGTTCACCCGAATCATTGGTGATCCAGCTTTATCTACAGAAGAAGTGAACAGAAAGGTTTTTTTATGAATCTTTGCAAATCGCTTTTCCCTAATATATGCTAGTTAGCCAGTTTCGCAGCTGAAGTTAAGTCTGCTCGTCACCCCACAGAAGAGAGGGGCGGGGCGAGCAAAGCTCATTAGCATTTAAAGCAACATGGACTAAAAAAACTGCTTGATGAAAACAGCTGATTTTGACAAGGTAAAAAAGGTGTTTTTTTACACTACCATTGAGAAATTTTAACCAAAGTATGTTATAGACGTTTCATTAAGACCCTACAGAATCATATCAACTTGTGGAAAATGGGCATTCGATGACCCCTTTAAAGGTGTCAGGTTTTGAATTTTAGAATACTTTCTCCTAACTTAGTTAAATGCAGGAGAGCCGTGAAGGAGTGTTGCCACAAGTAGCACAGATATTACTTTATCAACAAAGCTGTTCAGGCTGAGTAAATTTGACAAAGTTTAATATTCAGTTGACATGACACATTAAGAAAGTTGTAGTCATTCATTAAATGTGTTGAGGTGAGCATTTGTGCCATTTATGGTCAAGTGAAAAAGTTAATTCATTAAAATGTGTCTCTAGAAAATTAAGGTTAAACCACTGATGTCACATGGACTATTTTAACGATGTTCTTACTACGTTTCTGGGCCTGGGAACATTTCAGTTACATTGCTGTCTATGGAGGATCAGAAAGTTCCTGGATGTCATCAAAAATATCTTCTTAATTTGTGTTTTGAAGATGAACAAAGGTCATATGGGTTTGGAATGACATGAGGGTGAGTGATTAATGACAGCAATTAATGTCATTTTTGGGTGAATTAAATATATATAAAAATGCAATAATCCCATGAGCTAGATGTACATTTCAGACGTCTATGATATTCTTTAAAAGCTATATTAAAATGAGTGAAATCTGGGGCTTCTTGTCCCAGCCCTTGTTTTTTTCTTTGTTTGCTATGATTACTAAAAAGCGCAGTAGCGTTGACAGTCACTAAAACAATATTTCAGGAATCATGTTGTGTGTCCCCATCACTATTTTGAGTCAGTTCTTTTCAATGAATCAATCTGAATTCGCACAGCTCACGCACACTCATTATCTTACAGTGGCTTTTCAAACATTAAAAACATTAACGTTATTACAGTAATTCAGAACACAGAAGTTTTTCATCACATTAAACACCTGCACATAGAGCAAACAAACGACTTTAGACTGCAGGTAAAGACCAAACGAGTATCAGTCAAAGCACTGTACAAACATTAAGTACCAAAAATACAGTGGTATTACTATGTTTTGAACAAACATATTTTAGTCTGTTGTGCTTCATATAAGAAGTGTTTCTCATGTAGCTAATAATGTAGCTCTATAAAGGATATTTAAAAAAATGTAGTTTGATATCTACTACCTTGTCTGTAGGTTCTGATAACAATAACACATTGCTTATGCAAGCAGATGCAATTTAAATCAGGTTTATTCTTATAAGTATCATATTGCTAGAAAATACTTTCTCTAAAGGGTAACTTTATTTATTTTGAGATAGTCGGAATGTTCTGATAACAGTAAACAGATCGATTGCCTATGCAAGCGGATGCATCTGAACATTAAGTTAACAAGTTCAAGTTTATTGAAATCAAGTATATACACTTTTATGTTAATAACCTACAGAGCTTCTGATCTGTTCCTGTGCCTGGGCAGCTGAGAGTTTCGAGCAGAAGACAGACTGGAGTGCATGATAGTGCATGATCGCTTTGTCCTTGAACCCTGCGGTTGCCTGATATGTCCCAGAGGCTGTGAGATCTCAGTGTAATCCTCTCTATAGGCACACATCCTTGTGGAGTGTGGCAGCAAGCTGGGCATGTTATTGTTTTTGTAGTGCACATCGCTTGTCTCATTGACATGCCTGCACAGTCAAAGAGCAATTACATGATAGCCCTTCAGTCCTTCCTCTTGAAGACTTCATTGTTTCTCTTGAGAATGCATCTCTTGTCATGCACAAGGTGTTTTATAGACATTAACACTTTGATATAATATATTTATTTGAACGAAAACAGTTTGTTTTGATAATGCATCATTTTTATGCCATGTCATGTTAGCAGATTTTCCAAGTTAAATGGGATGTCGGTCTGTCTAGTATGTATGTGCATCACATACATTCTGAACGTTGCATGCTGCTGTATGTCACCATGGAAACATCTCATGCTGCGATTTCTCTTTTGAATGAGGGCGTTTGTGAGGAATGTAAAATCAGATGAGTTTCTGTGTGATTATCATCAAGCCACACATACCGCAGCAACAAAAAGAAGAGAAAAATCCATATTTCAGCAGAATAATAATTTGCAGAAAATGCCTCTAAGCAAAGAAATAAACAACTTCATCAAAATCATCCGCATTCCATACACACTCGACAGTACCAAGATATCCTTCATCTTTTCTTTCCCTCAAAATCTTCAAGATCAAGCCCTCGTCAATATAAAGCTGTCTTTTGATAGTTATAATAATCTTATTTTTGAATATCGATTTATTAGTTAGATGAACAGACAGTTTTTAAAGTTTTGGTAATTTTGTTGTACGTTTTAGTAGTCTGTGTATATATAGTTAAAAAAAATGATGTTTGATATTTTAATACAAGTTAAACTATCATTAGAAATGTTGCATGTCAACTAGCTGAAATAAAACGTTTATATAATTTTTTTTTCATTTCATGTTTATTTTATGTAATAAAAATGTTTGTTGTTGTTGTTTTTTATGGTTTTAGTTTTACTTCTATTTTTAGTTAATTTTAGAACAGCCCTTATTACCAGAGCACATGTTCTACTCAACTGAAGCTGAAGTTTACCAAGAGTTTTTTAGAGCACATTTGTTTAAATAGCCATACGGTGCAGCATAAGTAAGGTCATATGCCACATCTATGCATCTGCACCATATGGATAGTCTAGATCACGCAGGTGTTAAAGATCATCACATCTGCGTTCTTCCAGAGGTTATACTTCATGTCTGTTCAGATTCACCCATGAGATAATAATATTTCACCCTGACTACACACACAGCCCAGCTGAGGAAGAAACATCGGGATGTCCTGACCCAAATGTTGACCTCAGTGTCTCCTCTCTGTCCAAACTTTAGCTCATAGACTATCATATAGACAGACATCATGCCAAGTATATTTTGAACTACACAAACAGTTGTTGACAATTTTAGGAAAGTTGTTGTCGATAGCCTTGTGGGCTAAATTTGCTGAATTTTCAATTCGCCACTATAGATGCTTACCAAAATATGATGACTTCAGCTTTTGAGAACAATGGAAGTGTGAAGAAAAAAAAATCATCATTCCCCTGATAGATCAGTGCAGGCTTTGCAAAAGTGCACATCACAGCTGCAAGTCAACATCAAGTGTGCCATTTGAGACGGGTCCATAACATTGATCTGTTTGCGATCTTCCACACTTTGCAACTGTCGTGCTGTATGTGTGAAGATGCAAAGATATTAAATTGTGGGAAAACAGGAGAGAGAGAGAGAGAGAGAGAAGAGAGCTTTCAACCTTCCCAACCTTCAATTTGCACTGAGAAGAATTCTCTCAATTTCTAGAGGGGACACTATAGTCCTGAGTTGATTGATGCCCTGTTGAGATAAGACATTATAAAAGGGGATCACTTAAACCATGAGTGTACAATGGAAAAGTGTGGTTGCACATTTGCTTGTTGTGTGTATAGAAACAAGTTTTGTTATAAACTATGCAAAAGTACAAATGAAAGACAACATTTTGGGTTTACAGCAAATGGTGTTGGATTTGGGGGACTGACCACGCGGTTTCTGCCACAGCATTTGAGACAAGTTGCATTTGCCTGAAAATGTGACGGAGCATAAGGAAAGAGAAGGGATATGGGAAAATATAACATTGGCAATATGTTTTTCAACACAAATCACTGATGGAGCCCGAGATTCACTTGCACACCATTACACTCTGCACAGACTGATGTACAAATGTATGGCAGTAATTTGTTTGTCACTTTAGCTTTAAAGTGCCATTTACTCTGGAGAAAATGAGCCCAATAACATATATGAAGCTGGCCGTTTGGTGACCATCACAGCCAATGCACACTATAGCAACAACTGACATCAGCAGTCACAGAAAGATCAAAATATATCTACTGCAGTGAAACTCTTGAGCTGTTAGAGAGCTATACTGTGATTTTTCTGGGTAGTTTATGTTCAAAGCTCAGTCATGAATAAGACACTGTCAGTAAACTGCAAACCATTATTTACGCAGACTGACATTTGTGCCTATTATGTCTGATAAGATCATTGCAAATAATTCTCATTTCTGTGTAATTGCAAGCTTTGATGTTCTGCTTTCTTCATATGGTTTTCCAGAGAGTACAGAACACTTTCACTAAGATTCTTCTGCTCTGCTCCTGTTTCAAAAAACACCTTAGTGATCATGAAATTGCTCCCTTTGGGTAGTTTCCTGTTGTGCAGTATGGATGAATGTTAAGAGCTCTTCCTCTCCTCATTGAATCAGATATTATTAAATATACAGTAGAACAAAAATAATACATTTTCTTTCCAGAGTTACAAGGTTTGTTTAACTGATTGTGATTAAAGTTTTAAAATTCATGACATACTCATTTTGTTGGTGGGTGGTTGCCCAGAGTGGGCCAAGGTCACGATTGGGTGGGTTGAAAGTTTTTTTATTGCAACAAAATGTTATTCAACAAACCAAATCCATCATGATTTCCAAGCTTCTAGTTTACTGAAGCAGCGCATTAGATCAGTAAATGAAACCATGTCATTCCTCTCGCACCTGGAACGTTCCATTTGTGGCTTGAAGTAATTATGTGTCTGAGAAATGACAGCCTTTGTATGTCCAGCTAATGGAGCAGAACAGCTGATCTGGAAGGACACAGACACTGAGGGTGGAAGCGCTGAGCCATGTGGACACTGGGGCATTGTGTGGAATTGACCTCTGCTTTCTGAGGTTTCTTCAGCTGCCTCAGGCTCAGAATTTATATTTGTGACACATAATGACTATAAACCTGTTATGTAGAATATCTTTGTTGACATTAAATAAAACTTTTCATTGTTTATGTTATCTCAGGTCTATTAAATAATATTAACAGATACAAGTTTTCATTTTAATAATGTATTAGTAAATGTTGAAATTAACATTAATGCTTTAGAATAATTTGTATTGTTATTTAATGCTAACTAATGTTGTTATAATGTTAACACATGGAACCTTATTGTAAAGCATTACCAAAGTTTTTTCTCAAATGTAAGTTACTGTTTTTTTAAAGAAATAAATCGTTTTATTCGGCAATGATGCGTGAAATTAAAACTTACAGAATAATGTTACCAACAGAGAATCCTGAAAAATATGTATCAGTTTCCACAAAAATATCAAGGAGCAAAGCTGTTTTCAGCATAGGAAGTAATAAGAAATAATGAAATGTTTCTTAAGTGTCAACTTAGCATTTTAGAATGGTTTCTAAAGCATCAAGTGACAGTAAATTCACCTTTGTCTGAAATGCCAGGAATACGTTACATTTTAAAATATATTAAAATAAGAACACTGTCATTTCAAATAGTAATTATATTTCACAATATTACGGTATTTACTGCATTTTTGATCAAACTAATGCAGCCTTGGTAATGATAAGACACTCCTTTCAAAAACTTACTGACCAAACTTTTTGATAGAACTCTTTGATAGATCTGGCATTGCTGAAATAATATACATTTTAATTTTAATAACTGAAATTACATTTTACATTTTAATAACTAAAAAATATCTTCTGTGTCAGAGAGTTCTTTTTTATTATTATTATACATTTGTATTTTATTTTAGTATTCTAAAAAAGTTTAGAAAAGTTTTCCATTGTATCAAGCCTTCACTTTTCCGGGAAGCTCCAGTATGTAATTTTGGCTGCAAGTAATCATTACTGTCTACAATCAGTGTAAAATATGATCTTTTGGTTTTCATCTAGCTCAACTTTTTATGTACTGCCTCTCATCTCTGTCTGTCTTTTTGTTGTTCTGAGATACTCTATTCTCTCCCTGTCTTTAAAACTCTCAGCTCTCCATTGAAGCCTTTGAATGCACAAGCGAGGACGGGGGGAACTTGTGCCTCTCGTGAAACCTGGGCTGGTTTGTGCTACACAATCCACTGAGGCATTCTGTCTTCCAACAATACACAGCACCTCTTCCCATCATACTGCCAGGACAAAAGGAGTGTCCTCACCATCTGACTCCCACCGCCGCTTTCCTCTACATTTTCACCTAGTCACAATCCCCCAGTCTCCTTAACGCAGATACAGACGTAATACTCATTTCTGTTCCAATGATTTTGCACATACTGCACCCTGTTATGTAGACTTTAAAAATAATGACCCGTGAGGCGCGGCAAATGAATCCATTGTTTTCTTCATGAGCGATGTATTTCATATACCGCTCCACTTCCATACAGCACCTAGTTTTGTTGAACGTTTTATGTCTACATATGTCACTGTCAGACAAGATTTGAAGAGATTAGATGAAGGAATATCTTTATAAATCATCACCTGGTACTGTTCCTCTCTGAAGTTTTTACTTCTTGATCAAGACTTGTAAGGTGGTTAGTATGTTGCCCTCTGGCAAGACAAATGACAAAACAAATACAAAAAAGTATGGTGAGCAAAAAAGCACATTATGATACAAATGAAAAAGAATTACTCCTGGCATTTCCTGCAACCACAAATAGGGAACTTAATGAAGCTCATTAAAACATGTTTTACTACAACGCACAAAGGCCATTAGCTGTCTGTGATTTATTCATAGCACTCAAAGACTATAAATATGGAAATGGCTTTAGGATTTTAGGTCAACAACAAACAACAAACTTCACATAATCCATTGAAGGGCATATGTTTGACACATCAATTAAGGATAATACCAGTTGTACATCATTCCTGAATTCCTTGACATAAGTTTTGAACAAAGTTGCTCTAAAGTTTTTATTTTCTCTGATTATGCAGATGGCTTTTAAAACAGAAAAGTTTTACCACTGAGTGTTCTCATGCATTGAGCATGAAGTCTGGTCCACATATGTAGCAGATGGTAGTGGATAACAGGGCAAGTTGTATCACATGCTAGGACAGTATACATGCTTGGAACTTCATTGGTTTATATGTTATCATGTACATTTTGTACAAATGTACCAAAATTCTAATTTATATAGAGCGTCATACAATACAGATAGTGCCGAAGCAGCTTTGGTGTTAAAAAGGAAAATAGTGCTTCAATAATGCAAAAAAATTAATTATGCTGTAAAGCACAGGACAATTTAAAGTCATTTGAGGACAGTGGCAAGGAACTTAAACTTTATCGGTGACAGAAATTTAAATTGTTTTTGCTTGTCAGCTGTTTGACTTTGCATATTTCTCTCCTGATTCAGACAAAATAACTTTTTCACTGAACTTTGCATTATTTCTTCCTGATTCAGAACTTGTATTTTAGCAGGAATCAATGGTTTGAAGTTAAAAATGCCTTAATGATCTCTCATTCTGGTGGCACCCATGCATTTGTGAGTAACTGTTGCGATGCTAAATTTCTCCAAATCTGGTTTGATAAAGAAACAAACTCATCTACAAGTGCCAAAATGAATTTGTAAGAAAATCTTTTATTGATATTTAGTATTTAGTTTGTTAATTATTTATAGTTTATCTTCTATTCATCAAACAAGACCACTTATTTGTACCAGGCATGTGTAATATTGATATGACCAAAGAAAAAGGTGCATTTACACATATTAAGAAACGTCAAAAGTGTCAGGTTGCCCTGCTCTCCTCTTATATGACATATGTAAATAATGTTCTCTAATGAATTGCATTTTAATGTGCAATACACAGACTGATTTACACTGTACAGTAGGTGGTCTGTAGGACCAAATATCCTGCTAATTTTTCAGGTGTTATATGTGCATTAAATGTGTATATTGAGTTGGTACTATGTCAGCTTAGATTGTGCTGTTTAGCACAACAGTAACAATTTTGGATTTTTCTATTTGTGTCAAGCAATGATTTCTGAGCTTATCCTATTATGTCTTGCTACTTGCTTATCTTGTATATTTGCTTTTTGTCCCTTGACAGCTGAAACGATCAAAGCGAAAAACACAGTTCTGCACACTGACTTATGTAACATGAAAACACAGATGTTCCTAAGGATGTGCTGAGCACTGGAACATCTCAGTGGTCTAATGAATCTGGGCTGTGGTCTCTGGGGGGATACGTACGTGACGAGTGCACAACAACGCTCAGTTGTTTCCATGTGTTGCTTTCGCATTCTCCATATCTGCAAAAAAAATTCTGCTGTGCTTGTTCGAGATTAAATTTTAACCCGGAGCAACACAGTAAAAGGGGCTGGATCCAAAGAAGATCTCGATTTACAGATACAAAACTTTGTTTTTTGCCCCCCAAGCTAGTATCTAAAGAAGAACCTTGTTGCAAATGAAATTATAAAGAGAGACCAGGATAAATTGCATTCACCAGCACAAGGCCAGAAGGGCCTGGAGTGCTTGCATGGGTATGCAGCTCAGAGTTTCAATCAGCTCTGGATTTTCTCCAAATGCAGATGTGTTGGCAGTGAATCTTGCTGATCTGTGAAATGCCCTCTTACTAATCCTGTTCACAATTATGTCACATTATGTCACAGCTGTGTTTCACCCTGAAACTGTAACCAGATTAAACCAGTCTAAAATATGCTGGTCCATTCACAGGACTGAGACATTGACCGGTTTACAATTCATAATTGTTGCAGCTTCATCTTGCTGATGACATGTATTTGTAGATTAGTATTTACTTCTGGCTAGATCTTGTATTTAATGTAGTTTGGTCATATTTTCTTCGTCTTTGCCTAGTTTTGTGCATAGGATGAGGGCATGACACACAGCCTTTCCATGTTGGCATGTGTAACCTAAATCTGTGCCAAAATACCTTTTCAGTTTGAAAGCATTTGATGTCAACGACAAAATATATTTAGAAGCATTTTCCCTGCTTCTCCTGCTTAGGTATGCACATTATATGGTAAATTCATAAATGTCGTTGTTTTATACAGCCTTGTTACAAAAAGTTAAAATATTTAGAATAAATAAGATTGGTTGACCTTGTTACACAGTTATGAGAATCTACACGGGTTCTTGTTCTGTTTTTCCTATCTGCATAATGATCGCATCACATGACTTATTTCATCTCACCCCAAGAGAACAGATAAAAGTTTTTCAAGTAGCGTAGTAGATTTGTTAAATTTGTATTTTTTTCTGAGAAACAATAAAACTACTACTATTCTACTAGTCAAGCTACAGTTATGATCAAAATGTTACATACATCTGAGGGACTCATATGTAACAATTACAAAAGGTTAAAAATGGTCACTGATGCTCCAGAAGGAAACACAATGCATTAAAGGGATAGTTCACCCAAAAATGAAAATTCTGTCATTAATTACTCACCCTCATGTCTTTCCAAACCTGTAAGACCTTCGTTCATCTTTGGAACACAAATTAAGATATTTTTGATGGAAATCCGAGAGCTTTCTGACCCTTCCATAGACAGCAAGGATATTACCACGATCAACGCACAGAAACGTAGCAAGGACATCGGTAAAATAGTCCATGTGACTATTATGTGACCCCCAATAGTCAGGGGTTCAACCGTAATTTTACGAAGCTACGAGAATACTTTTTGTGCACAAAGAAAATGATAATAATATAATTTATTCAACAATTCTTCTCCCCGAGTTACAGTCTTCCGCCATTTTGGAGAGTACCCCAAACGTAATAATCAGCACTGTTTACGTTCAGCATGTGCGCGCTGTCTACTGAACGTAAACAAAGCTCATTACATTCAGCGAAAGCACGCGCAATAGTCAGTTAACTATTATTTTCTCTTGTGGACTATACGTAAACGTCTTTTATATGAAATAACATGCACTTTTTATGATCTCTCTTATTTTGGTAAGATAATAAACATAATAAACATTTTGCAGATAAGATTTAGATAAGATTTTTCCTTATTTTCTTAATTTGTATTTGTTATGACCTCAAGGAACCCTTGTGTTTTTTTACTTTGTCATTTGGATTTGTGAATTTAATATTTAATATACATTACATATGTACGAATTGCAATTTCAATGTATTTTTGAATAAACTGAAAATAGATAAGACGTTTGATAGGCCATTGACCCAACTATGGTCAATTTCAGGTCAAAATCTAATCAAAATTAATTTTATAATTTATTTTTGTCATGAACTGTATTTTTTAATACTCAATTGTTCTCAATTTTGAATCTAGTATATCATCAGGTGAAGAGTTTCTTTCAATGTTTTGGGTTTCAACCTGTGAATCAATACTCACATTAAAATCGTAATATAATCAATGTTCTCTTCCAGTGGGTTGGGTGGATATTACAAATAAAAAACTGTTCAAAATCCAGGGCTGAATATCACACAATTGCATCATTCAAGTAGACTATCATGCTGACATCACTGTCAACCTTGACAATGGAAATACAGATGATCTAAATACAAAAGAAAATGCATTCAGCCAAAGGGTGCACATCACCTTTGCACATAAATATGAATGTGCAATTAATAATTTCTAAATGCATTATGGAACAGGAAAGTCACTTTTTATTTCAAAGTTTGCAATCTATCAGTTTATTTATAATCATCTTTTGCTAGTCACTGTGAAGGTACGCCTTGTGGTTGTAAACGCAGACACGTCCAGCATTTTAGTACACTCTCAGCATCTCAATGTAAGATTAAAGCATGTTTCCACATCTCGTGGAACCAGACAGACGACCCTCTGAGGAGGATATCATACATTCAATTTAACTCCATGTAGATGATGAGGATCGAGAGCACAAAAACCTCACAGAATTTGTATTTTCTCAGGCAATTACTTTAAAGTGCTGCACTAACAACGCCTGAGGGTAAATCCCTTCTCACTGATCCTCCATTATATGAGGGGAAACTTTTAAAGTGAAAATCAAATGACAGCAGGGACTGTCTAACACACACAGAAAAACACCACAAGCTCATGGTGAAAATATCCTTCTTCTTTCATGATCACAAAGAACATAGGTTTTATATGAATTGCCTGAGTGGAACACTACTGCCACTTTCATTGAAACTTAAAAGGTCAGTTCACCCGAAACAAAAATACTGTCATTTAATCTCTCGTCATTCCAAACCTGACTTTCTTCTGAGGAGCAAAGCTAAATTTTGAAAAACCATAAAATGATCATAAAAGCAGTCCACACCACAATCTAAATTATTATGTAGCCACACAAGAGTTTTGGCTGAAATGTAAGTTGATGTTTAATAACACTACGGTCATATTCATGAGAAAAGTTTTTGAGAGAAAAGTAGTAATGCCTGATGCTTGAATGAATTGTTCTTTTTAGTCAATTAATCAGCTGATCCAGTTCACAAAGCCAGTCTGAATGATTCGTTTACTAGTTTAACCCACTAAGGCAATGATCCAGTTGCAGCATTTAACAGCCCACTGGAGGGAAAGATTATGAGTGCATAAATTTGGTTTGTTCTGCACATAAATCTGTTGAATGACTTCAAATGACTTTATATATTATTCGCAATTGGTGTGGATCACTATAATTATAATTTAAGGTGCCTTGTGTCCTTTTTAAAGCTTGAAATCTTCAGTAATTGCTTGGTGAGAAAATCATACGGGTTTCAAAATCTAAATGAAACCTTCAAAAGGTTTCATACGGGAAAGTCAAAAGTGCGTAAATAGCAGATTTTTCATTTTTGGTGGAATTATTCCTTTAAGTAATATTTTCATAACTCAGTGAATGAATCTTAAACCCTTTTTATTGGTTTGCAATTTATTTGAATATTAACATTTTGCACTGGCAGATACTGAAACTGTAAAAAGGTCATACACAAAGGATCCTTTTCCCTGGACAATGTAGATAAATATTCCATATATGTGTAGATAAAATCTTTTTGTAAAACATTTTACTGTATATTTTCATATAGACAGATAATCTCTCATGGGGCTGCATCGAGCACCAACGACCTATGAAGTATTTTGCCTCAAGCACGTTAGAGATATAAAAATGGCTTTGTGTATAATTAGGTCAGATCTATTCATCTACAAATGCATTTCGTTTCAGCTCCAGAACATTATCAGCACACAATATTTACGCTAATATGTGGAGTTACAGTCATTCTTTTCAAACCTTCGAGATGTGTCATATAATGTGTGGCTGCATTATTAATGCATTTCACTATTATAGTACAGATCTGATTTGAAAGGCTTTAATGATCATGCATTCTGTAATATCTTTAGCTGTTGAATATGGTGTATGTGTGCTGTATTAATAGCTGTATAGTGTTGTTTCATAGTGACTTTAAAATATTTGATCAGCCACTTTTCATGGTACATTTTTTTTTGGAGGGCCGAGATTAGTAAAATGTGCTCCAGCTGTTTTCCAGAGTGCTGGAAATGAGCAATTGAGTGTGCTCTTGTGAAGCTTTATGGAGATGCGTCATCCTTGGTCAGATCTGATTGGTGTGGAGAGCCCTCACTGTATATGACAACACCTGTGCATCTCCAGTCTGCATGCATGCCATATACTATGAAGAGTGACAAGTACCAGGTGTCCCTTCTTCTTGTTGTGGAGACAGAATAATAATGAAACTAATTCCAAACTCTTGTACATTATGTTTGCTCTGTGTTCTTATACATGCTGATCACTTGGAAAAAAAAAAAAAAAACTTGTTCCTGTTTCTAATTTCATATCCTAAACAGCTCGTTTGTCTTACAGGGCCCTTACAAATGGGTACAATCACATCTCATTGAATAAGGTTCCAGCAGCTTTGTCACCCATTCAGCCATCTGTTAAGGCTGGCTAAGGGCCCAACACAAGGGCACAGCCAGTATGGCCAGGTTGGCTCATGCCCGAGGTGTGAAAATTAGCTTGAAACAGGAGAAACATTTTCACAACAAGAAACAGCTCCATTATACTGCATACATACTTAAACAACACCATATGCATCTCATCTTAATATTATTTGTTCTTGATTTTGGAAATTAAGTACCCTTTTTAGTTAATTTAGGGAAAATTGTGATTAAATCTCTATTAAGAAAGTTTCACATTTCAGATTGTGTCATCACGAACCATATGCAACATGTTCATTGTTCCCCAAGTTAATGAAATGTTAGTAGCTGTTCTAATTAAAAGCTACTTAGCCATTAAGTTGCACGTATAGGGTTTGTCTATAGGTGGAGGGGTGATACTGATGGATGATTGTTTGTTGTGGCTGAGTGTGATGAGGAAACTGATGAATCTTTCAGTGGTATGATAGAGTCAGTGCTAATATTCCTCCCACAGCCATCAGCAAATCTACTGCAATCCATATTCTTTCGGAGGAAATAACACTGTAAACAATGCAAGAAATTGCTGACTGAGAAGGAGATATGAGAAACCTGAACTCTTAGAAACTCTTAGGTTTAGTGAGATGCATGGGAATAGTCTTTTACTGTCAGTACATAAAGTAGTTGACTGGCACTGCAGTCTACTGGTGAATATTTTAGGTTTAATTGAGCAAGAGCACTGTTGTGATATTCACAGGTGTGTTGTATAAAAGTAATTCACAAACTTAATATTGCTTTATACAGCAGTTCAATAAACAATATTGAGTAAATTTCATTTTAGGCATAATATTGTGTTACTTTGTCAAATTTTGTTCTGTCAGTGAAAATAGTTCCAGACAAAGCTGAATTAACCATTGTGCATTTCTGAGGAACACACAGTAGCTATTTTGTTCTTGCTTTAACTGTTGTTTTTGAATAAACTGGTTAAGTGAATGATTCAGTGACTCACCTATACAAACATATTTTTATCCTCAGTGTGTTTCCACGAATCGGTTGAATGAACCTATTGTTTGTTTTGAAACAAATTAGTTAAGTGAATGATTTAATTATTTAAATCTGTGGGTTTGAATGACTGAATGAATGATTCCATGACTTGCTCATATCTTGTCACCACCTACCGCCGCAATACGTAACCTGCAGAAATAGTTATTGGAACAACATCAGTCTTTTTGTTCACGTGAAGCCATTTGAAATTGATGCTTTTTGGCAGCTTTATTGTGCTCAATCATTTGTACAAAAAATGTAATTACTTATCAGTTTTAAATACGCCTGTTCTGCACCAAAAGTAATTATAAAAACCTTTAAGACACTGCTGCTTGCGGTTCATTCTAAAGTGCTCAAAAAAATCTTAGAATAAACAAAAAACAAAACAAAAATTGTACTGTCAGCTGCATTTATATATGTACAAGTACCCGTATAGCTGAAATGATCTTCTGCTGTTTTGTGTTCTCTTACATCTATGTTCCATTATTAGATCTTTCCACAGCTTACACTGAGATAGTATTCTGTCTGGCTCACCTGAATAGGAAGATGTATCGTGCTGATGAGTATGTTAATGTATTTGCACTCGTGTGTGTGTGTGTGTGTGTGTGTGTGTGTGTGTGTGTGTGTGTGTGAGTGTGTACCTGAGTCTGTTTGCAGTTTGCTTGATGCCTGCCATTCTAATTGTTTTCTCAGATAAGCAGCATCTCTCGGTGGGATGAAGCTTTATTGTCCCCGAGTGTAGAGCGAAGCTCGAAGTGTGCGCTGTTTGTGTACTTGCTGTTTTCTCATAATGAGAAGCACCATAACAACAAATTAGTGTATTTATTGATATACCTCCTGTGTCATACAGCATGATAGAGCTGGCTAGCTGTGTTTTTCGGACGTACTTCATTCTGTGCCAGATGCTATGGTTAACAAATGCTCATAGCCCACATCCAGTGGTTTGGCTTCAAACCTTGTAAGTAGCAAGAATAGAATCCCAGAATCCTTCGGTCTTTAGAGCCCAACTGATTTACAAGCCAAGTGATTTTCAAAGGCTTCCATACGGAAAAATTGTAGTTCTTGCAGATGCATGCACTCATCGTCCTTTTTGCTAAAAGCTAAACCGACTGTCGTTTAGTAAAGAATGTTGGGTTAAAAGAGGGCTTGTCTGATGCTTTGATGAACATGCATAACCTAATGTTATCTATTTGGGTTCTAAACAACAAAAAAAGAGTTTGAAATCTAGTTTGCGCTCAAACTTTGTCTCGGATGATCTTTCTTAAGTTGAAACTGCTGAGTATTGTTTGGGGTATAGTGAATTCCAGAGCATCAACAATGCACGCAGCACTCCCTCCCACTCACTCCTCCGTACCAACACCCCCTCTCCACCTATCTACAGTTGTTGCCGTGGAAACATACAAAGAGATTTGTAAGCAGGCGGCTCAAGTTCTGTTGCCATGGCAACGGCTGGGTTTCATCAAGGCTTTGGGGGTCTAGTTCTCGCAGTTTTTCCGAAATTTGTCAAAGTGACCACCGGCAGACTGCCGACTTCACATTAAACCTGCGGTATAAGCAGTAAATGACTCCTGATTGCGAGAAGGAAATATTCCAGCGCGCCGAGCGGGGGCTTATTAAAAGGCGCTTGTGGCATCTTATGTGACCCAGCTTTTCTTTCTGGATATGCTGTGCAAAACTCATAAATTATCACTGATGAGAAAATTCCTCTTCCTCTGAACATTCATTATGGGTATAAAATGAGAACAGGCTTTATTAAAACCTAATTGTTGGATCTAAAGGCATTAAAATGGCCCGTGTGTGCTTCATTTCCGCTGAGCGCTCACCTGTCATAATTTCATCATAACATTATTCAGGAGCACAAATGAAGCTAAAGAAAACCCGGCAGTAACAAAACGGTATTATTAGAATTTCCTAAACTGCCACTCAGGTTTTAATTACTGAGGTAGACTAAAAGACCGCTATGAATATTATTACAGCTGGAGTCCCTCTTGTCATGACCTCCTGTCTTATGACCCGTCATGGTTTATGTATCATTCTGAATCTTCATGCTTCTTTAGAAATATGGAGAAAGGAGCTGTTCGCACAGGAAGCTTTCCAAAAAAAGCCCAGGTAGACAGAGTGAGGCGATACGGAAGAGAACGCTGGGGTCTCTGGATTCTATTTTTCATGAATGAATGATGGGAATTCTGAGTTATTTCTGTGAATTCTTCTGAATTGAATGCTATTTTGTGTAATCAGTGGTCTCTGACATCCTAGCATGGAGTAAATGCTCTGAGATGTTCAAAGACACATGTGGCAGCATATATTGCTGTTTATTCATTTTTCTTCTAAGGATGTTTATTGAAATTTCACGTGATCTAGTTTGGTTTGTTGCAGCTATGATTCAGCTCATAAAACTGCAGTATAATTTGTAAATTAATTTTAGTTTGGTTTATTTTATATATTATTCAAGTAAAAAGGGGTTTTCACATTTACATAAAACGCTATTTTATAAAAAATTGAACAATGCCAACATTACAGCTGTATTTACACTACCGTTCAAAAGTTTGGGATCAGAAAGAAGACACTTACGCTCATCAAAGCTGCATTTATTTGATCAAAAATACAGATTATTGCTATTTAAAATAATGGTTTTCTATTTGAATATACTTTAAAACATAATTTATCTCTGTGACCAGTTTGTGCTGCTTAATATTTTTTTGGAAACTGTGATTCTGATGAATAAAAGG
This sequence comes from Ptychobarbus kaznakovi, assembly GCA_027422405.1. Lineage (NCBI taxonomy): Eukaryota > Metazoa > Chordata > Actinopteri > Cypriniformes > Cyprinidae > Ptychobarbus > Ptychobarbus kaznakovi. The sequence goes on along the minus strand of CM049808.1, from coordinate 11,440,627 downwards.
TTAAAAAGAACAGCATTTAGTAAAAAAAAAATATATTTTGTTCAGCAAGCATATTGTTAATAAATCAGAATGATTTCTGAAGGATCATGTGACACTGAAGACTGGAGTAATGGATGAGGACAATTCAGCTTTGCATCACATGAATAAATTATATTTTACAGTATATTAAAATAGAAAAAATGTATTTTAAATTGTAATAATATTTTACAACATTATTATTTTTTCAGTATTTTTGATCAAATAAATGCAGCCTTGATGAGCATAAAAAGAATATTATAATTTTTGTTGAATACTGATCTCAAGCTTTTGAACAGCAGTGTATATTTTATAAATCACAATTCATACTTTATCTTAGTTCCTAATAACATTTAGTACATATTCAAAAAATATTGGAATCAGACACAGAATAGCAAGTTGTTGACCCTAGAACTACTCAGATTGATTCAGTTCAATTGATTAATTATTAGCTCAGAACATTTTGTGATGCGGTGAATGGATTCATGATACAAATCAAAGTTTACATGTTCCATGTTTGTTTCATGAACGGAACTTTAGGGTGAATCCCATTTCTCTGTCTTACCCCTTCCCCTTACCTTACCCCTTGTCCCTCGAACCCGAGTGGTAAGCGCTAGGGCTGAAAACATCCCCCTATGAAATGAGACACCACTTGGACTATACTATACTATATGTACAGGACTGTGTAGAGCACAAAACAAGACATTCGTAATTTTTAAATCAATTATTTAAGCCAAAAATACTTACATTTATGGGACTCTCTGGATGATCTGGCCGCCCTTGTTGCTGGTTGCGCAGTGTGTTCTGGGTACCCCTTGGTTTCAAGTAAGCTCGCGAAAATGCTTGGTTTTAAGGGGTATCTGCCCTTTCCCCTTAGACCTACCCCTCGATCAAAACGAGAATTGGGACAGCCCTTACTCTCACGTGAACACCCAAAACTAAGGGGAAGGGGTAAGGGGAAGGGATAAGACAGAGAATTGGGATTCACCCTTAATCTTCCTGATGACCTTGTTCACTCACATTCTTAATTATTAGTTCATAGATCTGACTGAATTCTCCAATGTATCCTATGTGAACTGCCTCTCAGAAGTAATTTCTGTCTAGCAGCCATAGACACACTGAGGCCAAAGGCGTGAGGGAAATGCTCAGGATCTGAGCTCATCTTATTGGCGGGCATTGCTTGGTGAGGAGTCTCTTGTGTGTCCTGCACTGGTTTATTCTCTCACAGATAAAGAGAAGCAGTGCTCTGAAGGTTGTTTTATGTTCCACATGACCAGTCCCAGGATCAGTCATTTGTCTCAGACAGAAAGTTTGTTTTACTGGAGCGAACACTCTGGCGGAAAACAGTGGGAGATAAAATTCTACCTCATACATAAATATTCATGTCAGTTGTGGATGAGGGTTGAGAAATTGAATCTCATTGCAGTGACTCACCATGTGACAGGCGCTAGATCTGCAGACTCAATGTGTTTTCAGTAATCATGCCCTTAAACCAAGCAGCGGACTGGTGGGTGCAATCGCCTATCATCTCCATGAACCATGGATGAGCAGAATAACTCACTCAGACTTGATATATGGAATAAACAGCAGCAGTACACACAGCCTCTGCAGAAATACCCATAAGAGATCAATGTCCAGTTTAACCAGTATGAGTGAAAAGGTACTGCTGTAATTAAGCCAGATGTTCTGGTCTCTTCGGTTGATGATTCAGCATGCTCTCATGAGGATAGCACCATGGTCAACAAGACAAAGCATGTCATTAATGCTTGGAAAAACCAATAGCACTATCGCTTAATTGGTAGCACCTGTGTCATTAACAGCCAAGACCTTTTAAAGGGATAGGTCTGAAGAAAATATTGTGCTTTTTTTCTGTTTTTGTTTGTTTGTACAGTGAATGTCAGTGGATTTTGTTTGTCTGTCTGTCTATCTATCTACAGCTCTGAAAAAAACTGCAAAATGCTTTCTCTGGTTTACTATTAGTATTTATAGATATGTTTTTGAGTAAAATGAACATTTTTGTTTTATTCTATAAATGACTGATGACACTTCTCCCAAATTCCATATAAATGTCATTTAGAGCATTGTTTTGCAGAAAATGTAAAATTTGTTATTCAAAATAACAAAAAAGATGCAGTGTCTTCAGACCTCAAATAATGCAAAGAAAACAAGTTAACATTATTTTTTAAACAACATAATGCCAATGTTTAACCTTTGAAATAACCCTGATTTTCAATCACAGCTTTCACCCATCAGTCTTTCACATTGCTGTTTGGAGACATTGTGCCACTCCTGGTGCAAAAATTAAAGCATCTTGGCATTGTTTGATCGCATGTGACTATCCATCTTCCTCATGGTCATAGGTTTTCAATGGGGTTTGGTCTGGAGATTGGGCTGGCCATGACAGGGTCTTGATCTGGTGGTCCTCATTCACACCTTGATTGACCTGGCTGTGTGGTATGGATCATTGTCCTGCTGGAAAATGCAAACCTCATAGTTGGTGAACACTACTGTTAGAACAGAATGAAGAAAGTTTTATTCTAGGATAACCTTGACTTGATACGTGACTTGTTTCATGCACCCTTCACAAAGACAAATGTGCCCAAATCCAGCCTTGATGAAGCATCCCCAGATCATCACTGATCCTCTACCAAATTTCACAGTGGGTGCGAGACACTGTGGCTTGTGGGCCTCTCCAGGACTCCATCTAACATTAGATGACCAGGTGTTGGACAAAGTTGAAAATTGGATGACCTTACTCCAGTCTTCTACGGTCCAATCCTTATGGTCTTTTGCAAACCTCAGCCTTGCTCTTCTTTGCTTCTCACCGATGAAGGTTTTTTTTTTCAAACTTTGCCCTGTAATGTTCAGCCTGTTTTGAACCATCCTCGCTGTGCACTTCACCCCAGCTGCCATTTGCCATTCTTTTTGTAGGTCACTTGATGTCATCCTATGGTTGTTGAGTGACATTCGAATGAGTTGGCAGTCATCCTGGTCAGCAGAGAGTCCTTTTCGCCCTCTGCCAGTCTGTATCCCTAACCAAAAAGTAGTAAACTTCAAGTTTATTTTATTAAGTATACTTAAGTAAAGTTCAAGCATATTTTTAAGTATACTTTATGTAGTAAGTATACAAATATCAGTGCACTAGTAGTAGTTGTACTATTTAGGTATTAATTTGTATATATTTTGTTATATGATGTAAGACCTTATCGAACGGACACACAAAATAAACTGCTGAATCAAAGCAGTCCTTACAGGAAATTGAGAAGTCTTTTCTCAGCCACCTGTGGTCTTAAAGTTAATAAATGATCAACAATAGGCTGACTGGCTTCCTGCTCTGCTTATCTGCTCACGAGACCCATAAAAACAATGATAGATTTGAGAAGAGAAGAACTCTCTACATCTGGACGTATTTAAGAACAGAACTTCTATGCTGTTCCTGACTGGCTTACCATAAATAAAGTTAGAATAAGCAACAGTACAAAGAATGTTGTATCTGTAAATGTTCCAGCGACAGACACTCCCAGGATCCCATGACCGTTTAACGTATAAATTTATGATTTAATCATAAATTAGACAGATATACGTTGGCGCAGACGCTCAAAAGGTCTCCACAGAAATGTCTTTCTGACCTCCGGACATCACTCCCTCCTTTCCCTCCCTCTGTATTCCAGAGGACACGCGCTCTGTCTCTTCTGCGCTTCCAATTCACCCTTTCATTACACGCCGTGTGATGGACCAAAATCAGCCTGCTAAAAACTGGACATGAAGTCTCTGCTTCCTGCGCGCTGCTTGCTCTCACTCAAACTTTGGCTTTCGCCTCACTGATCATGCTGCGAAGCGCTCACAGCCTTAACATCAGGTCAATCATCCAAGACTTCAAACACTCCGTCAAACTGCTTACTTAAGAAACCTTCAAAGCCTGAAGCCACGCGAAACTCCGAGAAGAACTTCAAGTGAACAAGTCACTCTCATGTCACCAGGACATACAACCACTCACCGGAGGGCTTTCCTAGAAACGCATCTCGCAACGACGACATCAGCAGCCAATCAGCAGCCCCGGGTCTCCCAACCAGGAGAGGGAAACGAAACCGAGAGCAACTCAACTTGAAAGCAAGTAACCAAACAAAGCTCCATTTTGCTCGAACTGGTCGAATTAATCTTTAAAAGTAAAGATAGTAAAGTTCTCTGCTTGTGACTTCCTCATGTTGAATTTAGAGAATTAGTTATAAAACGAGTATTAGAACTTTGGGAACTTTATGCAAACGCAATAACTCCTGAACTGTGTGTGTGTGTGTGTGTGTGTGTGTGTGTGTGTGTGTGTGTGTGTGTGCGTGCGTGCGTGCGTGCGTGTGTGTGCATATATGTGTGTTTCGACAAGTTTAGTCCATGTATTGTAGAATAACATTTAACAAATAAACTTTTGTTTCATTTATAAGAATCCTTGTCTCGTGTTGTGAAATGTTCAAGTCTAAACATCTGCCAAGATTTCGGGTTACCTTGCTTGTGGTAAAAGTATAATTTTGTTTGAAAATATCATTGGCCACGAATAAGTAAAACAAATTGATAAGACACTAAGTTCGACTACGACGCTGGACATCTAAGTTGATAAGGTGTAAATTATTTTAATCAGAGCAGTTCAATCACATCAACCCGAATCTATAAGATTTGATTCCCAAAAAGATCAAATAAGAGCTAATCAATTTCTTACAATGAATATCTGAACATACAAAACATCAAAAGAAAGAATGGTATCTGCTTTGTAAAAAAAAAAAAAATTCTAGCTCCATGTATTCTTTTTTAAACACTTGAATGTGGGTAAGTTTAATAAATGAACAAAATAAACAAATAAAAAACATTTTGAACAAAAAGCTGAAAAAAAACTATGAATTGGATTCAGAATGATAATTAAAATGTAGTCGATGAACACCCCAAAGCTTGACAGTCATTATTACCTCTTCAGTGGTGACATTTTTTCCTTAATGTTACACAGTTTTAAAGCTGTTCATGTCTGATGATCGTGTTAGATGACACGTGGAAGCGTGTTGTTTTGGTTTCTTCTTCACTGAAATTCTGTATAGAAGATGTGTACTAGCGCCCCCTACCACATAACAACGAAAACACGGATTAGGAGCACAAGTATAGCTCAAAAAAGTGTAAGTCAAGTATACTTAAATGTCATTTTAAGCATATTTCTAAGTACATAAAGCCCATTTCTGAGAAGTACATTAAAAGTAAACTAAAAGTATACTTTCCTATTTTTAGTTTAAAATAAGTATACTAACAGCACACTTGAATAAACTTCTTTTTCGTAAGGGATCTTTGTTGTCCCCAATGTCTGCTGTTTGACCTTGTTCTTATGAACGACTGTCTTTGAAATTTTAAGGATGGAAGCAACCTGACAATCATTTCTTCATAAGAATGAGGAGTGCTTGTGTTGGAATGGAATAGCTGCCATTCATCTGTCTATCTGTCTATTTATCTGTTTGTTTACACATGAAACAAAGAAATACATAAATCAAGCTTTAATGTAAAGACGGGTGCGTAGGTGAAGCAAAACGGCATTTTAATTCAGATGCAACCCTGTGAAAGGAGCAACATCAGTGTCAGTCACTCAGATGTAACAAGTCATAAAGATTATATAGTAAACATGTATTCCTTTTCAGTTTATTCAAAGGATAGCCCTAAAAAATTATCAAATGAACATCAAATTTGTATGTACTGCTTTGCATACTTTATGAAAAAACTGTTTGGGAGAGCATGATATTTAACATATAATGTTATAATAATCGATGAAATTAGCTTTTTGTTTAGCATTAGTCAGTACAAGCAAAAGCTGTCATGTAAACATCCGCATTTGTCCACGCTGCATGATACATGCTTGCCATTAATGTACCTGTGCAAACAAAGAAATCAAAAACCTCTAATTGTGAATTTAACAGTAGGCAATCTTAAGTAAACTAGGAATAAATCAAAATACAATTGAATGAACCGTCCCCAATTATATCAGTTTAGTGTATCTTTAATAAATGTCATAGGTATGCAAAGACACTGCACAAAAATAGTACTTACATTACTGTTTTAAAGTCAGCTTATCTGCCATGTGGTGACATATTCTAATGTAAAAGCACTGTAAACAAAATGAATTGCATTTTACTACCATAGATAAGAACAAGTAGCAATACTGAAATATGAAAAGAAAAAGATAAGCCCTTGAATCTGATTAGTATCTCAGTATCCATATAGTTTCAAATAATCATTTTCCAACTTCAAATTAATCATAACCTCATAACAATCAGACTTATCTCAGGCTCAGTCCATTAATCACAGTCAAAACCATTTCTCAACCTCATTTCTCACTTAATTGAAATTAGGTTGTGCGCATAATTTGGAGATTTCTGACTGGAGTATAAAAACGCAAATCAGTGAGTGCTATTTGTGAATATGCTGTGGTTTTTGGTTTTATGTGTATATGTGAAACGAACTAACCTAACCCAGACTAATAGTCATGCATTGATTGATTTATAAATTAATCATTTATTGATAAAGAACGCAACTGATTAAATTTCATCCATTTATTTATATTACCCTGTTATCTAAACTCACTCTAAAGCATAAAGGCAATACTCTCCTCTCACTGTTGTTTCACTGTTTCTTACTTTCATCTCCGTCCTGGCTCTGAACAGTTTTGGGTAACACCTTAGGGCAGGGGTCACCAAATGTGTTTCTGGAGGGCCAGTGTCCAGTAGAGTTTAGCTCCAACCCTAATCAAACACACCTGAACTAGCTAATCAAGGTCTTGCTTGGTATACTTGAAACTTCAAGGCAGGTGTGTTGAGGAAAGTTAGAGCTAAACTCTGCAGGACACCGGCCCTCCAGGACTGAGTCTGGTGACCCCTGCCTTAGGGTATACCAATTCTCACCATTTACTTGTTGCTTAATAGCATGCCTATTATTAACAAATTGACTGTTAATTAGCAATTATAAAGCACATACTCTGTATTATACATCACTAATCGTATCCAATATCTAAACTTAACAACTACCTTACAAACTATTAATAAGCAGCAAATTAGGAGTTTATTAAGGCAAAAGTCATAGTTAATGTTTTGTTAATAGCAGAAATTGGACCTTAAAATAAAGTGTGACCCAGTTTTGTGTTGCAGCATATATAGTTGTCTCCTTTTTATGTTTTAACATTCCTCATTTTAAGTCACTTTACTAAATGAACATAGGTAAATCTAGCACTTTTAATTACTTTGTTGATATAATTTGATAAAATTGTAAATAATAAAAACTGCACTGCACCATACTGACAAAAAAATGTATAGCCTAAATGCACTGTAAGTCACCTTGGATAAAAGCGTCTGCTAAATACATAAATATAAATGTAAAAAAAAGATAAATATATAGTAGTCACTGGTTTTGTGTAATGCTTAATTCATGTGATGGGGTAACCTGGAATACATGACAATACTGTACATCCTACACATAGAGCCAGATAAGCCATATACAGTAAGTTTACTGTAGAATAATTTATATTTCTGTCCAGTTAAAACCATGGAAAAATGCAAGGCTCAGCCTGAGACCCCAGCAAACAAATGCAATCGACCACCCGCTCTCCTAATACTTTGTGCCTGTATGTCGAGCAGGCCGGTGCTGATTCAGTTAACTAGGTCACTCGCACCCTCAATCTTAATTCGCCAAGCAGAACTTTGATTTCTGGCTGCTCAACAAGGCCCCCACAGAAACAGGCTCATTCAGCTGGCTGTTTCCAGGCACCTGTTCAGAGGTGAATGCGTGCAGCTGAGGATTGGATTAGCTGACTTATTCTTGCTCAAAGTGCCTGAATCAAATCAATCAGAGCCCTTTCCTTCCCTGCTCCTCTTCTGGGACCACCTCGGAATTGCAGCAGATGAAAGACTTGCCTGCCTGTTCCCTGGCTATTTCTAACAAAACACCACAACAGCCTTTGATGGACCTCAGAATTTGGCAAGAGAGCGTGTGTTTTGGGATGTTTAAATGCTTTTCAGTGTATAGTTATACTCTATACTTCATTTGTTCATTTGCTTCTCTTTATTTCAGCTTTGCATGATGGAAAAGAATGAAAACATAAAAATACCATGATTAAATCTGCAAAGGTGCTATTAGATTTCATGATACACAAACAAGCGGTTATGGAACTGCTTACTGCAAATGCACACTACATACAACAAAATAAGCATGGAATAGATAGATATTTTAACAGGCAGTGAGGCTGACAGGATCTGTTCTAGACTAGAGTTATTCCACATGATCTGGTTCCTCTGCAATCAGACGGAAGTGCAGGAGCGGGTCAAGTTCTTTGGGTTGATATTTCCAGGTTTACGCATTGCTGAATTAACTCAATTGGATACAACAAAGTTCATCGACCTGTTTACGAAAACCTCACAATGCAACATCCTGTTAGCATCAAAGACAGCAATGGAAGGGGGGAAATAAAGATGAAGAGAATGAGGAAAGAAAAAGCTTATTTTATTCCAGTTTATAGTACATCATCTCCAGAACTACCACTCCATTAGATAATGATATTTCAACAGAAACATTTTCTCTTAAATACAGAAAATAAAGAAATATATTTAAATAAATAATGCTGAACACAACAACTTCAACCAGCTACTTCTTGGCACAATATACTGTATAATTTGCATACATATACTGGCAATGGTATAAATATAGCCTACTTTATGGTCTTTTTTCATCATAAGTCACATCTGTTTGGGGGGAAATAACTAAATAAATAAAATGTACCTTCCGCACGACACATTTGTAAAAGTGCAAAAAACCTTACAGTACATGTGGCAGCAGATACACCTACTGATGACATTTTGACAAATATTTCAACATGCTCGTATGCGTTTGAGAGTACACGTAAAAAAGTAATGCCGAATGTACGCAAAAAGAGACCAAACACGTATTTCCAAAGACACAAGTTGTGCCCAAGCTTCCATGTTCTTTAACAGTGTTGCTCATGGCATGGCAATGCTACCTTCGCATGAAATATTCAGTACATGTGACCACCGCTGCTAATACTCCATATTTTAACTCCTATCAGTTGTTTAGTTGCTTGACCGTGGTGCTTTACAATGACAAAACGAAAGCCACAGCCTCAGACCCAGTGTATTTTACGCTGTCCTCATCAAATCAATGTCGCATCCGACAAAATTTCTGTATATTATTTCAGATAAGAGCTGAAGAGTTTCATACTCCACGCCAGCCCTTTAATATCTGGGATCGATAATGTAGTATGTTTCATTTCTGTAATGTCTCATCTCTCCATAACCGTCTCTTTCGTACACGTTTATTAGATCTTATTGCTATTGATCTGAAACTTTTTGTGTGCCAGTTCATTACATCTGTTTCCTTTTACCTTTTCATTGACGGAACACAAACACATCATTGTTACAGTGGATATAAATAGTGGTGAACGTTTCCAAGTATCCCTGGCCTGACTGCCAGCTGACATGACATGCTCACCCCTGTTGTGCCTCCAGTCCACTAGGGGCAGAGTGTGGAGAGTCCTCTCATGACGATAATCACTTTTGGCTCTCTGCCACTTGCTTCGAAATGTATTCAGCCTCTTACACAGTCACCTCTGTCTTACTGTTGGTTACAAAGTAGGGTTGCGTGGGTAGGTAATGATAGCTGCGGGCAGTGTGTAGCTCATTAATCTGCTCCATGGTGCACATCTTCCTAGGGCCGTAGGTTTTGCGTCGGCCCGCGGTCTCTGCAGCCTCCCAGCTCCTCAGCATGCCGGGGTTTGCGATGGTATTGGAGCTGTAGGCCATTGCGGGATGGGCCACGTTGGGTTTAATGCTCTTGGGCTTCTGTCCATTTTGCTTGAGGCACGGGACCTCTGTGACGTAGGAAGCTGTTGGCTCCACGTACTCCATTCTGACTGGATGAAGTGGCAGGCTTCCTTTAGCTGCCAACTCGACCAAGTGGCGGTGTTGCTTGTTGAGGAAATCACTGTTGGCTTTGGCCGCTAATAGCAAGATAGAGAGGAAGAGTGAGGGTAGTTGAGATATCATGAGATATACATTTGCTTTTAAATAAAAGAGGTAGATTTATAATCTATGCAGACCAAAAATTACATTAATTGAAATTATGCTGCAAAAATGAGCAGTCACTGGTAGGTATTGAGGAAGAAGTAATATAGGTGCTATTATTCCTTAATGGAAAATTATATGAAAAAAATTAAACAGGACTGTTTGAAGAAAAGAAAGAAAGTGACGTGGCGAAATTGAGAAGTGATGAATTTGTGCTCTGTATTTAACCCATACTAAGTGCACACACACAGCAGTGAACACACACCCGGAGCAGTGGGCAGCAATTTAAGCTGCGGTGCCCGGGGAGCAGTTGGGGTTCGTTGCCTTGCTCAAGGGCACCTCGGGTGTGGTATTGAGGTTGGAGAGAGCGCTGGACATTCACTCCCCCACCTACAATCCCTGCCAGTACAGAGACTCGAACCCACGGGCTTTGGGTTACGAGTCTGATTCTCTAACCATTAGGCCACGACTTCCCCAGTTAAGGAGGACACTGTGCGCCAACTGTAATGGCTATTTTTGGCTGAAAGAAAAACAATTGTAAAACAAAAGCTATTGTGATGTCAGTGAAGTCATGGCAATTATGATAAAGACAGATAAAAGAGCCATATCATAATTTTTCATTATTTATTAATAATAAATAAATAAAAAATATGTCTTTAGTTAGTTTTTGTGCGATTTTTATATTTTTCTACTAATTCATATAAAAAATTATATTTAAAATAACAAACATCATAAAAAATACAGTATGACCCATTTAAATCTTAAAATGTATTAAATCTTGAAAAATGTAATATATTGTTTATGACATGACATATTAAAATGGCAATGTAAACGGAAGTTTTAGGAGGAGCTTCTTCCCTCAGGCCATCAGGCTCCTAAACTCAAACTCATAACATCAACATAACTCAATTTAATAAACAGTAAGATACCCACTATTCTCCATCATTGCTGCTATGTATATCTCTTGCACATCCCTGCTTATATTATTATTTATTAAGTCCACAGTATACTGTCCTGCACATTTTATTTCATTGCACATCTTATTGTTCCTTATTTTATTTTTTTTTCACCTATATTTATATACATTCTCTTGTGTTGTGTTACATATTTTGCACTGTCCACTGAGCGGACCTGACCTGATTTACATTTCACTACTGATTATATTCTGTATAATTGAGTATGTGACGAATAAAACCTTGAATCCGAATCCTTAAGTACATTTCATTTACATTTAGTCATTCAGCAGATGCTTTTATCCAAAGCGACATATAAATGAGGACAAATGGAAGCAATCAAAATCAACAAAAGAGCAATAATATGCAAGTGCTATAACAAGTTTCAAGGTTTTTATTTTTATTTTAAATTATAGAATAAATAAAAAGAAAACAGATAGAATATAAAAAGAATAGAGCATTTTAGATAATAGAGTTTTTTTAAGAAAACAAGCAGTTAGCAAATGAATAGAGTGAAAGTCTAAAAGGGTAAGTTTTGTAATTTTTTATAATAGAATTAGAATAGAGATTGCTAGAGTTAGAAGGTCAAATAAAGATGGAAGAGATGTGTTTTTAGCCGATTCTTGACGATGGCTAAGGATTGAGTTGGGCAGGTCATTCCACCAGGTGGGAACATTTAAATTAAAAGTCTGTGAAAGTGATTTTGTGCCTCTTTGTAATAAATAATAAAGTATATACACAATAAAGTGTGCATTCTTTTCGGCTCTCATTAAAAATTAATCTTGCTGCCGCCTTCTGGATTTATTGTAAAGGTTTGATAGAATTGGCTGGAAGACCTGTCAAGAGAGCATTGCAATAGTCCAGTCTGGACAGAACAAGAGCTTGAACAAGGAGTTGTGTTGCATGTTCCGAAAGAAAGGGCCTGATCTTCTTAATGTTGAAAAAAGCAAATCTGCAGGACCGGGCAGTTTTAGTAATGTGGTCTGAGAAAGTCAGCTGACCATCAATCATAACTCCAAGGTTTTGGGCTGTTTATGAAGGAGTTATGGCTGGTGTGCCTAACTGGAAGGTGGGATTGTGATGAAATGATGGGTTTGCTGAAACCACAAGCAGTTCTGTCTTGGCAAGGTTGAGCTGAAGGTGATGGTCCTTCATCCAGCAAGAAATGTCAGTTAGACAAGCTGAGATGAGAAGTAGCAACAGAACTTTTTTTTCCATATTGTGACGGATGTATTATCTGATTATCCGTCATTTGTTGATTGGACCGTCAAATTTAAGAAAGCTTTTCTATAATGATATAGTATAGAAAATTTAGTAAGTCTCCTGGTCCAATTAAAGAATTATGACATTATGATGACAAATTATGAGCTTAAAAAGTTTGTTGTATGTGCATGTGTGAATTTTTTTAAAATATCTATTTTTTTTTATTTTTCCCTGCTGGTGGAATGACATGCCCAACTCGATTCGAGCAGCTGAGACTTTAGTCATCTTCAAGAAATGGATAAAAACATATATCTTCCATCTATACTTGACCCTCTCACACTAGCATTCTCTATTCTATCTACTTGTTTTTTTTTATTTATAAAAAAAATAATAAAAAATGACCCCCTCTAACCCTAGTAAATATGTAATATATTTAAAATACATTTATTTCACACTAAGTATCGTTCAAACCTATTAACATATTTGTAATATATATTTACTGACCAATAGCTTGAGACTTACTGATATAAAAAGTATAATTAAACTTTATTTGGAGTACTACTTGTGCACAATTTACATTTCTTTATATTGAGCCTAAAATGTGTTTTAATGTCAATACTGATCAGGATTATATGATCTTTGAGTAATATCGGTTTTTAAATGCAAGATATTTAAAGTGCATCTGATGTATATTTGCAATAGTTTCACTTTAGCACAATCAAATATACTTCAGTATATCTTTAGTTGGATTTCAGCACTACTTCCACACAACTAAAATGCATTAAGTACAAAACGAGTTCCAGTATACCAGGTTAGTAAACCAAAAGTACAATTACAGGGTATTTTAATTAAGTTTGGGAATATGTAAATGCATTTGTAGTATACTTAGCTTGAAATAAATACATTTTAGTATATTTATTTTTCACTAGGGAACACTAGCATTCTCTATTCTTTTCTATTCTATCTACTTGTTTTCTTTTTATTTATTTATTTTATTTTTTAAACTTGGTATGTGTACTGAATTTGTCACAGCACTTACACAGTGTTGCTCTTATGTTGGTTTGATTGCTTCTATTGTCCTCAATAGTAAGTCGCTTTGGATAAAAGCATCTGCTAAATGACTAAATTTAAATGTAAAAAAAAAAAATAAAACATATGCATGGATGAATTGTTCACAATAAAAACAGCTGGTACACAGTGCACTAGTAAGGTCAGTGACCCACCTTTCCTTCAGAAACATAAGCAACTGAACGCATGAGTTTAGCACACAAGCAGTTAAGGTTTTCAATCTGTGGTCAGTTGGGCCTGTCACGCTCCTTTGGGAGATGAGTTCTTTTACCAGGTGATTCATGTTTGTAAAGGAATCATTACTCTTAGAGTACCAGGCATCCTAGTGTGACTTCCTCAGTCTGCTTTTGATGGTCGGCTGCTTTGACGACCCTGAAGATAAACTTTTCATGCTTAAAATGAGTTTGGTCTTCGGTGAGATAATAAATCTTATTTATTGCTCATCTGCCCCTGTGGGAGAAGACGAAGACGTCATGCACAGTGGACATTTTTCCACCGTTGCGCCGCTCACTATATCAGATACACGGATCATCACAACAGACGGGTGAATCAATTACAGTGCTCAACAGTGCACATCCTCAAGAGCCATAATCAAGATGAATCGTGGTTTTGTAACTAGTACCCCCAGACAGAGTTCTAATATATATCGGCTCGCAACTGCACGCATGGAGTTAGTGCCATCAGGATCTCAAAGGGTTTTGGTGGGGAGGATATTCTGGTACAGGCCTTTATTAGACGCTCCACTTCTCTATGTCGGGTGGAAATCCAATTCTGTGACCTTAGAGATGTGTTTGAGGGCTGAGAGAGAAGTATTGATTTGCAGAATTGGGACTTATCAGCTCTAACAATTCTGTACCTTTGAGAATTTTCATGGAGGAGGCAATTAAATAAGAGAAAATAACCATGATGCCAGAGGGTGACTTTTTCTTAGTTCGATGATCTCATATGCTATATGTCATTCATGATGAGGTGAAATTAGAACATTTGGTAGGGGCAGGAAAGAAGCTTGAAGTTACTTCATAAATAGAGATGTAACGATGCACCCTGAACCAGTTGAAAATCGATACAAATATGTGACGAATCAATTGGGTTGAGATTTTAAACTAATAGGGAGGAAGCTGGGTGTGGAAGTTTATATGAATGTATCTCTGAGGGGAACTGACTGTCTTTAGAAAGGTTTATATTGTATTTTATTTTGGATTTTGAGTTTTTCTGAGTTTTCTATTTTGTTTAAATGTTAAAATATTTTATAGTTAAATGAATTTAGAATGTCACAGTCTAGTGCTATTACTATCTAATGAAACGGCCAGGTTTAATTCAAGTGGTTTGTAAAGATTTCAAGTTAATACATTTTAAAAAAGAAAATATTTTTTTTCATTCAAATGTATTAGTTTGATTTCAGATTTTCATAGTTATGTTTTTTTCAGTAGCCTGTTTATACTATATACACTGTTTAAGTTTGGAGTAAGTAAGTTTTATTTTATTTTATCCAGCAATGACACATTAAATTGCTCAATAATGACAGTAAAGACATTTGTGACCCTGGACCACAAAACCTTAAGTCTTAAGTCGCTGGGGTATATTTGTAGTAATAGCCAACAATACATTGAATGGGTCAAAATAGTAATTTTTCTTTTATGCCAAAAATCATTAGGATTATTAAGTAAAGATCATGTTCTATGAAGATATTTTGTAAATTTCCTACTGTAAATATATAAAAACTAAATTTTTGCTCAGTAATATGCATTACTAAAAACTTCATTTGGACAACTTTAAAGGCGATTTTCTCAGTATTTAGATTTTTTTTGCACCCTCAGATTCCAGAATTTCAGCAGTATCTCAGCCAAATATTGTCCTATCCAAACAAAAATAAACACTTATGACTGGTTTTGTGGTCCAGGGTCACATTTATTGTCACTAAATATTTATATTTCAGAAAATGAAATTCTATTTCTTTTGAACTTTGCATTTCCACAAAAAAATATTAAGCACATAATTTTAACACTGATAATACAACCCGAATTCCGGAAATGTTGAGACGTTTTTTAAATTTGAATAAAATGAAAACTATACAAGAATTTAATATCACATCAGCCAATATTTTATTCACAATAGAACATAGATAACATAACATATGTTTAAACTGAGAAATGCAAAAGGCTCATTTTAAATTTGATGCCTGCTACAGGTCTCAAAACAGTTGGGACGGGGGCATGTTTACCATGGTGTAGCATCTCCTCTTCTTTTCAAAAAATAACATATCTGCATCGGGAAAAAAACATTTATTTATATATAATTACTAATGGATGCGCTACACTTTTATTGTTTAAAAAGTGACCAATATATGTGACCAATATTTTATATGCAGATTGATTTCTCCTCTCGAAACTGTTTCTCAAGCTCGTTCTCTCACCACTGCTGCATGTTTATATGACGCATCACAACAACACTACGGAGACCTAGGGATTAAAAAGCGGGGATTAAAGTCCAAAATCTGACTTGAAATAACCTAACATATCAATCGGGGGCTAAAGCGGTTACATAAACGACAATGTAAGTTCACACAATCTAACTCTTTTTCTTAAGCAGCCCTTAATGTCGATCATGGATCAAATTGATCCAGCATGGATCGCATCGCAAGCTGCTTCATATGTATCTTCAGTGTATCGTATCGTTGGCTATGCATCGAGATGCGTATTGCATCGGCCTCAGTTATGGAGATACACATCCCTAGTATGCACTTATGCACCCCCATACCATCAGAGATAATGCTTTTGAACTTAACATGAATGTCAAATTTGGACTCGTCTGACCATAGAACACTTTTTCCACTCTGGACCACAGGACAAAACGGTGCTTCTGGACCATGTTCACATATGACTTCCTTTTTGCACGATAGAGCTTTAGTTGGCATCTGCAGATGGCACGGTGGATTGTGTTTACCGACAGTGGTTCCTGGAAGTATTCCTGGGCCCATTTAGTAATGTCAATGACAGAATCATGCCGATGATTGATGCAGTGTCGTCTGAGGGCCCGAAGACCACGGGTATCCAACAAAGGTCTTCGGCCTTGTTCCTTACGCACAGAGATTTCTCCAGTTTCTCTGAATCTTTTGATGATGTTGTGCACTGTAGATGATGAGATTGGCAAAGCCTTTGCAATTTGATGTCGAGGAACATTGATGACCTGATGTCAATTAACTTAATGAGTTGCTAGATGTTCTCCCAGCTGAATCTTTTCAAAATGTCTTGCTTTTTCAGTCCTTTGTTGCCCCCGTGCCAACTTTTTTGAGACCTGTAGCAGGCACTAAATTTTAAATGAGCTCATTTAGTGGATAAAAGTGAAAAAAATTTCTCAGTTTAAGCATTTGTTATGTTCTCTATGTTCTATTGTGAATAAAATATTGGCTCATGTTATTCGAAAGACTTTTAGTTTTCATTTTATTCAAATTTAAAAAACGTCCCAACATTTCTGGGATTCGGGTTGCAATAATACATGTTTCTTGAACACCAATCATCATAATAGAATGATTTCTGAAGGATCATGTAACACTGACTGTAGCAATGGCTGTTAAAATTACATTTTAAGATGTATTCAAAGAGAAAACAGTATATATATATATATATACACATATGTTGAGTTTTGCTAATAAGATATTTTTTAAAGCTCCCAAGTGAATGCAGGTCAACTGTAATGTAACTGTAAGTATAGTGACTCCCCTTCAATTCAAATCCAGTGATAAAACATCTCTCAAAGCCTCTCATTCTGGGATTCATTAATCATTTGTAAAATATTCTGTGGTAAATACTATGTTCAATAAGAAGAAGAATTTATGAGTTTTGCACAGTAAAGATCCACACGAGAGTATAACACCTACATGCTAAAAATGATCCTTTTGAGTGTACATCCTTACCCACAACCTTCAGTGAGGCGTATTTGTTGAGCTCTTTTGCCGATTGCTGTTGCTCATAGACATGGGACAGCTGGTTGAGGGCTGGATACGGGTGCATTTGCATCATGTTGTTTATCTGGCTGCCTTCTGCAAACAAAACAATATATTGTTAAAGGGTTGCATCATTATTTTGTGTTAATTTACAGCATTTTCTTAGTCATCGCTAATAATATGTCTTACTTGCTGCTGACTAACGTTACTTGGGATTCGCTCGCCACTGATAACAAAAGAGAAACAGACAACTAAACGCTCTAAAACTTTCTGTACATTCAAGCAGACGAAAAAGAATCAGACTTGAACCGATCCGATAACGAGGTGTTTGATGTGTGTGTGCGGCTAGTGTCACAACCCGGTCCAATCTGCCTCCTGTGATGTGACAGTCAAAGAATAAGCAATGGTATGTATATACAACCGGTCCCATTGATTTCCTCCCTTGACTTCCTCTGGTTCATAGAGATGAATTGTCAACGGTGAATGACGATCAAAGAGGTGTAACCTGCGTGGCAGAGCTGTCAGCGCAGAGCTCCTGTTGTGACTAATTAATCACTTAGCCCTGCAGCAGGGTTGCTGACACACGTCTGTACTGAGCGCGTGCAGTGAGTCATACCACACCAGACATCGCACAGATTACTGCTCAACAGAGCTTCAGAAAACACTATAGACGACTGTACACGCATTAGCGCTTGTGTTCTCTAATGTTTTTGTCAAATAATAACAGATTATTTGTCTTTGTTTTGCCAAAGCGTGTGGAAAATATTATTTATTTGCTAATAGTACATCGTTATTTTCAGTTACGTAATGTTCAAAATTGGATGACTGGGGGAAAGAGATACTGAACGGTTTGAGTGCACAGACTCGTACTGTGCAAACATCACATGAAAGTCTTGACTGATGTCAAATGTAATGCTTTTATTCATAAAGCATGACTTTTTTTCTCAAAATATTTCAAAAGTAATGTTTTAGATAAATTTTTTTTTAAACTTTCTATTCATCAAAGAATCCTGAAAAAACATGATCATGGTTTCCACAAAAAATATTAAGCCGAACAAATGTTTTCAACATAATAAAAGCAGACCAGCATATTAGAGTAATTTCTTAAGGATCATGTTACATCAGAGGAATAATTTTTGTTTACATTAAGTGGCCTTAACTATTATGTAATTACATAAAAAAATAAAATAATAATAAATAAATAAATACAAATAAAGATAACATATTACATGTTATATGTACTTACTATTATAATAACACTAAATTATGCATAATTACATGCAAGTAACCCTAAGCCAAACCCTAATCCTAACTCTAACCATATAGTAAGTACGTGTAGTTAATTAATATTACTCAGTACTTAAATGCACAATTGCAATGTAAAAGAGACTCCTTAAAATAAAGTGTAACCAAAAATAATTACAATGTACTTATTGTGTTCATATTGTATTGCAAAACACTTTTGCTGCTATTGAGTTAGGATACTGTTAGGGAGAGGTTTGGTGCTTATCTGGGGAAGTCGTGGCTCTAATGGATAGAGCGTCGGACTTGTAACCCGAGGTTGGGGGTTCGAATCTCGGCTCCAGCAAGAATTGTCCATGACTGAGGTGAGACCCTTGAGCAAGGCACCGAACCCCAACTGCTCCCCGGGCGCCGCACTGTCGGCTGCCCACTGCTCCAGGTGTGTGTGCACTTGGATGGGTTAAATGCAGAGAACACATTTCACTGCTGGTTATACTCTGTATAATTGTGTATGTGACAAATAAAGCTTATCTGAGCTTAATTATATTATATATCTGAAACTAATTACAGATGTAATTACATGCAGGTATTTTTTAAATAGAAGTACAATGTAAAACATGTATGTGCACGATAAGTATATTGTACCAAATTGATTCATTTAAATATAGAAGTTAAGGCCACAAAATAAAATGAGACCAAAGAAATTTAAGCTTGGTGAGAATAAGAGACTTATTTGAAAAACATGAAACTTTTGAACATTTATGTGATCCTTCAATTAGAGTCCCAATTCTGTCCATTTAAAATTATTTATAATTTCATATTAATCTAGTTTGAAAAGACAGTTAGCTATAAACTTTTTTAATTATAAATGGTCATTGTCATTCATTTGAAATATGTGTGTGTGTGTGTGTGTGTTTTGCTCATGTCTTAAAGTCTTAAACTGCTACTATTAACATTTCATCTCTGACAGGCAAAGGTCAGTTGAACATTATTAAGTTGGCTAAGTGTCCTCGTCCCGGTCCTCAGATCTGTGACCTCTTCCTTGACCTCAGGCAAACTGTAAGTGGCAAGATGAGCACATAATAGTGTCAGCAATGAGCCATAGCACACAAAGTATGTATTTCAAGTTTGGTGAGGTCAAAAAAACAAATCAACTTTACAAAGCCAGAAGAAGCACATATACAATAATAAAAAAGACATAAACACCTCTTTTTTGAACATTTGTTCCTGTTAACCATACATGCTGTTCATTTTGTACACCACAGATTTTGCGGCCTACTCTTTTGAAAATTTGACAGAAGTAGCAGATAAGTGGGAGTGATCCCATGCTTGGTTCTATTCAATTTCCTGGGTATCTTAGTGTTTGTTTTGTTTTGTGTAAGAAGCTGACTCATCTCCACTGGGAGAACTTCCTCCCAAGTGTTTGGTTGCAAATTGCCTTTACACCATCTTCTCCTTGTGCTATCGCTCTCGTCATGGCAACACAAGTGTTTGTGCTCTGTTTGCTGTGCATGCAGCCAGCCTCTTGTATGGTTTCCACCACCCACGTGCGAAGAAAGCTCAGCGTTTGCAACTGATGGGCCTTCGGTGTTTGTTCTTGTGTTTTTAAATACCTCATCTTTACTAGCCCGCCGAACAAGGAAACATTAACACGCATTAATTAGCAATTGTTATCTGCTGCTGAGGAGAAAGATGGTTTTGCTGGATCACATCCAACTTTGCAATTAGTGGACTGCAGTGTGATGGAGCGGGTTTAAATACAGGCATGTAAACATCACAGCCCACAGTGGATAATCCCTGTCAAGTGGATCTAATACAGACCTGTAGGGGCGATTCTAGGATTTTAGTCTAAGTGCACTCAGCCTCCGACCTGAACATGAGCTCATGTAGCTCAGAGGAACTTTTCTTTCTTGAGGTTTGAGAGGTTGCGAGCATGAATCTTGCTCAGCAATATGACAATATGTCAGCCAGTGTTTATGGGATGTACTTATTTGTATTTATTTTATTTTCTGTGACACATCACTAACAGCTGTGTGATATCACCTATATATCCAGGTCTGCTTTGATTGGAGGAGGCTGGTGTGAAGTTTCATCCTGAAGAAAAGACTTGTTTTCAGCAAATTTGAAGAGAGATCACAGATTTTTATAAGTGGTGACAGCTGAGTTTGTCACAGTTTTTGAGTGAGGTAACGAGTTAAAAGAATAAATATAGTCTATGCAAACTTGCCTGCTATATTTATCTAATGGAAAAGTAAGCATGCATATAAATAATGCGGTGTATCAGGGCCCAACAATAGTGTGCTTGCACTGGAGAGTGTTTATTCATTTATAATTAGATTTTCTATAATGTCTGGCTTTTACAAATTAAATGTTTTACAACTTCTTAAAATAATTAGAATTTTATTAAGCAATTTTTTAAAAAAAGAAAAATAAGGTAACAATTTAATATAGGGACCAACCTCACTATTAACGAGTTTTTTATAAGCATGCCTATTATTAACATATTGGCTGTTTATTAGTACTTATAAACACATATTCTTCATGACCATATTCTACATCCCTAATAACAACTACCTTACTAACCAATGATAAGCAGCAAATTAGAAATGTGTTAATGGCGAGAATTGGACCTTAAAATAAAGTGTGACCAAAAATAATGTTTACATACATCTTGTAGAATCTGAATTTTTTTTTACTGATGATTTTTACATTAGCCCACAAAGGCAAAATAATATAGCTGAATTTACACAGATGACCCCATTCAAAGGTTACCCATCTGTTATCTGGAAGTGCTTTGGCTGTTTTGGCACTGCCACTGCTCTTCAGAAAGTCTTCCAGATCATGTACTGGCTTTGGTTGTCCAGCATCTTCTGCATATTTAAACCCTTTCCAGCAAAGACTGCATGATTTTAAAAATCTTTTCACACTGAGAACAACATAGGGGACACAACTATTACAAAAAGAAGCAAACATTTACTGATGCTCAAGAAGGCAACACTGTGCATTAAAAGCTGGGGTGAAAACTATTGAACAGGATGGACGTGTGTAATTTTGTTTTGTAAAAAGTAGTTCAAAATGTACTGGATGTCAATATGACTGCCTTTCAGAAGCTAAATAAGGTAGATGTTTCCCAGAAGACAAATTAAGTACAATTTGCACTGATCATTCAAAAAGGTTTCAGTCCTCTCCTCGGCTCTTAATGCATCATGTTGCTTTCTTGAGTATCCGTGAATGTTTGCTCCTTTTGTTAACAATAGATGTGAATAACTCAAACATATTTGAACTTTTGAATTGGTTTATTTGTATAAATTCAGTTGTTATTTTGTCTTGTGGACTACTATATATGTGACCCTGAGATGTATACATAATAAACTTTCCATCGATGTATGGTTTGTTAGGATAGTACAATATTTTACAGAGATACAACTATTTGAAAATATGGAATCTGAGGGTGCAAAAAAATATAAATATTGAGAAAATTGCCTTTAAAGTTGCCCAAATTAAGTTCTTAGCAATGCATATTACTAATAACAAAATTAGTTTGTATATATATATATATATATTTACAGTAGGAAATGTACAAAATATATTCATGGAACGTGATCTTTACTTAATATCCTAATGATTTTTGGCATAAAAGAAAAATCAATCATTTGGCCCATACCATGTATTTTATGCTATTGCTACAAATATACCCCAGCAACTTAAGACTGGTTTTGTGGTCCAGGGTTACAAATGTAAGCATCTTTTATGTGAAATAGCTTTTGAGAACAGCAGTACTAAATAAAAAAAACAAGCAAAATGTTTGATCCCTCTTATTTTCTTAAAATTATTAACATTTTGCAGAATCTACAAGGTGTATGTAAACATAATAATAATTCATTACATTTATATAGCGCTTTTCTGCTTTTCTAAGCACTCAAAGCACTCTACATTGTCAGGGGGTATCTTCTCATCCACCACCACTGTGCAGTATCCACCTGGATGATGCGACGGCAGCCATAGTGTGCCAGAACGCCCACCACACACCAGCTTACTGGTGGAGAGGAGACAGAGTGATGAAGCCAATCAGTGTATGGGGATGATTAGGAGGTCATGATGGTCAGAGGCCAATGGGCGAATTTGGCCAGGATGCCGAGGTCACACCTCTACTCTTTTTGAAAGATATCCTTGGATTTTTAATGACCACAGAGAATCAGGACCTTGGTTTAATGTCTCATCCGAAGGACATATGACCACAACTATACTCTGTTTAAGTGGAAGGGGCACAATTTATTACATTTATTTTGTGTTTTACTGACTTGATTAACTTGACCAGCACTGTTTGGAACTATTAGTAACACCCATTCAAGATTTTATTTGTCACATACACAATTATACAGAATATAACCAGCAATGAAATGTAAGTCAGGTCCGCTCCGTGGACAGAGCAATTATATGTAACACAAACACAAGATAATATACATAAATATAGGTATGAAAAAATGAAGTAAAAAATAAGAATAAAAAGCATAAAATGTGCAATAAAATCAAATGTGCAGGACAGTATACTGTAGACTTAATAAATAATAATATAAGATGGAATGTGCAAACAGGTTGTACAGGCTATATACATAGCAGCTATATGGATGGTGGAGGATAATGAATATCTTACTGATTATTAAATGGAGTCATGTTGATGTTATGAGACTGAGTTTGAGTTTAGGAGCCTGATGGCCTGAGGGAAGAAGCTCCTCCTCAGTCTCTCAGTTTTTGCCATCATGCTGCGGAAGCGCTTGCCAGATGACAATAAAATGAAGAGACGGTTACCAGGGTGGTTTGAGTCTTTGATGATTTTAACAGCTCTGCTTTTGCAGCGTTTGAGGTAGATGTCCTGCAGAGAGGGGAGAGCAGTCCCTGAGATGTGCTCAGCTAAGCGCACAACTCTCTGTAGAGCTTTGTAGTCCTGGAGGCGTTTCCATACCACACTGAGATACACTGAGTCAATACACTTTCTATGGCCCCTGAATAGAAAGTTTTCAGGATTGCTGGTGAGACCCTGAATTTCCTCAGCTGTCGCAGATGGTACAGTCTTTGCCTGGCTTTCTTAACCGGTGTTTGAATGTGTGTAGTCCAAGTCAGGTCCTCTGAGATGTTTACACCGAGGTACTTGAAGCTACTCACCCTCTCCACAGGGGTCCCACTGATCATAAGAGGAGTGTAGAGCTGCTGCTGTCTCTTCCTGAAGTCCACGATCAGCTCTTTAGTTTTGCTCACATTCAGAGAGAGAGAGACAGTTGTCATGGCACCATGATGTGAGTCTCTCTACCTCATCCAAGTATGCGGTCTCATCATTGTTGGAAATGAGGCCCAGAACCACAGTATCATCAGCAAATTTGATAATAGAAGTGGAGCTGTGAGAGGACACGCAGTCGTGTGTGTAGAGAGAGTAGAGCAGGGGACTCAGGACACAGCCCTGTGGGGCTCCTACGTTCAGGGTGATGGAGTTGGAGGTGAACTGGCCCATTTTCACCACTTGAGGTCTGCCGGTGAGGAAATCTTGAATCCAGTCACAGAGTGAAGAGTTTAGGCCGAGGTCTGTGAGTTTAAAAGCTAGCTTGATGGGAACTATAGTATTGAAAGCTGAGCTGTAGTCAATGAATAGCAGCCTTACATAGTTCCCATTTTTGCTGCAGCAGAGGTAGAATAGAAGTATAAGCTGCTCAGAGAAAGTTAGGTCACAATTCATTTTAAATGTGAGAAGATGGCACAATCCTGTGAAACTGCTGCGGATGAGCGATAGAGAAGCAGAGTGTGTGTATGAAAGCTGTTTGCTTCTATCAGGATAAGCTCTTGTGCTCTAAAGGGGCTGGCCTGAGGATGGCAGAACGTTTGCTTTCTTTAAAAATGAGGTCAAAGTGCACTTGATCATATAGGTTTGCTTTTAGTGCTGGACCTCTTGCCTTCTGTGTACAGCTACTCCACACTGCATGACGCATGACAAGAGGAGAATGATAATGTGTAATTTTATGTACACCTACTGGTCAAAAGTTTGGAATAATTACGATTTTTTTTAAAGTCAATAAATGTCAATAAAATGAAGTCACTTATACTCACAATGGCTGCATTTGATGAAAAATAAAGTAAAAATAGCATTAAATTTAAATCAACCATTTTCTTTTTGAACATATATATTTTTTTATCTTAGTTATTGCAATTGTTTTATTTATTATTATCCTTTTTTATATGATGGCAAAGCTGAATTTTCATGAGCCATTACTCTAGTTTTCAGTATCGCATGAATACTTCAAAAATAATCATGGTTTCCCAACATATTTGGCAAACAATAATAATAAGAACCATTATTAATAATTGAGCAACACTAAAAAATGTATAATAACTGAGCACCAAATCAGCATATCAGAATAATTTCTGAAGGATCATGTGACACTAAAGACTGGAGTAATGACTGCTGAAAATATATCACAGAAATATATGACATTTGAAATTATATTAAAATATAAAACAGTTCTCAAGTTGTAGTAATATTTCACAATATTGTCGTTTTTACATTTTGATCAAATAAATAAAAAATA
Organism: Ptychobarbus kaznakovi; assembly: GCA_027422405.1. NCBI lineage: Eukaryota > Metazoa > Chordata > Actinopteri > Cypriniformes > Cyprinidae > Ptychobarbus > Ptychobarbus kaznakovi. The sequence continues at coordinate 11,415,543 of CM049808.1, read as the reverse complement.
CTTATTTTTCAAATTGATAAATACTGATAAAAAGAGATCAGTTTTTACACAAATGGTAAGATGACAGCTCAGTATAGAGTATAAACCTTATTAAATATCCATAAATTTGCTAACACTTTTAGGGAGTGTGAGATTGGACTGCTTGGTGTTATAAACACTGATGTCCTCATTATCCACTCCATATGTTTATTTGTTCACTAGTGCTCATTAGACATGCAGGATGCTGCTTCTCATGAGAGAACGCCACAGAAATCCACACAGAGTCATTACCAACAACCTACAAATGTCACCGTATTGTTGCATTTCAAACTGACAAAAGATGAAGCATATATTTCAGATCCACGGAGCTGATATGAGAAAAAGTGTGAATTAAAAATGAGAAACAAGCGGGCACTCGAAATGAGAAAAGCATGTGAAAATATAATTGTAAAAATATTTTTTTAGTTCAGATTTTTTCCTGCAAACTCACCCAAAAATGAAAACCGGTAGCAAATATACATATATAAAAACATTATATTTTTGTAAGTGAGTTTTTTTAATAAAAAAAATATGTAACTGCAATCAGAAGTCCATTCTTATTCTGTGAAAATGATTCAGATCCATTGAAATTAAAACTTGTGTTGCACTTACTTGAAAAAGAAAATGAGATCCAAAATGTTTCAGGGTGCCTAACCAATGAAAAGATAATCTCTTAAGAAAATAAATGAATATATGCCAAACATCTGTTTAGATTACAAACAGCCAACTGATCATTTTGATGGATGCTATGAGTTAAACAACATTGGATTTTGTCTTTACATACTGTATGTTCAAGGCCACGTAATGGACGAAGGTATTCTATTACAGGTTCAAAAAACGACTCCAGGAAACATCCAGGCACCACCTGAACACCACTGATAGTATAAATGCTCCACTGAGTCAGATAAAGAACCACCCAAATATCATTCAGCTAACTAAATCCCCTTGAAAATCACCCGTCTTTCTTGTAAGAATGCAAAGGTTTGCAGAACAGCGTTCGCCTCAGTCATGTCACCCTGTCTCATTCCAGCACCCTAGTTAATACTTCATTGGCCTGAAAAATAGGTTTTTATTAGATGTAGCACCTTAAGTTATGCATGGGTGTTTTCCTTCACGTATCTGGGTCAACAGCCTCTTGTGTGTCTAAAACAGCAGATAAACACTGTCAGACTTTACACTTCTGGACAGTGCTGTTATAATAGGCCTGGGGATATTAAAGAAAATGATTACACTTTCATTTGGCAGCTTCTGCTATGCAATTTCTGATGAGAAAAGTCAAATTGCTCCTCTCTCTAGGAAACACTTGAATCAAGAGGATAGCCATCAACTGAATGGGACAGCAGATGTGTTGTATACGGCACGTATGTTCACTGCAGCTGCTGATTCGTAAAATGTCACCAGTTTGATTGGAGAGAGCCATCAGTGCTTGTTAGATGCATGATGGATGGATTTGATTGCCCTTCCACCTTTGATTTGGGGTTTTGTCATAAAGGTGAAGTTGAATGAGACTCACAGAGGTAGGGGATCTATCTGTCCATCCATCCTGTCTGTCTACCTTTCTAGCCTTTCATTATGCTGGGGCGCAAGCCCACCCCATTGAAACCGTGTCCATATTTTGATACTCTTTTTTTAATACTGTTTTGGATAAAAAAAATCATCTTTACCTGCAGCATTGAGTCTTTCACAAACTTATATCTGAAAGCTTTTTTAATGTTTTAAAAGAAAACGTTCAAACTATCTTTTGTCAGCATTCAAAGGTTCCATTGAATGATTTATTTGAGTTTATTTGAATTTTAGTTCATTTTAAATGCTTTTCCTTACATTTAAATTTGAATGACAATTCCGCATCCTGCTCAGTTCAGTAAATCAGAATTTAAAAGGCATTCTCAATTAATGTACACAAATATTCCTTACTCTGCCATCTGTGGGCATAGCTGACGTCAATAGCATCAGGCAAATAGTGCAGAGTTTTGTGAATAAGATACAATCATGTGCTTAATTTACATAGAAAGCATGATATTTTTTCTGCTGAATAGAATTACAGTTTTACAATTGAAATACTCACACCACAGCACTATTTAATAGTGAATAAGATACAATCGTAATGCAACAGTGCTTAATTTACATAGAAAGATTTTTGCTGGTGGAGAAAAGCATCTTTGCACCTGCTTTACCATCTGTCTGTCAATCAAACCTATGCCATATTTGATACCCCCATTTATTACTATTGATACATTTACTACGATTTATCTTTGTGTAACTATCCGTTGTGTCTGCATCTGTCTGAAAATCCCCAGACTCCTCTGAGTGTTTTGAGGTTAAATATGTCAAGGTTATCGCAAAGCACATAGACTGAGAACAAGTCAACAATGTCACTATAAGATACCTTTCCAGGTTCTCATTAAAGATGCAGGAGGGTATTTCGGGAGCTGCACATCCCTCTGGGATGGAAGCGGCAGAAGGGCATCTGAGCTTGCAAGTGATATCTTCTGCAAATCAGAGAGGGCTATTCTCTGCGTGTCTCCCTCTTGCTCTTGACATTAGCAAAATGCAGCCATGGCAGGAAGAGGAAAGCACAGTGATTGCCAGATGTCAAGGATCGTTGCCTGTGAGGCATTCGTTGCCCTTGCTGTGACACAAGGTTATTGTTAATTAAGTCAAATTTTGCTTTTATCTTCGGGTGTTTGGGAAACTAGAAAAATTACAATTTGAATGTGATGGATAAAGAATGAATTTAGCAGAAAATATTCTGGAATATAAAACAAATTGGGCATGAAATAAACAACTGCATGTCTGATATTAAGAAAGTTCTGTTAACTTTTTATGTGCAATGTATGTTTTTGAAACTACATCACAATACTCTTGATTTTTGATTAAGTTTCTTATTCAACTCCAGGATTGCCTGATGCATAAAAGAGTGTTTTAGCCTAACTTTGTTAAATCTTGGAACGCTGTACCTCCGGTTTGATCTGTGGTATTCGTACCGAACTGTCACGGTGCTGACATCTCGGTTTGGTGCATGAGGCCTTACGCCTGTTTCACACATGCTCCATCTGCAGTGCGTATGCGGTCCGTGTGCGTTACGTATGCTGTGCAGAAGCAGCACGGACTCATTGTGCTTTCACACAGGACGCGTTTGCAGTCCGCTCCTGATCCGCGGCTGTTTACCACAAACACAACATTTATCCATTATTTTAATTTCAAATCCAAACGTTGTTAGGCTAAACAGAAAGTGCTTTTTCAGCATTGTGATCCTCTTTTATCACAGTACAGTTACACTATCTTTCATTGACATATTTACGTTTAAACTCAATTAATATAAACAATGTATTAAATGCATTTGGCTTCTAGATTTGTATATTAATTTGCTCAAGCAAGTGGAAACACATTTAAACACAGCATATACTTTTCACAAACATTTTAAATTAAAACTTTGCACTGACAGAAACAGTCGTCTCTCGTGCCTACATTTAAATCTTAATTGAAAACGGTCCTGTGGGTCTTAAAGAACTTTCTTTTTCTACCTCCACAAGACACAAGTGCATATGTTGCCTTGTTTATCTACTTTTATTTGTTTTATTATATATTTATTTGTAAATAATATATTGATCACTCAAACTACCTCAGGAGGATGTTCAGGCCACATAGTTACTGTAAATGTTCCTCCTTCCAAGTGGAAGAATGTCAGCATTTGAAAGTTTGGGAACAGTGCAATCCATACATGGATTACATTCCATACATGGAGCAATTTATTTTTTTATCAAATATATTGTCGTGATCACATATTCACAAAGTCCAAAGTGCTCTATATATGCCTCTTCCAGACCTCGTCTCTTGCTCTCTTTATTTGGCATTATTTTCCAATAGAAGGATCATTCCAGGATATGAGAAGAGGTGACAACAGCACTATTGGAGAAACGGCGCTGCAAGGCAATGGATCTCGTGCCGTTAAATGAAAAAACAAAACTGATGCCAAGGCACTTTGTTCTTTCAAGGGTGAAAAATCCTTATCCTTAATCTCATATGGAACCTCAATATGAGAAGTTTGAAGCTCTTTTGCCAATGGAGAGCATGAGAACATGAGAGTTCAAGAGATGAGAAGCTTATGAATATCATACATCACAGCAGGATTACAGTGAAACACACTTGTGATGTCAGAAATAGCTTTTAAAAAGCATCTGTTAATTGCATATATTAAAAAAAATATATATGGATATGTCATGTGATCTTGTGTTGGGAAAAACATATAGTTCAGGCTTAACTTTGTTTGCTGAGATAAGTTATACCAGTGGAGAGAGTCTCAACCCAAAAACTGGACATGGCATGTTATGTTTGCATGCTCTGATTCATTTTCTTTTGATATTCTTTATTCCCTTTTGGTGTTTAAAAAAAGAAATAGGACAGGAAACAAGCACAACAACTTAGGGGATATCCTAACCATTAGTGGACAGATACTCGACCCTGATCGCAGCTCTGTTCTTAAAGCAATGCTAAATTCAACATGCATAGTTAGGACAGCAAAATAAATGTGCTTTTAAAAAGGAAAGCAAAATACTTCACATATCTGTTGTTTTTAGTGTCAAAGACTGTGTGTCCAATCAAACTTGGCACAGTATTTCGGCAAACAAATTAATTTGTCACTTGGCAAAAGCAGCCAAATGAGACAGATGCCAATGGGTTGCCTAACATGCTCTCATCCTTGGAAAAGCAAGATCAAAACCCGTGTAAAGAGAAATAATTGATCAAGCCAATAAATGGGATCACAGATAAATTATAGATTTTTGTGCATTTACAAAAATTTTATTTTTCCTGTTATTCACTGCTGTTCAAAAGTTTGGGATCGGTAAGATATTTTTAAAATGTTTTTGCAATCTCTTATGCTCACCAAAGCTGCATTTATTTGATAAAAATACAGTAAAAACAGTAATATTGTGAAATATTTTTACAATTCAAAATAACTGATTTATATTTGAATATATTTTCAAATTTAATTTATTCCTGTGATTCAAAACTGAATTTTCAGCAGCCATTACTCCAGTCTTCAGTGTCACCTGATCCTTCATAAATCATTCTAATATGCTGATTTCGTGCTCATAAATATTTCTTATTATTGAAAACAGCTGTGCTGCTTAAATTTTGTTTGGAAACCTTGATATATTTGTTCAGCATTCTCTGAAGAAATAAAATGTTCAAAATAACAACATGATTATTAAATATAAATATTTTGTAACATGATACAAAGTGATTTTCTGTCACTTTTGATCAATTTAATCCATCCTCACTCAACTTAGTAAAAACATTTTTTTTTACTTTTGTACAGTATTAATACTTTCGGTGCCCAATTTTTAAATATGGGCCCTGAAGCAAAACTAGTTGAATGTTGAGTTATACTGATTGAATGCATAATGATGCAGCTTTAATGAACTTTGTTTAATTTATTATGCTCGTGAGATGGCTGTGGGTCTCCGATCTCTCTCTCACACACACACACACACACACACACACACACACACACACACACACACACACACACACACACACACACACACACACACACACACACACACACACACACACACACACACACACACACACACACACACACACACACACACACACACACACACACACACACACACACACACACACACACACACACACACACACACACACACACACACACACACACACACACACACACACACACACACACACACACACACACACACACACACACACACGTATTAACAACACTGTTTCAAACCGGCGATCATCAGATCCATCCACCTTAACACCTGTTTTACAATTAATGCCAGTCATTGCCTTCGGGGGAAATTTGCCATTACTATAATATTGGAATAACATTGCAAGCATGTCTCGGTAGCTCATTATAAATTCCAACCTGGGTCCTGCCCCTGCTGTCTGGAATTACATTTAATGAGGGAGAATTCAATCATAAACACATACTCGTTTTCACTGTGGCGTTTGATGGAGTGGCACTCATCCATGTTCACTGCATTAAACAAGCACATTCAATTTATCCTAACTTAATCTTGCCTGTAAAACTGCATTTGGATCTCCCTTTGCCCTCTTGGGGAGCTGATTATTCGTTAGGGTCTCTACCGTGATAATGAAAGCGGGCTGTCCACTTAAAGTTGAACAGACAGAGGATGGAAATGATTCCCGTTTCTGTCACGTCAAATGATAAACAGTCTGGAGTTGCTAAATGTTTTGCAGAAAATACATTAATCTGTCATTTCCCCTTGCTGCTGTGCGCTACATGAAATGAATTATGCATCGTTTTGGGGCAGTGGTGTGTTGATCTAAGGATTGGGGGCTGTGTGTTTTTGTGCTAGCACGTGTCCACCATGACAATAGAGCCAATCAGGTTCTGTTGTAGGTAAAGGAGTGCCACAAGGAAGGATTCAAATCAATGCATACATGAATGACATATATAGGTGACAAAGGCAGTCTGGGATTGATGCGGCTCAATAGGCGCTAACAGGGGAAAACCCCTTTCAATGGAGCTGCTGTCAACCCATGAGGGAATTTGATTAAAAATGTTCCGTAACAGCAGAATTCAATTCTCTTTGGTGTCATTTCAGCATCTTCCACGTGTGTGTTATCTGTCCTAAACAGTGGCAGCTATCAGTTTGAAACAGGAGTGGGTTTTTTCTAGGCAGATGGACATCTCGGCAATGGCTATGGTGCAGTAAAGTGAAAAAGCAAAAGTGTTTTTCTCCAGCTTTCCTGCTTTGCTTGACCAGTGAGTAGATCAATAGCATTCGGACTGCTTTCCTTCCTGTCCATCCGTCTTCACTTCTTTAAATCTGCCCTTCACAAAAGCCTTCAGGATCAACAAATCAAATTCATCAGGTGTTCATAAGCCACTAAGTAACTGATAAGCTCTTGGTGTGATGCACAGTACATGTTTATTGAGTTTTTAGATACTGACGTTTTAGATATCGAGTGTATTGATGATGAAATGGTGTACATGATATTGAAATGGTACATTTACATTTAGGTGTGAATATGAATAAGAATATCCACACTAGGATTAAAAATAAGAAAAAAATGTGAAAAGTAGAAATGTACTGCTTGTGTGTAAGTTGATATGGTTTTGAAAAACTTTTATGCCATTTTGAAGAAATATTCGAATATGCGTATCTTTAGTCTTTCAAATATTTTAAAAAAAAAAATAATATATATATATATTTTTTTTTCAAAATTTAAAACCATTCTGCAGATATTAGGCAGTCTGAGTTGACACATTTTGCAGAAAATCATGTGGTGTATGATGGGCGCAGTTCTTCAGACAATTAGGCCATACAGCTGTCCCTCTTCCCCCAATGTGCTGGAAGAAATCTGGGTGTGAAATCAGAGCCAAATCAATATGAATTTTAATACAGAATTAAAAAATATGCCGGTCATAGAAGAGGATCATTCTAAAATGTAGCATTGTGAGCAATACTTTCCATTTAAACCACCTTATGCTGCCCATGCACTGCACAATTTTAGCCCTAATTTTCACTCTACAACAGTTAATGGAGATCGAAAAAGCCCCAAAATCTGAGGAAAAATGGTGCTTATTCACATGAGTAATTATGTTTTTTAATTACCAAAGACACTGTCTGAGAGAACTGGATTTTTCACTGCTAAAAATCCAGTTATTTACAATCCATGCGATCGGGAATTTAACATCAGGGCGAAAGATTTCAGGTTTGTCAGGTTGGTCCCGCACTTGTTGCGTTGTCCAACAGACTTCTGCTTGATTTTTAACTGACTTCTGTGTGAGCTGTGCTTTATACATCACAATAGACCCATTTTTCCCACAAAATCTCTAATTTGACCGCACCTTACTCTACAGTGGTGACCCGGGCAAAGAATGAATTAACTATTATTGCTATTAATGCTATTTCAATAATAAAACTATTCCGGAGATTCACCATTTCCGTAGAATTAATTTTCCTTTTCTATTTTCTCTTGCAAAAAAGTATCTATTTTTATAATGCAAGAATTGCATCTCACATTTATTCTTCTTTGATTTTTTTAAATATTAGGATTGGAGCGTCAAAGATGGTAATTTCTTGTGACAATAGGCACCGTAGTTCTGCCTGTGAAGCCAAATTTGCATTGGCATCAAGTACCAGACCTGTATGATCCCCGTTTCAGTGACGCACATCAGATGGCCACATATCCCTCTTCCCCCAATGTGCTGGAAGAAATAGGCTGCCAGCCTGTCCTCTGGGTGTGAAATCAGAGCCAGTTCTCCTTGGTGGAGTTCTCGGAGCGTGGGGAGACCATGCTGACCTGAATGCAATCCCGGTGAGGGGTTTCTGCCATTGTAGCATGGCAGCAATGGTGGCTACGGTCACTGAGCCAACAGAAATATGCTGCCTGCCTCAAGGAGCGTGAACCGTGGCCCAGTAAATGGGATGGGATGGTGCCTCAGGTGGGGGGCCGATATGTTGCACACGCTCTTTTTCATCAGTCCAGAGAATGAAAAGGAGGAAAAAGATTGCAAAAAAAGTGGAGAAAATGGCTTACAATATTATTGTAATTTTAATAGTTAATTATATTATCAATTAATTTTGTGTATTGCCATTATAAAACACTGCTCAATAAGACAAATTACTGAAGAAACAACAACAAAAATACAAAAATAAAATTAAAATACAACAAATTAAATGAAATAAAATTTGAAAATATAAAAATCAAGGCTAAATAAAAAAATTATAATAAAAAGTTTAATAGTATATAAATGAAACTAAAATAACACTGTCTCCGAGCAACAGAGTAGCTGTTCCAATCCCAACTGAATCAGAATTTGTAATGAATCAGTTGAATAAATTATTCACTGACTCACTTATTAAGACAGTGACGTCACCACTTAGAGGTGTAATGTTGTAACATGCAGAAAGAGTTACTGTTATTTTGTTTAAGGATTTAGGAGTATACAGAAGACTCTTTATGTTTTAAAAGACGTTAGTGACATTCTCGCACAACAATATTTAAAAATAGCATTTCAAAGAGTGCACACACAATTTCATGATGAATCGCCCTGTCATTTCTAAAAAATATTTCAGTATCATTTTTAGATATAGGCCTAAGTCTTTTGCTTTTATCAAAATAAAGTCGGAGTGAAGTTAAAAGTTAGAGATCTATTTGAAGGCTTAAAAGTTATCATGCCTCTAGACATCAAATCATCATATATTTTTTGCAATGAGAGAATCCTAGAACAAAAACATGCTTGAACTAGCAATGAACTAGGACAATTCGCTGTAAATCGACTTATTGCAAGTATATAGTGCCGACGGCAAGAATAATCACACAGATGAAGAATGCAATAGGTTAGCAGAAATCCATTCTGTTCTCTCCGCTTTGTGTATTAAGTTACAGTGAGTTTGTTAAGAACAACAGACTGATTTTACACTTGCTGATCTTTTAAGTCCATACAGCACATGCAGATGTGTCTTTAGCACCTGCGTATTTGCAAGCAGATCTTTGTTTCAGGTGTTTGCGCTGGCACAAGGCTTAAAATAAATACAGCATAATAGATTTCTGCTGTTTCATTTGGGAAACCCCATTAAGGTAATTAGTTTTAGCTGTGGCATAAAAAAGCTCCACTTCATCTGCAAGGTTCAGTAGCTCATTGCGCTGTGGGAGTAAATGCTTTTGTTCTTCAATTCAGGTCACTGACATGCAGAATTTAACATCCTGTACTGTACAACGATTGAAAGCACACTGGGCTAAAGTCTTGATTATTTCATGCCATGACCAAAAAAAGTACCATTCTGTATTCAATACTTCTTTTTTCTATTTCCTCTTAAAGCCACGGGTACTCCCGTAATGCCAAGCCGTGATGGTAATGGAGCACAGTACTGTATCCTCCAGAATCCTGGATCAGTGTGAAAAGAAGGTCTAGTAATTTTGCACTTTCAGTGAGGTAACTAGACCTCTTTGATGGGATCATTCAGCACACGGGGGTGAGCATCTGGATTGTCAGCGTTTTAGAGGAGGAATATGAAGAGATGAGAATTCTAGAATACAGTTACTGCTTGATTTGGTTTATGTGAAAAAATTATTTCCCACAAAGTCCATAGGAGCATGAGCGAATCTGAATATGACAAGAATACAAAATAAGGAATGTATACCATATTTTCCTCTTGTATGCCCTTAAATCTTTGAAACGTTCTCAGTATCACATATAAGAGTGATTAGGGGGCAATCAGTTGTGTAATCTAACTAGGTTTACATATTGAAATAATAACAGCAGTTAACCTACAGCACATGCAGAGTCTTTCTGTTATCTCCCGTTGAAAGAAATAATCTCACATCTGTCATTTAAGCGTGTATGAACTTCTATTATGACACATAAAGCAGATTTGACAATCTTCTGTGTTACGTCGTTCAAAAGACAGGAACCTTTATCAATAGACTTAGGCTTTATTCTTATTTACACGTATTCAGAAAAAGTACCTTTAAGCTTTAAAACATATCTTTATGTTTTAATTACAAGATCTTATGACCTGCCACTCAGGTGTCAATTCAGAAAACTCTCATATCAAGGTCCTCTGCATAATCGCTGGAATTACTTGCTCTTAGGTCCTGTTCTCTTGATTTGGGTTCAAATCATTATCTCATATGGAGTAACTCAGTGGACTGTGTATTAAATCGTTGGGGTCAGAGGTTAAAAGCAGTCCATGTAATTACACTCAGGTTTATGGATTAAAAGCCAGTACTGCAAGAATCATGATCTGAGAAAAAGAGGGTTAGCCAAAACGACTCTTTAAATGTATTTTTGTCTTATAGAGGACAGAACTGACATTATACTGATTTCATAGCTACAATTCTTGATCAGGTTTATTAATGGTTGGTGTGACATTCCATATGTAATGGTTGCCTGCATGCGAAACAAAACTTTCATCATCCACACACTGCTAAAAATCTTTTTTTTTTTTACTAGATTTTTTTCTTTTTCAGTGCATCTTTTTAATTTAAGGCACTACAGTGCATGTATAGAACAGGTGGATAAATAAAAAATAAAGTAAAACCCCTCCAGACTCATATGAAAAGGCTCTTTCGATGAGGTTCTGTATATCACTTTCAAAGCATGATTCTTTGTGCAACCCAAAAAAAGTTCTATTTAGCACCAAAAAGGGTTGTGCTACTGTTAAAACCAAAAAACCCTCACAAGTCTAGGGCTCTTACCATTTTCCCGAGATATATCTACTTATTATTGCTCTTAGTCTTTGTTCATAACAAATGTAACATAAAAGTAATCTGAATTTTCTAAAACTTCTGATGGAGATATCTACAATATGCATGGCAGTGAAGAAAGAGTGACATTATCTTTGCAAATATATGAAAGGGAAATTTCTCCAGCTACTGACTCACATCCTCAGTGTCAACCAAAATGGATCCCTCTGAGGGGGGCTTTGATATTCTCACTGTATTTTGTGTTATTTCAACACAGATATATTTAGGGAGTTGATAACCACAGAGGGGGTGATGTAATCAGAATCGCAACAAATGAGAATTTAAACATAGGCCATTCATTTCGAGCGGTTTTAAACAATACCGTACACACAACTGCAGCAGCAACCCACGGCAGTGACCATAAATAGGCTTATTTCACAACAGCATTGTGCTCACAGCATCTCCTTTCTCTTACACATATCTGTATATGCTAAGCATAGAATATGAAAATCAAAAAGTGGTGCAGAACCAACAAAGTTTTGCACCGCAAGCAAAACTTTGAATACTTAATATGGTATATGTATAATTTATAACTACATATGTAATTTCAGTACACAAATGCATTGTATTGCGTAGATGTTATGGTATATTGAGCACTCGAGCCAGGAGAAACATGCTTAGACTGTTTCAGGCATAAGAGCATGAATTTAGTGTGTAGTTTATGCTGAGCTCGTGGGAAAAGAGAGGAAGTATAGGCATCAATCAACTTACGCATGTTGTTTGCTCTGGCCTGCACAGTGTCATAATGCTGTGTGTGCATTCCGATGGCCTCCTCGTGCTGACCCTGACGGGCGCCTTGCATGACACTCGCAACCGCTCTGTTGAAGAACAATCATTCGTTAGCTTAGTATTCCATTGAATGGCCTTGCATTGTGTAATCAGCCTTTATTTAGATATCAAAGAACGGCGTACAGTGATATAATGTCAGTTGACTGACATCTATTCATTCAGTGCTATAGCTGCCGCTGTCCAGAGTGCTGATTCAAAGAGAACAGGGTTTTCTGTGAACCGCTCTTTCTGTGGGCTGTGAAGCTCTCATCAGAGGTGTTTGACCCACAGAATCAGTAGGAACAAGAGATTTCCACCTCCACCATTCAAGCACAAAGGGTAAAAAACTGACAACCGGATGTTATGCAATCTAATGTAATATCTAAAATGGTTTGTACAGTTCTTGTGGTTTACATTTGCAAGTTAACCGTGTTTTCATGTGGATCTCTTGAGATCTGTGATTCAAGCAAGCCTTTAAAATGAGAGCTTGCATAACACAAATCCATGAATTTAGAAAGCTTAATGAAGATTCAAGGGATTGTTTTTGCTCTAATTAAGCATGAATATGCATGAGAAGAATAGGCACAAAAGTCAATGCAGAGCTTTGACAACCAACACTCAAAAGCCACAAAAGATTGAGTTAGTGAGAAAATTCTTTGTTGGAGATTTTTTGTTCACCCTTTTGCTGTTTTTAAATTGCTTTTAATTGTTGGTTTACACACATGCACCAGACGGATATCTTTCACTGTTGCCATGCTGTCTTTCAGTGTTTCGCACCATGAGCGTTTCCCCTTTCTCCCTTCTATTTTCTCTGTCAAAGTTTAGTTCAATAATAAAATCTTTACAACTAAATGTATTTCGAAACATCTGAGAAATGTTGCATTTAGTTATGTCTAGCTTTTTTGTGAACGCACCGTGAGTGAAGGACCCTAGCAGTCACACACACACTGGAGCATTCTTATATTAAAAAGAGATGCACGATGTAGATGAGATGCATTGCCTAATGGCATCTCGAGATGCGTTTTAAAAAGTTTAACTTCTCTTAACTCGACAGAGATTAATAAAAACGCAGAGCCCATGGCATAAGACGCGTAACATCAAATACATCCATATAAGCAAGCACATTTACAAAAAACGAAAACGAATCAATGGTAGCCTAATGCACACTGTTCTTACCATACGCATATTTGGTCAAATTCAAAAAGAAAAGGAAGACTTCGTCAAGCCATCATAATTATGAGTTACTTACCGAGACATGCTTTCTCTGTGAGGTCTGTGAGCCTTTTCTAGTCCAAGTTTGGTAAATATCCCGACCAGTGCCATGATTGCCACTACTCCACATATTATATACACAATCAAGTTTGTTTTATCCTTGGTTGGATCGTGTTTGGGGTCTATGGTTTTCTTATAGGGTGTCTGTCCTGTTAGCCATATTGGTGTATCGTAATTTTTGCAGGTGCTCTGATCCAAACGAGAGTGTTTATAAGCGCAGCAAAATCTGAAGCCACAAGTGCCGCAACAGAATAAATAATTACCAGTTAGGCAAACGAACGGCGGGTCCCATTGTCCCATGACATCATAGTAACCCCGACATCTGTCCTCAGTGTGTGGAGGTTCAGAAACGCTCTCCTCATCCCGGGACCCATTGGATCCAGAGAGCATTATAAAGCCCCCGAGCTGCTGCGCTTCCCCGACCGCGCTGCACAACAGCACCAGAACTTTGACCAAGAAGTATTCTAACAGCAAGACTGTCCATTTCATCCTGTAGTCTCCTGGAGGCTTCCTTTCGAGGACAAACTGAGACAGGGAAACGACTTGGTACTACCACGGACAGCAGGGCATAAATCCACACGAGTGAACAAAGCCATTCGGAAAGGTTTGCATTTTAAAAGAGGCAAATTAAGACCGCAGATGTTTGTAAAGTCCACTCTGACAGCTGTTGATCTCAATCCCAATTGATCTGTTGATTCTCAAGTACTTTTAGCGCTCTGAAACCACGGCACCAACTACCCTGAAGGCTGTCTTTGTTTGCGATGATGACAGGAGAGCTGAGGCAGAACTGTGGAGCGCGCGCGCTGAGAGTGGGAGAGACAGTGCGTAAAGGGAAGGAGGAGACATCGGAGGGATTGGACAAGACAAAAGTGTTCTGTAGTAAAGAACCACAGAGAAAAGTTGCCGTCTGACCTATGTTACTATATGAAACTTGCAAACGAATATAATTTCTTGGCGTGAAAAATACCTAGGCCTACAAAGGCTCTCTTAAAAAAATATATAATTGCAAAATAGCTACTGCAATCCTATACAGATCGCAAACCGGTTCCGCTAAGTGTCACTTGACTATACATGAGAAAACACCAATGCTAAATGGTTTGTGGTTTCTTTTGCGCAGTGCGTGGGTCTGCGCAACCCATTTGCGAGCGTCTCCAGTGCCTCTATTGTATAAAATCATCTAATTTAAGTGTTCATGCAGGCTAGTAATGATTTTCTGCTCGTTCAGTGAACAGAAAAGAGTTTGGTGAGAAGATATACTTCATGCGTTATATCAGCGAAATGATTTGTCATTCATCTAAGTAAAAGTAAAGTTTAAAATGTAGGGCTTTATTTTATAACATTTTACAACATATTAATTTACTATCAGTATACCGGTAGAATAGGGAGCAGTGAGATCCATTGTGCCATTCTGTAGCCTATAACAGATTATGGATAGCATATCGTCTTTCTTTCTTTCTTTATTTTTATTTATCTAAGCCTATTTTATTTTACAGCCGATCCCAATGCATTTTAATTGATAGAGAGACATATAGGCTAGAACAGTGATTTTCAATGATGTTCCTCGGGACCCACTGCTCTGCACAGTTTGCATGTCTCCCTTATCTGACACACTCATTTGAGTTCATGGAGCTCTTTCCTAATGAGCTGGTGATCTGAATCAGGTGTATAAATTAGGGAGACATGTAAAAGGTGCAGAGCTATGGGTCCCCAGGAACAAGTTTGAAAACCACTGGGCTAAAACAATGTTCCCTATATGGTTCCTCATATCTTTCCCTGGAGGGCCAATCTGCTGCAGAGTTTAGCTCCAACCCTGATTAAACTCACCTACCTGTGATTTACTAATGATCTTGAAGACTCTGATTAGCATGCTCAGGTGTGTTTGATTAGGGTTAGAGCTAAACTCTGCAGGAGTGGGCCAGATTTGAGGATGCCTGCTATATGGTGTGAGAAATAATTAAGCTTTTTATATATGGACATAGCCTACATAGTTTTTTTAGTACCAAATAGGTAGATGCAAAATGCACATTTACCACATTTACCAGGTTACCTGATTATTTACAGCTTACTTATATAGCATACAATGTATATAAGCCTATTATTAAAAAAAACATGAGAAAAACGGTTGAAAACAATAAAAATTTTTGAAAAAACTTTGTTTGACACCGCTAACAGTCTATCATCAAATATCACATTTATCGCGAACGACGTTAAAATTCCATCGAGTTATATAATTTAGCCCTACTGTAGCCTATTTCAGATTTTAATTTTGTCTTAGGCTACCTTGAAGTTTTTTAGGATGCTTTTTATAAAACGAGTGTAATATTAGTACTTAGTATGCTACTGTGCATTTTGAAAGTAGTGTCATTGTCCTTAATTTTGTAAATCGTAAAATATATCCATATTGAGCATTAGAGAGACGATTTTTGATTCAGTCAGCCTGTAGTTATCCACTTTGAACATTCGCAGACATTGCTAATACATCACCGAGCGCATCGATTCACATACACACTCATTAAGTAAGTTTGTCAGATTTCACAACGAACGTCGAAAACACGATAACGTGTCCGTTTAGTATCCTATACTAGGTAAGTTAGTGTACGCGTTTCAATGGCAGTGGACGAAAGTGTCTTTCTGAGAGCGAAGGATCGGAGTTATTTGGGGCTGACAGAAGGTATGGTTAGCTGAGGCTAGCTAGCGTCGATTTACATTATAGATAGATAACGCTGTAACACTTTGAATTATGACAGTGCGTTTTGGTTCAAGGTCATTTATGTATTTTATGAACTCTAAAATGCTTGTAATCTAAGTTTACAGTCCTTTGTAAACTCGTTACGTTAGATGTTGACTGGTATAGTATTCCAACAAGTCTTTGACAAGCACAGACTATCGACTTTACAGCAAAGTATTTGCTATGTCAGGAATAAAAACTACGTTGGCATTGAGCTGTAGATAGTTGCAATGTAGTTTAGATAGAAACTGACATGTCACATGACGTACACAAAACAAAGTTAACCTAATAGGCCTATTACAGCAAATAGGTTCAAATGTGCTAAATTTGTAATTAAAACCCCCTGATTTAATTTGGGTGGCAAATGGTTATCTAAGACCAAACTTAAAACCAAGACCAAACTTATCTCCTTAAAACCAAAACCAGGAACAATATGCAATATGCTCAATAATATGATATGCATATATTTACATAAGGAAATCTGACAGTTTTGTAAATGCGTACATCACAGCAGAATTGCTGCACTTTACAACTAAGTATCTGACTGGACAACAGCCTATAACTTTAACCCTGAAAAGGGCAAAACCATAAAGAGACATCAGATTGGAACTCAAATAATACAATTTCATGATTTTTTTTTCAAAACTTGTTTGTATCCCTGAGGATACGTCGCCCCTTTGGAGGTATAAATTCACTGAAAACAGAACACTTGTTTATCAATGCTTGTTACAGCATGGCTGTAATTCATGAACACTTTGGAATACAGACCTAAGGTTGCTCTCCTTTTAATGAAGACACATAGCAGATTATTGCTGAAGTGAAAGAATAAAAAAAAAACGAAAGTATAAAAAGTTATAGAAGTTTAAGTTTACAATAAAGATATTGTAGTATACTATTTTTATTTTATGTAAATTAAGTATTTTATAAAATATGTTGAACTCTAAAAATTATATCAAATCAAAGCCATATGTCTAAATAAGTTGTGTTCCAAATTTGAAGTTGATATCACAACAATAGTGGTTCCTGTGAGATTTTGTTTGGGCACCATACCAAAAATATCCACTGGGTTACACCCAAACTCTATTGATTCTTTATGCAGTTTTCTGTCACAAATCAATCATTTTCTGTCACAATATCACTTCTATTCTATTACGAAACAGTTACCAAATATGGAACCTTGACTGTCAGATCTTTCCAACGATATGTGTTTTGTCAAGATTACAAAAGATCTGATTTTCTAAAACACAAGCCACAAAATCACAGAGTCTATGCATATGTTTTTATATCTTGATTTATATCCCTAAAAGAGCGACGTATCCCCTGAGATACAAACATTTAGAGACTGATTATAAAAAATTTAAGTATTTAATTAATACAATTTCAATGTAAACCTAATAAGCTAATGCTGAATAACATCTTTTTAAACAGTTAAGTCCCCTCCAACATGTGTAAATATGTGAACTAGATCAACTTTTATTGGTGAGTAGATTTCCCACGACAGGCGGCCATGCAGTTTTAAATGCTTCATGTGAGCTAAACAATGAATGTAGAAAGAAAAAATACCGTCTAAATATTCACAAAAAACACCGTTCAAAATGAAACCAAGAAATAAGACTTACACTTTCACTGCTTCTCCCCACAGCTTCTCAATGTTTGTATACCCTAGGCCAGGATACATTGCCTCTTTTAGGGTTAACTGCAAATAATATGGGTAGCATTTTCTCTCTCTCTCTAAAAAATTTAATTAAATAAATGAAATTAAAATAAGCAAAATGTTACAATCCTGTAAGGTGCAATTAAAGTATGTTTAAGTATGTATTGTTGTTTTCCCAGACTGTCCATGACCTTTCTATCAGAACAAAAGCCTCAGATGATTGCTTAACTTAAATTCGCAGTGAATATTGTGATGTAAATCATAGTGAAATGGATTATCATAACGTTGTTGATGAAAAATTATGAGACCAATATTATAAATAAACATTTTTAGATAAATTGTTCACAATAACATCAATAAGATGCATTTAGAAAATAGGTTTATAATTTTCAATTTGGGCCGGCTTTAACCTTTGAATTGGTGTTTTTCAGCGTGTAAGTGTTTTTTTTGTCCCTGTGTGCTTCCTCTGCTTGACTGTTTATGTAAATCCAGTCTGAAATCTTCATCTCAGACTAATTTCTTGCTTATTCTTTGCTTTGCGCTGGCAGTGTTGACATCTGCAACTTTTTTCCCCTTTTTTGTGTGAAAAACCTACATCAGTGACTGTTAGAGATGCTGTGAGTTGAGTTGATATTTTAATGCTTTATCACAGGAGGCTTTTATCTTGACTTATGATTAGGTTAGCAGTATTTGAAAGCTCTGGGAGTCATCTGAGATATCCCTCTGATTTATGCTTGCTGAAAGAGGCTTGTGCTTATCGGCTGTCATGGGAGCTTTGTCTGCTCCTCTCAATTCATGTTGTTTAAAGTTGCCTGAAAACAGTTTCCAGTCTCTGGGGACTGCACATGAATGAGTTAGACAACAAGCAAGATTCCAGGCAGCAGATGGCACATTTTAAATGCTTTTTAGTTGGTCAGAAATCGTGTGTTTTTATTTTATTTATTTATTTTAACCAGGTTTTGTGCTTTCCCAAAGAGATGCTCGAAGCATAGCAAACAATTCATATTGTTAGAATGACAAAACGATTGGAACAACATGGTTGCTCCATTGGGACTGAGGTTGAAACTTCATGGGCTTCATTACTAATTAAAATGCAGCTCATTTGTTTTTGAATTGGAAGTTTGTTAATAAAATTACACAATAGGGTTGGTATCCGAGAACGGATTCTTATTCAGAATTCTATTTACAATTCTGACACATGGATTCTTCCACAATGCTAATGAAATACCATGCTGAAATACGCTGACAGAGTTTCCTGCGTTACTTATTAAATGGTGCTGCAACACCACTATATATTCTAGAGTGCTGAACAGTGTAGTGTGGTTATTGAACTAATGACTCTTATGAGCCAGCTCTTTTTAGTGAATCAAAAGACATACACCACAGTCAGTATAGCATGGTCACCAAATGAATCAATCTTGAAACAGTTCTGTCAGTGAATCCCAAACATACACCTGGCCAGGCCACTGGATGAAGACTCTTAACAGCCAGCTCTTTTAGTGAATCAAAAACACACTGCACAACCGGTGTTGTCTAACCCCCCAACTAATAACTCTTATAAGCCGGCTCTTTTTAGAGAATCAGAAATCTATAGGGCAAGAAGTGTAGTACAACTGACAATAAATGACTTTTTGCCGGTTCTTTTTAGTAATCAAAAACGTACTGCCCAACTCCACAACAATCAACTCTTATGGGCCAGTTCTTTTTAGTGAACCATACAATTTACTATTAATTGTGAGACATAAATCTTTGTGGTTACTGACTAGTTGTTCATATGACAATGTGTAGCTATGGATAAATCGGAATGATAAATTATTTTCCTACTAGGTTGCACTGTCAGGATCAGGAACAGATAGAAATTCTCTATTTTTCTTCTAGCTCTTGAGGCTTGCTGCTCTGTCAAAAAACTCTTCACACACTTGGTGTAAGCGAGTATAGTGGAAAGCAAACACAAGACTTGTATGATGTTCCCAGCAGGGGTATCTTCTTCATTTATATTTTGACCAAGTTTTAATGCTGGAAGATTCTCAGAGAATCATGGGTAAGAACTGTTTCTGAGCTGTATTTGTGCTGTAAACCCCGAGGTGTGAAAATCAATGCCTTTTTTGTTTCCTTATAACACAAGAACTGTTTTAAAGGTGTTATATACAGCTGCAGTTTCTATACGACAAGCGAGACGAACGTTTCCACACGTTCCAGCTGTGCCCTTAAATGACTCTCTCACTTGAGATGAAGATTTTTATAAATATTTTAAACAGCTTGATTGTTAGCATCTTATGTTATGTTTAAATATGCAAAACATTGTATGCATTTTCCACAAACACAGAATTCATAATTGAGATTTTTACAGTAGATGGTTTGTCAGCCTCAGGTTATTTTCTCCTGTCCTTCCCAGATGAACAGAAGGAGTGGAACGGGCCCTTTTACTTCATCCAGGCAGCGGATCCCCAGCTTGGCCTGATGAAGGCTTGGAGGATTGGTGACTGTGATTCAGGAGGGGATGAGTGGACTGAGGAGGTCCAGCTCACAAAACAGGCAGTCCAGGCAATCAACAAACTGCAGCCCAGACCTCGCTTCCTGGTCCTGTGTGGAGACCTGGTCCATGCTATGCCTGGTAAGACACCTGTTCCGCTGTAATGGTGCCGATGGAATGCTAAAGGATAGATTTCTCTTTTAATAATCTGAAGAACCTATTTTTTTGCAATGGAAAGGTTACATGGATGTTTAAGGTTCTTCATGGAACTCTCGATGCCATTAAAGAGCCTTTATTTTTACAGAGTCTTGGCAAAGTATTAATAGTAAACACTGTCTGTTGGTGTTTAAGTAATTTGTTAGCAGGATGTTTGCCAAATAGGGCAGGGCGGTATTAGAATGTATTTATAGCATACTGGCAACAATATGAAGTGTGTATCGGTAGAGATTTTGCTATATGGACGTATATCTGGACAGTCTTAAAGTGACAGCAGTTTAATATACCTGCTGCTGTCTATGGTGTTATTTCGAATCAAACAACATAAGACAATAAACCTTAAACCTGCTGCTGTCTATGGTGTTATTTCGAATCAAACAACATAAGACAATAAACCTCAAATAGTTGTATTCAATGGATATTTTCATCATACAGTGAAGACTATGTGTTTTATTTTACATTTTATTATTTCATTTCTATAGTATTTCCATACCTGCATATTACCACTGTTAAACAGACCAACCGGAAAAAAGGCACTTCATTTATTTTGTATCTTTGTTTATTGTATTTGTCTTATTATTTGTAATTTGCTCATATCTTTAATAGTAAATATAAAATAACAAAATTATATAGTCCTAAATTGTTCTAGTGAAATAAATTGATTCAAATAAGAATATGAAATGAATGCATTGATTAATCTGTTAATATTAATCGGACAATAATGACAATAAAGAATCACTGCTCTTAATTTATTTCTTTATTAATTTATTTGCTATTAGTCAGTCACTATCTTGGAAAGAAAATCTGTTTATATAATTTCTACTTTTGTTTTTATTTGTTGTTGCTTAAAATGTGTTTTTATATTTCAGGTAATTATTCATCTTATAATTGTTTGATACACATGTTTAATATTTACTTGTGAAGGGCTTGGAAATGCAGTACTGTTGAGTAATCCTTATGAAAAATAGCCGTGGCTTTATTATAATAAAGGTGTAGTAACCATTACCAATTTCATTTATTCATAAAAACATTTGCATATTGATTACAATTTATATAACCAGTTTTACTACAAATACAAATACCATGGTTAAACTATGGTTAGTGTAGCAAGACCATGGTTAATTTGTGGTTATCATGGCTTAATAGTAACCAAGTGTTTTTTTTTTTGTATAAAACCATGGTTAATTTTCGTAAATGCAAGTACAACCTGATGACGTCATAAATATGATTATTAAGCATATATCAAGTTGAATTGTTATATAAAGTTATAAGCATGTTTATAAAAAAACAAGTTTTGTAATAATTATTTCGGACCTTTTGATGTTGATGATAATTCAGATTCGTTCCTTTGAATGTAAACTTTGAGAACCTCTGTACTAGATCAATATAAAAGATTAGATGCAGGCTATAAATAAGTTACAGGTTCAGTTTTAGAACAAAAAGGATTTAATTTATTAGAGAAAAAGCAGACCTTAAGTAGGGCTGTGCAATTAATTAGACAAGCTAGGCAATTTCACGTTCTTAATTGAATGGGATTCTTCTGTGATTATGAACGTGATATCGCGTAGCTTGTCAGTGAACTATGGCTCTGTGTAATTAACTGCCGCTCCATCTGAGAGCAGGTGATGGAGATTTACCGCCAATCACGGAGCCGGCTTTACTGACGAGATGTGCATGATAATCGCATGCGATTAATTGCACAGCCCTAATCTTAAGGTTCATTTATTTTATGCTTATGATTGAAGAGGCAAGGTTTGCTTTGAGAGTCTCTTTATTCTTCTGTCATCTCTAATCTTTGAGGTGGCTATTATGAATTGGAGCTTGTGGAGCTGTGGACCATCTGCATGAGCCGACTACCTGCAATCTCGGCACTTATCTAATTGCCTCAGTTCAAAGCACACAGGGAAATAAAAAAATAACCTCTGAAGGCAAGGCGGCAGTTATTCTGCAAATGAAAATGTGTTGACTGGAAGTCACCTGTGAAGGTGACGAGTGTTTGTACATTAGGTTTCAAGTGTCGGGTCTCTGAGTCAAGAATGTTTCTTGTGCTTGAATGTCTTGCACATGAGTGCTAGAATCAAAGTGACAGTACATTTAAAGCTGTCATAAATGTTTCTCACCAAGTGAATTTAAATCACCCAAATGTTGACAGTAACTGCTTTTGCAATGGCTGACTTATCAGATTATCCCCTTTTAGGATCCGAGGGAACTCTGAAGTGTCATATATTTGAATGATTGAATATGAGCCCATGTTTGTGGCTTCCCTGCTGGATGTAATTTACAGGTCAGGTTATGATAAGCTGCCTGTTAAAGCACAGCTATGGAACTTTATGAGGTTTGGAGACCTTTAAAACGGCCTGGCATCAACACCCATTAGTGTCAGGCCAGAAGAGCAGGCAGAGGATGCCATATGCATTACACGCCATGTCCGTCATGCAGTGTGTTTTCCCTTTCTGCTCCGCACAGGCTTCACCAGACCTACGCCACTTCCTCCTCAACACTTCTTCATTAAGCATTAGGGTTTGATAGCAGAAGTCAGTGAAAGAGAACTGCTCCCTCAAAGTTTTATTTGCTTTTTGCTCATCTTTGATCTTCAATCACAATAAAAATCACAGAAAAATAACAACACACCAGCAGAATCATATACGAATAGCAGTGGTGTGACTGTGATCTGACACTCTGTTGGGTGATGGTTGATTATATCTCAGACAAGGCTGCAAACACGTTTTGACAAAGCATCTATAGCAATTTTCATTGTTGTCTCAAAGAATGAATTATTCATTTTTGATTCAAAAGTCCACTTTTCTTAGTACTTGTTTTCTCTAGAAAGGGTTTTGTTAAATATCAAGTCAGATGCACGATGAAATGTGTACAAACATTTTAATATAGTATTTCCATTTAAAGTGTATTGGCATTTTCCACTTCAGTGTAAATAAATGAAATAAGGTGATGTTATTGTGAGATAAAAAATAAATAAATACACATTTTTAAGATTTAGCAGTTACAAGTCTAAAATTGCTATTTGTAAGAAACATGACACATTGTGGGATAATGTGACCCTGGATCACAAAACGAGTCATAAGTAGCGCGGGTATATTTGTAGCAATAGCCAAAAATACACTGTATGTGTCAAAATTATAGATTTTTATTTTATGCCAAAAATCATTAGGATATTAAGTAAAAGTCATGTTCCATGAAGATATGTTGTAAATATCCTACTGTAAATATATTAAAACTTAATTTTTGATAAGTAATATGTATTGCTAAGAACTTAATTTGGACAAATTTAAACCGTAGCCTAGGGGTGGGGATGGGTGGGTTTAGGGATCAAGGGGTAGAGACGGGTAGGTTTAGGTCTATGTAAAGTGGGAGGAGTTGGATCTAGATCAAACCGCGCCCCCTGGATCTTGTGTTCTGCAGTGAGGACTATCTCGCTTTAAAGGCGATTTTCTCAGTATTTTTTTTGCACCCTCAGATTCCAGATTTTCAAATAGTTGTATCTCGGCCAAATGTTGTCCGATCCTACAATGGAAAGCATATTTATTCAGCTTTGATGATGTATAAATCTCAATTTCGAAAAATGGACCCTTATGACTGGTTTTGTGGTCAGGGTCACATATAGGAAAGTCCCAATTCCAAGACACAAAGTCGCAATTATTATTCTTTGGAAATGGGTGAATTTCATATTATTGTTATTTTTTTAATTAGAACCTTACTTTTCACATTAACATCTCCTAATTGTCATTATTTATTGTTAAATATCAAATCAGCTACATGTACAAACTTATACTGTAGATTTTATGAAGATTTTTATTGAATGAAATTTTACACTGTATGCTAGCCAGTTTTTGCTTCAGAGAAGACAAACAAAAAAGTAAAGGGTTACCAATAAAAACAAAACAATACAACTCACATTTTAAGATGCAACTAAGACTTATATGTCATACAATGAGATATGAAGTCACATTGTTAAATGTGAAATTCTTGGATGATACAATACATTGCATTTATTCAAATAATAATTAAATAGTTTTAACATGTTAAAAACAAAATACTATATTTTATATTTCTATTTATTTATGTTTCTATTTTTAATATGATTATTGATTATTAAAATGATTCTTTATAGGCTACATAAGTGTTTCGAGTTGCATTTTAATTATTCAAAATAAACATTCTGCAATTTTATACTGAGATAAAGTCCCAATTATGACTATAAAACTTACCACACTATCCTGTCCCTTAAAATGCGCACAAAATCACCCTATTATTAATTGTTTATTGAAGTTATACATAAAATAATTACTCATACAGCTGATGCACTGCCGAAAAGATGTTCTTGCCTACCCTGGTGTTAACAGCAGGTGCTGTTTTATAACCACTTGTAAACATTGCATAACCTACGGTTGGTGTCTTTTTTAAGTTATACACATGGCTGGGTGCTAAACAAACAAGCTAGCAAATAAGTGTTAAAATTCTTCCACTATATGCAAAAGTGCAAGTGAAAATTATGAGGGTGTGCAAAAGAGAAATGATTATTGTATGATATTCTATATCTGAGAAACCATAATAGCAATATGTATGTGTGATAAAGATCATATGTGCATTATAAAGGTTTCTGCTGTGTTGTTAGTGCTGCAGGCCCCTGGCAGAGTCCTCATTAAGTGTCTGGATAGCTTGGGTGTAGGAGCTGCTCCAGAACCTCTCAGTATTGACCCCAAGGATTTGCTAGGCTTTTCTGACTGCAGCAGTGAGAAGAAGCTGTTGTTTGGATGGCAGGGATCCGTAATGATTTTTTGGCCTTAGTCTTGCTCTGTCTGGTGTGGTTATCCTGCAGGCTGGGCAGTATAACCTCTGTGATTCATTCAGTCCATCACACCTTGTGCAGGTCTTCTGTGGTGCAGCTCACACAATAGGAAGTAATACTGCCTGACAGGAGGCTATCAATAGTGAACCTGTAAAAGAATATCTGTATCTTGGGGGGCATCCTGAACTTCTCCGGGGAATAGAGGCGTTGCTGTGTCTTTGTGATCGATTTTTTTTCTTTCTTTCGACTCTCATGGAGCCGAAGCAGTCATCCTTGAATTCTGCAGTTTCAACTGGCTGGAAGCTTGCTGTATATTTTTGACTGAGCTTGTGGAGACATTCCGCTATATTCCCCAATGGTGGAACATGTCAATGTGATATTTGTCATCTTTAAAGGGACGTTTTTACCGCAAAATGAAAAATCTGTCATCATTTACATTGTCATTTAAAGCCATATGACCTACTTTATTCTGTGGAATGCAAAATGAGTTTACTCCAGGGAAAGTGGATGGTGACCAAATTATTAAAGTTAAAATAAAAGTAGCACAAACAAAGTCTTCTCAAACCATATGTTAGCTTTTTGTGAGCAACATGTTTGTTAAATAAAAAATGTTATTCGCAAAGAAATCTACACAATTCTGAAAACTCATTCGCATTCATATATGGTACCGTTTCAAAGAGGTGTCTTTATGGTTTTGAAAGAAGCATTTTATTTAATCAAAATACAATAAAAGCAGTAATATTGTAAAATCATAATACAATTTAAAATAACAATTTAAAAGTATTTAATATATTTTAAAATATAATGTGATTGCAAAACTGAGTTTTCAGCATCATTACTCCAGTCTTCAGTGTCACATGATCCTTAAGAAATCATTCTAATATGCTGATTTGGAGCTCAAGAGACATTTCTTATCATCAATGTTGATAACAGCTTTGCTACTTAATATTTGTATGGAAACTTTTTGTACCATTATGAGTTATGTCGTTTTTGATCAATGTATCCTTACTCAAAAAAAGTATTATATTCTTAAAAAGAAACAAAATCTTATTGACCCCAGAATTTACTATGTACATTATGTCCTGTAACCATTTGTGACACACTTAGTTTAAAGATATCAGTAAATCACACTAATTAATCACTCAATTAATAATTGATGAATTTTCTCTTCTTTATGGCCCTGGTCACCATGTACTTACATTATATACAGAAATGAGCAGCTGAAACATTCTGCCTAATATCTCTTTTTTTGGTTTATGGAAAGTGAAAAAGGTTAGTGAAAGAATTTCAATTCTTAGGTGAAGCATCCTTTTTTATGACCATTGTATTGGCAATCTTAGGGTTTAGAACAACCCTGTCAGTCAACATTTCCTTCATCAAACACGTGCTGTGACTCTTCAAGCCTCATTGGTGACCATATCTGATTTTATTTCAGCCGTTCTACCTCCTGCGTTCTGCCTGCCATAATGAACATTGAGCGGCAGCATGTTGGACAAGCAAAGTTCAGCTCGGTAATTGAAGGGCCGCTGCATGATATCGGCACAGAATCCTTGTGAGCTTTCTGGTTCAAGGACTTCTCCTGACTGGCAGCAGGAGAGATCATCGAGGGAGGTGATTAGATTTGGAGAGCACTGAACCTGATGCTTTCCTTATGGGGACTATAAAACCGTTTGCCTGCTGCCTGTAGCCTTGTGTGTGCTGTGGTAGGGGACATCTCCGAAGGTGAGGCGGAGGTTTTCTTATCCTTCTGTTTCCTCTTCCACATACATTAGGTTTTTAATTGCTGTTGAAAGCGGATAAAAGTGAAGTTCTCTGAGGAGCAGCTGCACATCAGTGCCAGAGGGAAATCAGCTCTGGAAGAGCCCTCTTTTCTATATGTTTAGCTGATAGAGATCTCTTTTGGGAGAGATTTTAATAGGTTTCTGTGGGATTTGGCACTGCTGGGAGAAATTGGGGACCAGTTGAAATTGAATGTTGGATAACTTAGAGAGAAAGTCAAAGTGAGGCTCATATTCAGGTATTGGCAAATGGCATTGATCACAATGTAAGAGTAGTAATTAGCCTATTCTCACAAAGAACACATAAAAAAGAAGTTGCTTAAATACATTTTATTTATTTATTTGAAAGCATGATATAAAATTCTATTCATTTTTATGATTTTTTTAATTATATTTATCTATTTTCAAACCTGTAAAACTTTCTTAGATAAAAAAACAAATAAATAAATAAAAAGTTGTATGGACAATTTTTTGTTGTTGGCTTTTTTTCTGTGGCCATAGTAATTATTAATCATTGTCACTTGGAATGGAAACGGAAAAGATCTGTGTGACAATCACAGACTTTGTTTTGTGTAAATAGCTAAAATAATAAATGAATCCAAACAATCGCCATCATAACAGGAAGTACCATTAATATCTTTAACATTTAAAATAACATTTGCATCTAGCATACCAATTCTTTATGTTGTGTCAGATTCTCTCGAATTCTGTTTTTGCATGTGTGGGAGAGAAAACAGTCATAGGGCACAACATACAATAAAAATATATTTACTACTAAGGCTATTTTTAGCCTCTAACTCGATCACTGGCAATGAAATATAATAATTTATATTAGCCAGTGGCTAATGACAGCTATTCTTTATCCTCCTCATGTGCAATTTGGTTGCATATGTGAGTGATTTGCTCGCATTGTAGAGGGTTGCTTGATAATAATCTTCAAAAGATTTATCCGAATAAGGTTAATTCGCTCCATAGACTAGAATCATGGTCTGTTGGTTTAGTTTTCTTTGTCTAGCATTCACAACACCACAGTCACTAATGCCAACTCTAATTTCAGCTCGGCTACTCATTGAGTTTCAAAATTCACAGCAGGCAATTAGCAAGATGCCCTACTTGTCATATTAGAGGTAACCTAAGGCTGTTATTAACGAGCTTCAAAACTCAACGCTTGACAGTCTGCCTTTACTTTAGAGAAATGCGGTTAGACCGAATGCTTCCCTATCTTCTGTATGAAACAGAAACTTTATTCTGAATCCTCCACATATTGCCTGCTTCAGTATTCTTTTGAAGATGGAAGGAGCCATTGAAGATAGTATTTATATACTATCACATGCTCGTCTGGCGCTGCATCTTATTTTCCACTGAAAACCGACTGTTCCTGCTGTGTTCATTGCTGCATGTGCTCAATATTGCTCCAGAGGATTTAACTGTAGTTTTTTGTTATGTGTATATAGTCTTTTCTGCTCCTGTTATGCACAAATCATCTGCACAATCAAAAAATCTAAATATATGTTGTGTGTGTGTATGTATATATATATGTATGTATGTGAGTTTGCTGGCCAGTCAAGCACACCAACACCATGGTCATTTAACCAACTTTTGGTGCTTTTGGCAGTGTGGGCAGGTGCCAAATCCTGCTGGAAAATGAAATCAGCATCTGATTTAAAAAGCTGGTCAGCAGAAGGAAGCATGAAGTGCTCCAAAATTTCTTGGTAAACGTGTGCAGTGACGTTGGTTTTCAAAAAACACAATGGACCAACACCAGCAGATGACATTGCACCCCAAATCATCACAGACTGTGGAAACTTAACACTGGACTTCAAGCAACTTGGGCTATGAGCTTCTCCACCCTTCCTCCAGACTCTAGGACCTTGGTTTCCAAATGAAATACAAAACTTGCTCTCATCTGAAAAGAGGACTTTAGACCACTGGGCAACAGTCCAGTTCTTCTTCTCCTTAGCCCAGGTAAGACGCCTCTGACGACATCTGTTGTCAAATTGTCTGTGTGTGGTGGCTCTTGATGCCTTGACCCCAGCCTCAGTCCATTCCTTGTGAAGTTCACCCAAATTCTTGAATCGATTTTGCTTGACAATCCTCATAAGGCTGCGGTTCTCTCGGTTGGTTGTGCATCTTTTTCTTCCACACTTTTTCCTTCCACTCAACTTTCAGTTAACATGCTTGGATACAGCACTCTGTGAACAGCCAGCTTCTTTGGCAATGAATGTTTGTGGCTTACCCTCCTTGTGAAGGGTGTCAATGATTGTCTTCTGGACAACTGTCAGATCAGCAGTCTTCCCCATGATTGTGTAGCCTAGTGAACCAAACTGAGAGACCATTTTGAAGGCTCAGGAAACCTTTGCAGGTGTTTTGAGTTGATTCGCAGATTGGCATGTCACTATATTCTAATTTGTTGAGATAGTGAATTGGTGGGTTTTTGTTAAATGTGGGCCAAAATCATCACAATTAAAAGAACCAAAGACTTAGGGTGAATCCCATTTCTCTGTCTTACCCCTTCCCCTTCGTCTTACCCCTAGCCCTTGTCCCTCGAAACCGAGTGGTGAGCGCTAGGGGTGAAAACATACCCCTATGAAATGAGACGGCACTTGGTTACGGTTACGTCATCATACATCGTCGCTAGCTGGCTGCTACGTCACCAGAGGCGACAAGTGTTGATCACAAACTCTCCGTCTAAAAGTGTGTGTTTGTCGATTGCGTGGGTTTTAGTGATGTTTTCTCTAGTCCGAGAAATGCGGGACTGTTGTGCAAATCAGCAATGTAATGTTAGCGTGGAAAAATAGCGATTTAAAAAAAAAACGTTTAAATTAAGAACATGATTGCAAATATATATGTACAGGACTGTGTAGAGCACAAAACAAGACTGTCGTAATTTTTAAATAAATTATTTAAGCCGAAAATACTCTCTGGATGATCTGGCCGCAGTGTGTTCTGGGTACCCCTTGGTTTCAAGTAAGCTCGCGAAAATGCTTGGTTTTAAGGGGTATCTACCCCTTCCCCTTAGCCCTACCCCTCGATCAAAACGACAATTGGGACAGCCCTTACTCTCACGTGAACGCGCAAAACTAAGTGGAAGGGGTAAGACAGAGAATTGGGATTCACCCTTAAACTACTTCAGTCTGTGTGCATTGAATTTATTTAATACACGAGTTTCACAATTTGAGTTGAATTACTGAAATAAATTTACTTTTCCACGACATTCTAATTTATTGAGATGCACCTGTGTATGAGATAATATGTGAAAATATAAAAAAATCAAATATAAAAAAAATAAATTGATACAACTTACTCTGCCTAAAACCAAGCCCCAAATATCCTGTTGTGGAAATGGTTCTCATTTCAGTATTAAATTGGGTTGCAGATGCTGTTTTTGTACTTTTTAAAATGAGGCTTTTCAACCAAGAAAAATCTCTTTATTTTCAGGATGTCCGTTCAGAGAAGAACAGGTTAAGGACCTCAAAGAAGCACTGAGAAGCACTGACCCCGACATTCCTCTTGTGTTCGTCAGCGGCAACCATGATCTTGGCAACACACCCACTCCGGAGAGCGTGGAGCAGTTCTGCCGCGACTGGGGCGATGATTACTTCAGTTTTTGGGTGGGTGGGGTTTTGTGTTTGGTGTTGAACTCTCAGTTCTTCTTCGACTCATCAGGCTGCCCTGAGTTAATGGAGGCCCATGAGGTCTGGCTGGAGAGCCAGCTGCAGAGAGCCATCCAGACCCCCTCCCGCCACGTGCTTGTCTTCCAGCACATTCCGCTCTTCCTCCGTACACCCGATGAAGAGGATGACTACTTCAACCTGCAGAGGGGAATCAGAGAGCGCTTGATCCAGAGATTCAAACAAGCAGGTGAGAAGAAAGCACTTGAGCCTTATACATCAAACAAGACAAGTGGCAAGTGTTCATACCTCATAGCGTAAAGTATCGAAGAGTGCTCTCTCATCTAACCTTTTCCCAAAAAGGTGCTAAATAGTAATCACAATTTAATTTTTATTTAATGCATGCATCTTCTTATTCCCTTAAGAACAACAGTACTTAAATTATATTGGTTTGCATTTTTTGCATTGCTTTCATAAGGCATAAATAAATAAAAAAATTCTCAGTTATATAGCTAGAAGTATAAATCTGCTTTTCAGTAAGTGGTTAATGCAAGCAAATTCAGTGAGTCCATGATTCAGAAAAATGACTTATGGTTTGTTTCTGAATGATTTTCCTAATGGTTTGATTAATAAAAAAAAGTTGATTTATAGTTAGTTAGTTGATTGATTTGTTTGTGAATTAGACAGAAAAGGTAACATATCAGTAGCATATATGTTAACTAGTCTACATAACGGATCAGTGTACAGGAGGCCTACAAACAAAATAATGAATTCAGTTAGTTTTTAGTTTTTTTTTCAGGGAAGAGTGTGAACTTTTCATATTAAGCAAAACAACAAGTTTTCTTTGTTTTTATTCAGAAGAATTGCTTTTCATTCTTTAAAAAAAAAAAAGTATGTATATATATTTATAAACTTTGAACTGAGATTATTGTAGGCTTCTGTTTTATCGTTTGTAATGTCAGCTAAATTATTGGAATTATGTGTTTAAGTTATTTTTCATTACTAATTTTTAAAGTGTTGAATAAACAGTCATTTAACCTTTATTTAGGTTTAATTTTAGCAGGTAATCAGAGGGATTTTTCCCTAAATAACAATCAGGGTTTCTAAGACCCAGAAATTATTGATGCAAGAATGCTGCAGTAAATGGCACATTTATGGTCACATGATGCAATAGTGCCTTTGTCTTGCCTATGGTTCTTTAATTATGCTGTGAGTGCCCTGGAGTGCTTTTACAGGATACATACTAAAAGCGTTACAGACAAGAAATATGCAGGTTGTCCATACACCAGATTCTATTATGAGTGTAGACTCTATAAGATGCATGTTGTGCATAGGTTAATTATTGATCATAGAACTCCGAGCAGGTCGAATCAGAGCGGATGTTGTTTTATTTGACAGCTCGGTGAACACACACAGCATACATTACTCGATACTCTATTCTCATGTTGATATCTAATGAGCATTTTTATAGCAAAGGGACTACCCTTTGCTTAAATAAAGATTTCCACTATTAACAGGCGACTCAGACTTTCAGCCTGAAAAGATTGAATCTGGTTGTTGCTCCAATTTGAAAGTCCTAAACAAGGATGTTATTGTGTGGCTACAAGTAAAGAGAAACTGAAATGTTATTGTTACAGCTATCAAATGATATGCATATTTGAACTCGTCAGATTAATTCACTCTCCATTTATTTTCAGATACATAGTAGTTTTGACACCAGAAACCATTAAATGAGTTGCTGCTGGAAAAGTAACAAGTAAATCAAATGGGTTGAGGGTTATGTTAGCCATAAAGGGAAAAAATACAGATATTTCTTTGTTCCAAAGGTTAGTGTTCAAAAGAAACAATATACATTGATCTGTGTATGGTCAGAGATGCATCATGGTGCATTGATACTGAAAATAGATTTATTTTTTAAATTGGCAAAGCAGAAAGATTCACTCTCTAGTCATGAAAAGTGACATCTTTAATATTAGATTCAAACTTTCATCTCTCGTTTTATACATGCTGTGTGTTCATGGAAATCGAGTGTAATGTAAATGAGTCGGGCACCAGAGACACTCCACAGATACCTTCCGAACACCACTTTTACTATTTCCGTTTCCATTTTCTAATTTCTCAATGATCAAAACATGAAGGATGCAAATATGAGGAATTTGCTTGAAAAAATAAACCAATCCTCTTGGAGATCAGAGATCACTGTCAGAGGAAAACACAGCCACTGCCCACAAACTCATTTTCCCGGGCTCTATGAGCTCGTAGATTTAATATCCTGCTGTAAATTACATTTGTATGATTTAAACAGACATCTGCCTTAGGGGAAAACATGCTGATCACTCCAGATGTCTGTTAGCTTTGAGGTTTGTACAGGGGTTGTAATTGTAATGAATGCATATAATATACAGTTCCTGATATCACTAGCTGTTTACAGCCCTATATTCCTTTGCTGCACTTAAATTAGTAGAATATTGTTCATCTTTAATGCCCGGCTGTCCGTCAGGTTCTCTGATAAGCTTTGTGTTAATAATAAAAATTACTGTGAAGCAGCACGGTTGAATTGTAGTGTCAGTAGTAATACATTTAAATGAGACTTTTTTCAGTTAAAGTGTTTGCGTTGATTCTGATTTGAAGTTTTAAGTTAAATTTCTTCGTAATTTTACAAGATAACCTACATTGCGATGTTAAGAATGATATCCAATCATCAGACATTATAAGCAAGTTTTATTGATATCAGGCTGTTCCTCAAAATCTCCCATCCTCAGCCTCTTGTATGTTCATTTTTAATAATTTTTTGACTAATCTTATATTACAGCTACCAACAAGAGAGCAGAACTTATATCTGTTTGTTTTTCCTCACTGTATAAATACACAAATGCACACATTTTCTCTCAAAATCAGCACAGATATATGTGGGTATGGTTATAGGGTATTTTGAACAGCTGAATACTGGAATGCATTTTTTTACTGATATGCACACAAACCCATGAGACGCTTTTTTACAATTTACTTTCAAGTCTATATCCTAATGGCGTATTTTATAAGGCTGTAATTTTAGCGCTGAAGAGCCACTGTTAAGCGAAATTTATATGTTTGTGTGCTTTGTGAATACCCTAGATTGCATCTTATTGGTAAATCCACAATAGTACTCTTGACAACAGCACTAAACACACAAGCAGAAGGAGAGCTTGTGCTATCTTAAAAGGCAACTTGTGTTCTTGAGCCCCCATTGCATTGTGTTATAATGCAAAACGATTTCACTTTAAATTGCCATTCAACGTTTCTGACACTGCCAGTGGTGCTATCTTGTAGTGTGTTAATTAGCAGTGATAAGCCAAATGTTTCCTCTGCTATTTCAGCTGTCTTAAGGCTCTCATTCAGCACATGCCAGTAGAAATGAGCGCGGGATTTGGTTAATCAACAGAACGCTTGTCATCTGCTGAGAATTGTAGGTAAGCTGGCAAGCGTGTTGTTTTAGGCAGACATTGAAGTATTGTGTGTTCTGTGGAGGTTACTGTGTGATGGAGTGCCTATTGTTATCAGATATCCTTTAGGAGAGGCTTGGCTGTGTTTTTGTGTATCTCAAGGTCTTGCATTTTTGTATTGAGTGTTTCAGGGGCTTAAAAAGATAACTAGCATCATTTGGCAAAATGGACTTAACAGGGTCAGTCTACAAGCCCTGGATTGCATTTGGGGTTTCTTCAGCTATTATGTCTTAGATTGGTCATGTGGTTTAAAGCAATTGTTCACCCAGAAATGAACATTTTTGGGTGAACAATTGCTTGTTTTTAATTCGAAAATACATTTAGCATTACATAATTTGCTCACCAATGGATCCTCTGAAGTGAATGGGTGCTGTTAGAATGAGAGTCTAAGCAGCTGACAAAAACATCACAATAATCCACAAACACAGCTCCGGTCAATCACTTAATGTCTTGTGAAGCAGAAAGCTGCGTGTTTGTAAAATACAAATCCATCATTAATGCGTTTTAACTTTAAATCATTGCTTCTGGACAAAATATGAGTTCATGCTCCATACTAATTCAATTTTTGTTTAGGACTGTTTTTAATCGTAAACTGTGCTTGATCTGTGCATATTTCTCTCTTGATTCAGACAAGGCAAATTTTCACTGAATAAAGACTCAGATTTTATCTTGAAACAATGATTTGTTTATTATATGCACTCAGCTTTTTGCTTCGCAATACATTAATTGATGGACTTGAGTAAAGTGGATTACTTGTGGATTATTGTGGTGTTTTATCAGCTGTTTGGCATCTCATTCTGACGGCACCCATTCACTGCAGACTCTGCAGAGGATCCATTGTGAGCAAGTGATGTAATGCAAAATGTATCCAAATATGTTCCAATGAAGAAACAAACTCCTCTACTTATTGGAAGGCCTAAAGGTGAACGTTCAGCATTTTTGTTTTTGGGTGAACCTTTAAAGGTAATAGGCTATTTTCTGTCCTGTTTTAACCCCCTTATCGTAGCACTGTGTTTGAATAGGCATGGCGGATTGTAGACTTGGGAGTAAAGGCCTACTGCTATGATTGGCTAACATTTGAGTATGTTTGACCGCATACGTTCCTCACAGATGGATGCAGACAAAGTGACCACATAATAAAGACAGTTACTCACATTTGTGTGGTGCGACATTGCTGTCAGATGATCTGAATCAGATTCAATCAGCACAGCATCATCTTTTAGTTTCAATCTTCCTGAAAATACTGTGTGGAATTGTGCCTTGTTTGTAAACGAATTCGCTATAAAATGAAGTGAACAAAGGATCAAGTTATAACTCAAACTTCTTTAAAAAATACATTATTTCCAAATTTTAGGATCAGAATGAAGGCAATGCAAAGACAACTTGGCACTGCACAATCTTTGGAGCCAACTGTTTCTTTTGGTTTCTGCACAGACCTGCGTTTCCCTCTCTCATTATTTACACTACATGCCTGAAACGGTGGGCGGGGCTAAACAGGCAGTGATGTTGAAGCAGGCGTTGATCTTCTTCTGAGGAGGCGGTGCTTATCCACACTATTACACAGAACATTCTACAAGCTGTTGTTTTGGCAGACTGCCTTCAATATAAGCTGTTTTTAGACTGATGAGAGTTTTGAGTTCTTAGCCATTATTAAAGTTCTATTATTTTGTACAAATATAAATAATTGTAATATTTAACACTAAAAATTATAATTTTAAATGCTTTAAATGCAAATTATTTATTTTACATTTACTAAAGTTTAACAGTTTTATTAAATTATTAGTGTTTTTTTAAGTTTGCATAAGCGTTAGATGACATCAAAAATAATCTAAGTGTAAAAATTGAGGAAATGAATCTCCAATATAGAATAATTATCAAAAAAACACACGTCTTCAAGCACTTTTTGCAGGTGACTTAATGTATCCCTTTGAAATATGTTTTTCCAGATAAGAAACAGCTGCGCTGTGTATAGGAATCAGCTTGATTGAAATTGCCAAGCACTATGCCAGTTGCCTTTCATGCATATTTGGATTAAATCATAATTACACATTTAGAGGATATGCAGTGATAAATGGACGTGATATATGACCAGCATAAGCAATGCTCTCCTTGCACAAAATCATTGTGTACTTCCTTCTGTCTTGCTAATTATTTCTGCCAGAGTTTTGTGAATAATGTATTCCAGTGGCCTAATGACAGCACACACAAACAGGCAGAAACGCTCAACCCTCAAACTAAACCGTTAATGCAGTCTGAGTAGTTTGAATAGAAGAGACTTAGGTTTTACATATCATCCAAATCTGGCAGATCCGTTAGTTCTGTGGCTGGGAATAGACACTCTAGAAGCGCGTTTAGTGTGTCTCCAGAGAACTGAACACAGAACGGCGTCATACTTCCTTATTGGACTAGATCTCTGGCTTATTTTATGTGAATGTTTATTTTTAGTACGTACTATTCTCTCACATTCTCAGCAAATTTCACCTCTCTCAGCCAAAAGGCATGTTGATCCCTAGATACTACTATTCTTGCAGTAATGAGCCCATTAATTAACGGGCAGATAAATGGGATTTTCTCAAATGTATCTACAAGATGTGAAATAAAAAGCAATTCCTGAGATGGAAATAAGTTGCTGCAAGCAGTGGCCAAAATTCTGGAGGAATTTACTGTGGAAGCAGTACAGAAGGGTTCTGCCATATTCTGTTCATAGCACTGCTGTTGGTATTAGCGTAGGATCCCAGAATTCCCAACGGAATGGCATTTTTTGATCATCTTTACATGGATATCTTCTTATAAACATACAGAAACTACTGACCTTACAGCAAATCTCCACAACAAAATCCACCCCAGCACTGTTTGTTGTTAAGAGATCACAGCTTATTAATCAGCCTGATTACAGAACTGGTGGGAGTATGGACACACTGATATGTTCACAGCCAAAAATCACAACCGAGAAAAGAAGCGACAGCAAGCGTGCCGAGACACTGTCGCAAAAACGCAGAAACTTTTATGGCATACAAATCAAAACAATGAGGCATATTAATGTGATTACCGTTTTTTTTAAGTCTTGAGATGATAGTGGAGAAGACTTTCTATTGTCGCATTGAAAGCATAAATGCATTTTTTTTGTATTTGATAAACACTTAAGCCCTCTTTAACATGTTGTTTTTGGCTTGTTACACCTATCTTGACCTACCTTGAAGTTGGTCTTGATCTTTTTTATTTTATCCAGCAATTTACTTCATACAACAGTGTCATAATTTTGACATTATCTTTTGAACTGATATTAAATTATTTCATTAATTAATTTTTAATTTGTTAATGTATTCCTACAACAGTAATGGGAAAAAAAAAATAATCTCATTCCATCTTTCCAATTTTTATAAGCAAGCTAGACAGCTTAATTTAAGTTTTTTAAACCTGTTACTTTTGTACTTTTACCCTTTTTCTGTAGTTGATTGATTGATTGATTGATTCATTTATTCCTTCGTTTGTTTGTTTATTTACTTTATAAATTTGGTCTATTGACCCCTGGTTTCACAGACGAGGCTTAAGTCTAGTCCCAGACTAAAATGCATGACTTGAGTTTAAACTGAAAGAAACATGCACTGACTGATTTTTAAAGGATATCAGTGCTTTTATTTTGTCTCACGATGCACACCAGTATTGTTATTTTCTTAGGAACGTTTATAAAAGATGTCCTCTTAAAGCTATGGCCTAATCTTGGCTTACCCTGTCCCTGTCTGAAACCAGGGGGCTGTTTCATAAAACAAGTTTACCAAACAAGCCTGGCTTATTTCAGTTAGTCTGACTTAATCTGACTTTGAACCAAATCAACAGACAATAAGTCAGGCTAACTAAAATAAATATGTTTTATTTGGTAAACTTGTTTTATGAAACAGTCCCCAGGCCTTAAAGTTTATTATTCTATGTAATTTCTAAGAACCTTTATTTCTAGAAAATAACAGAATAACACAATTCAGGTTTTTATGTTGTTTATCCATGGCTCAAATATTGCTATCAAGGTTACAAAAATTGCAAACCTAACATAATAATAATACAAAAATAAAACCTCGTATTTTTAATTTGCCGTCCTGTGGTTGGCAGGCCACATTTTCTAAATGTCAAGCACTTACTTTTGCTGATCGTTCATAGCAAATAACACAAACAAATCCTTTTTTTTAAATAGTTTCAGGCCTGTTTTGTGCAGTGTTTGTGGGAAGTGTCCCCTGTTTTATAGCAGGTTTCAGGCTGATGTGTAGTTACAGTAGATGTGTGCAGTCATTAACAGTATTGCATGTCTAATTATTCTATCCGGTAGTGCAGGAGAGAGAGTGTCCTTAGAGTAAATGACTTGTTTAAAAAGTGCTTTGATTTTTCTCCCCCCTCCTCAGTTTCACATCTGACTGCTCCAGATAATTGGACACTCTTCTTTTTTTTAATCCATCATGTTTCTGTTGCTTGTTTCCATCGAGTGGATTAGAGGTTATGATATGTGAAAGATGCTTGAAGTGTGCATAATCTTCCAATTAAAGTCATTTAAATGCAGTTATAATTCATTCTAATGTTTTGTTTCCGTTGTTTTAATTGTCTTTTAATTTTTGGGAAGATTTCTGCATTATGTGCTGCATTGTCTTCAATTGTCAAGGTATTTGTAATTATGTTTGTGTGGTTTCATTAGCAGTGTCCAACAGAGCATGCAGATAGCTGTCATGTGCATGTGGAACAAGAACAACTTGTGAAATTTAGATGAACTTTGACAGCAAGCAGCAGTCTGTAATTATACCTCTCAACATTGCGTTCTGTCATAATCAGACAATTGTGTTTCTCCTTTCTTATTCTATATATTTTGGTGTGCCATCTCCTGTCTTGCCATCATCCCTGTGGTTTTTGGCACCTTTGCGCTGTCTGAATGAGAAATCCATGTGAAATTTCGTTTCCTGTATCCAAATGCATCCATTACCTCAGTATGGGGTACCACCTTTTCAGAAAAGAAACCTCGGCTGAACCGTGGAAGAGCCACCTCCAGCCTCACGTCCCTCACAAAAGAGAGAGCTCATTTGTGTCTCTCACTCTCGGTGACTTGTTTGATGAACTATAGTGATTCTGCATTCGGTCCATTGCTTTAAATTCCTGAGTGGCAGAGCCTCACCACTGCTGCAGTGGAGAGATGAGAAGCTTCACAATGGTTATGCAGATGGACGGGAAACTGCCCATGCCAATGTTAATTTGCAGTCGGGTCTACCAGCGTGGAGGCAGATGATTCAGTGGCAGTGTTGAGCTCATAGCCTCAAAATGTTGGTTTGATTATAGTCTTTTGCACGAACGTGCTCCTCATTGCAGCTCATGCTGGTCAAGAAGCGTGGAATAGGCTTAGAATGGACCAGATTCAGTGGCAGTGTTGAGCTCATAGCCTCAAAATGTTGGTTTGATTATAGTCTTTTGCACGAACGTGCTCCTCATTGCAGCTCATGCTGGTCAAGAACTGAATACTTAGAATGGACCAGACTATCTGACTAACATCTATGCTATACTTTTCATAAGTGTGGGGTCGGAAAGATTATGCTCATTCATCAAGGCTTAAGAATACAGTAAAAACAGTAACATTGTGAAATATTACAATTCTAAAATATTACAATTGACATAACATTTGAATGTTAATATAATAATGTATAATGTAATGTGTATATATGAATTAATATAGTACACATAATAAAATATTATAATCTATTATTATTAAGTACATTTCAGAATATAATTTATTCCTGTGATGGCAAAGCGGAATTCTCATAAGCCATTACTCCAGTCACATGATCCTTCAGAAAATATTGTAATATGCTGATATGATGCTCAATAAAAATGGTTTTCTTATAATCAATGTTGAAAACAATTATACGACTTAATATTTTTCTTGAAACTTTTTTCAGGATTCTTTGGTCAATAGAAAGTTTAAAAGAACAGCATTTTTTTACATTATAAATGTCTTTACTGTCACTTTTGATCAATTTGATCCATCCTTGCTGAATTTATTTAATTTTACCTTGTCCTAAACTTAACCAAAGTGTAACCTCCTGTTGCTTTTGTCTTTAGGTGCCATTTAAGGGTGGTTTGTCTAAAATAGACTGTCACAATAAATGATGTGTGGAAGAAACGACTTTAAACATTTTTTTGTGGTTTGCCGTACGCACCTGATTTAAGTTAAACTGGATGTCTCTCAACACCACTCATTATCCTTGGGTGTCTCTGACAGCATCAACAATAGCTCTGACTGCACTGGACAGCCAGGCCTTAGACATTTCAGTTAA
This sequence comes from Ptychobarbus kaznakovi, assembly GCA_027422405.1. NCBI lineage: Eukaryota > Metazoa > Chordata > Actinopteri > Cypriniformes > Cyprinidae > Ptychobarbus > Ptychobarbus kaznakovi. The sequence continues at coordinate 11,375,175 of CM049808.1, read as the reverse complement.
GAATTATAGTTACCAAACACCTAAGAGTGTCACACTGAGTCAGATGAGCTCTCACCCTCTATGAAAACTATCACTTTGGAATAAGATTTCTAGTGTTCCACTCCACCTGCTGTGCAGCAGTAACCAGACAGACTCCAGACAATGCCTTTTAATGGTTTAATTAGGGTATGATATCTCATTCCAATCACAGAGAAACCCTCCAGCAAAAAAAGATACAACAGTTTTTATTATTTTCAGACAGACATCTAGCTGTCTTGTCCATATGCATCATTTACTGCAACACATTAAGCAAAATGTTGGCACATTTTGTTCTCAAATAGTATACAATTCTTAGGCATGCAAGGAAAATACAAATGTTAAGCTTGCAAAGAAGATAAATGTTAGGTGTATATATTTTTTTAATGAATAATAATAAGAAAAAATCCTTCATGTTTGACTCAAAGACCGGGGGGGTTGGATTTCTACCATCCGACTGTAACAACTAAACAGGCAAACTCCAAAAAACAAAATTAAAATGGATATGTAGTATACTTAAGCTCCTCAAATTAAATGGACTTTCTTTTAAGTATTTTATGCCCACTAACCTTTCAAAAGTTGGCAAGTCCAGTGATTATTTCATCCTCAAAATGACCTTGTATAAACCTGGCAAGCACACATTAGTTGTTCAATTTATTCAGTTTTATATAAAGAGACTTGCATTTGGATTGAGCTAGATTAGAGTTTTGTAAGCAATATGCATCAGATGCATCAATATGTATCCAGTCATCGATTGGTCTGTGTGCATCTGTAGACGTGAAACTAAAACTAATGTGATCATGAATTGACTATTTTGAGTGATTTCGCTGGGGATTCTAGACTTTAATTATATATCTCTCGTTTCAGGGGTAAAAGCTGTGTTCTCCGGTCACTACCACAGAAATGCAGGGGGCTGCTATGATGGGCTGGATATGGTGGTGAGCTCTGCTGTTGGTTGTCAGTTGGGAGACGACACTCATGGTGTGCGAGTGGTGGTAGTTACTGAAGAGGACATCATCCATCGCTACCATAGTCTGGACCAATTAACCGAAAGAGGAATGGACGAAGACCTGAAGAAATTGTTGGTTTGAATCCACCTGCAGATCACTAATCATGTGGTTGTATCTTCATCTTCAGCATTCATTATAGAACCTAAGCCATTGTTTGTACATTTAGAGCTTTCAGGTGTGTTTTTTACAGGAAGAAAAAGAGCCTTACGTTCGGAATACATTAGCAAGCATTAAAAATCAGAACCAGTGGCTCTTTTGATCTTTGATACGCACTCCATACTTTAATCATGCAAATGCATCGGAGAATTCCTTAAACACTGAAGTTAAATCACCTCATCATACTAATGGATTGAGGAGATGCTAGGGTACAATGGTAGTTTAATAGTGCTGAACATTTTAGATGACAGTTTGATGAGTTCACTCCTTGCTCCTCTCTGCTTATTACTCTGAGAGGAGGAAAGAGGCAATCTCCATGGTAACTATTGAAAGACGTGGCTGCGGTGACCGGGACATCGAGTCACTTGTTCTGTGGGTGAATCACCAAAAAACATCATTGACCTCACCTCACACTTAGAAGCTCCCGATCACAGCCGGGTGTGACTGAACGAATTTGGCGTCGTGCATGCAGCAAGAAAGACATCTTAAAATGACCAAGATCTTGTCTCAATCTGTGAACTCGTAGCTTCCTCACTAGCGTCGTCATACATGCTATAATTAAACTAGATATTTTCCAGTTTTCTCTGAATCTTTCCATGTAATATTTATGTGTACTGTCTAATGCTGTGATCATTCAGAGAGGTTCAGAAGTTTTCGTTATAAATTATGTAATCGACATTCGGCTTGAGTGAAAAGTTTAACTGAAAAATTCACATGATTGTCAGAATGTTCCAGTATTTTATTTGTGCCCCTTTTGCTTTAATGGTGGTGTTACTCAAGCTGCATGAACATCTGAATGACTTAACGTCCTGCACAATAGAGGTCACATGATCAATGTTGCAAATTTACAGTAACACTTAATAGTAAGGTCCCATTTGTTAGCTAACATGAACTAGCAGTGAGCAATGCAAATGTATAACATTTATTAATTTTTTAAAAATACATTTGTTCATTGGGCATGTTAGTTCAGCTTTCTTTAGATTAAATTAACATTAACCAAAACTAATAAATGCTGTAGAAGTATTGGTCATTGTTATTTCTTAACTAATGTGGTTAATTATGTTAACAAATGAAACCTTATTGTACTGGAGATTGTTACCAAATTTTTTTTTTTTGATTAATGACATTAGAATCTACAGTAAGTGTAGAATCTGAAACATTCTTATACTTTTTATATTATGTTTATTTATTTTAGTATTTCAGAATCGTATAATTGATTTAGTTCAAGGTTTACTAGAATTACATTCGATTTTGAATTCTATACTCTGCTGCAGCCTAGATTTAAACGGCTGATTTTGGTTGACTAGAGGAGAATAACACTATTTCGACACTATTTCCTCGTCTAAATACCGTAAAGCTGATGTAAAGCCACCCAGCTTTATATCAAGCTGATGTAAAGCTGCTTTGACACAATTTGCATTGTTAAAAGCACTTTACAAATAATAGTGACTTGTCTTGACTATACAGTACATGGTCATATTTTGTATTGTACTTCAAATGACAGATAAATGAATTGAAAAATCTAATACTTTGTCTCTGTTTTCACAAATTAGCTTTTCATTTGAAGATCTTTGGGTTATAAATTCAGGGCTCCAGACTGCAAATAAAACTCACACAATGATGACAAAAAAAATACATTTGCTGGAATCATTTAAAATAGTCACCACTGGTAAGAGTTAGAAAAACTTTGTTTGTGTGTTTTTAATCTGACAGTCAAAAATATTCACAGTCAGCGGTTTGAATCAGACTCAGTGAATCCTTAGAGCTGTTACTGAACTGCGAGACAGAACCAGAAACTGTAATTTGTGAGACTTAAAGGGTTACTCCACCCCAAAATGAAAATTGTATCATTAATGCCATTCCCCCATGTCGTTCCAAACCCGTAAAAGCTTTGTTTGTCTTCTGAACACAATTTAAGATATTTTGGATGAAAACCGGGAGGCTTGTGACTGTCCCATTGACTGCCAAACAATTAACTGTCGAGGCCTAGAAAAGTATAAAAGACATCGTCAGAATGCTCCATCTGCCATCAGTGGTTCAATCGTAACATTATGAAGCTATGACAATACTTTTTGTACGCGAAAAAAAGAAAGAATATCCACTGGATGCAAACTGCGTACGCTGTTCTGTGTCAGTCGCGCCACAAGAATACGCTGTTTTTCGTTCAAAGCGTAAACAAACGTAGAAGACGTATCCGTGAGGTGCGGCGATACAAAAAATACCAAACCAATATTTCAACTGGCAATAAGAATTTTTTTTCAAACAAGTGGAAACATTCTTACAATAGATGATTATATTTATAATGATATTTAACTACAGTCAAGATAGCTAAAGTGACAGCATCAAATAGTAAAAAAAGATAAAGAAATCCCTAAATGAATCAGCGACAGAAAAAATACCACACCAAGTTTTCCTCCATTACACAAAACAATCTTTCCCATTGCTAGCAGCTCACTGCACAGACCTGAATCAGTGAACCGAAGACGTCCCTTGTCATGTTACCTTGTTTTCTCTCCAGCTTCTTCCTCTTGTATATTGAAAGCATCTTCCTGTGCTTTTTGTTCTGATCTCAAGCCCGGGGGCAAGTAATCAGCATGTCACTCTAAGATAGCATGCAGTACTCAAGGATGTACAACATAATACGATTTGTCCAGGTCAGTGACTACACCGTAGTAATGGCCTCTGTTCTTACATTGATTAATTGGGTATGTCACAGTAAGTCAGCTGTAAAGAGATACACAGGTTTCTGTTAGAGAAATTCAGGTTTCTTATAGACCATTGGTCAGTTTGTAAAGCACACTTTTTCTTGCCCATCCCGGTTGATTCTCACATGGACAGGCAGCATGGCATGTAGATGAATCCAGTCTTGGAACAGGAGGACGTTTGACATTTAGCAGGTTGGTTTTCTTCACACAGCAGAATTAACTCCTACACTGAGTAAATCACAGGGCATCAACAGCCTGACATATAAACCACCAATAATAACCACCTGCCGAACAGCCAAAGCTGGCTTTATCTTAGCTGCTATATTGAAGTGTAAACTATCCTTTATTCAACAGTTAATTCAGGTCTACTAGACCAATCAGAAAAGTAAGAAGAATTGAATTTGATATTAAATAAGTAAGTTTGTCTGAATCTGTGATGGGGTATTTTTCTGCAGGTTACATACAGTATACATGGCAGTAGGTGGCGGCAAGTGAATGTCTTTATGAGTGATTCATTCAAATAATTAATTCTTAACATTTATTCATGATTGTCTTTATGAGCGAATCACGGATTAATTCAAAAATTCTAATTCATTTACAATCTCAGAAAAAAGGTACACTGTCACAATACTCTAAGGTGCACAAACTAAAAGGTACATCTCTGTACCTTATTCAGGTACACTAAAGGTCACAATACTCTAAGGTGCACCTTTTGAAAGGATACTGACCCAGTGACATTTTTGTACCATTTTTTTGAGGGTATAGGGATAAAGTGAGTGACTAATGAGTAATATGAGTGAGTCACTGAATTATTCACTTAACTGTTTCATTGAAAAATGCAGGTTCATTCAGGAATGAAACACCACCAACAGTTTTTCTAATGCTTTATTTGAAACCGTGTTGGCAGTGCAAAACCAGACAAAGTTGACAATTATTTATCTAAAATGTAATGAAAAGAGTTAGCGAAAATGCGTCTTAAAACCTGGTTAAGGTCATCCAAGAGCATTGCCATTCAGCCAACCCACGCCTAACATTCCCTCTTTTCCAAAAAATAAAATAAAGGGTCCAAAAGTTTCTGAAGCAAGAACTTTCCACAAGCCAACACTTGAGTTTGTCAGTCAACCCTCACACAGGCTTTGACAGATTGCTGTACAGTCTGCCCATCTGCGCAAGCTATTTTAGTGGAGTTGGACTGTAATAGAGTCATTTTCAGTATGCAGTGAGGTGGAGGGCACATTAGCAAAGAGACGCAGACACACACTACATCATTAAGATGCCTCATTGGCATTGCAAAATGACTTGGACTATAAATACCTGTCTAAATAAGACTAGAAAACACTATTAATTTTAGATGGATTGAGATGTTTCATTTAAAAACAAAATGTGCTTCTCATACATAATGCCATAAATCGTGTGACCTCACATATGACCTTGTCTTGTTTATACCTCTTTTGATTCTTTAATTAGAATTTCAAATAATTTGTTAGCATAGACTCATTCTTGCAGACGGTTCCTAAATCTTACATTGTACGTGGACATTAATCTCTTTTTTTACTGGTTCTTTTAAAATCCAGTAAGAATACTAATGTGCCACCACATTTTCTCACACCGGGCAGCCTTGATTTTCATCCTCTGCTTCAATTAGATTATTACACATGATATGAATATTTGGATTAAAAGGAATTGCAAAATGGGGCTAATATTTGTATTAAATGCACCTTTAGATTTATCAGCCACGTTGCAGTTTGGTTTTAACAATAAGAGCTAAATTTTTAATTCATTGACACGAAAACTGGCTGATCAAATTGAGCAGCTGTAGTAATTTCGTAAAATATGAAATGTGTAAACCGCAAAGTATTTTCTGTTATTGTTTGTTCTGTTGAAATGCTTTTTCTGGTGACTCACAGCAATGCATTTTAAATGTGAGACAGCGCAACTGTGATTTTCCCAAAACACTCCGTATTACTGAAAGATCATTTATCATCTAACTAGCCAGTTTATTTTGTATCCTTGAAGCTTTAAATTCCCACAAGAATGTTCCCTCGGTGGTTTTTGAGTTTACTTAATCAGGCTTAAACTTTTCTCACTGTAACTTCATTTGGTGTTTGCAAAGCAAATATCCTGCAGTGTTAGTCATGTACCTTGGTGACTTTAATCCAATTTGTGGTAGGCTCTGCCTTAAAGGTGCTGTATCCCTTCAACTAACTCACAATCTCTCCAAAACCCCACTCTTCCAACATGTGACTGAACACTTCAAGTGAATGTTCACCCAAAAATGAAAAGTCTGTCATCATTTACTCACCCTCATGTCATTCCAAACCTGTATGACTGTTTTTTTTTTCTGTGAAACAAGATGTTTTGAAAATGTGCCTTATAATGAAATTTAACCACATTCTTCAAAATATCGTCTTATGTTTATAAGAAAAAAGAAAGTCATACAGGTTTGCGACGACATGAAATGATGACAAAACGAACGATCCTTTAAAAAGATAGTTAATACACAAAAACGAAAATTACCACATGATTAACTTACCCTCAAGCCATTATATGAGTTTCTTCTTTCAGGGTTTTTATTAAAAAAATGTCCTGGCTCTTCCAAGCTTTATAATGGCAGTGAAAAGCTGTTGAGATTCAATAGTTTAAATAGAAGTTCAATAAAGTGCATACATCATCATGAAAAGTACTCCACACGGCTCCTGGAGGTTAATAAAGGCCTCCTGTAGTGAATCGATGCATTTGTGTAAGAATAATATACACATTTAAACCTCTACCAACCGTAATCTCTAGCTTTTGCTAACTGTCGTATGCGTGTTCCAGTGGATGACGGAGGACGCACATTTCTAAGGCCTCAACGTGATCTAAACTTGCTGAAAAGCCTGTTGTACACAATCATACCATCTATCATCTGTTAATTTATACTTTTGTAGTTTTTTAGCCTTTTAGTTTCATTCTAAAAATGTCACCCTTTAGGTTGTGGTAAACAGAATAACTTTTATATTGTATAGTAATATTTCAAGATGAAAACTAACTATCCATATACATTTTTTAAATCATGTTAAAATAAGTGTCAGATATGATACATCAGGCTATTGAGCAATGTTTATTTGTGCATCTCATAATCATGGCGGTATTGCATTACATCATATGTTTGCCCCCATAGTAAAAACTACAGAACATTGATTGTAAATCTAAGCCTCCTAAATATCATCTTATTACCATATTATTTTGAGATACAGAGTGACAACTGATATTTAAATGCATGTTGTGTGCATACTAATCTGCTATACTGTTAAAGATTTCATAGATTTACATTAAAAGTTATATATTTTTTTTCTTTGGGTATATAGAAATATCACTGACTGCACCAAATTGCATATTTTTGCTCAGTTTGATCCTCTGAATAAAACAGGTGTTTTTCCTTATCAGGTATGTGCTTCATATGATCTGATATATCATATACTCAAAAATAAAACGGTTCATTAAAAAAAAAGATTGGTATTTCAAATGTCAGCCTTCACAGGGTTAAAGATGCAGAGCAGGAGCCGTTTACAGTAAGTTGAACATTTGGACTTGTTTTAATGAGTCATTGACATAACTCCGTTTAAGCAGCACACCTCCTGTCACCCTTTGAAAAGACTGCTAAAATCCAGCTGCTCTCTGAGCCGGTGCGTTTTCCTGCCTCGATTCATCTCACATGCTTCTTGACATGCCCAGTCACTGCAATTCTCCACTACTGCTTGGGATGAGTGTTTGTTTGCTTCTTCTTGATCTCCCCCTAACCTCATTTTTCCTGACATGGTGATGTTTGAGAAAGGCTCATATTAAACTTTGAACCAGGCGGAATAAAAGGTTCATCCTGCTTTCTTTTACTTCCACCATTAGGGCTTCCTCTCCTCAAGTGCTTAGTCAGTGACCTCAAAAAACAAAACAAGCTCTCTGAACAGCAGGTCTCCCCCCCCCCCCCCCCCTTTCAGCCACTCAGATACGATGAATGAACAAGTGGTGCTCTTTCATGTTATTTGAGGTAACTTGCGCTTAATTTCAAACAAGAAACCAGAGCACTTAATGAGTTAAGGGCTTCCTGGGATACACTCTGTACATGTTTTCCCCTTTCTATTCATTTTTAGAAAATAAGCAAAATAAATAATGAAAGCATCAGAGCGACAGAAGAATGCACTTAAGATTTTTGAACATAACCTTGAGAGATGCAGACCTGGAGTCCACTATTTCTTCCCTATGTCTTGACAAGCTGTCTATATTGAAAGCTAAGGTGCTGCAAGACCTTTACATTTAAAGAATGGATACTGTAATGTGCATAGAGTCTGGTTTGGGTTTAAACAGCAGTGTTGTATAGCAGTTATACATATCACATTCATATTTGTGTCCTAGAGGCATGAAATCCTGAAAACAACTGTAGCTGTTTGATATGGCGAGTTTCCAACTAATTCATCTGTTTGCATAGATTTGGTGTATATGCTACAGATTATTTTTGTATAATTATGTTGATAGCAATATGAAAATGTTTTTCTCTCTGTTTTCTCTAAACGCAAAAAAGAAAAAAGATTATGCATAAAAACATCCTCATACATGTTGTATTCTTCATAATAGCTCTTTAAATCCATTTCCTATTTATTTTTAAGCATGCCCCACTTTAACTGTTATAAACGCTTCTTCAGCAGCATGCACACAGAAGTGCTCTACTGCTCTCTCAAGGACTCTAAGTAGCAGTGCACCCACTCATAGTGATTCATGGTTTCTGCATAGAATAGAATAGGGTTATGGTAAGTGTTGTATGTACAGTTTTAGGACATGTAATTGTGTTACTGTGTGCAATATGAGTATACAGCACAATCTACAATACAGTACACAAACTGAACTGTGCTAAAATGTTATTTACTGGATATATTTTTAGCCTGTAGTGAGAAATACAATACATAGCCTACTAACTACACGCTTAAAAATAAAGGTGCTTAAAAGGTTCTTCACAGTGATGCCATAGAAGAACCATTTTTGGTTCTACAACGAACCATTCAGTCAAAGGTTCTTTAAAGAACCATCTCTTTCTTACCTTTTTATAATCTGAAGAACCTTCCGCCACAAAGAACCTTTTGTGAAACATTCTTCCGATGTTAAAGGTTTTTTATGTAACCATTTAGACAAAAAGGTTCTTCAATGGCATCGTGAAGCACTTTTATGTTTGAGTGTACAAACCCATCTGGAGAATTGGTGGGATAGAAGAATATTTATTAGATGAAAATTAGCCTATTACATGAAAATTCGGAAAGGCCGATATAAAAGTAAGTTGAAATTTTAGATGAAAGTCATAATTATGATATCACAATTGCATTTTTTTATCTAATATTTTCTACATCTCATAATGAGGATGTCACAATTTTGACTATATACATATATCTTCATAACTTGGTATCTTTCAACCTCCCTCGAAATTATAAAAATGAGGAACATTTTCTACATATTTGTGACATAGACATTTACCAAGGCATGTTTTTTTTTCTTATTTAGCAATAGTGGGCTTCCATAGCCTATTCGATAGCAGTTCAGGTGCCACTGAAGTTTAAAAAAATCCAAGAGTTAAAAAATATTCAATGTGTTTGTTGTAAAAACAGGAAGCCATAAGTAACCGAGGTGTTTCTCTTCATACACAAGTGTTTAACGTCCATGCATGGTTAGGAGTACACTTTATGTGAACTGAAGTACACTCCAGTTTTAATGATCTAAACGAAAATTTGGAAATTATACGAAATTACTGCTGAAAGTGCGGTAGCTGGGGATTTTGTGTTCTACCTCCAGTGCAGCAGGTGGCGCCAATGTAAACTAACGTTCTAAACTCTGTGATGTCACGTGACACAATCTTTGACAGTGCGCCCTTTTGTAACAGTAACGAAGGCGAGCAAAACTTCAAGGAATATGATATAGCATAAACAAAACAGGTTTTGCTCAGTTCTGTGATTTTGTGTGCATTACCGAAAAAAGAATAGACATCAAATGGAGCGTTATTCTTTAGTTCGTCCTGATAAAAGGCAGTAGAATTGCAAGACTGTATTCATGCAAAACAGACACAATGAACCGGTAACGTTAACGTTATTTCAGTACGTAAAATCTTGGTGATTATTTGAGTCAGTCCCTCGTAAAGATGGCGAGCCCGCTGCTGGAGTATGAGACGGAGATGTTTCTGAGTTTGTTCAGCTCGGACGGACTGCTGATAACAGCCGAGGGGCTCGGGATCGACCGCATTCTCTTACACTTCATGAGAGTGTATTCAGAGGAGGGCAGTCTGGTGCTCCTGTTAAACACAACCACTCCTGAACAGGTGGGTCAGGCTGAGTTATCCTGTTACACTGCAACTGATGCACAGTAAGAGAGGACATGGCAAATCAAGCAGTGCTATGTCTTACACATTTTACATTTAGCTAATTCTTGTATAATTATATTATGCATGTAGCTTGTGTATGTTCATATGTAAACTGCAAATGACCTAAGAAAGTGATGCAAATGGTTGTAAACCGGAATGCATGGCTATAAAAGTTACAGCACATAGACCATCAATGAGCATTTTCATTAATGCATGCATTGTTATGCTTTTAAAGCCTGACAAGCCTGATATGTAAAATAAAAATATAATTTGTCACTCTATATCTCAAAATAATATATAAATACATAAGAGGATATTAAAATGCTTAATTTCACTGCCTTACTCTGTAGTTTTAATTGTGAGTGGCAAGACGTATAATTAAATGCAATGCAATGATGAATCAGAGATACAAGTTAACATTCCTTACATTTTTTATGATTTTTCTAAATAAATAAAGTATGGATAATCAAGTAAGTTGCTTCAGTCCAATACATGTTTATCTTGAAATATTTCAAACAATTTAAACAATATATTTTGGTGACCTTATAATATATATATTTTTTTTTTATATGTGTACAGTGACCTGAAGGTGGACATTTTTAGTATAATACTTTACTTACTAAAAAAAAGTTACATTTTTGATCCTGTTGATAATTTAGAGGCCTTTGACATTCATGTATCAAATATGATACAGTAGACTTTATATGGATAAAGTGATTCAATAATAAAGATGAATGTGGTGTGCCTGTTAAAGGAGTATTTTACAGAGCAGCTCCGTGCTGAAGGAGTGAGCCATCTTCCCCAGACTGTGACCAGTGATGTGCATAATAATGAAAGATATAATGTGTACACTAAAGGAGGAGTTCTCTTTGTGACCAGCCGCATCCTGGTGGTGGACTTCCTTACGGACCGAATTCCTGCTCACCTCATAACAGGTCAGTGGAAGGCTGTTGGGATGAGCTATACATAAGTGTTTCAATAATGTGTTGCAGGACTAAATTGTCTTACTGCGTATTTGCACAGGGATCCTGGTGTATCGTGCACATAAGATCATTGAGTCTTGTCAGGAGGCTTTCATTCTGAGACTTTATCGGCAGAAAAACAAGACCGGGTTCATCAAGGCCTTTACGGACAAAGCCACATCCTTTTCTTCTGGCTTCTGTAAAGTCGAGCGTGTCATGAGAAACCTGTTTGTGAAAAAGCTCTTTCTTTGGCCAAGGTATGGCTTTTTATTTTTTGTTTTATTCCGAGTATTTATCATTTTTGTAGGTGAATGTTGTTTATAAATCAGGTGTATTTGCAACACTTTATCTGCTAGATTTCAAGCATCAGTAAACACTACGCTGGACAAACACAAGCCGGATGTGGTGGAGCTGCATGTCTCTCAGACTCCAGTGATGAGAGCCATTCAGAGCTCTATTCTGGACATCATGAACGCCTGCTTGAAAGAGCTGAAGCGCTACAATCCCACCCTGGAAGCAGAAGACCTCTCTCTGGAGAACAGCCTGGGAACGTCCTTTGAGAAAGTAACAAAAGATTTCATCGTGCTATTGATAATACTGTACATGAGAATTAGTGGTTAATGGTTTGTTAATGGCGAGAAGTGGACCTTAAAATAAAGTATGACCAATAATACAATATAAATATGTATAATATGTTTATTTATATGTAATATAAATAAAAAGTAAAATACTATTAAATAAATCATTTAATAGACTTTATTTATTTTTACGAAAATAACAGTGGACACTTCCACTTATTCATAGTATTGTACTATGTAAAAAGAAATTGATTTTAAGTGCAGCAATCAAAATAATGACATTATATTTTATAATAGTGATAAAATATTGTAAATTATAATTATATTAAATAAGCTATAAATAAAATTGTATTTATTTGTATATACATTTTTGAAAAGTGCTGTATCGCTGAGGCACACAAAAAAAATGTCAAGACAATGTTAAAAAAGTAAAAAGAAAACAAAAAAGAAAGATAAATTGCTGACCATGTTTTTTTTTTTCAAATGTAGACAATTCGTCATTATCTTGACCCACTGTGGCATCAGCTGGGGACCAGGACTAAATCTCTCGTTCAGGACCTGAAGATTTTAAGAACTCTTCTTCTCTACCTCACTCAGTACGACTGTGTCACCTTCCTCAATCTGCTGGAGTCTCTGAGAACCAGCCAGAAAAGCTTCGGTAGTAATTCAGGTACAGTCAGCTGATCTGTTGCTCTATTTGAACTCTTCAGAGCAATTTATAGCCAGTAAAGGTCACCTGATTCTTTTTTCTCCCTCTTGTTCTGAATCAGGTTGGTTATTCTTGGACTCAAGCACATCAATGTTTGTAAATGCTCGCTGCCGTGTGTATCGCATTCAGGAGTCAAAGAAGAAATTAAAAGTTGGAGAGACTGACCAGAAAAGTGCCATAGGTACAATATGTTTGATGTGTAGTGTTTCTTCTAAAAGGTGTTAACATACATGTTTCAAATTTTTAATACACGTGCATACTAGCATCTTCTTTTTATGTATAAAACTAGCCCCTCCAAAAAGAGAGCTTGTGCTTGAGAAAAATCCAAAGTGGGAAGCGCTAACAGAGGTACTACAGGAGATTGAGAAAGAAAACAGTAGCTCTGAGCGTGAACCAGGTAAAACCATTTAACAGTAAAGCGTTTCATGATAACCATTCATATGCAAAGCATCAAGTAATTTTTTGTTGTCTGTACACCAGGCCGTGTGTTGATATGCGCCAGTGATGACAGAACATGCGCTCAGCTGAAGGAATATATCCTAAAAGGAGCAGAGCACCTACTGAATCGCCTTTATTCACGCACCATTGGAAAAGAAGATCCTCCGCCTGATTTACTGAAGCTTGACAAAGGCTGGCCCAAGAAGGACTCTGATAGGAGCAAAGGGAAGAATGGGCGGCCAAAAAAACCCAAAACCAACTCAAAGAGACCAACAAAGAATGAGAGACCGTCAAGAGTCTCTCAGATGGAGAGGCAGGAAGACGGAGCTGAAAAGGACCTTATTGGAAACAGTGAAGATGAAGGAAGGTTGGCTGAAGAGGAAGAAGAAGATATTATTCTTGATCTTTCTTCTGATGACTACTATGGCATTCTGAAAGAGCCATTGACTGTCATTCACCCATTGAAGGGATGCAGCGACCCCTACAGTTTGACACGGGTGTTGCATGAAGTTGACCCCATGTTTGTTGTTTTGTATGATGCAGAACTCAGTTTTGTGCGGCAACTTGAGATTTATAAAGCCAGCAGGCCAGGAAAACCTCTCCGGTGTGTATATTGGCATGAAGCAAATGTATAATCTAAGAAACAATTAATAGTACTTAAAGTTTGGGGTCGGTAAGATTTTTAAAATGTTTTTAAAAAAATAACTTGTACTGACTAAGACTGCATTTATTTCATCAAAAATACAGTAAAAAGGTAATATAATTTGTGACAAATTATTACAATTTAAAATAACCATTTTCTATTTTAATATATTTTAAAATGCACAATTTTATGGTTGCAAAGATGAATAGGCATTATGTCAGTCTTCAGTGCCACATGATCTTCAGAAATCATATTAGGTTGATTTGGTGCTCAAGAAGTGTTTTTTCATTATTATTATTAATTTTGAAAACATTTGTGCTGCGATTCTTTGATGAATAGAAAGTAAAAAAAAACTGCATTCATTTGAAACAAATATTTTATAACATTACAAATGTCTTTATAATGTGACTTTTGAATTTAATGTATCTTCAGTAAATAAAAGCATTCATTTCTAAAAAAAAAAAAAAATCATACTTACCCTAAACTTTTGAACGGTGTTGTATTCATTTATATATTCTTATTTAATATAATGTAACTTTCCTGATTGCTTTCCCCTTATGTTTAGAGTGTATTTTCTTATATATGGAGGCTCGACAGAAGAACAGAGATATCTTACAGTCTTGAGCAAAGAAAAACAAGCATTCGAGTACCTCATAAGGTTAGCTCAATATTTCCTATTTATCAGAGTTTTAAAAAATGAGTTCAATTGCATTATATTTTTGTAACCCTGCTTATTTTTTTTTTTTAAATAGGGAAAAGGCCAGCATGGTTGTGCCAGAAGAGAGAGAGGGTAGGGAAGACACCAACCTAGATCTTGTCCGCAGTCAGGAACCTGCCAATGCCACCACCAACACCCGCAAAGCAGGTAAACCTTCACTGTTCAACCTGACATATTCATACAATATGGTTTTATCAGTTCAACGTGTATTGTGCTGAATAATGGTTGATATGTTCAATTAGGGGGTCGTGAAGAGGTTAAAGAGCCTCAGCGAATCATAGTTGACATGCGGGAGTTCCGCAGTGAGCTTCCTTCCCTTCTGCATCAACGAGGTCTCGACATTGAACCCATCACCTTAGAGGTTGGCGACTACATATTGACTTCAGAGATCTGCGTGGAGCGCAAAAGTGTCAGTGACCTCATTGGTTCCCTGCAGAGTGGGCGTCTTTACACACAGTGCCTCTCTATGACTCGATTCTATCGCCGTCCCGTGCTGCTTATCGAGTTTGACCCCGCAAAGTCTTTCTCTCTGGTGGCCCGCAGTGACTTTCGTCAGGAGATCTCTGCCAGTGACGTCACCTCTAAACTCACCCTCCTCACCCTCCATTTCCCCCGCCTGAGGCTGCTCTGGTGCCCGTCTCCCTATGTGACAGCAGAGCTGTTTCTGGAGCTCAAACACGGCCGCCCAGAGCCTGACGCTGCCACAGCTCAGGCCGTTACTGCCGAATCCGAGATGGTGACGGAATCCGCAGACCTATACAACCCCGGACCTCACGACGTCTTGCTCCGCATGCCTGGAGTCAATGTGAAAAACTTCAAGAGCCTTATAAAACACGCGTCCTGTCTGGCTGATCTTGTAACATTTAGTCAGGAAAAGCTCAGTGAGATATTGGGCAGTAGTAGCAACGCCAGGCAGCTTTATGAATTCCTACACAATCCAGTGGATGTGGTGCCTGTTCAGAAAAACAAGTAGACATCGTAAAGAAGAAAAGTATTTGCATCGTATTCTCAGGTTTGATAATTGTGCCTTGTCAAAAGGGATTTATATTCATATTTATTATGACATTGTTGTATAAAATGTAGTGAATTATTGTATTCCTGAATATTTAAAGGGATAGTTCACCAAAAATTCTGTCATTAATTACTCACCCTCATGTTTTTACAAACCTGTAAGACCTTCGTTCATCTTCGGAACACAAATTAAGATATTTTTGATGAATTGCGAGAGCTTTCTGACCCTCCCATAGACAGCAAGGATCCTTACACGATCAAGGTCCAGAAATGTAGGAAGAACATCGTTAAAATAATCCTTGTGACATCAGTTGGTTCAACCGTAATTTTACGAAGCTACGAGAATACTTTTTGTGCACAAAGAAAACAAAAATAACGACTTTATTCAACATTTTGTCTCCTCCGTGTCTCCACCCTGGCACCATTTTGGATAGTATCACATATGTAAACATTGTATGCAACGTTATGTACGCGTATATGTTATTTACGCTTTGATCTGAACGTAAACAACTTATCTGCGTACATACGTTGTTTACGTATGTGACACGCTCCAAAATGGCACCAGGAGACAAATTGTTGAATAAAGTTGTTTTTTGTTTTGTTTTCTTTGCACACAAAAAGTAATATTGTAGCTTCGTAAAATTACGGTTGAACCCCTGATGTCACATGGATTATTTTAACAATATCCTTCCTACATTTCTGGACCTTGATTGTGTAAGGATCCTTGCTGTCTATGGGAGGCTCAAAGAGCTCTTGGAATTCATCAAAAATATCTTTGTGTTCCGAAGATGAACGAAGGTCTTACAGGTTTGTAACGACATGAGGGTGAGTAATTAATGACAGAATTTTTGGGTGAACTATCACTTTAAATACCTTGTTTGTTAGAATCAAACTTTCCAGTTTGTAATGACTTGTGACATTGCTGTGTATTGTAGACATTTAAATGCAGTTATTTGCTCATTTTAATATTTAATATTTTCATTGGTAAATTCCACTCTTAGAAAAATGTTAACAGTTTTTGTCACGAATAAAATAAATGATGTAATTATCTCTGTGTATTCAATACAAAAACGAAATTCTGTAATTTATTCACCCCGATATTGTTCCAAAACTGCATGATGTTGTTCTTTGACTACTTTTATAATGAGTGTGAATGACAATGAAGGTGAATGGTAACAGAAGTAAAAGTAAAAAAAATATCTTATATTTTTTTGTTAACTGTAACTTTAAACTATTCTGTGTGAATTAACAGTAATTTTATTAAAATTAAAAAAACATTTTAATTAAGTTATAACATGTACAAAAAGACAGACGGAACACTAGCGCCCTCCTCTGGTCTATAACCTCTGTTTGCGTCACAGAGTTCAGACGAACTGAGGAGCATCGGCCATCTTACTTCCTCAAAAAAAAAAACTTAATTCCCAAAGAAAAACAGAATCAATCCCTGGATACATGGGCGACCACTTCAAGGACAGTTATGGAGCATTAAATCAAGGGGCTACGACAAGCAAGCTGGACACAGCTATAGGGAACAGGGTAAGAAGCGACATTATATGGCAGTAAGATATTTAATGTGTAGTGCTGTAGTTCTCGTGCTAGTTTGTTTGCCGATGTGAAGATTGAGCCATTGACAAACACGGAGCATGACTGACATGTACACTCAAGATACACACTCTAAAATAAAAACATAAACATGAAATAGTGAGTATTCTCGGATGAGCTTTACATTACTTGTATGTCGCGAAAAATAGATACTTAATTTAGGCTACTAGTATGCTAACTTAATATATTATCTGTAAACATTGAGTTTTGATGTTTGTAGATCAAAACTGCTGTTTCACATGATGTTTATGCTGGGACGGGGGTTTACATGTTGAGACCCTCAGTGTCAGTTACTATAGGCCGAGAAGGAAGGGTCTGTGATGATTTAAGCATCTGAATGGCAGAAAGGTTAAAAGCACTGGGAGTTTTTGCATCCTGTTTGTGTCTCATTGACTCTCCTGGTGAAACTGAAACTCCAAGTGAATGAGAGTAAACAACCTAGGGATACACGATTATGGCAAAAATCATAATTGTCGATTATTCTCTTGAAATTGTAATTGCGATTATTAATTACGATTATCACAATTTAAATTGAATGATGTTATTTACATTGTATACATTGTTTGAGGCAACCGCATGCCATATTTTTAGATGAAAAACAAGCTGAAAACACTAACTGAAAAACATGTATTGCTTTTCTATAGTAGCCTATAAGCCCCAAATGTGAACGATACATTGGATTGGTTTCTTCTTTAAATAAAAAATAAAAATATGCATGCTATTATACTGCTATACTAAAACTAAAATTAAAACAATGGAAAAACCCTTAAGATAACATGTAGAAAGAAAAGAACACATCTTAATAAGCACACAGAATAACATAAGTGGATTTTGAACGATTAATTGCTGCTTTGAACGATTACGTAATTGTGGCATCTTTAATTGTAATTGCGATTAGAAATTCGATTAATTGTGCAGCCCTAAAACAACCTAATAGATCTGCAGTCTTCAAACAACTCGTGAGTCATATACAGGTGTAACTTTATATGGGAAGCTCTAGACTAGACTCCTGGCATCCCCACTTCATGCCACCGCAAGTCAAGGATGTCTGAAATTAAATTCTGTAGTGCCTGGATGCAAGATTTTTGCTTTGTGCTGTGTTTTTTATTCGAAATGTACAGCTACCAACCAAATCGAGATTTCACATGCTATTATTTGCTTGATGCACACAGCAAAATTAAAATGAAAACTGAAAATATAAAACAAAAGCTAATTCAAGATATTAATTAATGCTTTATTATTAATACTAAAACAACACAGATTTTTAGCTGTACTTTAGATATAACTTTTAATTAGTTTGTTTTGGGATTTAAAAAAAAATACATTTATTCAAAAAAACTGTTTTATAACATTGGCAGACCATCCTGTTGTTCCATTGTGGACCTCCTGTTAAGGACCCTTATTTTACACCATGTCTTTTGATAACTTTATCACTTTGATGACTTGACTTAAGGATGTACACTGACAGCTATATTAAAAAGCGAAAATGTACATAATTATATGCAGCTGGGATCTTTCATAATGGACAAATACTTTAGTGTACATATGTAGTCATTTTATTGATCCTCCACATGAAATCATTAATAGACCATTTGTAAAAAGTTAATCTTGAAGTTTGTCATTAACCTCTCTGAGGAAGTTGAGCGCAAGCGCTGGGCTGAAGTAAACTAAACATTTATCTTGTGCCAGCCCACCTTGTTACTCTCCTTTGATGAACACATGGAAATCATTGCTTGTGTTTCCAGCAGGACACATGAAAAGGATCAAGCATCTGGGTTTGCTTTTTAATTGGAGTTTGATATTTTCCAGAGTATTTAGTCATGGCTCATAGTATGCTGTCTCAGTAGAATCAGGTTCAGATCCCTGACATAAAAGCCACTTGAGACAGATTAAATGTTGGCCACTGTGAAGGAGAAGCTATTGTGCTAATAGGGTGAATGGAGAACTAGAGCTTGAGGGCACACCTTCCTAAAGGAAAAACAAGAGTGTTGTAACTTCCTTACTAGAACAATGCTTATTGCAACGGATATGAAACAAGAACTAGTTTAGTTATTAAAGTCGCTTTGTGGCTGATTGATGTTTGATCATTATATTGGTTCAATTAAAATTATCAAAGCCTGATCAAATAGTGTATTTTATTATTGTTTTTATCAGTGTTCCTGACATTTGAAACTGGTAATCCTGAAATGTCATCAAATGTAATCCCTGAAATGAAATGTTGAGTTGTAGCAATGGTTGATGCAGTTTTTTGGTTTGTAATATTTAAATGGTGGTTATTAGTCACTGAACACTCAGACTTTACTCACTCTCACATTGTTCCAAACCCAAGACTTCTGCTCATCCTTAGAACACAAATGAAGATATTTCAAATATTCTCTCATTATTTTTGTTCTTTCATTGAAAGTACACGCAACCAAAACTTTCTAAGTATGGGTTTGTGTTGATTATCGTCTGCAATAATATCATAATTGTTGTTTTAACGATATGCAAGCTAACATCAAATATGTCCCTGACTTTACAAAAAGAACTGGTCTTGAAAATCCAAAAGCATCTACTGTATGTTAAAGTCTATGAGAATGCAGTTAGAATGCCCCTATAATTCAAGTTATGAAAACAAAAATATCCCTGTATAGGTTTTTTAGTTCCTATTAAAGTGTGCATGTGATCACAAATTAGATTTTTAAGTTAATGTTGAGTGAGTTAAATTTTTAAAAGTCACAGAGGATCAGCAAACTGTTTGGTTTTCTTTGTTCCTCAAAATAGCATTTACGTTCAGAAGAAGAAAGAAACTCACTTAGGTTTAAAACAACTTTTGAGTAAATGATGGTATAAAAATAAAACACCATGACAGAATCGACAGACAGATGGCATAATTTTTATTTTTGGGTGAACTATTCCTTTAACGTTAATACATTTACATTTAGCAGACGCTTTTATCCAAAGCGACTTTCAGGCTATACATTTTTTTGTCAGTATGTGTGTTCCCTGGGAATTGAACCCACAACCTTTTGCGCTGCTAACGCAATGCTCTACCACTGAGCCACAGGAACACTAATAAAACAAAACACAGAGAAAAATCACTCACTATTCTTGACTGAAAAACTTGAATACAGTTGCTTTAGGAATCAGTCTATATTGATTTTTATTTTTACATTTGTTCATTCAGTTTCTTGAAAGCTCCTGCTAAATACATCTATTGTACCTGGAAATAAAGCACTGTTTGTTTTACTTGTATATTATGTGTATTTGTAATCTGTATCTTTGTTCTTATTTTTTTATGAGAAAGATACAATTTGTTTTATCTTTGCCTACTTTGGCCTAAATTGGCCTTTGACCATCATGGCCTCCTAATCATCCCCATACACTGATTGGCTTCATCACTCTGTCTCCTCTCCACCAGTAAGCTGGTGTGTGATGGGCGTTCTGGCACACTATGGCTGCCGTTGCATCATCCAGGTGGATGCTGCACATTGGTGGTGGTTGAGGAGATTCCCCCCACTTCTATGTAAAGCGCTTTGAGTACCCAGAAAAGCGCTATATAAATGTAACAAATTATTATTATTATAAATATCTGCCGTTCTTTTTTTTCTTTTTTTTTTTGTTACCTTGAAAGGCTTTATAATAGGGAAATTAGTTTGGCTGTACTGCTCAGACAACTTGCAAAATAGTAAAACCAACATGACAAAGAATCGTGATAAAATCGTGAATCGTGATATTTTAAAAAAAAATCATGATATTATATTTTTTCCATATCGCCCACCCCTACTATATAGATTGATTCCTATTAAAGCAGCTGTATTATTTTTCTGTCAAAAGTAGCGAGTTATTTTTTCTCTTTGTGTTTTGTAGTGTTAGCATTAAATAATAATAATTATGTAGATTCTGTAATAGCGTTTTATATACCATCATTTACTCACTCGAGTTTAGTTTTAAACCAGAGTGAGTTTCTTTATTTTGCTGAACATAAATGCTATTTTGAAGAAGGTGGAAAACCAAACAGTTGCTGGTCCTCAGTGACTTACATATGATTTTTTTCTTTCTATCAAAGTCAAAGTGGACCAGCAACTGTTTGGTTACCCACTGTGGCGAGTGGGGCGGGGCCGAGAGCCGTGGGAACGGAGCGAGGCCGGTGGAGTAAATGCTAATGAACGACACCTGCGCCACTCACCGGTCTCGAGTCCCACGGAGGAGCTACTGACGACAGTGGAAGAGAGAGAGGACCAGGCCTGGAGTTTTAGTTTGTGTTTTGTGTGCGGCAGTCGTCCGTGAGGGGCTGTCGCTTTTCTGTTATGTTTGTTTATTTGATTATTAAATGTCTTTGAATGTTCGCCGGTTCCCGCCTCCTTCCTTCCCGTATCTACGAACCTTGTTACACCCACGTTCTTCAAAATACCTTATTTTGTGTTCAGCACAAGAAATAAATTAATACAGGTTTGGGACAACATCTGAGTGAGTAAATATAATGACAGAAATAAAATTTTAGGCTGAACTATCCCTTTAATTACAGTCGGCTGCATGTTTAGTTCTGTCCTTTTAAGACCTGCGCGCATCTAATATGCAGACACACATCCGTTTGTCTCGGCTGTTTACTTTCATTTTAGACATAACCAACTGAGTCTATACATAAACCTTGTTGTGTTTTGACAGTATTGGCTCAAAAGATAACTTGGTTCAGTTATCAGGCGCTGTTAGGCAGGCTTTTCCGTGCGCACTCTTCAGGTGTACGGGCTCAGAAAAGCGCACGTCTGACCACCGTTGAATGAAACATTTAAGCGGAAAGCCTTTAAAACACGCAAAAAAGTTGTGAATAAACCTCAAAATTATGAATGTATGATGCACTTACTAACCTGTCGATCTCTAATTCTCAGAAAAGATCAGGATGAGCAAGCGACAAATGCTTAGCCAGATTGGATGTCTTGCCTCCTGTGGTCAGTTCGTTCACCTTTATCATCTGTTTTGTATGTAAAGTAATGCCATATTTCACTTCTACTGTTCTCTTCATTTGTTTGTTTCAGGGGCGTTAATAGTTTAATCTGTTTAACCCATCGTGTTGTTCACTTGTTCTGTTCTCACATTTACCGGATGCGCAGCAATTTGAGAAGCACTTATGAATGCGGAACAGCAGCGAATGAAATGAATTGTGCAAATTATGATATCGTACCGTTTGAAATATAATATATAATATATATATATAATATAGATACCAGTAATTTTACAGTACTGGTATACCGCGCATCCCTAAAATACACGTAGAATAAGCATCCTTGCGTTAAGGCGGATGCAGAAGAGCTTTGCGTTCGATGGGTAATATCCAAAATGGCGCTACGCTGACGAGAAGAGACAGAGAAGAGAAGATTTGTTGAAAAAAAGTAGTTATTTTTATTTTCTTTGCATACAAAAAGTATTCTCGTCGCTTCATAAAATTCAGATTGAACCACTGATGGTAGATGGACTACCCAGGCATTAATATCTCATTATAACTAGGAATTACACAAGCTGCAGTCTGGATCCAACCCTTAAATGATCTGAGATGACCAAACACCTGAGAAGAGACGATGCCAACCCCTCAGAGGACCTCAGAGGAAGCCAACCCTCAGACAGTATACGGAATTAACCAAATTTTGCCATAAGTTAAATATATTACATTTCTACAATATATAAATCTATTGTAGAAATCTTCTGACACGAATAAAGCGCTATACAAATAATCTTGAATTTAATTGAATTGAATAAATAGAGGTTTTTTTTTAGGTTTTTTTTTTTACCATGTAAATAGTGAAATAAAATTCCTTCCTTCCTATTTGTTGATATTTGTGTATTGAAAATAGGTTGAAATTTGATTTTCTATATTTAAAAAAAATGTATTTTTTTAATTTGAGCTAAGTAATTTAATTTGGCAAGCCCTGTACATAGAGCTCATCAAATATTGTAAACACAAAAGATCCAGCGTGATTGCCTAAAGCCGGGCTCACACTGCAATTTTTTTTTTTTAAGTCCTTTAGGATTGTATTGTCAGACTGTATGAACATGATGATCATGTCACACAGTGGAATCAAAGACTACAGATTTTAGCCAAGGATTCTAAGAATCTTTTAGGATTTTGTCTCAGGCGACCAAATCGTGGCCAAAATCGCACAGTGTGAGCCGGGCTTAACACGGAAAATCTATTGAGATTTTTTCTCCATGTCAAACATATATGGTTGAGCGATGTCTATATGGGCTTTTTGAAGCATGGAAATTTTGGTTTCGTGAACAAAAATTATGAAAAAAAATCTTCATTTGTGTTCTGAAGATGATGAAAGTCTGGAATGACTTGGTGGTGAGTAATGATATTTTTTTTTATTTTAGGGTGAACTGTCTCTTTAAGTAAGCTATGCTTTGACATCTCCTGACCTCAGCATGAAGGCTGGTCATTTCTCAGTGTGGTGCCATTAGTTTACCTGCTTAGTTTTGAGCAAACCTTGCAGTTTCTATAGAAAACCAAGTGATTCTTTCGTTTTTTTTCTCGCTCCTTCGTAAGACGTGTTGATGTTTACTCAAATTGCCTTCAATAACTTAACTGAATCGATTGTGATAGATAGTTTGGCACTCACTGTTATAGTTTGAAGTGTATGTGGTTTGAGGGTTGTATGGAAAATGGTTTAGCCATGAGCTCTAACAGGGTGGGATGCCAGAAACAGCAGACCACAGAAGCAGCACAGCCCCTCTGTTTTTCATATGTAAGATATACATTGTTATTGCAACTGTCCTTAGAGTAGAGAGATGTCTATCTCATAGATCACCGTACCACATATTTAATGTGGTGTAAGCCAGATGTGGACTGTTAGAACGCAGTGGATCCACATCAGATGGCCATCTTAAGCTTTGCTTGACTGTATGTGGTGGAGGACATGCATGTGTCTGGAAGTGTTGACTTTTGTACTGTGTCGAAGTGTTATTATTGAATATTTTGAATATTTAATATCAATATTGCCATGGCAATTTCACAGTTTGTGGCCAGCTTGTTGCCTCGTGTTGCGTCACCATTGCTTGTGGCAGTGAGTATGCCACAGTGCATGCAAATATTCACATGGTGCGACATTAAATCATATGCTCCATAAATGTGTCCTTCCATAGAATATACATTTCTAAATAATAAACAATATCTGGTATGACATTGCAAATGAACATTAAATTGAGATACTGACAGGGAAATAGTTAATTCTATTGCTAATATTTATATTTTTTTACTTAATGTTTATTTGTACCTTTTAGGCTTAAATTTTAAAATACATTCTTAAACTTTTCAGTGTACGTAAGTTTACATTTGACCTGTCCTAGGTGAGTGATTACTACACAGTGTACTGATGAGAGAGCGAGAGCTCCAGCAAGCTTGGGTTTATTTGTGTGGGAGGCTGCTGTATCCTAGCAACAGTGCAGACTTCAATACACATACAGTGTTTTGGATGTTGCCACACCACCCTTCAAAACATAAAACAATTTGTGTATTGTGTTGGCTATCAACCAAAAGACCTTACAGTGTAGAGAATGTTAAAAATTCAAAAATAAAGAGGACGAGTAGATGATTTCTGGTGTGTTATATAAGAATACAATGAGGCTTGGCCTGCTAGTATTATAGCTGCCTGCTTTTGTGCACGAGTGTTTGTTTGCAGTATGTCATGTTCAAATCCCTGATTGGTTATTGGTATGGGTCATTACTTATTATAGATACTTAGGGTTAGGTTTAGTTTTTTATTGTTATTTATATAGATAACATCCTGCTTTGTTGTATGGATGGGTTTGGAAATGCAAAAATGTATTTTGTTAGAAAACAAGACAAGCAATAAGACAAAGATAGAGATGAGTGTTTGAAGTTAAGGTACAAACAGTGAAAAATGCTTCAGAAATAAAAAAGGGATTCGTTTTCTCTGTATTCATAAATACACTGGCCTTTATTAAAACTACTGTTATTCAGTGTACAAGTTCTGTTAACAGGAGTGAGTGATTTTCTCTTTTTTTAAGACAAAACTGAATGTGTCCAAATACTCGCCAAAACCGGCATTTTGTCATAACTTTAGTGCTCTCAAACGATTAATCGTGATTAATCGTATCCTAAATAAAAGTTTTTGTTTGCATGTGTTTATATGTGTGTACTGTGTATGTCGCCACAAATAAATAAATATATGAGAAACATTGCATCCCAGTCTACTCATCACCCACTAGCAAGCGTTTCCGAAAAGTATCATAAGCTTAAGTACATCGTAGACCCATTGAAACCAATGGAGCTACGGTCAACTTAGGCTTATGGTGCTTTTGGGAAACGCAGCCCAGACTGATAAACAAACACAGACCGGAAGTTAACTTTGAGCCAAACGTGTGCGCCCGATGAAACCATACTTTCTTGTAATACATTTAAATGAAAACAAATGTCTTCTCCAGGTCGTGCTTACCAGGTTGTTCATTTCATGTGCCCAAATGTAGGCTTTTAAAGTACTTGGAGTATTTGTGTCTCTCCTCCCACCGCCATTGTATGCTACCGCGACAAAGCACGTAAGCGACAAATAACGTCAGAAAAGTGTCAGTACATTATAATTGGTTATGGTCTATTACTGAACCGATACCGAATCGTCCTCGTCTGCATCGCGATGCATTGTAGAAACGATTAATTTCGAGACCTCTAATGCCACACTTTACTTCCTCATTCATACATGTTTCTTTATCACTGAGTTGTGTTAGTCTAACTTTTGGTAGTACTTGCATGTTGCTTTTTGCGGTTATTATGTGTTAAAGTACCCCTATTATGAGTTATGAAAGGTTCATATTTTGGTTTTGGGAGTCCCCAACAACAGGTTAACATGCATCCAAGGTCAAAAGACACTTTCATTGTCTTATAATATGCATTTATTTTTACCGTATTTGCTCAACGACTCCCAAACGATTCGTTCAACGATTCAATTTTTCCAAACCCCTCCTTTGTGTGACGTTAATCTGCTGTAATTGGTCCAATTGGTCGCATTTTAATTTCATCTTGCTTTGAAATGCCTGATAAAGCAGTGTTTGTGGGCTCAGTGCTGCTTTGTGTACATAGTTACCGGGGGAAACCGCTATTTTACCGCTCCAAAAGCGGCACCTAGTGGCAAAGAATGAATTTGCACTTTAATTCAGACCAACTCGAAAAGACCAACAAGTGGGCAGGCAATTGACGTCAACATGAAACGGCTTGGGATTCATTTTAAAAATGACTCGTTTCAATGATTCAGAGTCGACTCTTTCTTTTGAGAGACAATAACTTTATACACAGTGCACTTTCAGATTTAAAACTTTGCAGGATGTTTTTATTCACTTAGAGCTGTTACACACTGCGTTACATGAAAGGTAACACTGCGTCTGCATGAAAGGCAAAATATTCATTTTCTGGAGGAGTAGATGTTCTGCAAATGTTCTCTTTATCCATAATAGGGTCACTTTAAAATGGCAAATTATGCATGTATGCAAAATATTCAACAAAAGCTGGAATTCGTATTTAAAACATGCCCTTTTTTTGAAAGGCTGGATCCGATATCAAGGGTGATGTGTGGGGTGGAATGGCGAAAACCACAAAAACCATTTTTGGAGGTCAGTAGATGCAAAAATTCTGTTTTACTCAAATGTTGGCCTGAGTCTTTGGAATTCTCACTGAAATTTGTATTGTAAAATTAGCAACAGAAAAAAATTTCTCTATTCAGGCCAAGTGTTTCATGGGAATTAATGATTGTGGTTTGTGCTGATGTGGTCATAGTGTATTCTAGCATTTTACAGCACCATGGTGAGCGCTGTGTTTATGTTTTTATTGGTTTCACATCTAAACCACTGGGATGATGTAAAGTTGAGTAATGAAAGGCTAGCAAACACAAAGTCTATTCATTCCCCGTCTGTGGAAAGGCTCGTTTTTATTATTTGTTAGAGCTTTGATAGATGTGCAACAGCAGCAACTGTATAATGCCATAGATTCAACACATCCTCTGTGTTTTGGTCGTTTTTCATGGCTAAAGTGATATTACAGACCTTATACCACATCCTTTAACTATTACATCATTCCCAAACTCCCCATTTCACTTATGATTTCAAGTATTAGTAAAACACAGTCTGCCTAACTTAGACCAAATTCCTTTGCTTATGTTTTGCCGTTTACTTTTTTGTTCACTTGAATCCATACCGACTTTGTCTTTTGCAGAAACTGAAGTGAGGAGCTTCTTGTGACCATATCGTCTGCTGATTCCCAGCAAAACACTTGACTCCTCTCTGAGGAGACATGGAGGACCAGGGGGAAGCTGGGATTGGGGGCTTGTTGGCGCCCAGCCCACAGAGTGAGGCTGTAACCCATGAGTTGGGCGAACTGTCCCTGCACCCCAGCCAGAGGCTGCCCCCCCTCAACGAACGCAAAAATGGTATGTCAGTTGCTATGATGCTTAATAAAAATGGTTGGATTGAGTCATTTACATGAATTAGCGATGCACTATATCATTACGATCAGTTATTGATTAAAATTGAATACCCTAGTGAAAAATAAATATACTAAGATGTATATAAAAATGCATCTTATATACATACTAAGATGTATATAAAAAGTAATTTAAAGCAGTTTAACATAAGGCAGATATTACGGAAAAAAAAATTAAGGGGTATGAATACTTTCGCAAGGCACTGTATATCATTAAATACAAAAAGTCTGACTGTGCTTAATGGGTAAACGTTTTGTACCCTTTAAGCACACCCCTGTTCCCATTAAGCTCACATCATGTTTATTAAAAAATCTAAGATGTATATAAAAAGTTTTTTAACAAAATGGGGGGAAAAAAATTAAGCCAGGGTGCAACATGTAGTCCACGTTCAGCTAAGTAACACATTTAAAATTGACAATAAAATATGTAATTCATGGGGATGAAACTAGAGCTCACATCAGTTTTTATTAAAATCTTTTTAACCACAGGTCAAATTATCTATATTCTCTTAAGGAGAAAACACTACAAAATTTTGCCCGATTTTCCACAGAAAAAATTTACAGATCTATTTATTGATGCTAGAAGAACACAGCCAGTCATTATGAATTTATCGACTGATCAAATTAGAAAATTATTAATTAACTTAAAGTGACAACCATCAGTTAAGTTATTTAGTCTGTTTATGAAGTAAATATCATGAAGATTAAAGAGAGCACACTTGTTAATAGGAGCAGCAATTTAAATAAAATTACAAGATTTTGCAAAATAAATAATCTGTCATGTATTAAGTTCATACATATTTTAAAATTGCAACAAAATTATTAAACATGAATATCTATGAAATTATACCTTTTCTTATTGATGTCACACTGAAGCTGTGTGATTTTCATAGTAGTGTACCCTTTAAGCTCACCTTACAATAATATGAAATCTTTAAAAAATTACAGCAGTATTAAACCACAGACCAGCAATAAACTGTCCATTTATAATATTATGGATGTAAAAGTACAAGCCAGTAATGCCTGTGAAATAATATATTAGCGTAGCATTACAATCTTATACAGCTAGTCAGCTAACTGTTCTGTAGCATCTGTGCTGTGTTGCTAAAACTATCTTTTGGATCTAAAGTAATTATTTCCATCATCCCAGTTCCAGGTTATAATATGCAAAAGTCTAAACATTAATCTCTTAATTTTACAATAAGTAGTGAAACTTACACAAAATAAAGGCTTAAACATCTAAAAACGCACATTTAAGGGGCTACTTTTTTGGTGAAAGTTTTTAGACAGCTTTCAAAATGGCCGCCAGACAGTGTGAACACATGGAGACCCATATCTCAGTGTGCAATGATCTGATTGACTTGAAATTATATTGATATATTATATAAAAAAGTTATACTTGAATGTATATGGTAACAAACATATCAATTGGTTAAAACATCAAGTAGGATAATAAATATTTTTTTTTTTTATAATCTGATCTCAAAAATGGAAGTGTGCTTAATGGGTCCTTGAGCTTAATAGGTACGTTTACCCTATTGAAGTATATTTGATTGTGCTAAAATGGAACTTTTGCAAGTATTCTTCGGGTGCACTTTAAATATCTTGCGTTTAAAGACCAATATTATTCAAAGAGCATATAATCCTCATCAATAGTGATATTAAAACACATTTTAGGTTTAATATTAAGAAATGTGCATTGTGCACAAGTAGTACTCCAAATAAAGTTTAATTATTATTTTTATATCAGTAAGTCTTGAGCGACATGTCAGTAAATATGTGAAAGGGTACCTATTATGCTCCTTTTTACAAGATGTAAAATAAGTCTCTGATATCCCCAGAGTGTGTGTATGTGAAGTTTTAGCTCAAAATAACTGACAGATCATTTTTTATAGCTTGTTAAAATTTGCACTTTTAGGGAATGAGCCCAAACTCTCTGATATGGAGTATGTTGCTTCAATGCAAATGAGCTGTTGCTCCTGGAGAAGAGGGCGGAGCTTCAAGAGCTCAGCTTCAGCATTAGCAGTGCTAGCCTTTGCAAATAAACATTCCACGATTAGTACAAGCCAGTTATCTTTACAGAAAACGTACTCTGTTTCAAAGTCAGTCATCTTATTGTACTGTAAAAAATAACAACATAGTTGGTCTCATGATGCATGACATGCTATCAAGTCAAGTCAAGTTGAGCTTTATTGTCATTCTGCTATATGTGGGTACACGTTCGGGGTCGATAGGATTTTTTATGTTTTTAAAAGATGTCTCTTATGCTCAATAAGTCTTTGATCACACAGTAAAACCAACCATATACTGTGAAATATTATTATAATTTAAAGTAACTGTTTTCTATTTTAGTATAAGTATTTTCAAAAAAATTCAATGTCACATAATCTTTCAGAAATCATTCTAATATGATGATTTGGTGCTCAAAAAATGTTTGTTCTTAATATTTTTTTAGATCCAGTTTCATGTTTCTTTGATGAACAGAATGTTCAAAAGAGCAACATTCATTTAAAATAAAAAAAATTTTGTAAAATAATAAATTAGTTTACACTTTTGATCAATTTAAGGCAAACTTGCTGAATAAAAGTGTTTTTTTTTCTATTTCTGCCCCAAACTTCTAAACAGTAGTGCAGACAAAATAGTCAAGCATTTTATGACAATAATGTGAATATAAAGATAATGTGAATATCAGCCGACGAATGTTAATGTTAGTAGTTAACCTGCAGTTCAGACAAGCCTAGTTTGTACTTGACACATCTGATGTGAGAAACGGCTGGCTTCTGAGACTTAGTCTCAGATAAGGACAGAGTGGTACTAAGTTGTTTGTCCTTCAACAAAATCAGGGATATCTGATTTAGATGTCCCTCTTAGCTAAATGTTCACCGTCATTCTGAATGTTTTTGCCTATTTTTGGTGAATTTATTGTGCGATTTCAACATTGCCCATGTTCTGGAATGGTATTAATTTGACCGGTTGTAATCACAGTCTGCATAATTTCATTTAATTTCGTCTCGCTCTCTTCGTTGCCTAGTTCAATTCACGCCACATCCTGATTAGTTTTGCCTCTATTTCCAGGTGATTAAATAACATTTTATTTCCATACACGCCAAAAATGTGAAGCTTTTTCAATTCTGTCTTCACACACAGAAGCAGCCTCCACAATCCTGACATTTCTTTGCCTCTTAGTTTGGGCGCCGTCTTTTGATTGACATGTGAAAGGTCACAGGACAGCGCTGTCTGCGTGCTGTGGCTCACAGCTCTGTGAGGGCTGCTCCTCTAGGTCTCTAGCTATGCTGAGGTCACACCGTCACAGCGAGTGGAAATGTAAACGACTTTGGCAGAGCATGGCCCGTGTCAGTTACTCATCCTCTGGCTGTCTGTCAAACAAGATGTTTACCGTGTTGATGAAGAGGAGGATTATTTCAACTGAGAGCTATTTTGTGTTTTTTGCTGCTCTCAGATCTCAAAAATAAAGCATCCATGATGCACTCGTTCATACAGAGAACGTTCATCGTTCTTCTAAACTATAAAAAGGAGCACTTTTTAATGATCTAGAATTGAACTTCCAATGGGAGGGAGGGGTTAACTATGGTCAGTCAGGTCTTTCTGCTCCCTCCTCTCCGTCTGCTGGTGGAGCAGAGATGTTGTTTCCTCTGAGGGAGTCCCAGTTTCATTGGAGCTGCTGATAGTCAATGGAAAGCCCTGAAGAACGAGGTCCTTGTGCATTTTTCACAAAGCTCTGGTGCTGTCAGGAGCCCACTTTAAGAGACTCTGAACGTGAGGCAGGACGGGCAGACGGCATGGCCTGCTTAGGACTGGAGACTCACAGCATCTGCAGAGGAAACTTCATACCAGGTCCTGCAGCTTGCTGCTCGACTCTGAGAGGTGGATATCATTCTATCACTGAGCGGATATATAGGTTTAGCTTATTTTGAATAGCTTTTACTGGCTGCCTGAAGCTTTGTTTACAGGCTTAGGTTTAATGGAAATTTGCATGAGCGCATTTAAAAAAAGAAAGCTACTATTTATTGGCTTTTTCATGAGAGAGCTATGTGCATTACTCTGTGGACAATCAAGGTAATCTGCTGCAAATGGTTGAGATTGCCCATCAGATACACAACAGGAAGGTCAGTGATTGTTAAAGATAATATAATTTCCATCTAAACAAAAGACACGGCATAGATTGGCACGATATCGATGCATAAAGCTCATTTTCAAAATCAGCTAGTTAGTTAATAGGTCTTAATGAAGTTCTTTATAATTTGGCTGGTTTGATTGGATGCATTTCAGAGGGGTTGTTTATAGAAGAAGTGTTGCTGAATGGAACAGAATGCAAAGATTTGAGAGATAATTAAAAACTTTACTTGAGATGCTCAAAACACAGTATTAGATGTGATGCTACAGCCAAAGATGTCCATCTGAATGTCTGTGGCTTCGCTAACAGGTAAAGAACAGCTCATTTATTAGCCACACTAAAGGCATTAATGTCAGTATTATTATTTAAATTATGTTACACTTTTTTTAAGTTTGGGGTCTGTAAGATGTTTTAATGTTGTTGAAAAAAGTATCTTATCCTTGACCAGCCTGCTTTTATTTGATAAAAAATATTTGGCAAATTTGAAATAACTGCTTTCTATTTTATATTAAAATATAATTTATTCCTGTGATTTCAAATTTAAGAGTCTAAGAAACATTTCTTATTTTTTATGTTGAAAACAGTGCTGCATAATATATTTTTCTGAAACATTATCAATATTTTTATTGTCACTTTGGGTCAATTTAAGAAAAAAAAAAAAAACTTAAATCTTACTGACCCCAAACTTTTGAATTGCAATGTGTATAACAATAATATAATCATGTTATATAAACTGTTATTATAGAATTCTCTGATCCTCGCAGCTATTTTGAAGCCACTAATTCAGTGTATTTGCCATGTTTGAGCAGACTCTGATTGTCAAAAATCTTTGAAAGGATCTGAAAGAGTTTTGAGATCTTGATTGCTACCAAGATGATGGAAGATGTTGTACTTATCATGTGGAATAACCTAACCTAAAAGGCTGCAATGTTACGTTGTGCAATCAAGGAGACCTAAAACTATTTTTTCTTCGGTGCCCCAAGTAAAAAATTAACCTGATTAGGATCAAGGTCAATGTTGAGTCATGTGTAGTCAGGGCACCAGGAATGCGTCTGTTATACTGTAGCAGAGGGCCCATTATTATCTCCTTCATGGTACATTCATTCGTCTTCTCAGAGCTGAAGTGTGTCCTTTTTTCAGTCTAAAGTATTTATAATTATCAGTACTAACTGTTCATACAGCTCTTTTCAGTGCCACAAGTGGTGCAGAAATTGCACACTTCAGCTTTACGTGCACATACTCATAGTGAAAACAATAAAACGCTAATCATGTGCCCTCAGCACCCTCCAGAGTTTCGTTTGCTCAACCTCAGTTGACCTTGTTAACCGTAAACTGACTCAGTTTTTAGTCAGATTAAACTTTTCTGTTTCTGCATTTAAGCATTTGGAACATCATTGCATTTTAAACTGGCAGAATAACACAGTAAATGTTGTATTAATTTTCTTAAAATGTATGTGGATGATGTTGCTAGTGCCATGTTGAGCTACAAGAACTGAACATTAACAACAAAATTCTTTAATAAACACCTCATGCAGTTTGCATATTGGCACGTGTGACATGCAGCTCTGTCATAGATTTATAAATTCCCAGCTAGTAGAGCTCATGATTCTTGATAAATGTCAGACGCTATCATGTTGTCTTTCTGACCAATTTGAGCTGTTTTTATAATCAGCCAAGTAAATCCGGGATTCTCAGCCAAGAGGGCAAAGAAAAATGTCTTGAGAATTTTCCCAGGAAGTTTTCCAAACAGCACGCTTTAAAAGGGTCGCTCAAGAGCCTGTTGTTTTGTTAGCAGGAAGAACGGCTATTTTTTTGAATGGTGGCTCTTATGTAATTCTAGAGCGGAAATGTGTGTGATTTTCGGTTGTGCTAAAGGTTAGATGTGTGTGATGTGTGTGTGTGTGTGTGTGTGTGTGTGTGTGTGTAGGTGTGTTAATCAGGTGGAAATGTTCCATTCTGTGTGTAGTGTTGACAAGCCTGATCTAGAGGTTGGGTCAAGAACATAACGCTGCTTCTGCTTCTCTCCACCAGTTCTCCAGCTGAGGCTACAGCAGAGACGTACCCGCGAGCAGCTCATTGATCAGGGCATCATGCCACGTGAGTACAGCCCCTGCCATCTAATACTGCTGTGTGCACCTGCATATGAACGAGAGGATGATTCATATTTACTATTGTATGGAAACTAAAGCTATTAACTAAATATGTAAATGTTTTAGTCATGAAATGGCATTTTGTGACCCATTTTTCCTTCATAATCTAAAAAAAATGTATGGTGAGAAATTATTTTATCCATCATTAATTAATTGGATTGTGAAACGTGGCACTATGTTAAAAAGTAAACAAGTTTTTTTTTCTGTTTCGTTTTTATAACTGACCAATACAATAAATCATGCACAAAAAGAATAGCTGCAATAAATGTTTAGTTGACTTTGTAGGGCTTTATTCGCATATCTAACTTATATTTATGGAATAATAATTGTTCTGTGTAAAAATTCTGTCTCGTTATTTAAAAATATTTAAAAGTGATCTTGCTCCTATTTAATTTTGCACTACCATTCAAAACTTTTCCATCACTGGAATAAATTACATCTTAAAATATATTAAAATAGAACCTTTAAAATTTCTATTTTAAAAATGAGTGGTAGTGTAACTTTTGTGCTCCACATTACATTTGTATTTTGACACATTTATACAGTCTATGAAAGTCCCCTGAATTGTTTATGTCCCTAAACAAAACGAACCCTGCACTAAGTCTTGTAAACCTTCCTTTTTTACTGTACATTTAAGAAATCATTTAGTGCTGTGGTTTCTGTACCACATCTGCTTTTGAATCAGTTGTTTATTCTCACACTTCAGCATAGTTCACAACCATTGTGTCCGATGCACATGCTATTTTTCCAAAAGCTCACCTCTCGCCTCACCACCGCTTTTCTGTTATTGCTCACAACCACTTTTCCGTTCAACCAAGTCACCAAGCAGTGTGTGAAATCTCTCATACTTATATAAACGTGCTTTTTTTTTTCTCTGGCCATGTCTGAGCTGATTGATGGGATTACACTGCATGCTGTCTCATAGCTCTGTGTAATATCAGGCATTGATTCTGCTGGGATTAAGAGGTAGCTGTCTGGTCCTGAAGGGCACCGTGTAGTCTGTGTGCTAATCTCTGTGTGGGCCCACCATCTCCGCTCTGAGTAATATGTGAGACCAGGCGCTACAGCATTTAGAAAGACTGCAAGAGATGAAAGAGCCGTATGTGTTTGAAGTGTGGGTGATGGCCTTGTGTCCTCATGAGACTGATGCGTTGCTTTTGTGTTTGTGTGACTTTACAGCCCTGAAGAGCCCTTCAGTGTTCCATGAACAGATCCGCAGCCTTGAGAGAGCCAGGGTAAGAGCAGGGCACAAGCCCCAGACCTCCTGCACTTTCCTCAGCCATCTGGGCTCTCTGATCCTCCCTGAAACCTCTTCAGGGTTGCCCAGTTCTCTGTAATGGGACACATGTGAACCTCACAGTTTATTTAATAGCTTAAGCCTTCTGTAAATGTGTTTGTTATTTGCAAAGCACAGCGGAGATTATTATAATGGTTACTTTCTGATCCCTGAATTACATAGGGATTTCGTTTTCTGAAACTCTGTATCCTTTCTCTCTGTAGACTGAAAATTTCCTAAAGCACAAAATACGCAGCCGCCCAGAAAGGGCCGAGTTGGTCCGCATGCACATTTTACAAGGTAATCCTCGATTCAGGATACATGTAATGGCAGCTAATCTGCCTCCTGGGAAAAGTTTTTGGAATCTACTGTGTTTTTAAACAAAGCTGTAGCTCTCAAATCTTGTTAGTAGAGATGGGCATCAATAAAGATTTTTCTAATTTGATTCTTAATCCAAAACTATTTATTCAGTTTTATTTTGAGTTCACGAGAATCATTTGGTAGTAATTTCTGATCCATATTACTTTACATTTTCTCTCTGTTAATGCTGTTCTAAATAAAAAGCAGTGTTTTAACTCATCTTTTGTTAAAAGAACTAACATGTGAGAGCCATTTGTCTGGGAATTTGTATGTTTGCCTGTAAGCACAATTTAGGGACAGCTTTCCAAAAATAGAACCCCGTTCCAAACCCATAAAACTTTCGTTTAACTTTAAAACAGAGATGAAGATATTTTTTAATGAAACCTGACAGATTTCTGTCCATCCATTGAAAGTCCATTCCACCAAATCTTTGACACATCAGAGGATCAGAAAAAATCAGAGACCGGAAAAGTAATCCATATAAAATGTGCAGATTATTCCGTCTCCTGAAGAGATATGATCACTTTACATGATGAACAAATTTAATTTAGGCTTTTATTCACATATAAACATTGAACAACACACATATACAGGTGCATCTCGATAAATTAGAGTGTCGTGGAAAAGTTCATTTATTTCAGTAATTCAACTCAAATTGTGAATCTTATGTATTAAATAAATTCAATGCACACAGACTGAAGTAGTTTAAGTCTTTGGTTCTTTTAATTGTGATGATTTTGGCTCACATTTAACAAAAACCCACCAATTCACTATCTCAACAAATTAGAATATGGTGACATGCCAATCAGCTAATCAACTCAAAACACCTGCAAAGGTTTCCTGAGCCTTCAAAATGGTCTCTCAGTTTGGTTCACTAGGCTACACAATCATGGGGAAGACTGCTGATCTGACAGTTGTCCAGAAGACAATCATTGACACCCTTCACAAGGAGGGTAAGCCACAAACATTCATTGCCAAAGAAGCTGGCTGTTCACAGAGTGCTGTATCCAAGCATGTTAACAGAAAGTTGAGTGGAAGGAAAAAGTGTTGAAGAAAAAGATGCACAACCAACCGAGAGAACCGCAGCCTTATGAGGATTGTCAAGCAAAATCGATTCAAGAATTTGGGTGAACTTCACAAGGAATGGACTGAGGCTGGGGTCAAGGCATCAAGAGCCACCACACACAGACGTGTCAAGGAATTTGGCTACAGTTGTCGTCAGAGGCGTCTTACCTGGGCTAAGGAGAAGAAGAACTGGACTGTTGCCCAGTGGTCCAAAGTCCTCTTTTCAGATGAGAGCAAGTTTTGTATTTCATTTGGAAACCAAGGTCCTAGAGTCTGGAGGAAGGGTGGAGAAGCTCATAGCCCAAGTTGCTTGAAGTCCAGTGTTAAGTTTCCACAGTCTGTGATGATTTGGGGTGCAATGTCATCTGCTGGTGTTGGTCCATTGTGTTTTTTGAAAACCAACATCACTGCACCCGTTTACCAAGAAATTTGGGAGCACTTCATGCTTCCTTCTGCTGACCAGCTTTTTAAAGATGCTGATTTCATTTTCCAGCAGGATTTGGCACCTGCCCACACTGCCAAAAGCACCAAAAAATTGACCATGGTGTTGGTGTGCTTGACTGGCCAGCAAACTCACCAGACCTGAACCCCATAGAGAATCTATGGGGTATTGTCAAAAGGAAAATGAGAAACAAGAGACCAAAAAATGCAGATGAGCTGAAGGCCACTGTCAAAGAAACCTGGGCTTCCATACCACCTCAGCAGTGCCACAAACTGATCACCTCCATGCCACGCCGAATTGAGGCAGTAATTAAAGAAAAAGGAGCCCCTACCAAGTATTGAGTACATATACGGTAAATTAACATACTTTCCAGAAGGCCAACAATTCACTAAAAAATTTAGTTTTTTATTGGTTTTATGAAGTATTCTAATTTGTTGAGATAGTGAATTGGTGGATTTTTGTAAAATGTGAGTCAAAATCATCACAAATAAAAGAACCAAAGACGTAAACTACTTCAGTCTGTGTGCATTGAATTTATTTAATACACGAGTTTCACAATTTGAGTTGAATTACTGAAATAAATGAACTTTTCCACGACATTCTAATTTATTGAGATGCACCTGTACATAGAGCACAACAAATATGGTGAATGGAAGCTCAACAATAAAAGTCAGGTTTGTTGTCTATATATGTTGTCTAAATAACTGTTGGGTTATTGTATAAATCAAGTATGATTGAACATATCTGATGTGCAATATATGCTGATGTATGTACGATGATCAATGTTTATATGTGAATAAATGCCTAAATGAAATCTGTTCATTATCAAATTGCATCTCTTCAGATGTTTTGGATTAAACAGCTTAAATCATATTAATTTCTATGCAATTTCTATATTTTTGATGTGTCCACGTTTTGGTGGAATGGACATTCAGTGGAGGGGACAGAAATCTCTCAGGTTTTAATTAAGTCTTCATTATTGTTTCAAAGAAAACAATATTAATGGAAGAGTAATAGAGTGGGGGAACTATGACATCACTCTGTGGGCGGATCGGCTGTTAGCATGAAACTGGTTCCTTCGACAAAAAGCCAATAGGATTTTTCCATAGGCTTTTGGATTATCGCAAAACATAAGCTCTGTGTTCAATCATACTTTATGAAACTTACTCGTTTTGTGCATCAAGATAATCTTCACAAAATAATTTAACTTTGACGAATTTTGAAGCCTAAATAAAAGCGCCAGAACTGAAAAGCTAAACTTAGGCTATAAACGAACTACTGCACCACGGTCGCTCGCCTTCAACGTCACCACCGCCGCGCTCCCGACAACTTTCTCAAACTTATTTTTAACACGTTCGGTGAATAGGATTTACACTGTGTATGAATTTTAATCCACGCTACATGAACCGTTTCATATAAACTGGAATAAATACAAAACTAGAGCCAAACTAAAACTGAAATGAGACATTAGTTATAAATAGTATAGTGAATAAATGAAATAATCATAACAGAAGGAGATATGAAAGCACGTATTTCTGTACATTTCGAAATAAGGTGCATTGAAAGTCAATAATTCCTTGATTAATATGAATTAAAAACGTATCGCCGCATATTCAATCTTTTAAATAACAGCAGAGTGAGCAAGTTTTTGGATATGGTAAGATTAAACTTATTTTAGTGAATAAAATACCAAATTTCAGCTCTCATTTTGTTAGGGTGGGTACACAATATCTTATTTTATCCTTGCTTCTAGGAAATCCTCAATCTATATGCTTTCTAACAGCTTCATGTGGCTGTAAACATTTAATTTTAACGTGGCTTTAAGCACTATGCATCATTAAAGTATCACTTTCACCACATAAAGCCGGCAAATGTGGTGTTTACATGTAATAATCGTAATATGAGTTTACCTTATGGTACGAAGCCAGAGTCTCCGCATCAGTAAGTGATAAAACGAACATGTTCCATCCGAAGCCTTGTATTGCATTTCGGGACAAAGCAAAAAAAATAAAAAACATTGTCGAACAACAATATAAAATGCGGGAAACTATTAATTGGTTATCCTAAAATGAATTGTATTAAAAATTATACTACAACTGGAAAATACTGTAAATTGATAAACTGTTTGGCGTGATGACGTTGAATGTCTCCGACAGCGCCTGTAGTCCCATTTAGCAACTTGTTAGCAACCGTCTTTTTTAAGAAACGTAACAGCTTAAAAAAATCACGAGTGTGGTGTAACTGGTGTGTTTTACGTCGTAGAATAAAACGTGAAAGTATCTTGAGCTTGTGTTAACCACGGACCTTATTTAAGGGATTTAACCAAAATCCCATTCAAAAAACCCTTTGACTCTGGGACGATAGAACCGGAAGTGCTTAAATGCTAACTCGCTTACGGGTTTTCGCCTACAAAGTGACATAATAGTTCCACCACTCTATTGATGACAGTTCACATTTCTAGGTGAACTAACCCTTTAAAAGAAATACATTTCTTTACCTTTTTTTGCTTGTTAGAAATTCAGATTCAATAAAAACTGCAAACTAATATTCACAAATGTGGTAAAATATTATTTATTTTGCCAATGCCGCTGAAGATCCAGCAGCAGAGGCATACGTTCAGTTGCACTAAAAACACTTAATACAGGCGGACTTCCCTTGGTACATTATAAAAATATGAATATTACCAAACTATGCTATCAAGTTAGATAGTTCAGCAGAAAGCAGTGACAGCTGAACCAGTCAGAAAGAAAAAACAAGAAACAATCATGTTCAAATGAGTCATCCAGATGCTGTACTGTGCATTATTTACTTCGGCGACTGAGTGGGATTGTTGTGGTGTTTCAGTAAGAGTGTGGATTGAAATGAATGCTGTTCTGGTTTTTGGTGGGTTGGTAGAGACGGTGGCGGTGCCTTCACTGCAGGCCACCCAGCTGAGATTGAAGAGAGCTCGATTGGCTGATGACCTGAATGAGAAGATTGCTCAACGCCCTGGCCCCATGGAGCTGGTGGAGAAGAACATCCTGCCTGTGGACTCCAGCGTCAAGGAGGCCATCATTGGTGAAAATGCTAACTATATTAATGTATTAAACTGAGGTAAATATGCACGTGGAACATAAATTGAATGCAGTATGATACATTGTCCTTTGTTTTAATTGGGTAGATGGTCAGATGGAGTACCCTAGAATTCTAGAGGAACCAGCTGATGAGGAAAGTGGAGATGCATTTTCACCCGAGCAACCAGCCAGTCAGGAGTCCCAGGGATCTGCAGCCTCACCTGGGGAGGTCCGGGCCATTGAAGAGTCCTCACCATTCCCTAATAACTTCTTACAGGTATTCTTGCCACCTCCTTTTCACTTCAGAGCTCATGGTGCCAAAAAACTGATTCATAATGTGTTGTTTTTCACAGCACTTTCCTGCAGTGACCACCACTTCAACAGATTTCCTCAAGCCTTTTTCCACCAATGAGCAATCAGTTAGCCCTCCAGCACCCATGCCACAGCTAGTCACAGTGTCCCATGTGAAGCCTGGGCCCACCCTTTTAAAGGTCTGTAAAGAACTGAAGAAACAACAAAAATAATGAAATCCCCTTGATTAGATGTAATGCATTATGGAAAATCTCTGTTCAAATTACAGCAAAGTCAGCCTAAGTTACCTGGGGACAAGAGCCGCAGTAAGAAGAGTAAGGAGGCCAAACCACGTGTGAAAAAGTTAAAATATCATCAATACATTCACCCAGACCAGAAACAAGAACCCAACCAAGCCCCGATGGACTCCTCATATGTTCGTTTACTACAACAACAGCAGCTATTTTTGCAGCTACAGATCCTGAGCCAACAGCAACAGCAGCACTATAACTACCAGACCATCCTTCCTGCACCTCTCAAGTAAGCAAGGAGATCTGTGTGTTTGTTATCTGTGTATCAGGCCCTGATGTTTTCGGTATGTACTGCTTTGCCAATCCTATCATTGAGTTCGGTGGATGCAAATCGGTTGGCCTTTGTCTTGCCTTATTTGGTAAAGGTCATCTTTTGCTTTTGAAGCTAGCCGTTTTTTGTCAACCATTAGTAGAATGGCTACATATGAATGGTTTTAGGTGGAAAATGTCTAAAACGCTATTATTGTTACCGGTGGCCATCAGGACCATTACCTATTTTCCAATAACAAATCCTGTTTAGTGATTTTCATTAATGGCAGGAAATCGATGAGGTTTAGATTTATTTTATCAAGATTTATTTTAGCTGTCGTTGTATTCTGCCTTTGCATTGTTCGATGGGGTTTATTTATTGAGAATTGTTCCTTCTGTGATGTTAAGTGTAGTTTCTTGCCTTTATTCCCATCTACTTCCCTACTCACCAGGCCTGTGATAGAAAGCCAAAAAAGCAGTGCCACAGTGGCTATCAACAGCACCAGCAGCCTTCCTGCCTCTATTGTGGTGTCTCTGCCCACAACAACACCTGTGCGGCCCAACAGCACCTTTTCTAACCGCAAGGCAGGCATACTACCTGCCAACCTGGAGGAGATGAAGGTACAGACATTATTTTTTTTCCACAGAAAATGTTTTATCAATAATAGATACATAACTGTTCAGAAGTTTAGTGTTGGTTGTTTTTTAATGCCTTTGAAAGAAGTGTCTTATATTCATCAAGCCTGGATTTATTTAAAAATACAATAAAAAAGTAATATATATTTTTACACAATAAATTACGTTTTCCGTTGTAATTTATTCCTGTGATGGAAAAGTTGAATTTTTAGCAGTCATTACTCCAGTCTTCAGGGCACATGATCCTTCAGAAAATATATTGTAATATAATATGATTCGACATTCACAAAACATTTCTTATTATTATCAGTGTTGAAAACAGATAACAGTTTAATACTTTTGTACAAATCATGTTACATTTATTTCAGGATTCTTTGATAAATAGAATGATCAAAAGAATATAAGCATATATTTTAAATGGCAAATCTTTAACATTATAAATGTATTTTTTGTTACTTTTGATAAATGTAATACATCCTTGATGAATAA
The DNA here is from genome assembly GCA_027422405.1 of Ptychobarbus kaznakovi. Lineage (NCBI taxonomy): Eukaryota > Metazoa > Chordata > Actinopteri > Cypriniformes > Cyprinidae > Ptychobarbus > Ptychobarbus kaznakovi. The sequence goes on along the minus strand of CM049808.1, from coordinate 11,333,339 downwards.
AAAAGTATTAATCTCCAATTCCAAACTTTAATATGGTTGAGTATACTAAATAAAAATAAAATAAATACATTTGACTTCTCCATTATGTAAAATTTGGTTCAGATGGTTTGTCTCCAGTAAATATGCATCTTAATTATTAAATGTCGTAGAATCGAGATGATTTGTAGCTATTATGGTGATATATGTGGTAACCCAGCTATCACTTTATTTTCTCTATGGAGCTAATACTTATAGAGTTAATAATTTCACTAATAATGGGTTTATATTTTGGCAGGTGGTAGAGCTGAAAATGGAGTTAAAGTTACGTGGTCGTCCAGTGTCAGGAACAAAAACAGACCTTATTGAGCGGCTTAAGCCTTTCCAAGAAAACAATGCCTCTACTGCACCCAACAACTGCACAGGACCTAACACACAGCCCTGCAGCACACCTATGGACGTGTACAGCACTACTACAACCCTATCCCCCATCCAACAGCCCTCTGAAAATCTGAGCTCCACTCCACCTGTGTCTCCTGGTTCTTCAGAGCTTCACAGCAAAGAGGACGCATCCATGGAGGGACAGGCAGAGGGCCAAAACCGCAGCTTAGTAACTGTTCCTCGGGAACAGGACCGGAGACTACACGAAAAGGAGCGACAGATCGAGGAACTTCTGCGTAAACTGGAGCAGGAGCAGAAGCTGGTGGAGGAACTGAAGATACAGCTAGAGGTGGAAAAAAGGAGTGGTCCACCTGCAGAAAATAATAACACTTCCAGTCCAGCCACTATGTTTGCGTCTGTCAAAACAGAAAACACTGTCCCTCCTAACTGCACACTGAGTCAACACACTACGCCAATGCTAATGAAGCTTGAGGAGGCCCATCCCAACCAGGTGACAGCTACTCCTCTCCGTCAATTCATTATCAGGCACCAAGGAGTTCCACAGGTTATAGGACAGCCCCAGACTCTTCTACCCACTACGCATGGGGGCACTCAGATCCTTCTTCCAGTGCCCCTGGCAAATAATACCACTAACATCCAGCTGCCCAACACTAATGTCAGACTACAGGTAACACAAAACTTGTGTATATATGTGTTAGGTACAGTATATACTTGTGTCAATACTTAAATGTAATCTTGATGTCTTTTTGTAGCCAGTTTTGCAGGCTGTCTCTCCATCAGTGCCAGGTATATTTCAGACCCCCCAAATACAGCCCAGCAAAGCAGAGAGTCTAACATCACAACAGCTGCTCAGTCATAACCACATAGTTCAGGTCAGTCTTATATCCAAATACAAATATGTTACATATACTATTTAATTTAACAAATATAATAGCATAAATATTATGTAATAGAATATACATGTGTTTTATATAATATTTAATAATGTATTGATAATACTAAGAATTGGTCCTTCAACACCAAATCAACATGTTAGAATGATTTCTGATGGATCATGTGGCACTGAAGACTGGAGAAATGGCTTCTGAAAATTTTACTTTGCCATTTTAGGAATGTTACATTGTAAAATATATTAAAATAAGACAGTTATTAAAAAAAAAATACACACACACGTATGTAAGAAGTTAATTTGGAGCACCATATGAACGTATTATTATGTGATTGGATCTGCTTTCTTTAAATTCTTGTCCAGGCAAAAAAGTACACTCGCAGAGCATATTGTTCATTATCTGAAATTTGATAAACAAAGCCTGTGATACTGCTCAAGAAAAGAATGGCATTGCTATAAATGCCATTCTAATAACAGCAAGCTGCTGACCCAGCACCCAAAATACTATCAAAAACTTGGCAGAGATAATCGCTCTTGGTATATCATTGCCAAATCACAGAGATGCCGATTCGTCTAATATTTCAGTAACTCATCATATGTGAATTTTTACTTTACAAATTACAGACATGGCCGAATTAAGATACAACCTCCGCAATTATTACAAATGACTAGAGGTCACCAGGTAATACTAATCCCGTGCGAATAGGGCTTTAGAATTGTGATATAAACTCACAGTTCTGACTTTTTTCTCAGACTTGCGTGATATTTGCAATTTCAGAATTGCAACTCGTAATTCTAGGAAATAAAGTCAGAATTGCACTTTTTTTCTCTTAATTGCAATTGCAAATTCAGTCAGAATTGTGAGATATAAACTCACAATTCTGAGAACATCACTCTTTCCCCCCTTAGAACTGGACTTTTGAACTCGCAATTGCGAGTTTATATCTCACAAAAATCAGAATTTCGAGATATAATCTTGCAATTGCGAGTAAAATCAATTTTGATCTCGCAATTCTGACTTTATTTCTCGCAGTTGCGAGTTTATGTCCCATTATTCTGACTATATAACTAGCAATTCTGACTTTATGTCATGCAATTCTGAAAAAAAATCTGAATTGCAATTTTATATCGCAGTTTTGAGGAAAAAAGTCAGTATTGTGAGAAGTCGCAATGGACCTTTTTCACATTTCCGGGTTTCTCAGCAGCGGAAGCCATCATAGTTTGGTTAACTTGAAGAGCAGTGAATGGAAGAGTATCACAAATATATTTTGCTCAACTAGCAAAAGAAAACTCTACGATAGTGTTTTCATGGCTTTCAATAAAAGAAAGAAAAATTGAGAGAGACTGATAACGGCAGTCAGAAGAGAGAACAATGTCAAATTTACCGTCCCTCCCATAGACGCTGCATTAGAAACACCCTAATCGCATTAGCGTAAACCAGTGTTTTGTAATTTGATGCAAAGGTAATATAATACAAAGAATAGTGTTAGTCTTAAAAAAAAAATACAAATTCATCATAGTCTTTATTTCAGTGGCAGAAATGGTCTTCCATAGATTATGTTCAAAATGAGTATGTTCAGCATAAAATATATCTGAAATGTAGATCACTCAAACTATTTTGTCTAACTGCTTACTATAAAAAATTTAGCAGACAATGTTGTCATTGATGTTGTTCTCAAGATGCCCAAACGTCAGACAGGCATATCCCTTTTATCCACACTGCAAAGTTTTTTTTACAGAGTATTGAATGACTGTGGAATCTGAGTAAGAACAGGATCAGTGCCAGCAGGAGCAATCTGAACAAGTGAACATAATCTGAGCTCTGGGATCATCTAGCTTTGTCTGTCCAGCAGAGTCATTCATCAGTGAGATGGATGGTAGCTGTTGGTCTCATTTCTTTCTAGGCTTTCACTCTACTGTAATTGGCCTGTCCTGGCAGCAGGGCACCATGCTAAGGTTTCCCAGCTAGATGGCCATTACTTTGGCATAGTGAAAGAGCCTGGATGACTTGTGTAACTACTAGAGCTCATTGTTTGTGATGAGCTGATAACATTTTCATCAATTTTGCGTGACCTGAAGAGACTTGTTCTCAAACCAAGCAGAAAGATCATAACACAGACATAAATGCTCTCTATGTTGCTAGTGGGTGTCTCTGGATGCTCATGGTCTATTGGTTTACTCTTCACACAGACCCTGGCTGTGGGCGCTACCAAGAGGTCAGGTTTCCAGCACAGTACCAATGAGAACCCAGCAGGCCTGGAGATACCTCAGTGCTTCCTCAGCAGCTCCCCAGATAACAGGATCTCACCTCAGATGTCCCCCTTCCCATCAACCCTTATCAATGGACCACTAAACAAAGTAGAACATCCTACTTTTATTGAGATGTTTTTAGTGTTGCTGACGGTTCTGTTTTGAGTTGAGTGCTCACTGAGTTTTTATCCCCAGACATCCTTCATCCAGCAGACCCCAGTTTTCAACCAGACGCACAAGAACAGAGAGCCGCCCCGCTATGAGGAGGCCGTCAAACAGACCCGCAGCCTACAGAATGCTGCCGTTTCAGAGGTGATGACTTTCTGTTTTCTATATATTTATGCATGCTCAAACACATTCTGGGTTGAATAGTGGGTTGTTTCAGCGGTTATACATTTTTAGCTCACCCAAAAATTAACTTCCAGTGTTTTTCCAGTCCTTTTCTTTCTTCTGTAAAACGCAAAATGAGATCTTAAGCAATGAGCCTCTGTTTATCATACATGGAATGGGGATGGTGATCTATATTACCAAGCTACAAAATAGAAAAAATGCACCAATTATGTGCAATATTCCATGTGACTCATGCACAATAGGTCAGTCCATCTCAAGTGGTTGCTTGACCATTTTTTACCCTTTAATACAATGTGTTCAGGGCTGGGAAGGTTACTTTTAAAATGTATTTCACTACAGATTACAAAATACTTGCTTTAAAAAGTAATCAGTAATGTATTTTGTTAGATTACTCAGGTTTAGTAACGTATTCTAAATACTTTAGAATACTTTGAAATAATTAAGCTATGTAACACAAGGGAACATATACTTGATGTCTTATTTTTATGTTTTCCAACTCTAAATAAAAGTCTACCAGTCATAAGATTTGTTTTATTGGCATTTTTTAACAACACCAGTTTCCCACCGCATTTCTATGAACAACAAATAAATGTTATGCCATTTAAATCTACCAGTCAATATAAATTCAATTTGAATACAATGAATGGGATTCCGTGATGTTTCATGCTGCATTCCAAGCTTCAAAATGAATCCAAACACACCAAACATATCATAAAAGTAGCCAAAACAACTGGCACAGTTCTCCAAGTTATACAATAGATTTGTTTAATGAATGGACTAAACTTTAAGTGATTACTTCATAATCCTCTCTATTGAGAAGCGATCGGCACAAAAGAATCGCTGAGTCAAAATGGAGAGTGCTCGTTTGTCAAAGCAACTACGGTCGCAAGTAATGCCGTTGTAGTTCAACGTAATTTAACAACCACAGTTCGCTAATGATGCTTTTGGGAAACATACCCCAGATCTATCCAGTTTAATGTGAACCATTCACACTGGTTTCGTTCAACAAAAGAAATGATTCATTTAAGAAAGATTGACTCAAAAGAATCATCTGTTCACGAATCGAATCATGAACTCGCATTGCCGTGTCAAAGATGATCTGTTCTTGAACATTACAGATGCACTTGAAGTCTTTATTCATTCGAAAAGCACACAAAGCTATCGTTTGGCTTTATAAACGTTTATTTCATGCATGATTCGCATGGATCTGTTAACTGATGCAAAGTGTGAATTGTAGGATAATTTGGTGTCATTTTTCAATTAAATTCTTAGTAATATTAAACGTAATGATAACCAGAAAAACGATTTACTGGATAAACATTTTCAAAGATCAAGAACAACTTCCCTCAAGATGCTTTTTCAGATTAGACGTTGTATCCTTCGATGCTGATAGAAGTTTTGTTGCAGGTAGACATTGCACTGCACTGCTGTTACGTCCTTTTTCAGATTTATAAACTAGTCTTTGTATTTCCACGAGAGAAATGCATTACGCTAATGGCTTTCTCACTACGAGTTGCTAAATGAACTGCTGCACTCAGTTTTTTTTTTTCAAAGGAGAATCAGTTGCCTTATTGGTTAAAATCCTAAAACTGTTTACTTAAATATGAAATTAATAAATTACATTAAAATTCAAAGTAATCACTTTGGTAATCTAAAATACTTTTAGGATGGAACTGTAATTTGATTACACCTATTTAAAATGTAATTATAACGAAATACAGTTACTCATATTTTGTATTTTAAATACGTAACGCCGTTACATGTATTTTGTTACTCCCCAGCCCTGAATATGTTTAAAATATTCCAACTAAGTCATTTATTTAGATTGTAACGCATTGATTCAGAGACAGATTTAAAAAAGGTAAATTCATCCAATTCTCTTGAAAGACATGAAAGTAAGTGGCCAGTGAACTGGGAGAAGAATAAACTTTACTTACCTACACAATGGCATAATTGAAATGTGTCAAATTACAGCAAATTACAATTATGTTTAAGGTTTTTTTAGTACTTATGTTATTTTAATGTCTGAAACCTAAAGTAAACTTGGTTGAAAACACTAAAAAGTTGTGATAATATGACAAGCGCTTAGCTTGATAGTCAAAGCACCTAAGCATATTTGAGTAGCACAGTTTATCACAATGTGCTGGATGTGCTAATCAAAAGTGGTGGGATCCTACACGTCAAAGGGTTCAATTGTTGTTTGTAGTGATTACCTATATTTTGGTGTTTCAAAACATTTAGCATATTCTTGTTCTTTAGGGTGGGCGGGTGGGTGCATGTAGGTGAGAATTTGCTTAAAAATGCCACAGAATTCTTTTTTTAAAAATACCACTAATTTTTCATGTTGGGTTAACCCTGGGACCGGATATAAAGTTATCTAGACCACAGAGATGGCTGCTGGAGTCGAACTAATAAAAAAAAAAGGCTTGTTTTTTTTTTGTCTCAGTGTTTTGCAGTACTAGTACATAAAGGTAACCACTCAAAAAATTAGGAAACAAAAAGGCACCACTTAAGATGGACTGACCCTATATTCCAAGCCCCAATGACATACTTACATTGTACTCTGACAAAAAAATCTACATGGTCTCATAATATTATCTCCAATTCCCCATGAAAAAGAAAAATGAAATAATTATGTTCAATATCAATATTTCATACTTACATTGTACATACTTATCAGACAAAAAAATCTACATTGGTCTCATAATATTATCTCCAATTCCCCCATGAAAAAGAAAAATGAAATAATTGATAGTTCAATATCAATATTTCAATAAACAATAAATACACTCCGACACCTGTCACAAAAAAGTCCACTATACCGTACACTATATCACTATTTTATTGTATGACATTTTATGTTTTCTCCAAAGAATTTGGTAAACAATTTTTTTAAGGTGCTATAGAAATACTATTGTATTTCATGAGAACTGTCTGTTGAGACTCTTTGTTTTCAGTTAACCAGAGGTAGTCCTTGTCCATAGTTTACTGCTGTGATGACTGTAGTTATTTTAGTTACAGTTTAGTTGACTGTAATTATTGTTTCTTCTCATTTGCCTTTTCTTTAATGCTCTCCTTGAACTGAAAAGTCATTTTTTTTTTTGTCGGTTTGCAGATTCCCACAGCAACGAGTCAACAGATGGATGATCTCTTTGACATTTTAATAGAAAGTGGAGGTAAGTTTGTAATTTTGTTGCAGACTACAATAGATCACATCACGTTCATTTGTCAACTCAAACTATAAATCCAAGTGAAGATGTTTATTTTCACACTTGATAATTACTCTTTTTTTTTTACTGAAATGTTAACTTTTAAATTTCTTGTGCCATCCCCTTTTATATTCTGCAGAGATCACTCCCTTTAGTCAACAGGAGCCATCTGTGCCTAAGATGATGCCTGTTATGGCTAGCATCACCACCCTGCCTATCAACACCGTCCTGTCCCGTCCACCCGCCCAGGTGCAGATGGCACTCCCGCCGGCGCTCATGGTGGAGCCCATGCCCAGCCTGGCCTCCCTGGACTCCGACAACCAGTTAGAGGCTCTGCTGGAGGGCACGCTGGTTGGAGACACAGAGCCGGAGCAGAGGACTTTGGGCCTGCTGCAGGAGCTTCAAAACCAGATACTGGAGCAGTCAAACTCCCCAATGGACACTTCGGAGCTGGGCTTCACCAACCTGCCTGCAACTTCCTCCTCATCCCTGTCCTTTAGTCTCCAAGACACTGGCCTGGACAACATGGAGTGGCTGGACATCACTATGCCTGGGCCCATCAGTGGACTCAATCCATTGGGCATCACCTCTGAATTCCTGGACGCTCATGATCTGCAGCTGCACTGGGACTGACAGGATTCGCTTCAAACACGGTTATACTTTCACTCGCACAACAAGACGTCTGTCTATGGGGAAGTAGGGATCGTCTATGTGGCGGCGGTTCACGTCTGGCAGCTTAATGTGACTAGACTCCAGCTCAGCTGTACACTTCACTTATGCTGGTTCTAATCACCATCTGTTCTTGTTCACCTTTTGATCTGAAAAGACACATGAGCCTTGTGGGTAATGCTGGCTAGGGCTCTCTTTGCTATGCCATTCTGAGAGAGAGCTGCTTTTGTGCAGACTGAATTCTGCTCTATTTCTATTTAGTTTTTTTCATGTGCCATTGACATCGGATCGGTTGCAGTCAGGCCATAAATATCCTCACAGCTAGTTTTAAGGAAGGGTAAGCTGTCGGTTCCAAATGATGTGGCATCACGGTAGAGTTCACTTTGTTTGCGCAAAATTGAAAACTGAGCCTTGAGCAATGACGCCATTAGCGCTCCAGTCTGTGATCGTGAGTGTCTGTGTGGAGGATGAATGTCAGACTCAACCTGGCAGTCAAGTCATGTTTCCCAGAATCCCCTTCTCCAGCACTGACTGCAGTAACAGCCTGGTGTCTGCAAGATTCAGTGGCAAATACTCTACCATTCAAAAGTTTGGGGTCAGTAAGAAAAAAAAAAAAGAAATTGAGTGTTATTTAGCAAAGATCTAATTATTTTATCAAAAGGGACATGTTATATATACATATATAATATACATATGTTACAAAATATAATATGCGATGTTACAAAAGGTTTCTATTCATCCTAATATATTAATAATATGAAAAAAATATATATCTCAATTGCCATCAAAATATTAAGCAGCACATTTCTGAAAGATCATGTGACACTGAAGACTGGAATAATGGCTGCTGAAAATTCAGCTTTGTAATAAATGTATTTTTGTAATATATTAAAATAGAAAAAAGCTATTTTATATTGTAGAAATGTTTCACAATGTTTCTGTTTTTACTAAAAAAAAATTATTACATAAATACAGCCTAGCGAGCATAAAAGGCTACTTTCAAAAACAAACGAAAATAATCTTACAGCCTCTAAACTTTTAAACGGTTGTATAGTTTGATGGAGAAGATCTAATTAACATATCACTTGTCAACTTTTTAGCAAATCTGCCTTTTTATGATACTGTTTAGCTGGCCGTCGACTAAAGGAATTGATTCATGTTTTATAAAGTGGCTACAATTGCACATTTCCTGTAAAGCGTAAACCGCCGATCTTGGATGAGGTTGCAAAGAGCGTTTGGTTTGATTTGCATCTGAGAATTGCAGACATAGGCTATACATGTTTTTAGTCCTCGACACGGAAATTTGGTCTCAGTAAATTTGTCATCAATCAGCTCTCCAATTTCAGCCCAAAAACATCCCATTTCGATTAACAGGCGATCAGTTCCACTATACCGTTTGGAAATGGTCTGAGATTAATCTATGAAAGTCTATGTAAATAATCTATGAGAACAAATATTTGTATAAAAAAAGAACTCGTTGGATGTAAATTGTGAATCAGTGTGTCTGTGTGTGCTTGTTCGTCACTTCAGTGGAATGGTGTGTGTTTAACTGTGGTTGATTTTCAGTGCATCATACTGTAAGGAAGTTCCAGTTTTTTCCCCACATCGTTCTCAGTTGTCGTCAACAACAGTTGACATCGCACAGTGGTTGCTATATTTTAAGTTATTATTTGCATATTTTTAATGCCATGGAACAAAACTCTGTCACAGATACTGCTTTTAGAAAGAGATTATGTAAATGGAGCCACCAGAAGTTACAGCTGACACTAAATAGTGATCTCAAACAGTATATATAACGTATAAACACAGGACAACTTTGTACTGTTTATTCCTCCAGTAAATTGAGTTTTGAAAATGCAAAGCTCTCTGTAGTGACAGAAGCAGACCAGACACTCTTAAAAATAAAGGTTCTTCAAGTGGTGCCATAGAAGAACCATTTTTGGTTCCACAAAGAAACATTCAGTCAAAGGTTCTTTAAAGAACCATCTTTTTCTTACCTTTTTATAATCTGAAGAACCTTCTTTCACCACAAACAACCTTTTGTGAAACAGACAGGTTCTTCAGAAGTTAAAGGTTCTTCTATGGCATCATGAAGCACCTTTATTTTTAATAGTGCAGTTGAAGTGGTAACTGATGACTTTACTGCATGGAACATTTCACTGGCAGCTTAGAGGGAATCATAGAACAGATGAAACCAGATTTGTCTGCTTTTGTTGTTCTGAAATTTTGAACAGGCCTGTTTTGTGAGGTTCCTATACTAAATATTTGCGTGTGGGTGCATGTGTTTGTATGGCTGGGTGTCTCTGTCTGTTTTACTGCCTTTATGTACTGTTCGAAATTGCTACAGACCATCCAAATGAAATATCTGTGTAAATGAACAACATTATATATATTTGCAAATATCTTGGCAGCATGTTCATAATCAAATTGATGTGATGTCTTTCAGAGAAACATCCTCTTGTTGTTTTTCCTTTCTGTGCTTTTCTTTCATGATTTAATGTTGTCAGCCACCTCGTGGATTTTATATCACGCTCTGACGTGACACCTTTTCATTCAGTGAGCAATACGTGTCCACTGGCTTTGAACTCACGGCTTTCAGATTATGTAAAGCGAGTTATTTTTGCTCCAAAGGGACGTACATTATTTGTACAAGATGTATAGCACTTTCCTGCTGCAGTGATGAACTGCTCGTCACAGTTAGATCAACCGCACAGCGTCAAAGCACCTTTACAGATGAGCTTTTATTAAAAAAACCTTTATCAGCTTTTTGTGCTTTAGTGTTACGTGTGTGTCATCCGCTCACAAGTCGACCGATTAACTTCACTCATCGGCTCTGTTTTTAAGGCATTGTACTGTTCGCTCTGCATACTGTCCAAGTTGTGGCCTCTCCAGGGAAGAAAAAATGCCAAATACTAGTTTTAACTAGTAGAATATTTCACTGCTTGTGTAGCTTTGGGGACAGATTTAGTCTAGTAAGGAATAATGCATGTGTCTGACTGTTCAGAGTTTTGGCATTACTGACTGCTGTTATAATGCCGCCTGGTGCAATATTTGATGTACACCTAACAAACTATTATTCTTGACAAGCAAGTGGACGAGACATCATGTGAATCACTGACTTTGGTAGGTTCTCTCTTGTGTTTTAGGTGTTCTGTGGCATTACAACTTATAACCAAAGAGGCCAAATATTGTACTATGCCTCTTCACGTAGATACAAACAGTACCGTTCAAAAGTTTGGGGTCAGTAAGGTTAAAAATTATACTTTTGTTCAGCAAGGACACCTTAACTTGATTTAAAGTAACAGTAAAGACATTTATATGTTACAAACCCTTATATTTCAAAGAATTTGCGTTCATTTTCATCTTTCTATTCATAAAAGTAACCTGGAAAAAAATGTATTACCTTTTTCAAAATGTATGTTTCTTGAGCACCAAATCAGCATATTAGAATTATTTCTGAAGGATCATTTGACACTGAAGACTCGAGTAACGGCTGCTGAAAATTTAGCGTTGTCATCACAGGAATAAATGACATTTTAAACTATTATTTAATAGAAAACATTTATTTCAAAGCAAGGCTTTTTATCTTGAAATGTCAGTTTCAAAATAATTTTTGATGCAAACTGATTTCTAATACATCGAATTGCTTCTGTTTATTTCCCTTGGTGCAAGTTTGGTGAGCAGGTACAAAATTCAGCTAAAAAGGCACTTTACGGCAGTAACAAATGCATGTGTACTGCTATCCACCGTAATAACAACAGTGGTATATTTACAACAGTGAATTCTACTCACTTTCTACAATTCTACTAATTTCAAAGTACACAAAATCATACACACACACATACACATGTTGTGTGTTGTACAGTGTGTGACTTGGTGAATAATAGATTTTCAAAAACATTCCAAATTAAAAATACCCCAAATTTTTGAATGGTATAGTAGATGGTTGAGGATTTTTCCATTGGAGATTTTTTTTAATCTGCATTGAATTTGCATCGAGTCAATATATAAACACCATTCGCTGTTGGAGAGTAAAGCAATAACTTGCATTTTATATACAGTGCTGTATTGTATACAGTACATGCAGGAGATCAGTTATCGGAGCATCACTTTAGTTTTGCGTCATCTATTTGCATGTGCGCCTATTCTGGCTGAGCTCTAGAAACCTGTGGCTTGCGTTTTTGCCATTTAGGACGTCAAAGCTCAGCTCTTGTTAAGCTTTGTGTAGAGATTTAGGATCCCCAGCTCCTTGTTTTCAACATCGTCTGCTGGACTCATCTAGATGTCATGCTCTTTATCAAATATTGATGTATATTATGTATCAGTGGCGATGACACTGGGCTATACTTTGAACATGCTCCAAAGCGGGAGATCAATCATTATTTGTATGCCATATGTTTTGCACATTGTGTATATAGTTTAATGGATGTAATACATATTTTTATACATGTTTGGTGCATCCATGAGCTCTATTTTGTGAATAGTTTTGAAGATACGATTATATATATATACATGCCATCACGTGTCAATGAAAATTGATGTATTGTGAAAATACTGTCGTAGAGGATGTTTTAGAGTCTCTTAAATATACCAGAATAATGACATGCAAAACGTGTCTGTTTGTTTATTTTTGTCATAAGAGATGATGAAACTGTTGTTTTTATAATCTGAATATTTAATATACATAGTTTCAAATGGTAACTGAACTCTTAGGGTGTTCCATATATAATAGAAAGTTTCATATACAAAAATAATCCATTGTTTTCATATTGACATTTGATACAGTATCTCCTATAAACAGTTCTCCAGGCTCATTTACATGACTATTACATGAATGCAAACTAGTTTTCATAGAATCACAAATGTCTCTCAAACTTGGTAATGTCAATTTGGATATCGGTTTATTATACTGTTAAATAAGATGTTGCATTGATAAACATCTTTTGTTTCAGTGGCTTGGATTGTTATCCAAATCTCTGTTACTGTCCACATTGGCCATGACTTCAGCAAATTATTATTATTATTTTTTTACTACATATAATATATATGAGAAATAGTACTTATAGTTGTATATATGTAATATAGTAAGCCTACTATAAGTACTATTCCTCCATTTTGGAGAAACTTACATGTACTGCACTACAATGAAGAAATAGAGACCCACTTCAAGATGTGATCGTGATGTTCAGTTGATGAATGGATTCTTTTCAATGAACCGTTTAAATCAAACTGAATGAGTCATTTGTGAATTCAACTGATCCAAATGCAGGAGTTTACAGCTCTGATACAATCTGGTCATAGCGAGTCTAAACCACTGATTTGGTCATATCTGACTCAAGATGAGCCAGTGGTACATGATTTGTTTACTTCTACAACTACTAGTCATGACTATGATTCTATCACCCTAAAAACCTATTGGATTTGGCGATACACTGGTGGACTAGTGGCCACTTGCACAATATTAATGTAGAACGTTAGATCCTCTTGCTCTTAGTCAACTATTAATAGCTTAAGTTGACTATAGTTGACTTCATTTGTACATATAGTTTCGCCACATCTCAAAGACTTCCCCAGCACAGAGACAACAATTCAGACCTGACCCCTTAAGCTCTTCTGGAGGTTTTCACAGTTATGTTATTGCAGATCAATAACTTTTATTACTCTACTTCAAATTCTATTTACTGAACATATATCTTTGTGGCAGGATGGACACCTGTGGGCGACATCTTTGAAGCGATTCATACAGAAGGGGATCAGGCAACATCCGGCCAGACACCTGCCCCAGAAACAACAGAAGGACAATGTAAGTGTAAACTCAGTACACCATGTACATGTGACCAATAATACAACAGTTCTGCTTCTTGAATCTGATTAGCCGAGTGTATTAATGGAGCTTTTTGTTCACAAATAAAAGGTATAGTTAGTCCAAATATATTTTTTTCATTTCTTCACTCTCATGTCTTTCTAAGCTGGTGTGACTTTCTTTAGTGAGAAATGTGTTAGTTGTTTTGTTCTTCATTTAATCCAATTGTCCCCAAAACTGTTTGGATACCCACATTCTTCAAAATATTTTCATTTGTGTTCGACAGAAGAAACTCCTACAGGTTTGGAATGACATGAGGGTGTGTAAATGATAACAAAATGTGTCCCCATCTTTACGAGTGAGTCGTTGAATCATTCACTCGATTTGTTTAAAATCATTCAGTTATTCTGGAATGTGTTGCTGATAGATGCACAATGTGTAATTAGGTTTCATCAATCTGTACGTTTTCAGCAATACTCTGGTTAAAAAGTAAGTTGTTAATTTCTTGTTTACAGTTGTATTAAAGGGATAGTTGAAATTTAAATGCTGTCATTAATTACTCACCCTCATGTCGTTCCAAACCTGTAAGACCTTCGTTCATCTTTGGAACACAAATTAAGATATTTTTGATGAAATCCGAGAGCTTTCTGACCCTCCCATAGACAGCAAGGATATTACCACGATCAACGCACAGAAACGTAGCAAGGACATCTGTAAAATAGTCCATGTGACATCAGGGGTTCAACTGTGATTTTACGAAGCTACGAGAATACTTTTTGTGCGCAAAGAAAACAAAAATAACATAATTTATTCAGCAATTCTTCTCCCCGAGTTACCGTCTTCCTCCATTTTGGAGAGTACCCCAAACGTAATCAACGTAATCAGCACTGTTTACGTTCAGCATGTGCGCGCTGTCTACTGAACGTAAACAAAGCTGATTACTACGTTCTGGGGTAACTTTCCAAAATAGAGGAAGATGGTAACTCTGTGAGAAGAATTGTACATTGTGTTATTATTCTTTTCTTTGCACACAAAATGTATTCTCATAGCTTCGTAAAATGACGGTTGAACCCCTGATGACACATGGATTATTTTACCGATGTCCTTGCTACTTTTCTGTGTGTTGATCGTGGTAATATCCTTGCTGCCTATGGGAGGGTCAGACAGCTCTCAGATTGCATAAAAAATATATTAATTTGTGTTCTGAAGATTAATGTCTTACAGGTTTGTAACGATATGAGGGTGAGTAATTAATTACAGAATTTTCATTTATTTGGGTGAACTATCCCTTTAAAGCAATATTACACTTGCAATTGTTCTGTTGGTCTGGATATCAGCACGGCTGTGATTACTTGCAATATTTGGAACGACAGCACTTTTGCTTGCGTGATTATTGATTATTCACTATAGAGTACTTACCCTACCACAGATAAGAGACCGCAAAAGAGGAAGGCATTGCTGCCCAGTTTATAGTGGATCTCAGTGATGACAGTCTTCTCGCAAGAAGGGCATTTTACTTTGGCAGGGCACATAGTGACATCGTCCAGGCTTACTATGGTCTCTGGGAAGGTGAAACGCAGTCATTTTATATATTCATTCATCATATATCAGTCCTATGGCAATCTAACCTGGACATTTGTCCTTGGTTTTTGCCCTGCAACTTGTCGAGTTGTGAAGATGTGCCATGTATGTAACACTGTTATTTTACCTGTGTTTTCCTCTTGCTGAGCAACGGTAGGAGAAATTGTCTCTGTTAAAGAAATATGAAGAAGTCTTTGGAATGGAGCTTTTCCATTTGATATGAAGAGTATATTATACAAGATAAATAATGTTACATTTGCAGCCTATCTATAATAGTTTACCTATGTTTTCTATTTGAGCAATGGTTTCTTTAAGAGAAATGAGGAGAATATAGAGTTTTTGGATTGGATTTTTTTCCAGTTGACATGGAGCGTATATAAAACAATATAATTAACATTACATTTGCAACATTATCATTTCACCTGTGTTTTCCGCTTGCAGAGCAATGTTTGGAGAAGTCGTTTCTGCAGAAACGGGGAGAATGTAGAGTCCTTGGATTGGAGCTTGGATTGGATCAGTAATGGAAAGTCAATCATACAGTATAACACAGAATAATTAATGTTACATTTGCACAATTATGACTGAGAATGCATCACAAAAAATATGGTTTTGTGTAGGAGAGAGCAGAGCACAACCAAAAACTTTTTGACTTTCTCAGTTTGTGTAAATCCATATGGGTTCAGAGTATAATATTATAGTATAATATATATTTTTCCACATTAATTTCACACTTGTCTAGTACAAATATGTGTTTTTATATTTAGAGTGTATACGTTTTTCTTTATTTACCACAAAAAATGGAAGTGAAGTATGACAACATGCCCCATAGGTGCCCCTGATTTCAATGCACAGCTATACAGCATAGTTCAAAACAATGTGGGCAAATAGATAAAGAAAAACATTCAGACATTTAGAAAATCACAACACTCCCCTCCCTCCATACACAGCTCTCACAGAACATGAGAAAAATAAAATGCTTTACATTTCTTGAAATAATTTCTGAACATTAAACTTTGACTCTTAGTTTTATTCAATTGTTTATCGTGGTTTTCCATAAAAAATCACGAAAGCTAATAGTATAAATTACATTGTTAATGTCATAGAATAGAATAGTTCTAATAATAGCGGGGCACATTGCAGCGTTCCCCATCTGCTCAGCTGGAAATTAAAACTAGTTTGCATTAAAGGGGTCATGACATGAGAATTAAATTTGTCTTGATCTTTTAGCATAAAAGAGGTCTTTGTACAATTAAAACATCCTGCAAGTTTTAATAGCTTAAAACGTCCTCCTCATTATGAACAAAGCACTTAAACAAGCTCCCAAAAACTCATTTTGGATCTGAGGTGCAAGGTGACATCACTTAGGTACAGTCATTTGCGTAAACACTGTCTCCAGAGCAAGTTTCAGTCATTTGACACTTGATTACACTGAATACGAGTTTCTTGCGCATCAAAAGCAAATATAAATTACAATCACTGCTGCTATCTTGTCTACACTGGATCCAGTACAGAAATGTGAATTCGCTTTCTGACACAGTGCACATGCTTGATTCTGTCAATCAGACAAATACAAGAAAGAACGTTCGCTTTGACGTGTTTGGTTTAAATAACTCGTTCACATCTTTGTACAGATATCAGAAGGATCCCAGCGTAAGGAACAAGTGGATAGTTTATTTTTAATGGCATCCCGGATCATGTCAGAGGATTGATCGCAGCATTTTGTTTTGTAAACGAGGCACAGTGTCATGGAGAGCTACGGTGGCCAAGAGAGCTCAACAAATAAAAAAACACCTGCAAATTAAGAAAACAATATCATCAATTTTACAACACACAATGCAAATGATCACAACACAACCAAATAAAGAAATGCACTGCAAATACAAATCTGTTTGTGTTGTGAGCATTTGCAGCACCTGCTGTCAAATTGATGAAGATATTTTCATGATTTGCTGATGCTTTTTCTATTTGCATGTGTTTTATGATGTTTCAGCTCTTTGAGCTCTCTCTGCCACCGTAGAGAGCTCACATAGAAACATTTGTTGAAATATGAAGTGGTACTTGATCTGACTGCAGCATGCATGACACACCGTAAGTACATGATTTCATAAGGCTTTGTCTGGAAATGACCGTTTTATTTTTATTATGTTGTCAAAACAAGGCCTCTAACATTAGCTTGCTCTATTCTTTTTCTATTCTAGCTGTTTTCTTTTTATTTATTATATTATATATATAAAAAAAAAACTTGCTACGTTAAGCTAAGTGAGACTTGTTATAGCACTTGCATATCTCTGCTCTTTTGTTGGTTTTGATTGCTTCCGTTGTCCTCATTTGTAAGTCGCTTTGGATAAAAGTGTCTGCTGAATGTAAATGTAAAACACATATGCAATAGCGCGGGGGCGTTGATACGGTTTCCTGTGTTGTGACGTTAGCCAATCAGTGGCCGATTACTGGGAAACTTTAAAGAACACGCCCCTTAAAAACAAGTCATTTTAGAGAAAGGTTCAGAATGAGGGTTGAAAATAATCCTATTTCCACATATATTTAGCTTTTTTGTGCAAAAAACTTTATGAACATTATAAGTAAACCTCAAGTAACATAAAATAATATAAAAATTAAATGATAAAAATCCATGTCATGACCTCTTTAAAAAAATCTAAACTCCTAAAACAAATTGGATATTCAAATAATAACAGATTTTAACAGAATTAAATTTAAAACCATAAATGTACTTTTACTAGGGTAAAATAAATGTTATCGATATCTTTAAAAGATTTTTGGATTTTAGTACAGTTTTTTCTATATGGTGTTGATAAGGCAGTGAATGGTGTAAATTGTTACGCTAGCATGTGTGGAAATATTTAAACCGTGTGTTAAATAGCCCCGCGTTAGTTTGTGTCCCATGCACCCCTACTTAAAGAAATAAAGTGGTAATTAAGTTCAGTTTTTTTGTGATGAAATCATGAGACACTTTTAGTTACTGTAAATTATAACTGACCTTTGTGCAGTGTGTGCTGTGTGTGTGTGTGTGTGTTGTGTGTGTGTGTGTGTGTGTGTGCTGTGTGTATGTGTTCATGTAGTGTGTAGTGTGTGTGTGTGTGTGTGTTGTGTGTGTGTGTGTGTGTGTGTGTGTGTGTGTGTGTGTGTGCGCGTGTGCATGCGTGTTCTTAAATTAGTGGAATTTATAATGTAGACACATGCCTTTGTCTGTGGTCTGTGTTGTTGAACATTGTTTTTTTTTCTGAACAAGATCCTTCTCTTTTTGCGCCAGTAACTTCAACTCCTCCTCTATTTTGTCCAGTTCTGTAGGGCCCTCTTCATTTGCAAGGTATCCTAAAAAGAAAATATAAAGCAACCAAATTATTGTTTGTACTAACTAGTCAAATGCAAGCATGCAGATGGATTATAGTCAGTGTGGAGTCATTACAATTTGACTGCTCATTTCCTGGTAAAGTAGGCAGGTCCTTTGGTAATAAGAGAGAAAGAGTAATTACATTACATTGTTTTGCATGTTTTATTGCGCAGTGAAATAACCAAATGTTATTGCTGCTACTCTGAAGTCCACAAAGCTGACTGAGTCCAACATTATTTGCAGGAGCCAATTGCATAAGTCTTAACAACTAGTCTGACAAACTTGGAGTTACCAAGGTGTACGCAAAGTTTTAGGATTTAAATTAGACCCATCTATGTTTTTTGTAAACCATTACTATGACCAATCTAAAAAAATAAGACCAGTTCAAACATTTTATGTAACCGGCTACAGTAATATTTTAATTACGGTAACTTTTAATGTTATTATTTGACTTCAGTCATTTCTTTAGCAATCTCATTGCAGTTATATTGGTGCATGAGTGTAATTCCATTACCTTCTATTCTGTTGTTCCTCTTTTGGATCTCCTGTAGGAACTGAAGACGGTTGTGCAGCTGTTGTCGTCTGAAGAGGATGTTCCACACTTCTGTGGTATCTTCATCCTGGTCCGAGCCCTGTGGCAGCACTGGGGTCATGGTACTGCTGCCCTATAGGACAAATTACATTGATTTTACAACCTAATATGTAGACATATACCTTTTGGCTATGTAAATAAAGGTGCGGTCCCATTCGTCTGTTGTCTATTCTCAATAGTGTAGCGGAAATCACTTTCATACAAACAGCGGCGAATTTGCGTGACCAATTTGAACATGAGAGAAATCTGCATGGTTGGAGAACTATAGAAAAGAATGAAATTTTCGCAGAGCAATGGTAAATGTGACCGCACTTTAAAATGGGAACGCCTTACAGTTCTTCACGTGCAGCAGTCTGTGGGTTTAGTCGCAGGTTCGTGAAAGTGATCGGGATTTCCGCATTGCTTACCCATAAAATGTGGTTTGATCTTAAAGCACATTAAGCAAACACTATCTGCTTAAAAAATTACTTTGCGTATTATTGAGTAATTAATCGCAATGTAGGGTGGAGAAAGTAAGTGAAACATTGAATCACTAACTTGTAGCAGCAAAACATTGATTTTCTGTGGCTGCTTATAAGAGTGTTGACTAATTCTAAACCGTCCCTCACAAATATGTTTCATCTTAACAATATTAGTTGTAGCACAGTCCTCTTTAGGTTATGCCACAGCATCTCAACTGACTTATGGTCAGCACTAAGGACTTGTGTGCGTTGGGCCATTGTCTTGTTGCAACACCCAACAACCAAAAGTCAGTCATGAACTTTCTTCTGTAAAATATCTTGATTGACTTTTATATCAATTTGTCCTTTGATGACTGGAGAGTGTCCTGGCAGGCTGGCTCTGAAGCAGCAAGGCAGTTTTATGATCCTTCTACCATTTTTCATATTTGGTTTTGGAGTTGGTTTGCTGTCTTTTTCCTCTAAACAGTGTTGTGCATATTTCCCATAAAGTTCAACTTTTGTCCAAATGTCCACAAAACATTTCCCCAGAAGCACTGTGAAAAATCCAGGTGGATCTGTTTTAGGAGTTTCTTGTTCTGGTAGTTGTAGGCACGTGCAGAAAGACCTCAGCTGTTGGAAGAGTTTTCTGAAGGTCTTTTGCTGTTGCCCTCTGACCTCTTTCAGGACTGTCCATTGTGTTCTTAGAGAGTTAATGGACAGGTCACCTGTGTGACCCACACTTCCAATCTCATTTCCTTCAAATTGACTCCAACTAGCTTTTGGAGGTTACTTTTGGTTCATTTACTTTCTACACCCTGCACTGTGAAAGATCACATAATGTGTGTTGTTAGTTTAGTCAGATTGTGTTTGTATATAATTGTGAGTTAAGTTTAGATCAGACTACGTTTTATGAGTAATTAATGCAGAAATCCAAACATTTACAGGCACACATGTAGACACACTTTACTGAACTTTGAATCTTAAAAGCCGTTTGATCTTAAGGATTCTGCGTAAGTGCTTGAAATTAGTTTTTAACCGAAAAACTAATTTGTTAAAAGTTTTTAATCAAAACTACAATTTTATGATTAGGACCAGAGAGTGAATAAAAGCAGTCAACAGGTGCTGAACATGTGAAGGTCTTTACCATAAAACTCTCATGAAGGTGACTGGCTTTACATTTTTTGGGCAGTGCATAATTGTTTTGTCTTAGTTTTCATTATTACTTTACTATATTCTAAAATGTCGAAATAATACAGAATGTATGGAATGGTGTGTCTAAACCCCGGTAATGTAGTTTTTTCTATTACTGATATTGTATAGTGATAGTTCACTTGAATATATCTTTGACTGCGCACATACATCCGACTAAGCAGACAAAGCTTTGGAATCTATGATACTGGGTTATTTTATTCAGGGAAAATTTACTTTTGCCAAACAAATATTCTGTGAGCTTCTTTAATCCAACTTCCATTGAATTTCTCTTTGGCACTGTTGATAAAGGTAATATTTAAATTCTGAAGTGTGCACATAATCCAGGCTTGCTTATTACTGATAACGCCACTATTTCTCTAGAATTTACTGTAATAAAAACATTGCAAATAACAATTTGATCTTGTGGATATAACATGTTGTCATTTTTAGACTATTGACATTCTACTGACCTCAGTGCTTACCGTTAATGTCAGATACAATATTTGACATTTAAACAATGTTTCACATTTAAATACTTTGAAGAAGTTAGAAAAAGTTGTAATGCAATTACAAATTTGATCTTGAATTTGCCTAAAGAAAACATGTGCCAGAGTTTCACTAAATTTGAAGCAATCCAAAAGCATAAAAGGAATAAGTGTTTATGAATGTTTGGTCATATTCTGTGCATCATTGCATTGTGCATTTGTGTGTATTACTTGTTCAGTTTTCAGTGTTTCAGGCACCATTTGTGATTGACATGAAGCTCATTTAAACGATAGAAGAAGAAAAAACATTGTCCATTAACAAACACTGTTTAATCTTTAAATGATGGGTGCATCACATTACCTATAGGCACTGCTGTTTGTTCGGCGAGTCCGAGTCCAGCTCCAGTACTGGAAATGATGACAGTTTTGAAGAATTATGGAGAATGATCAGTTTACTCAGTTTTTTTAAATTCCCTTAGCAGTCCTTGCTTAGCAGTTCTCCGGCTGGAGTACTTCGCAGTCTTTGAATATTTCCCCATAATCTCTTATGCCTTCTTCCTCATATTGGTGTGAATGCAAATCAAAACATTAGATGACATAAAAAAAATACAAAAATAAAAAGAATAATTCTAAAAATGTAGAAGGCGTCACAGTAAATGCCACCCAATCATTCAGGTAACATTCACCGTCACCATCATCGTTCACTGTTTCTGTTTGTGGGGACTAAACAAGCCAAGATATGATTTCCATCTTGGTTTGAATGCATTTTCATAATCAAATTTGCAGTAAGGGGTGACGTTCTGACTGTACACTGGTTTGTTTGTGTGTGTGTGTAGGAAATGTTTATTGCTTGTTTCAAAATGGAATATGAAGATACTCAGAGATAAATACCACTTCCTTAATATATTTGTATGTATGTCTAAGACTAAGTGTTTAAAATATTTTTCAATTGATAGGGAACAGCAAGTAAAATCATCAGCATCATAGCATTATTTTTAGGTTATAACACTTATAATTATAACAGTTATAATTTGTACATGTTAATTCATCTTTATTAGAACACACTTCTTTAGATTCAAAAGTAGGTTGGCTAAAACACTTCCATCATCCTCTGCTGTCGGTCACCTCTAGAGGTCAGACTTCCCCAGCGACAGAGTGGACACTGTGGTGTGAGGAGCTGTTCTGGACCACACAGATGTCATTGATTTAGCAAATTTGACCATGAAGAGTTAGATTGAAAATAAATTAAATTCATATGCAATCAAGGTCTACTTTAGTGGCTGTTAATGGTGTTGCCAGATTTACTAGAATACCCAAGTTTAGAGAAATTAATAAGACAGAGGTATGAAACTCAGTTCCTGGAGGACCACAGCCCTGCAGGGTTTAGATTCAACCCTAATTAAACACACCTGATCCAACTAATCACGTCCGTCAGGCTCATTTGAAAACTACATGGTTTGTGTGTTGGAGCAGGGTTGGAAATAAACTCTGCAGAGCTGCTGCCCTCCAGGAACTGAGTTTCACACCCCTCACTCACCACTCATGTCGGCAGCCATATCACCCTGCAGCCCCAAACCGGTTACCCACTGAAGCTAAGCAGGGCTGAGCCTGGTCAGTACCTGGATGGGAGACCTCCTGGGAAAACTAGGTTGCTGTTGGAAGAGGTGTTAGTGAGACCAGCAGGGGGTGCTCAACCTGTGGTCTGTGTGGGTCCTAACGCCCCAGTATAGTGACGGGGACACTATACTGTCAAAAAAAGCACCGTCTTTCGGATGAGACGTTAAACTGAGGTCCTGACTCTCTGTGGTCATTAAAAATCCCATGGCACTTCTCGTAAAGAGTAGGGGTGTAACACCAAATTCCCTCCACTGGCCCTTGTCAATCATGGCCTCCTAATAATCCCCATCCACTTGATTGGCTCTATGACTCTCTCTCCTCTCCACCTGTAGCTGGTGTGTGGTGAGCGCATACACTTGATTGGCTCTATGACTCTCTCTCCTCTCCACCTGTAGCTGGTGTGTGGTGAGCGTATACACTTGATTGGCTCTATGACTCTCTCTCCTCTCCACCTGTAGCTGGTGTGTGGACTCTCTCTCCTCTCCACCTGAGCGCATACACTTGATTGGCTCTATGACTCTCTCTCCTCTCCACCTGTAGCTGGTGTGTGGTGAGCGCACTGGTGCCGTTGTCCTGTGGCAGCCGTCGCATCATCCAAGTGGATGCTGCACACTGGTGGTGGTTGAGGAGAGACCCCCCCCATGATCGTAAAGCGCTTTGGGTGTACAGCAATACACAATAAAGCGCTATATAAATGCATCATTCATTCATTCACCCTGGTCGAAGAACAGTGTTATTTTATTATCATTGATGTACTATTACAGTCTGTGTTAATATTTTGAATTAGATATTTTTTTTTCATTTTGATTTTATTTAAAGCTTTAATAACTTTGTTTGAGTTTTTATTTTTGTTAGTTTTAAATAAGCCTTCTATAAGTTTTAGTAATATTATAGTAATCATTCTAAGTTTTAGTTATTTTAGTACTTCAACTATAAAAACTAATACAATTAATAAAAAACAATAAATGAATTTTTATACTATTAAGGTCTACTTTAGTGGCTGTTCGTGGTGTTGCCAGATTTACTAGAATACCCAAGTTTAGAGAAATGTCTAAGAGCTGTGTTATTATTATTGATGTACTATTATAGTTTTTGTTAATATTTTGAAGTAAATATTTTTTTTTCTGTTTTCATTTTAATTTAGTTTAAGCTTTCATAATTGTGTTCTGAGTTATTGTTATTTTTATTAGTTTTCTTTAAATATGCCTATATTGTAAGTTTTAGTAATATTATAGCAATAATTTTAAGTTCTAGATTTAGTTTATTTACTTTGAGTTATTTTAGCACTATAACGAAACTAAAACGAAAATGGAAAATAGCTAGCTGATATAAAGATATTTCATTTTATTTAAGTTGAGGGACTTGTGTCCAAACGGTCTCATTGAGCACGTCTGTGAAACACTGAGAGGCACTTCCTGTTTGAGAGGAAGCAGCTGGAGTTGAGCTGTGAGTAATGAGAGGGGAATGAAAGGCCTGATACATGAGAGTTGGACAGCACTGCTGCAAACCATATAACCTTCTCTCTCCATGTTTTGCCATCCAAACCTCCTCCCACCTCCACTTTTTCTCTATTTCCCTCTGATCCATCGTTTAATTTCAACTCTCTCGCTCTCTGTTCTATCTATAGAATTGCACAATATATCACAGACAGCATGGGACGTCCAGATTCTGCTGCAGGCGCATGTGTCAAATGTGATCTAGGATGATGACATCACTGGGGGGCGGTGCTTGAACAGGCAATGGGATGAAGTGGGGTGGGCAGGGAAAAGGGGGCTAAAACTGTGAGCAAAGGAACAGAAAGAAGCACATATTATGCAAATATTGTTACACTGCTCAAAGTTGCTGCAGGCTTAATCAGTCAGCCTTTGGTGTTGATTAGGTCATTGTATAATGGATTTATACTAAAAATCTCATTGGGCTTTTTACATCTTTAAATGCATCTAAATATATATAAATAATTCAGTGTCTGTTCTCCTTTAAAAAAGCATAATGGTACATTTATTTGTGATCTTTGTCAAATTCACATTTGATTTTTGAAAAACAGTTCATTGCAACAAATAGACTTTGCAGCTTAAAGGCGGCAGAGAGTGTAGAACGGGTGGGGAACGTTGATCCTGGAGGGCCGGTGTCCCTGCAGAGTTTAGCTCCAACCCTAATCAAACACACCTGAAGTAGCTAATCAAGGTCTTCAGGATGCGGTCAGGTATTTTTTCCCCAGGGTTTTTCAGGGTTGGAGCTAAGCTCTGCAGGAGAGTGGCCCTCGAGGATCAACGTTCCCCACCCCTGGTGTAGAATCACTGCAGATAATGCTGGTGAGGCAGCTGTGACGTTGCTTTAATCTGCGAGCGAGTCGGTTCTGACCCTCCGAGCAGGAGGGGGATGTGCGTATGTGTACATGGGGAGGAAGAGAGCGGACAAATCAGATCTTTTATGAGCAGAGTCATTACCCCTGTCTGACCAAACACAAACTCATACCAGCTGGACTGTGTGTTAAGCAAGCAGACACTCTCGAGATGCACAATATAATAGTATATGCTCAAAAACAATAGAAAATTAATATCCTGTATAGCTCAAAAAGATTAGTATATGGCACTAACAATACCAAGGTCATAAGTCTGATTCCCAGTAAATGCATAAACCACACACTTATTTTCATTTCAAATTTGCACATATCATACCTGTACATACATAATTGTCTATATTATATATTGTGTTTTTGCTATTTTGTACATTGCCTATTTGTATATTGTTCTTTTGTTGTCCTGTTACTGTCATTATGTTGTACTGTAGAGCTTCTGTCACTATAACAAATTCCTCGCATGTGTAACCTGGCAATAAAGCTCATTCTCATAAATCGATTAAAAACAATGCATTGAATGCAATGTAAGGCACTTTGTATAAAAGCATCTAAGTGCATAAATGTGACTCTGGAAGTCACACGTGTATATTTGTAGCAATAGCCAACAATACATTGTTTGGGTCAAAATGATATATTTTTCTTTTATGCTAAAAATATACATTTTCCATGAATATATTTTGTAAATGTCCTACCGTAAATATATCAAAGCTTAATTTTTGATTAGTAATATGCATTTCTAAGAACTTAATTTGGACAATTTTAAAGGCAATTTTCTCAATATTTTGATTTTCTTTTGTACCCTCAGATTCCAAATGTTCAAATAGTTGTATCTCGGCCAAATATTGTCCTGTCATAACAAACCATCAATGGAAAGCTTATTTATTCAGCTTTTGGATTATGGATAAATCTCAATTTTAAAAAATGTACCCTTATTACTGGTTTTGTGGTCCGGGTCACATGCAAATGCTTCACTTTTACATAACGGGTGTGTGGCACTGTGGGTGTTTCTTTTCTTATTCAATTTTCTGTTTTGGCTTCATTTTTTCGGTTTATTTGCAGGACAGTATAGTCAACCTCTTAGCTTGAGTTTCTGAAAAGTGACATTTACTGTGATTGGTGCTCTTTTTGATCTTATACATCCATTTGAGTGTCTTTCAAACAAATGTTTGGGCTTCGGGGAATTTTTTCAACATTGTTGTTAGTTTAGCTAACGCAGATGAAGTTTTGTTGTAACTGATTTACTAAAAATGACATGAAAGCATCATTGTTAGTTAAAAACTACTAATCGGTAATATTTCGCAACATATGCAAGAGTTTTCTATAGCCAAAGTATGTTTATGAATTCATGAAGTTTCATTACAGCTATATGATTTCCAGCTTGTTGCAAGACATTTATAATGTTAAAATGTTATTTTCCATTTAAAACAAATGCTGTTCTTTTGAACTTTCTATTCATCAAAGAATCATTAAAATGTGTAACTGTTTTCAATATTGATAAGAAAAATGTTTCTTGAGCACCAAATCAGCATATTCTAATGATTTTTGACAGATCATGTGATGGTGAGGACTGGAGTAATGGCAGCTAAATATGCAGCTTTGCCAACACAGGAATACATTTAATTTTAAAACATATAAAATAGAAAAGATAGCTGGATGGATGGATGGATGTCAGTTAATATGACTTCCAGCTTGTTGCAACTTATCTTAAAAAAATATATTTTTGTAAAGGCATCTTAACAAATTTTATTTTTATTGCAAATGAATGAATGGTTATTGCTAAAACTAACACTGGATCATTCTTTTGTGGTGGGCCTGGTGAAAATGTTAGCAAGACAATGTCTTGACTTCTTATGCAAGCAATTAATCACTAATATTACATTGTAGCTTTTTAATGAACTTGATTTTCTCCCGTCTGCTGCATTTCGTGTCACGGACTGGGATGGCTGCTAATGAAGGCTTTGAGACTCTTTGCATTCTTTTTGTGCCACCAACCAATCAACATCATTATGTCATATTCCTGCGGTTTCAGAGAGATCAGTCACATAAAATTACAGCGCAAGTGTGTGGCTTAAAAGAAAGTGCCCAGAACTGACTGCCGTGAGCAAAGAAACCAACAGGAAGGTCATGGGAAGAGGACACTCTTGCAGCCTCCAGGAGGGCCACTGAGCTGAAGGGGTGTAGTAGGTGTTAATACAGCAATCAGATCTCTCACTCTCCATATCCTGCTGACTCATGCCCACTCGTTCATTCCAGCCCAAACTGTAGCAGACGTCTCCTGACAGGCTCCTGGAGTGGCAGTGTGAGTCATCTGATATCAAACCTTTTCTGATTCACTAAGCCCCTGCGGCCCTTCCTCTACCTCATCCCAAACCTTCCCGCAAACTCCTTTTCAAAATTCAGCACGATGTTCGCACTTTGTAGGAAGACATCTGCGCTGTCCTTCTCCCCTGCTACGCAGAACATTGTGCCAGCGATAACGTGGGAACAGAACAGAGAGCAGGCGACCGTTTCAAAGGCCAACATGGAGACGAGAGTTGTGGGACGTTATATTTGACTACAGATCAAATTCAGGTTCGGAGACGGAGAATCGCTGCAGTATGAGGGTCCAGGCCAAGGTTGACCTGGCACGCCACAGCACAGTGCATGCTAACGGCAGTTTACTTGGCAACGTTTCGGTTTCCAAGTCACGCCCTGAAAAACATACAAACACAGAGAACAGTAGTGCTGTGACGAAGAGGACGAGAGGGCGGAAGCAGACTGAGATTGGGCTCAATTCAAGCTCTCTCTCCATGTGTTTGATTTGGAGGTGAAACAAGGACATCCAATCTGAGAACCTGCTGACTTCTGGAGTGGCTGTGCATTGACCACACAATAAATACCTGTTGTAGGTTTATGTCTTCTATCATATTTTTCCATATAAACACTCACTTATAATCCAAATAACATTAAAAATGTTCTTAAACTGTTTTTTTATTCGGTCCCACTTTATATTAAGTGGCCTTAACTACTATGTATTTACATTTAAATTAATCATTTGGTACAATGCGCTTATTGTGTACATACGTGTTTTTACATTGTACGTATATTTTGAAAAATAACTATGTAATTACATCAGGTAATTAATTGATATAATTACATTTGTAATTACACTGTTGGCCCATCCCTTACACCTTAACCCACCTTTAAACCTACCCATGCCACCAAACCGGTCTCTAACCGTACCCGTATCCCATCTCAACAGCAGCAACAATTGTTTTGCAATACAATATGAACACAGTAAGTACATTTTACTTATTTTTTGATGTAAGTTCATAGTAATTATTTTTTGATGCAAGTAAATAATTAAGACCGCTTAATATAAAGTGGGAACTTTTATTCTTTACTTGTTAAAAAATACATTTAAACATGTTTAAAACAAGAAAAAATTGGAGTGTATTTTTTAAAGAGATAAACAGAGAAAAAGAAAATTCATCAAGACTGCATTTATTTGATTAAAAATCTATTTTTTAAAATGTAATTTATTCCTGTGATGGCAAAGCTGAATTTTCAGCAGCGTTAGGCAGTTGTGCCGATTAATATTTTCGTGAAAACTGATTTATTTTCTTTGATGAAAAGAATCAAAAGTACAGCATTTATCAGAAATATTTTGTAACATCATAAATGTCTTTACTGTCACGTTTGATACATTTAACAAATCTTTGTTCGTATTCGTTCTACTGACCACAAACTTTTGAAGACTAGTGTAGGTAGTATACGAAATACTAATGAAATATAATACTAAATAAAAAATATATTTCTGCACTGACCTTAATGGATTCTTATGATGTAAAGAATTACAGTCAGTTTATAATGTTAAGATGATTTGACTATATTGTAAATTATGCACTTTTAGAGTACAGGGCAAACTGAAAGTAATATTTTTTATCATATTAGGCTCAAAATGCTCCCTTCAGTCTCACTTCCTCACTTTAATTTCTATTAGCATAAAGAATGATAATTCCACAATAATAATTCAATATTCTATAAAAAATGTGTATAAACTGACAAGTACAGTTACAGTATAATCTACAACAGTTCAAGAACAGATCACACCATAGGACATACAATATTTATTTAGGAACACAAACAATGATAAGTTAATTATCAGGTAGTCCACAAATATTGTGGGAATGGTATCAATACAGTCAAACAGGGGAAAACATACATGGAAACCCATTTGGGAACAAGTGACCCCAAAAGAAACGCTTGATCAGAGATAGTTGTAAATGGAAAGTAATACGCAGTAAAATCTAAAATTACTAATAGCATTGCTTTTTGAAAATAGTTTATCCAATAAGAAATGAAACTTTTTCCCCACCAGATTTATCAACTTTATGTCAATAGAAAAAGCACATGGGGACAGAATTACAACTTGAATTGGAGTACTCGTCCTCTCTCTAAAACTGGAAATGAGACAGAATTCCCGAAAAGCATTCATGTAGAATTCCCCCAAGAGCAAGAAACTACAAAATATGATATACATATGAATACGTCATGCAAGGTGGCAAGTCTGCTTACAAACATGTATAGTAGTCTGGTTTAATGTAGCTTTAGCGTCATGGATTTACTCTCCTCAGCTACGAAACAACAGTCTGATAAAACCAGCTCCCCCCAAAACAGACTGAAATAAAACTAGGAGCCATGATTATAAAATACCCAGATCTTTCAGAATCAATTTTAAGACCAATCTTTGAGGACATCAGTAAGTTACTCTGTAATGGACAAAGCAAAGCATCATGGAAAATCCGGTTCGAGTTCGAAAAAATGTGTTCAACTAGTGAGATTCCCTGATTGGTTGAGTAGAGTCAGGTGACCAGTGAGGTATGAAAAAAGTCCCATTATCCAACGGGGAGAGAAAATGTAAGTCCGATACACAATGTTTGAGTGTGTCAGTCTCAAACACTGTACACATGAACGCTTGCATTGAATACTAGTTAGTTAAAGACCGCAAAAACAGATCGCTAATCCACATGCAACGTCAACTCTCGTCTTGCATAAAGAACACCAGATAAAAGAATAAAAAGACAGATGTGAGAAAAGTTGCTGCCTTAGATGCTAGACGTCCATCTTTGAGAAAATGCCAGAAATAATCCACGGTCGTAATTGATCACAATCCCATATACGTTAAACTACTCTTTTATTATAGAAAAAACTCGGTAAATTTCACTTGCTCTCTTTCTTAGTAATACAATGTGCACTTGTTTCTTTATCTCTCTTATTACCTTCGTATTGGCTTTCGCTCCTCTTCTGTAAATGTCCATGTTGCTTGGTTATTCTTGGTGTAGCTCTCTCCTCCATGTCTGGTGAGCGAGAGAGGAAAAACGACCCGCCCCTGACCCTCGCTCCGTGTAGTCCAGGCCCTCATCTCTCGGCCTCCATGGCGACGCTGGCCTTCTGTTCGGTTGCTGCTTGCTGGTTGACAGCTGAGGGCCAGCCTGGGGGCGGGTGGGCTTGTTGGGGGGAAGGCCCCTGAGTCCATAAGCCCTGCTGGTTGGGCACGGGTGGGGTCATGGCCCAGCTGACCGGAGGTGGAGGCGGCGAGGTGGCCATGCTGGGACTGCTGCTGCTGTTGAAGCTTTCCGAGGCTTTGAGTCGTGAAAACATGGTGAGGGCGTCTGGGAAGTTTGGTGGTGTTGCAGGCGTGTTGGCGGGGGTACACATCTAAAAAACAAACAGATGGACAATCATAACTGTGTTCTGGGATAATGCACATCATTTATCAAATTATGTATTATTTTCTATACATTTTTGGGGTCAGAAAGATGTTTTAATATTTTTGAAATAAGTCTCTTATGTTCACAATGGCTGTATTTATTGGATCAAAAACATTACAATTTAAAGTAACTATTTGCTATTTTAATGTCTTTTGAAATGTAATTTATTTCTGTGATGGCAAAGCTGAATGTTCAGCAGTCATTACTCCAGTGTCACATGATCCTTCAGAAATCATTCAAATGTGTTGATTTGGTGTTCAAGACGCATATCTTCAGCACATTAAGCAGCACAACTGTTTTTTTACATTGATAATATTATCAATGTTAAAAACTGCTTGTGCTGCTTAATATATTTGTGGAATTATATATTTTTTCAGGATTCTTTTATGAAAAAAAGAACAATTTAAAAATTCTGAACAGAAATAAAAAAACAGAATTAGAGCCAGTATTTTTCATATAGAAATTTTTGTAACATTACAAACGTATTTACTGTCACTTATCAATTTAATAGGTCCTTGCTGAATAAAAGTATTAATTTCTTTAAAAATCTCCCTATATATATTCAAAATACATGTATTTATTTCTAAGTATACAGTTCAAATCTAGTAATGCATTTACTGATATATCGCTTGAGACTTACTGATAACTTTTTCGGAGTGCTACTTGTGCACAATGCACATTTCTTAATACTAAGCCTAAAATGTCTTTTAATGTCACTATTGAGGAGGATTTTATGATCTTTGAATAATATCGGTCTTTAAATGCGACCTGAAGGATACTTGCAATAGTTTTTAGCACAATCAAATGTACTTCAGTATATCTTTAGCTGGACTTCAGCACTACTTCCACACAAAATGCATTAAGCACAAAATGAGTTGTTCCAATTTGGCAGAATTTAAGTATACCAGGTTAGTATAAATATATTGTAGAAACTTAATTTCCTGTAAAGCTACTTTACAATGATTGTAAAAAGCGCTATACAAATAATCTTGAATTGAATTATACTAAAAGTACAACTGCAGGGTATTTTTTATTAAGTACATAAACATGTAAATGTATTTGTATTATACTTAGTATGAAATAAATGTATTTCTTTTTCACTGGGGCTTACTGACCCCGAACTTTTGAACAGTAATGTGGCAGTTTGTCTTATTACACTTTAATTCAAATAAATAAGTTGATCAAATCTTGCTCTAAAATCATTTCCATTGATTGCGTGATTTTCAGCTGATGTCACAAACTCCTCATTCATATATTTGTATCACAGCTTCTTTTCATAATCCAAATCATTTCTGTCTTTTACAGATTGCAGAAGAAAAATGAGAGACTTTCAATACAACTTTAACATTCCTACTAATAAAACATTTTAAACCATATGACAACCAGCGAAAATATTTTAGTGGCAAAATTAAATTCTGCGATGTTGTCCCAGCAGATCATTCCGACATTCCCTCCCTTCCTTCGCATTCTTTCTGCCTGTGTTGATTGGTGCTCTTCTAACAGTTCAACTTCCTGTTTCTCATCTCTGCCCTGGCATCACCCCTCTGCTCTGCCGTTCACTTCTCCATTACTTCTGTGACCTCCCCATTGTCCTCTCTGAACTCGCGATCCTCTGTCCGCAGCAAATCGTGCATTTACAGAGGTACACAACAGGCCTCATGAGAGCACCCCCGCCATCCTGCGATGTTTTCGGCGGCAGGACAACATCACCATAAATAAACAATATTACAAAGGTCGTCACAAAACTGCACAAGGCAGCAATCTGTGGGTTGAATCAGGACTAATATGTGGGGAGAATTTGAGAGATTTTGTCAGTGAAAGCTAAACGAACGTACAGCGTTACATTGAGATACTTCCTGGTGTGCCCTTGCACAGGTATGAGAAACATGTCCATATTGTCTTACTGCAGCAATCACATCAGCATCCGCATTCCATCTTGTCAGCAACTTTAAAAACTGCTGCATGCAGTTTTTATTGACACACCCGTAAGGATATCTCTCCAAAAACCACCACAATCACCCCATTGTGTCCGGTCAAAAGTCTCAAATGGACCACCGTGTCCCTAGATGCCTTTAATTTACAAGAGTGTTTAAAACAGGATGTCTGAGGGATTAAAAAATAGCTATGAAGCTGTTACGCAGGCTTCAAATGGCAATTAGGAGGGGGAAAAAAAATCCCTCGGTTTGGGAGAGTCGCACAAAATGGCATCCAGCACTACATCAGCCAGCTGCTGCAGATGTGGAGAAGACGGTCAGTGGCTTAAAAAGGCCGTCAAACCGAGAGCAGACGCATCTGCAGTTCCTCCATAATTCAGAAACATTGACAAAGCGTGCTTCAAGAGGTGCGGTGTACATAACAAACATGCTCCGGCCGACAGCTGGGTTGCTATGGAAATATTTTGGTTGTGAGGACAGATCTGTTGATGAGAAATGAGGTCAGAGTTGGCGTAGAAAAACAGAACCTGCGGTGCACAGCCCAGTCCACTTTGTTATAATTAATTTTTGTTTGTTGTATTTGATTTATTTGGAAACCCAGTGAATGTTTAAAACTGTATTTCTTTCTTTCTATCTTTTCTAAACACACCCCTTGTCTTCCATTAGTTGGCCAAAAACATAACCCAGCCCCAAACTCAATGCAGGTCTGGATCCTCAAACAAAGAATGTTTAGATAGCACTACACAATATAAAGGCTTTAAAATAGGGTGAATGTACTATGTTAATATAATAATAATAATAATTCCTTACATTTATATAGCGCTTTTCTGGGTACTCAAAGCGCTTTACATAAAAAGGGGGAATCTCCTCGTCCACCACCAATGTGCAGCATCCACCTGGATGATGCGACGGCAGCCATATTGCGCCAGAACGCCCATCACACACCAGCTTACTGGTGGTGAGGAGATAAAGTGATGAAGCCAATCAGTGGATGGGGATGATTAGGAGGCCATGATGGTCAGAGGCCAATGGGCAAATTTGGCCAGGATGCCGGGGTTACACCCCTACTCTTTTTCTAAGGACATCCTGTGATTTTTAATGACCACAGAGAGTCAGGACCTCGGTTTAACGTCTCATCCGAAAGACGGTGCTTTTTTGACAGAATAGTGTCCCCATCACTACACTGGGGCGTTAGGACCCACACAGACCACAGGGTGAGCACCCCCTGCTGGCCTCACTAACACTTCTTCCAGCAGCAACCTAGTTTTCCCAGGAGGTCTCTCATCCAGGTACTGACCAGCTCAACCCTGCTTAGCTTCAGTGGGCAACCAGTCTTGGGCTGCAGGGTGACATGGAGGAATATGAATTTTCCCTATTAATTTTACACAGATGTTTAACCCATATTTTGAACTATTGCTTCATGTTGATTCTTTTTCTTACAGTGTACAAAACCAGTTTATAACCAAATGGCTCACTTGTCGCTTCATATTAAATTAAAATCAGAGAAAGTATGAAAAAAAATCACAACATGCTTTTGAGTAGTTTCTTTGTAAAACAAGACCTATAGTGTGACACTTTTTTTTAGCTGTCTTAGTTACGGAAGCATTTTTCCCAAAGGAATTAAAAAAAGTCTATAACCAAAAGCCATGAGCCAAGCCAACCTGCTACAAGGTAAACCACAAATTACAAACTTAACCAAAAAATATTTGAAAATCAGCCCCCCAAAAAAATAGGTACAAGACTGCAAGAAAGAACTGCAACTCCATTAAGCATTGCAAATAGCATTGAAGAAATAATAATAATAAATACTTGGAAACAACCATCTTTTTGTGACTTCAAATTGGACATCCTTGATTGCCCATTTCCAACTAGAACAATAGCAAAAATGTTGTGGTTCACCAAGCACAAAATAAGCCCTGAAGGCACATTCCTGCTTATATCATTATTTATTAAGTCTACAGTATACTGTCCTGCACATTTGATTTTATTGGACATTTTATTCTTTATTCTTTTTTATTGTTATCTTTTATTTTTTACTTCCTTTTTTTCTCATACCTATATTTATGTATATTCTCTTGTGTTTATGTTACATATAATTACACTGTCCATAGAGCGGACCTGACTTACTGTATAATTGTGTATGTGACGAATAAAAAACCTTGAACCTTGAACCAGAGGCATCAGTGAAACAAATTAGAGAGCATCAACCTTGTTCCCCTTTACTATTGTTCAATGAGCCATGTTCCAACCCACAAACAAGCAGTTTCTCCTCCATTGGAAATAGCTAGAAATACATAGCATAAAACAAAGGGAAGCTTTCAAATTCCCTTGAACTAAAACATTCATGCAATTCACTGCTCCGTGCTTAGTATGGAAGTTCTAGTACAACTGCTGTTTTGCATCATTCACATGCATGTCTACATGACTCAGGGCTGGAATTATGGAAAGTGAACACACTGTGGCAGATGGTGCATGAAATATAATGATAAGGTTTGTAATGAGATAATTGACGGTTCACTGCAGCGTTCCATTGTAACACAAAACTGTATAACACTGCCTGATCTGCTGTACGCGTATCTGTGAGTTTCTGAGAGAAAGAGAGACACTGGGAGTTGTCGTCGAGCAGGCAGACAATGCCTTTAGGAGGTGCTTTGATTTTTATAACAGTAATTTGTAATCACATACTGCAGAGATGCAGAGGTTTTTCTGATACTACTGTGTGTGTAAGTTTAAGTGTTTACACATATGTGAGCAAATGATCTCTCAGTTCAAACTTGATTATTAACCTGAGTGTAACAGTACAGAGGGATTTCAGAGCAAAACAATAGGCAAGTTCTGTCTACAAAAAGGCTGATTTTCACAATGAAACAAGACTTGATTTATATTTACTGTATGTTAAAATCAAGGACATGACGCTACGGCTAAAATTAGCTGCAGTGTCCTCTGCCAAGTGATTGTGCAGTGATCGTAAACCAGCAAAACTTGTTCAATCAGAACAATTGAAATGCCATCCAACTGAAAGACCTCTTGAAGAGTTATGACTGCTGTCCATTTTTTCGTGATTAAACAGAAATAGCGACAAATCTTTTCTTCTGTATTGTGACGTACATCAGAGTGTAGCAGCTTATAAAAAATAAAAAAAATGTAGGGCTGGGAATTGGATCTATGCATCATTTGTTTGGATTTTGAAGTGTTATCATTGCACTCAATAAGAGTTTATAATTAGAAGGTCAAGGTCAGAAATGTAAAAACATTAAGCACATGCATATATAAATTGTTCATAATAAGATTTATAACATGCATTTAGAAAATAGGGTGAATACTATAAAAACAGTTAGTGTGCAC
Source organism: Ptychobarbus kaznakovi (assembly GCA_027422405.1). Classification (NCBI taxonomy): domain Eukaryota; kingdom Metazoa; phylum Chordata; class Actinopteri; order Cypriniformes; family Cyprinidae; genus Ptychobarbus; species Ptychobarbus kaznakovi. The sequence goes on along the minus strand of CM049808.1, from coordinate 11,297,144 downwards.
TGCATGTCGTCTACAGCTTTAAATGCTTCAGCAGCTCTTTAAAGTTGGTAGGATTCTGAATGACTGTCAGTGTTTTTATTGTACATCAGCTGGAAAAACTGTTTTAAAAATGGGTTCCAGCAATATCATTTTTCTGTGCCATTAACACTATAGCTGTGGTGTGAACATACAGCTCATAGAATTAAATTATTATTAAAACTTTAGTTATAGTTATTGTCCTTGGTGTGAATGGGCCTTAAATACTCTAACATACCATATGTATTGTCAGGTGTCATAACTGAAGCTGTAATTGGTTAAATTAAACTATTTTTCCCCAGTTACTTAAGAAACGGTTAGTCTGCAAGCTAGCTGCTACCTCGGCATTTAGCATACGATTTTATCCAAAGTGATTTGATGAACAGCTCGAGCAATTTACCATTCAACAGACAATTCACAGTTCTGCAGTGACAAGCTTCACGAGCATGTCAGCACAAATCTAGCTTAGAAGAAAAAAGAGAGAAAATCATTTTTAGCCAAGCCTTTGACTCTGGTTGTGATTTCAGTTAAACGCTCACAAATTAGCCTGCTTTCCTAGCATTGCTTCTAAAGAGTAATCGGAAAGGTTATTTTGATTATCTAGAAGAATATGATGTGATATGTTTTTGAACGGATGTTACAAACGGTTAACTTTGGGGTTAGAATTCTGCAAGGGGCTAAAATCATCAACCAGCCTGGGAAATCTGGGCCATGCTAACCAGTTAAGCCCATGTGCATTGCACGTTACTTCTTGTACATCTGCGATTCACACTCACTGCATACCGGGAAGAATTGCTTGTAAATGCGGTTTACTCTTTCTGGCTCCAACCACGACATCAACTCAAGGACAACTACTCAAATATAATCATTGTTTCAGAGTGAAATACTTTGTATACACTACCTTTGATTAGACATTCTGGTGTTTCTTAACTTTTCAGCCTGTATTTTGTCTAGAATGTTTCACACTGATTGTGAAAACCACTTCCCCAATTCACAGCCTTGACAAGAGAGAACATCTGCTCGTACGGAGACTTTAAGGTCATCAAGATAAGGAGTTTAACTCCATGATCCTTTTAATCAAACTGTCAGTTAACTGCAATAAAGTCCTGTCATTACTCTAACCTTTCCCCAACTCTGTCTGTAAGGTGCAGGGAATTCAGCTGGATCTGAGAATTCAAATACTGCCAACTCTTTCTTAGGTCACACCCAGGAACAAACCACAGTTAAAGTTACCAGAATCTGCACCCCTCCTTCTCAGCCCCAATGCCAGTAAAAGAGCCTTTTCTACCCTTTGTGTGTTAAATCCTGTTTTAATTAGCGCACTTTAACCAGAGGATAATGGCTATCTTACTAAGAAACTATTCTTTTTACTTTGGCGCGGACTGCACGGTCAGAGCTTCACTGGACACAATACAAGAATTCCTTGGGCCAAACATTCATTTCTCAAAATGTGGAAATTTTGCTCCATAAACTATTATTCTTTGGTAATGAAACACAAGTTTCGATGTCTAATCATTTTTACTCATTTATAGACATTTATAGAACAGGCATAAATCCTTATTTAAAAATGTATTAACTAAATTAAATTAGACTAAAATAACGTCTGTCAAAACAAGTACTGCAATATAATAGCCAATATTCAATATTGAAGGGACAAAGTGTAATTTTTGTCTTGATTTGCACATTTATCCAGAGTGTATTCTGTCACTATTAGTCATAAGCAACACATGCATGTATTTGAAAGAACAAAATCCAGACTATTCAACCTTTTTTGTCCTAGTTTCTAACTAAACTGAAAGGGAGCTATTTTAGTGTGAATGAATTTGAGTGTGAATGACTTTTTTCAGTTTCGGAGCCCAGATTTCATTATTTCATAATTAAGTTTGAAAGAGCCTTTTTTGTGTTATACCCAACTTTATATTTGTAATATTCGGCTCGGTGTGTGACTTATGAGCTAACGTGGTCAGCAATTATTGTAGGACCACAGCGTCAGGGTCACTCTAGGAGACAAACATCTAACATTACACCTGTCCAGTGCATTATCTCAACCCTTGACGATATGCCCCTTCACAACAGTTATTTCCTAATAATATACCTTTAATAGTACAATAACCAGCAGCTCATAAAGATGTTAAGCTCCAGTTAGGCCTGAACATGTGACAAACTTTAATTACGACTGTGATGTTGTGCTTTAAAAATCAATGATAAAGGAATAGTTCAAATTCTGATGTTGAGTAAATTACTTTATGATCAAAGACTATCACAATCAATGATTATTTTCCAACAGCCAACAGATTCTGAACAGGTCTGCAGATCTGTTCATGCACTTATGACTTCACTGTCAATCAGAATAAGTGTGCTGGTGCAGGGGAAATTGTGGTGCGAACTCAATTAGGACTGCATAGCTAATGATAATAATAATAAGTGTTGGCTGCCATGCATGCAACAAAATCACACCTCTGCTTCTTGTGCTTTCACCTGGATCTATTTAAACTGTGGCGCAGCAGACAAACTATCCAGTGTTCAGTGATAAACAATGATCTGTAGATACATTTTTGCTTCAGAAAAAACATTTATGCCCCATATACTCACAATAAACCTCAAACAAACACAAACATGGGGTGAACTGCAATGTTTAACTGAACATTTACAAATGCCAAATTTCATTACATAATTTCAGTTTTATCAATAAAAAAATTTAAATATCCACTGTTTTGACATTTTTCTAGACACACATATGGTTATATTTGAATTTCCGAAGACAGATTCACTAATAAATCGTTTTGACAAATTTTTATAAAAAATATTTTCCGATTCATTGAAAATAACCGACTCCAAAGAATAAATCACCCACAATAGCAAATAATATCTGAAAAACCTCTTCACTATATCTTCGCTATAGAAATTTCCATAACTTCCACAATTTCCATAATTTTTTAAAGTGTGAATAACATAATTTCAATAGTTAACAATAACTTCACAAAAAGGTTTCATTTGTTAACATTAGTTAACATAAATTAAAGAAAAATAAAGCATAATATAACAAGCATTTATTAATTGTACAAATTAATATTAATTTCAACATTTACAAATACATTATTAAAATCAAAAGTTGTGTCTGTTAACATTATTTACTGGACCTGAGCTAACATGAACTAACAATGAACAGTTGTATTTATTAACTAATGTTAACAAAAATGTATAAATAATGTAACAAATGAATTGCTCATTGTTATTTATAGTTAATCCATTTATTAAAATTAACTAATGGGATCTTATTGTAAAGTGTTATATGCCCATGTTTTACATAAAAGTGGAAAACAAAGGTGACAGTGGGATATTCCAGAACTCCATCATCATGATGCGCATACCATAAACCTAATTTCCATAAAGAAATTAAACACTAGTCCTGTTCAGGATACTTGCATATTGCTTGAGCAGTGATTGCACATTCGTGATATTAACCTTGCGGCCATTATTTATTTTTATTTATACTGCGACAATGAAATACTGCCTACCTCGGCACACTACAGTAATAACAATGAACACAGCGCCTGTGTGTGTGTGTGTGTGTGTGTGTGTGTGTGTGTGTGTGTGTGTGTGTGTGTGTGTGTGTGTGTGTGTGTGTGTGTGTGTGTGTGTGTGTGTGTGTGTGTGTGTGTGTGTGTGTGTGTGTGTGTGTGTGTTTCTGGAAGCCCCGTCTCTCCGCAACATGGCCGACACTATGGCTACAGCTTTACATTGTTATTGTTTCAGACACGATGTAAACGGAGCACGTGTAGTCATAGAACAGACACATGTAATAGAAAAAGTTACATTTAATAAACATTTATAAAAAGAGATGACGGCTTTCATACTCACCATTTGATGATGGTGACCGTAAGGGATATTTGTCTCTTGAAAGAAGACACTAAGGGCTGTCTGTGAGTGAAAAATCATAACACAGCATTACCTGACATGAGGTATAATAATATTCAAACATATTTATACCTCGCTAGACTGGAAAACTGTCGGAGTTTGACTTATTTTAGAGAGCTGAGAATGGCTGCAGGATTAAGGCTGATCTAAATGAAAAACGAAAGCACAACATTGTATCAGTGTTGAGCTCTGCTATAGTGTAATCTGTCCGCAGTCATCTTCTTCATTGCATAATAACAAGGGAAGCTAGTACAGTGTGTCATGAGGAAGGATTATAGTATTTAATCTGGAGTAAACTGTAATTGGATAGAAGCCTGTCTCTGCTGAGCTTTTCGCAATTGTTATACTATAGAGACGCATTTTAGTGCCGTTTTATTCCAAAATAAAGCACACGCAGACGGCATTAATAGATTTTATATGCCCACGGAGGGAATTAAAACATGTTTAGGTCATTGCTATTGGTCATTATTAAGAAATGGCAACCAGACACCCGACAGAGTATGCAATGCATCACATAAACAATGAACTAGCGTAGGCATGCACAGTGTGCTCTCCATTGCGCTTACCTCAAACTGCCAATGTGCCGCTTGCAAAAGCTGTTTCGCTTGATCTGCGGCACATCCAGCTGTCAGGACGAACTGGTTTATCATAACTTGATGTTTGAGCTCATCCATATTCGCTGGTGTTTGTTTCCGAGCCACGAACAATAGTATTTTACCCGGGACTGGATTTTTGAGATTTATTCTCTCCGCTTTTCTCTTTCACTCGTCCACCATTACAGCCGGTTGAGCAAACACAAATATTTACTGTAGGAGCGCTGGCGTAACGAGCGCCAGATGATTGACAGCATGAAGCAGCCAATCAGAGCGGGGTGGAGGTCATGGGAATTGTATGCGTCGGGATTCCACGTTTGTTGTGTTTCTGATGACATTGCACTAGTTTGATGTATATGTTGAAGCGCTCCAAATCGATGTTGACGATTTTGCTTATACAATTCGACAATATCCAATCCCAAACAAAGAAAAGGCATATATAAACAACGCGACAAGGATAAGAGTGCGTGTTTAAATTGCTCTTTAAACGCCGAAACTACATATCCCGTCATGCAACGCTTTGTTTGTTAGGTTTTAGAAGGCAGAATTTATGAATGACGGTCGTTCCCGTCCAATTCCCATTCGAGCTATGCCACTACCTTCCCAAATATGGTAAACAAATCTTCCAAACCAATTAAATCACTAGCATCTTAACAGAAGATCCCCTGATGTACTTTAGCGCAGTCCTTTGTTGTGGCAATGTGAGCATATGACGACAACTTTTACATGACGTTGCTTATACTTTTAATAACAGTGCGTGACTGTGCTTTGTGAAATTATATGCTTTGACAACACAAAAAAAGCATCACGTCTTAAACACAAATACGGATTAAACAATATATAATTATTTCATCGTGCTCGATCCATATATGATATTAGTTACGTTAGGTGTTATAAAATAAGATTTGGGACAATTGTTGAAATTATAATACTGGATACTGGAAGTTTATTCATCGTGTGAATCATAAACATAACTCATTGTATGTCCATGATAATTAATTAAAAAAGCATTTAGTGCCGAATTAATGTTTCTTTTAAGCTTTTGTGGTGGCCTATCTTCTGTTTAGGTCAGCTGAGACCCCGACGGACGGTAGATAGGAACAACATATCCCAACATCCTTTGCTGTCAGAAAATCCCATCTCGCGAGAGAATGGCTTCCTCAGAAGAGAGTCTTTTCCAATAGTCTTGTGTTTGTTTTTATTTTGTTTACCGATTAAACGTCGTTTATTTGTCGTCTACTCGCGAGTTATCTGATTTTACAGAAGTCACTTTGTTTTTTAGAAGAGCTAAAACGTAGATACAAAAGTTTATTTCTTTTGTTCGCAGTTCTTTTCGTCGCCAGAGATGGGAATGTGTCCATAGCGGAGGAAGCAAACCGTATCCAGCTAACTGTCCAAACAAATCTTCCTTTATCCACACATATCGGTCTTCAGCAGCCATTTACACACAAACATGGGTTCGATACTGAGCAGGAGGATTGCTGGGGTTGAAGACATCGATATTCAAGCCAACTCGGCGTACAGATATCCCCCCAAATCAGGTAAAATGTAATTTAAGTAAAGTGTTGACAAACGTTAGCCTCATTACGAAGTCTAATGTCGTGTGCAGTTTTACCCTTTTTGGTGTCACTCATGGACTGTCAACATATTATTTATGTGTTACTTTCTGTTAAACAAATAAACATTTATTGACAGAATGTCTCATGCTTCTGCTTTTTAAATTTACTTTGGCAGTGACTTATAGATATACAAAAAAATATATATAGAATATATATGGATATGCAGAAAATATATACTAATTTGATGTCCTCATTGATGCATTAAAACATCATCCTGTGTCAGGTTTAGCTAATGACCACATCCATCCCAGATAATAATCTACCAAATGTCTTTATTGCAGGAAATTATTTCACTAGCCATTTTTTCATGGGAGGAGAAAAGTTTGACACACCCCAGCCAGAGGGATATCTTTTTGGAGAAAATATGGATTTGAATTTCTTAGGCAACAGACCTGTGCAGGTGACCAAATGAAACAACCTCAAAACTTTACGAGTTTGACACTTTGTCTTTCTCACACATACATTTTGGTCCTGTTTTCCACAGTTTCCCTATGTGACCCCAGCGCCGCATGAGCCTGTGAAGACATTGAGGAGTTTGGTGAACATCAGGAAGGATTCTTTACGACTTGTCAGGTATATTGTGAATATTGTCAGTGGCTTGAAGGGGCTGCTGATGGTGCCACAATGTGAATTATATGCTGAAATATAAAAAAAATGTGTGGAGGTTTGACAACCAACTTTTGTTTTTTTTTGCAGGTATAAAGATGATTCTGACAGCACACCAGAGGATACAGGAGATCCCAGGGTTCTCTACAGTGTTGAATTCTGCTTTGATACTGATGCCAGAGTGGCTATTACATTATACTGTCAGGCCTTTGAGGAGTTTGCCAATGGGATGGCAATGTAAGTTACCACAAAGTCGTACATTGGGTAAAGTTTCTGCAGTTGAATGATACTAAATCACTGTGCTTGTGGTGTGCGCTTTTGTAACTATGTGCATTTATTTTAGAGGAAAAGGATTAGATGATAATTAGAAGTTTCTTGTGATTGATAGCCTCACTCGTGCCATTTGAGTCCAAAGAAACATAACCCTCTGGCATCTAGACAATCTCTCCTGGCAACTTTAATTATTTCCTTGGAAACAGTGGTACAATTAGCCCTTGGTCTCTACAGATATAAAGATTAAGCCCTTTTACATAGGTCACTGTGTTTTCATGCACACTGTTAGTAATTGACGCCCTCAGTTATTCCGAGATGTGATGTGTTGGTGATAATCACTACGATTTTCTTTTTGAAGATACAGCCCCAAGAGCCCTTCAATGGTGTCTGAGACGGTCCATTATAAGAGAGGGATAAATCAGCAATTTTCTCTGCCATCCTTCAAGATTGATTTCACCAAATGGAAACCTGAAGAGGTATGGTTTTCGAAGATTACATTTCTTTAGAGGCTCATTTGCATAGTCTCATCAAGGCTTTTGTGCTGTGAAGACTTTCTAAAAGAATAATGTTTTTAAAAACAGATTGTGAATAGTTATGTGTCGTGTATTTTTAGAAATAAACATTGAAATATTTCTGTAATTGTTTTTTAGCTGAACTTTGATCTTGACAAAGGCGTTTTCCCTTTTGTGGTCCAAGCAATAGTGGATGATGGAGATGGTTGGTGAAACATTTTGATCATAAAAAATATAATCGTTTAGAGTTATGTAATAGCATTACATACTGTTGTCTCACAAAACACGGCATTTTTTGTTACAGATGTCACCGGGCATGCACATGTTCTCTTGGCAGCTTTTGAAAGGGTTTGTATTTCTTGAGATTCGTTTTATGCTCAAGAATGTCTGCCGGAAGCTTGCAAGCATTCAGTCATGTTTTGTAACACCGAATAACATTGAGTAACTCATTTACCAGGCAGGGTTTTATAGAGTCAGGATAGTTTGAGATTCATGGATTCACATGATCATGGAAAACCTGGAATGTGGGTTTTAAAATTAATTAAATTAACATAATTTTGCCTTATTACATAGAACAAAGGGTCCCCATAGAAAATGTGTTCCCACAGAAAGCATCATGCATTTTTATTAACACAGCATAATCAGACTAATATATCAAGAACTGTTTAAAAGTAACACATTAATCTGTTTTCATTAATTTAGGAACTATGAAGTACTGCTTTTAACACATTTAAAAAAAGCTTTCATTCGATTCTAATCACTGTTCTGATATAACTATGATGTTAAATGTTGCCTTTAAAGAGTCGACGAGAAAGAGGTAAAACAAACTTATTTTTCCAAGCAGTGCTTATGTTAAGAATGGAAATACGCAGATATTTCTTCACTGGCCTTTTTCCAAGAGTGCATTTGATCTCTCATATTCTCAGACTTTTACCTTACCAGCTTGTTAGGTTGTTTTTATAATATTAATAATATATATATGTATATATATATTCCCTTACAGCATGTTGATGGCAGTTTCTCAGTGAAGCCTTTGAAACAGAAGCAAATCGTAAGTATTTTTGTGGCTCATTATTAATGTAAGGGTCTGATATTTGTGCTAATTTTCCATTGTATCTGTGGCTGTATGATTGTGTTTCTTAATTGGATCCCTAATTAAACAGACGGATTGAACGCTGTGATCTGTCCGCACTCGTGCACGCTTAACATGTGTGGAGGCAGTAATCGGGCCATGTCATTTCATGAAAAAAATATGTGCTGTGACTATTCCCATGCCAGTAATCCGCATTTACGTAAAGCATGCTCATCCTTTAGGTGGACCGTGTGAGCTATCTGCTGCAGGAGATTTATGGCATTGAAAACCGTAACAATCAGGAGACAAAGGTAAATCATGTCGCTACACAAGAGAATTTAGGGCAGATGAGATATGACGTGCACAACTAGTAACACAATATCCATGCTGCCCTTTTCTGTCTCTGATTTCATGTACTATTTAACAGTGTTTTGCTTTGTCTTCTCTCTTCAGACCACCGAGGATGAGAACAGTGACAACAGCAGCGAGTGTGTGGTTTGTTTATCAGACCTGCGTGACACAATCATTCTCCCTTGCAGGCACCTGTGTCTGTGCAATGCCTGTGCTGACACACTGCGTTACCAGGCCAACAACTGCCCTATCTGCAGACTGCGTAAGTACTCATTAATCAACGCCTGAGCTTCCTGTATTGTTCCTCCATTATTATTCAGATTTGTTCCGCTAAATGAGCCGGACCTTTAAAGTGGCTATGGCCATAAAGATAAAAGCCTGAGTGATGATTTTTTTTATGTACTGATTTACCATTGTGCTTGTATTACCCTTTTTATTGTTCTTTGTGATGAATAGTCACTAGTGCATCACTGATCACTTATGCAGTGCAGATCATGTGACTGTTGAAGAAGAGTGCCATCTGCTGGGGATGTCATTTAATAATGATTATTCGGTTTATGTGAAGTAGTAGACATCAGATCATTTTTAGTGGATTTATATTTGTGTTACATGTTTAAGATTTTTCTGAGAAACATTTCTGTAAAGAACACATTTCCTTGCTGTGTAATTTAAAGCAATAGTTGACCCAAAAATGAAAATTTGCTGAAAATGAACGGCAATTTAAATGAACTGATTTGGATAAATTTAGTATTACATCACTTGCTTATCAATCGATCCTTTGCAATGAATTAGTGCCGTCGGAATGAGAGTTTGTAATAAAATCATCATTAATTAATGTTTTTGATTTGAGAGACAACAAGGGAGTGATTTTTCAGTGTTTTTATTATGGACTGTTATTTTGGCCAGAAGTGACCGTTTTAATATCTTAATGATATTAATCAAGACATTAATTGATGGACTGGAGGTTGCTTGTGACTAGTGTTGTCACGGTAACAAAATTTCTGTATTCGGTACCGATGCCAGTAAAAACAAACGGTTCTCGGTACCAAAGCAAAACACAAAAACATGCTAATTAAAAATCATACTATTTATATTAATAAAGTCAAACAAAAATAAAATGTCCAAAAATCAATGTCATTATTTGTGCTTATTTAAAATTGTTTTTCAAGTTTTTCCACAAGTAATAAAAGTATGGAAAACCGTAAACAAGTTTCACCCAAATTTATTAATGAAATGTAAACACTTTTAGTTTTTGCCAAATAAAGGGGATTTACTATTCAAATTAAAACATGGAAGAAATATTGTGTGATTTTATTAGAAAATAAAGTTTTATAAATGTTTTAAACAGTAGTAGTAGCATCAAATACTTTCTACTAAATAATAGTAGCCTATGTTGTGGCATTGTTATTAGCTGTTTAAACTCATTCTGACGGCACCCATTCACTGCAGACAGAGGATCCATTAGTGAGCAAATGATGTAATGCTAAATTTCTCCAAATATATTCTTGGGTGGCCTGATGGTAATTTTTTTTTTTTAGCAATGTTTCATTCCTTGAAGGAGAAACATGCTAATAAGAAACTATATACGACAGTACAGTGGTTTAGTGGGCCAGGCTTTTGTGTACTTGTGTAAAGTGTTTCTGCCCTATAGATCTTCACTGAGAGAATGTCCACTGATTTTGCTTCGACAGTAAGACCAGCTGTGCAAATATTTACCTCCTTTTTTGTAGCCAAATGAATCTGGGAACTTTTAATCTGCAGTGTGAGGATGCAGCACCTGTGTTTGTTTATGCACAGTGCACTTGTTTGTATCCTTTTTCCACATCTGACCTTTCTTTCGCCTTTCGCTGCCCCAGCATTCAGAGCCCTGCTCCAGATTCGAGCTGTGAGGAAGAAAACAGCTGCCACTCTCTCACCAGTTTCCTTTAGCCCAGTGCTGTCCCAGAGCTCTGACCATACTGAGCATTCGGTAAAGTTCATGTTTCATCCTGTGCTCTAATTTATTAATACATCATGGATCCTTTTCCACTGTGTTGCTTCAGTAGTATTGATTTTGTCCAGTGGAATCGTGCTTCGCATTTGACTCCAGTAGAGTTATGAATGGTAGCTCAGGTTTTCAGTGGCGCATAAACTCCTCATTTCAAACATCAAATATGTTGGACAAATTAGTTTTAAATAGATTTTTATGATAGTTTTTTTTACAGTAAAAACTGTAATATTCTAAAAAATATTATTACAATTTAAAAATAAGTTTTCTGTTTGAATTGTTTTAAAAATGTGTATGTCAAACAACATAACTTTCACATGGCAATAAGTCAAAAGTTTCCTAACAACACACTTTTTTTCCTGGTAAATCTCAGAATGCCGACAACATCCCTCCTGGCTATGAGCCCATCTCACTGCTGGAAGCCCTGAATGGGGTGCAACCCATGTCCCCTTCAATCCCATCAGCACCTCTCTATGAGGAGATCCAGTTCTCTGGGGAGATGGGGGATCCCCTTAACCTGACTGGACGGCAGCAGAACGCAGATACCACATCGATGAAGGGCAAAGGTAGCAAGTCACCGGATGGGTAAGTCCGTATTGTGAAAATACTAACTCGGTCAATAAAATGGTCAAATAATGTTTTTCTTTTTTCCACTGAAATGTGTCATGTTTCCAGGTCTACGCGTTCTCCCTCATCCCCAATACAGGAGGAGGAAGATGATGAGAGGATGTCAGAGCTCTCGGATGCCCAGCCTCAGTCTGCTCTGCCCTGTAGTCTCAGTCCCACCGAGGTCAGCCACTATCAAGTTCTTCCCTGTACTTCCCTGAAATGATGCCCACTGACAAGCCAGTAAATGGTAACACTTTATGTGAAGGTGTAGTTACACGTTACATGTACGTACAGTACATGTAGTAATAACAGTGTAGTATAGTAATAACAGTAAATCATACATAATTACAAGCAACTAACTCTAAACCAGACCTTAACCCTTTAGAAGATGTTCTCAACTCTGGTCCTCGAGGTCCACTTTCTTACTGATTTTCGCTCCAACATGCCCTATAGTATGACATTTAGTAATAATAGTTAATTAATATTACACAGTACTGTGTAATTACATTATAACAACGTCACCCTAAAAAAGTGTAACCCAGTGAGCAGATGGTTTTCTTTTAACAGTGTACTTAAAGGTGAGCAGGAACTACTATGTTTTCTGAAGAGTTTTCTAACTCTTGGTCTTGAAATGACCTGTCTGAGTGCCTGTGGCATAAATAAACCATACAATAGTTTCTTCACAAATGTATTTCTTGGAAACATTCATTATGCTTGTGTGTGACTCATGGCATGGATGAGCTGACTGTAACTCCGTGGATTAGTTTGCATAGATCTGTGGGCTTTACCTGGTTGCACATGACTGATAAAGAAATGCAAACTAGTAAACAACCTACACTGTTGTGTCTGCTTATCATTTCCCACAACCTGTAAAAAAACGGCTCATTCTAGTTTATTTCCCAACAGCCCACAGTAGAGGGTGTGTCCACCAAACCTGGCTTCCCAAATTCAGGTTAGCAAACTTGATTTGCAAATCAGCATTAAAATGATGTATTCCATGTCAGTGTTGCAAATGATATGGCCAGCAGCGTGTATATAATACTGTATGATATAATATATATAATATGAACATTCTGACTGACTTGCATCCTCTCAGGCTTTGGTTGTGTACCAGTACCAGTGATGGAGAACAAACCATGTTAATCATGTCATGTTGGCAGGTTCAGAGAGCAGATCCCTGAGTGTGTCTGTGAGTGAAATCCTACAGGACTGCCATAGTGAGCGCAGCAGCCTGAGCCAGACAGAAAGTGACCCCTCAGCAGATCTGGCCCTGCCTGGTGAGTCAGTACCACACAATCCCGACATCCCCATGAAGTCTGCCAAAACTCCTTATGTAGGAATAGTTCCTTCGAGTCCTTTTTTCGAGGGTGGGGTGTCTTTTATTCCCTGATAAGCCTTTGTACTGTTGACTTTGAGAAAATGCAAAAGAGCAAAGTTGGAGCAAGCACATTTTTCAGCATGTTTGGCAGAACTGATGCTGTGTGAACCTTCTCTGTTATTGCTGCTTTCTTGCTCAGCAATTTCTACCAAGTAAAGCTTCTGTTTAAATACATGTTTTCAGTCTTTAAAAGCATTTTTACTGTTCTCTTACAGTGTATTTTATATGCTGTCTATACACTAGAAAAAACTCAAGTACATCAAGATGTTCTTAATAAGGGTGTCAATATTTTATCTGATAATTTGATTGATTCTTGAGGTAAAATGTTATATTTTTAGAATTGTATAATTCTATTAGTTCATTTTATTTTAAAATAAATTCTTTCAAAATGTTTAAGCTACAAATGTGATTGGATTAAATGTTATTTTGTATTTTATTATACAAGTTTTGTAATTAAATATAACTTAATAACATAGTACACAGCATTTATATTTTGAATAAGAAATACATATTTTATTATAGTATTTAAATGTAACTAGTAATTAAATCTGATGTTACATTCCAAGTTTTTATTTTACATGTAACTAAGAATGTATCTGGTGCTATTGTAGTCCATTTTCACCACATAAGAATAAAAACAACAACAAAAAACTATTATGCTTTGTTAAATCATAATTATAACATAAACTGTCCTAATTATGAGATATTAAGTCATTATAATAAGTCAAATGTATAAAATACTAATTCATTTTGACAAAAAATGTACTTTAGTTCATCTCAATTTTAGAATTATGATTTAGTATGTCATAATTTGGATTTATGATTTACCAAAGCATGATATTTGCCCCCTTTATGTGGCAGAAATGGACTTCCATGCTGGTTCTGTGTGTCTAATGCATGTCTAATGCTGTGCTGTCTCCTAACCCTCTCTCTTCTTACTCTAACTCGGCTTGCTCTTAACACACACAGCGTCTGAGTCATGGTCCACTGCTGTAGAGGAATGTTAAATCTGGTAGGTCACCAATGTCATGAATATTTCTTTCTTTTTTCTGGTTTTCTATTTTTCTACTAGTAGCTGTGTAAGGGTCAGTTCATGAGTTATTTATAAGTCACATGTAAACGCATTACATTATCAAGAGTTTGGACACACCTTTTCATACTCGTGTGTCCATGATAGATACTTCACAATCTATTCCAGCATTTTAAAAACCGTTGTAATTAAATACAATTGATATGTAATCCCAATTGGTCTGCAAAACTAATTTTAACCATAGATCATGAGGAAAATTAGTTCAGTTAAATCTGTCCAGACCTGAAGTGAATATTCTCCTACTGTCTTCACATTTCCTCAGGGTCATCGGAGTCCATGGAAAGCCTGAAGAGTCAGAGCACCAGCAGCTCCTGTCAGCCCCTGCTCTGCCTCTCCAGCAGCCTGCACATGGAAGATGAGCGGCTCCCTTCATAACCCCCCCCTGCTGTGCCAGTTTCATCAACCCGCTGTTTCATTCCATTCCAGCACACTGTTGTTCATGAATGCTACCCTGTCTCAATTAAGACAATTACTTCTTGAGTACCACAATCAAAGCCATGTAGTGAAGAGTCCAAGACATTTCACTGTGTAATGGAAACATGATTCAAAATCTTCAAAAAACCTTTAAAAATAGCTTTCATAGCTTTTGCTTTGAGAGTTCAGAAATTTTGAATGGCTCAAATTCTTTTAATGGATGCTCGGTCTCTGAAGTATGCAGCTTCATTGTGATTTATGACTTTGTATTTTCTTTTAAATAATCAGCAAATGAACACTAAGTGCATCAGATTGCAGTATGATACGGACACATAGTATAATCAGTTATCCAGTTGAAGTATAGTCATTTACGTCTGTATCTTATATATTTGTTTTGTGCCTTATAGTACTGTGTGGCTGTCCCTTCGTCCTCCTGTTGAAATATACACAGTGGGAAGCTGTAGCACTTCTTGAAGCTTTAATGAGTAGTTTATAGAGGGATCTGCCATGATTTTCAGCGACCTATCTGATGCTTTTTAGTGAATTCACTGCTGCTTATCTATGTCAGGCACTTTTAAAAGTTATGTATATTTGTATGTAGTCAAATCGTTTTATCATAAAGTGTTGTGCACTAATATGAGTCACTGGTTATTTATTTTAAAGCATAAATTACATCACATTATAGTTATCAATGATCCTGCTGTTCCAGCTTAAACCCTAATTCCAATAGTTACCATACAGAAATCTAGAAATTAAGCAATGCCTAATCATACCATAAATAAATAGATGATATAAAATAAAATGCAGTTCGTTGAACTTTGTGTCCATCACAAATCCTCAAAAATATTTAGTAAGGCTGTTTTCGTTGATAATAATTGAGCATCATTTTGGCATATTAAAATGATTTCTGAAGGAACATGAGACTGAAGACCTGAGTATTTTTGAAAAAAACGTTAAATTTAGTTTTCCTTTTTTTACATTGTAATAATATTTCACAATATTTCTGTTTTGCTGTATTTTTAAATAAATGTAATCTTGGTTAGACTTCTTTCACAAAACATTTTAAAAAGTTTATTACAATTATCATACACAGCTGAGCTTAGTGTAGAGACCATGTTTAGCCAGATGGCGGCAGTATGTTCACTCATTAGAAATAGGCTCAAGTTTAGTCAGACGAAGCACCTGCAGTTTATGCTGTAGTTTCACTAATCACTTGAAATATTTGAACTCAAATACAGAGACTATTTTTAGTGGGTTTACTCAGCCTAACCGTTATACGTTGGACAATGTGGTGTGTAAGCCAATGCTTTGAGAGGGCAGAGGTCTCCTCCTCAGGCGGGATGAGTGGCGCGCTCCTTTTATTGCACGTCACTATTTTCGTTTGCGCCTTTTCTAAACTCTTGGCGCGCGCGCATAGTTTATTACCAACTACTTTCTAACAACTCGCTCCAGGCATGTAGCAAAGTTAAAAGGAAAATTGACGTCGAGAAAGAATTAAAAAAATTATAACGATGCTGATGATAATAATAATAATAATAATAGATAAAACGCAAAACATTGATGTATCAGTGTATAGGCTGCATTTGAGTCAAGTAATATGTCAAATTACGAGGTTTAAAATATAAATAATAATTTCATGCATTTATATAATCGCAAGAAAATGAGCACCTGTCGCATTTCACGCGGATGTGTGCTTGAGTACACTCCTCGCGAGGGACAGTGACATGTTCAACTCTGGAGCTCTCAGCCAATCAGAGAGCGTCAACGTTTAAAGGGCTATTAAGAAACAGGCAAAACGGCGGAGTGCAAAACCTACATCTCATTTCTCTCGTATTCACTCACCTGCGAAATAGTAAATGTGTTTCTACATGGCTTTCTTGAAGACAGGATTGGAATGATACTTTTGCGTAGGTAGATATCAGGACATGTCTGAGTGTGTGGATGCGCGCGTTTATCTGCTGCACTTGTTGCACTGAGGCGAACCGGCTGCTCAATCTAACGTTAACGGACTGAGAGAAATTCACCGTTACCGACGAGGTCTTCGGCGTGTTTTCATTTCGCAGGTAACGTTAGGCATTTAATCCGAGGAATTTAATTTGCCTAACCTTGTGGTGGATTACACGATCTAGAATACACTTTGTGCTGTTAAATTGTTATCAACCGTTATTTTTGAAATTTCAAGCAACGCTGTCTGCTTTACAGATCTGTTATCTTCAAAAACACTAAATCGTGCCTACGATGCCAGTGTTAATGAGTCCAGAGATAGCGAATACATTCAACGAGAAATGGATGATGCTTCATCCGGAGGACCAGGACAATGTCAGCGGCTCTGTTCACTTCGACGACAGTCTCACCAGTCTGCACTGGCTGCTGAACTTCTCCATCCTCAATGCCAATCCCGAGCGGACTCCCAGCTCCGGCTGCCATCCGCAACACATCTTCTACCACAAAAACCAGCTGGGGGGCACCGACTCGCCCTCCAGCCCACCTGCTGGAGATACCGCGGCCACAGGGATGCCTCAAACACCTGGGAATCCCACAACGTCCTGCAGCAGTTTGACGAATTCATACGCGCACCAGCAAGCGGGGCACTACATAACGGCGCAAACAAATCCGCCTGGGGAAATAGACTATAAAACAAACCGCCATGTGAAGCCACCCTATTCATATGCCACTCTGATTTGCATGGCAATGCAAGCTAGCAACAAAACCAAAATCACTCTATCGGCCATTTACAGCTGGATCACGGAGAATTTCTGCTACTACAGATACGCGGAGCCAAGTTGGCAGGTAAATTATATTCACAGATCATTTATTTATCCTTGACTTATCACTTAATGTTTTTTTTACTTAACGTTTATGGTTCCGTATCTTTAGATTGTTTAAGCAGAGAAAGAGAAACTGCATCTTTTGTGCAACAGGTGCACCGACCATTATAAGATTATTCCAAACGATTCGGGTTTTCTAACGGTTCTTTTAACGATTATTTTAGTACCTTTTATGGGGAAAACATAAATACGATTGTTTCGATTAAAATGATCGTATTCAGTCTCTTGCTAAATAAGATTTTTTTTTTTAGATTTTAATTTTCAGACCAGATATAACAAAGTTATGCACCTCTTATAAGAAGTGTTTACTTTTTAAACTTTTTGAACCAAACAACAAAAATAATAACTTATGGTTCTATTCATTCATTTTCAAGGTTTTTGATTCATTGAAAAACGGCTCAAAAGACTACACTTGTGTCCTTCAAGACTACATTTGTATGTCTGTATGTTTCTGATTCACTATAATAGAACCGGTTCATAAGAGTCAGTAGGTCTGCTCTCACACAACACTTGTAGCTCTGTATATTTATGATCCCCCCCCCCCCACCTGATTGTAAAGCGCTTTGGGTGTACAACAATACAATAAAGCGCTATATAAATGCATCATTCATTCATTCATAAAAAGAACAGTTTTAGTCATTTGTTTGATAATCGGACAACACATGTTTCTGATTCACCCAAATGGACCAATTTATAAGAGCTATTCATTTGTGAACCAAATTGACACTATTACAGAACTACACCAAAAACAGACCTGTGCACTCATCTATACTTAAGCTAGGGTGATTGATGATGGAAGCTGAGACCACTATACCCAAGAGCACTAGGTTTCCTGAGACCTCCGTCCATAATGAGGGATCCTTAAGGGAGCCACTGATCATGAGCGCTGCATTACTGGAGAGCCTTGGCCTTATTCACCGCATAGCTACTCCTGTACATGCAACATTGCCCTCCCCCATTTGTCTCTGTCTCATACATAGTGAGCCAATGAAATAGGACACCTCTACCTGTTGCACAGTGGGATTTAATAGGAAGCTTTATGCGTGCCGTCTTCTTCTGTCACTGGAAGTCTAAAACTCTAAAAATAACCATAATGTTGATTCTACATTCAAACTGCTCAATTACATTTGCATAATACTTTTAAAATATAAATATTAAAAACCTGCTATCCTTGTTCTTAACTCTCAAATAAACTGATTTTTCTCCTTTTCTTTCAGAATTCAATCCGCCATAACTTGTCCCTGAACAAGTGCTTCATGAAAGTGCCCAGGCAGAAAGACGAGCCAGGAAAAGGAGGCTTTTGGCAAATCGACCCGCAGTACGCTGACATGTTTGTCAATGGCGTTTTCAAACGGCGGCGAATGCCTGCCACAAACTTCAATACCCAAAGACAGAGCAAAATGTTATCCTCTCCCAGCTCCTCGTACGGCTCTCAGTGCAACCAGACCGGCCAACAATTGGGAATGGGCCACTTCCAAGGACCTGTCCCAGGAAACAAACGCAAGCAAGTCTTCCCCAAACGAGGCAGCAAGCTGGCCAGAGCCTCCAAGAGCCCTCTGTTAACCACCGACATCAAAACTTCAGACGTGTTGAGAGGAGATTTTGACCTGGCGTCTGTTTTTGACGATGTGCTAAGTGGGAATGACAGCACGTTTGAGGATTTGGATATCAACACAGCGCTGAGCTCGCTGGGATGCGAGATGGAGCTATCTTCACAGAACCAGCACGGGCCTGGCTACAGCAATGAGGACGAGCAGGCTTGTGCTTACCTAGAGGCGAACGGCATGATGGGATGCAACATGGAGGACTTTCACCAACAGCACCACCAGCAAGTACAGGCCCATCCGCAATATTACGAGGTAATGTTTACAGATCAGATTCACCAGCATCAGCACCCTTGGGAGATTAAAGAGGAAGTCCAAGCCATCCCACTTACCTTGGATCATGCCTACGGGCTTTGTGAGGGATTCTTCTCTGAGATGCAACTCTGGGAAAGAGCAGAGTCCTATCTGTGAACACGTATGGAGGCATATGCACAGTCTTTGCTCGTCTGAAGACCTATTGACTTTTGTTTTGCTACATTAGCATAATGAATTACTGGGGATGTTATATGTAATTATTCTTTGTACTTGTTTTTGCATTTTGTAAGAACCTATACTGATTCATTTATAATCAGCCTTGATCTTTGAATTCTTGATTTATTTGTTGATGTTGAAATTTTCTCGAGATGGATAAATATTGTTGTGGGACAAGTGTAGTTATTTAGGAGTGACTTATTGATTCATCAATCTAATATATTCATTTTAGTTGATTTACTTGTTATTTTAGGTAATGTCATGCGTTATATAAGTCTAACAAAAAATAAAAAAAAAAGTAAAAATCACATATTTGAGGGAAAAGGGATGCAACAAGCCTTCACTAAATCATTTCCAGAGACAAAATAAGCCCGCACAAGCACTTTGAAACTCAGTTTGTTGCCCAGTGATTTAGCCTCATAATTAATTTTCTCTCTTTTATGATAATCTATGAGAGTGCAAAGTGTCCCACAAGTGCTCTCCTATATGTTTCAAAATGCAATGCATTAGTCTCAGATTTACCATGAACTGTGGGTGGCAATCTTACTAGGCAACGACTGTTCTAGAAGTGTACTTGTATCGATTCTTTGAGAAATGGACTAAAACATGCAAGGTCAAACTAAATATATTCTGTACTTGAATAAAAAGATCAATCTGTACAACTTTTTTCAGTCTGTTGCTTTTGAATTTGGCATGTGATGAGTTCTTTGTATACATAATAAATACATTTACATTGTTTGTTTAGCACTGTTTGAGTTAAAAAATCTGTTCCTCAAAATTCCTCACACAAGTTTTTTGTTCGTTTAAAGTCATTATTAGGATAATAAGCATTCCCTAAATGTTTAAAATTATGTATGACCGTTGTGGTAATTATATTTATAATTGATACACTTTTTGATCAACTGGTCAGTTTTTAGAAACAGCAAAAAAAAAAAATATATTGTCCGCATTCAAAAGCACACACCTCAATAAGTACTTCACGGACTCTACAATTTAGCCAATACATTTCAAGCCAAAGATTTCCTTATAACTTCTCATTGACTATTGTGTTGTAGTCCGATTGTACTTTGATTGTTCTGGTTGTTACTCATTTCAGTTCCTCCAAAAAACTAAACAAACAAAAAAAGCTCCTTCGCACCACATATACTCAAATGGGAATCCATCTTATCTCTTTTCATGTGGTTATTTGTGATTTATTGTCAGAATGGTTTGATTATTGACAAGGAAATACTGTTAAAACATGCCCAGACTGGTCTGCATTCCTCAAATTGCAGTACGTTTTGCTTATACAAATAACTACAGCATTGTTAAGTATTGTTAATGACACACTATCAGAAAACAGCTACTAAAGCTGTCACTGGGGAAGTATCTTTTTAAAAGGTGATTTTGTACCTTTTATGTACGGTAGACTGAGTACAGTAGAGACACTTTCTGCTTTTTCATCACTACACAAAAACTAGATGCTGAAATGAAGTGATTTTTCACATGATATTTATTTTGCTTGTGTGCCAAAAAATCATAAATTGATAGCCATAAGTAGTTAATTTTTCCCCAATTAGCTCATAAACATGAGGTGCATTTTTGTCTCAGCTGTACCCATATGGTGTACAGTTGAAACAGTAGCATGGTACAGTTGAGACACCCATTCTTAATGCTCTAACGCTGGCTAACCATTTATAGCAAATGTAATAAATTACAAAATTGCAGTTCTAAATAATTACAGTTTGAAATTAATTATTTATTTGCTTTATTTAATTCAGATTCAGTTTAATCAAAACAGGAACACATATTTAACACTACAAAAATATATGGCAAACAGTACAAATGTAAACATGCGAGTGAAAATAACAGTACGTACATATCTGTATATTCTATAACCCTACCCCTAAACCTAAGTATCACTCGAAACTTTCAGCATTTTACAGTTTCAATCCTTCTGTATGATTTATAAGCTTGTTTCATCATGGGGACCCAAAAAAATATTCCCATGAGGGAATTCACTGTGGGAACATTTGGTCCCCATAATGTAGGTATGGCAGTACACAAACACACACAGACTCTTTATGCATTTTATTTTGTATGATTGAACTGTTACTGTATATAATACATAGCAACCTATAAAGGGTGTCTCATCTGTACCCACTTTACCACCTTTTATATTTCTGAAAATGCTATGTAATCCTTTTAACATTCATGTTAGAAAATATGTCCATTAATAATAGACAGTTGAAATATCACAAATATAATTTTTTTTACAGAATTTGCGTAGCATATGTGCAAATGTGACTTTTATCCTATTATCATAAAACTGTACAACCAAACAGCATGTGAAGCAATAGGACACCGATCCGGGTACAAGCGCTGTGTCTCAACTGTACCCCACTGACATGCTCGCACATTTCTCTAGATTATGAAAAGACCTTGCATGGCACAATATCATGAAATATGTCTATTTTTAGAGCACAGAGTAACATATGCAATGATGCATGTTAAGTTTAACAATCATACAAGATTAATAAGCTATTCATTGTGGAAGGGACATGGTGAAATGAAAATCTCACCTTGGAAAAAAAAACCTTTTGCCGATATCTTCGAAGTGGAAAGACGCACACATTTCAAATTTCCCACGATCAAAGAGAACACTAATACACATGTGTGGAGCAAAAATCACGGCTCTGGGTTCTTGTGTACACAAGTTATTTAAGGTGTTTCAACTGTACACATGTCTTAAATGTACTCGGTCAACCCTACTAATATGTACACTTTATGAACTATGTGCCTTTAAGGTATTAATATGGACCCTTCGGTACAAAAGTGTACCTTTGAAAAAGTATCACCCCAGTGATAGCTTTTGTACCTTTTTTTTCTGAATACAGATGTTTGCATAAACTGACCTTTACTCTTTACCTCAGCATGAGGTGTCAAAGAGCATCAAGCATGTCTAAACTGACAATCACTGGAATATTGGCTTGTCTATAAGCCACTATCAGTGGTTTAGTATAGTTTCTAGTATAGATTATAGTTTGCATTGTCTCCTGTTTTTGGCTGGCCAACTTTGTTATAAACAATGGAAGGCCTTCCACCTTGAAAAAATCCAGCTGACTTGAATATCTGTGAAAATCCACTGCATTTGAGGCAAAAAATAATACTTTCACACTTAAAATCTCTTTTTAATGAAAAAGAAAAAAGGAAAGGGAGGATTAGTCAATTTCATTGGCTCTGCCTCCTTCTGTTGGAGGTCATGTGTAGAGACCCGTCTGAATCTGTGGAGTAATTCACATTCCTTGAACATCAGGGAAAAGCAGGAACGGTAATCCAAACTAGCTGTGCCCCGCAATGCTGTGGTCATGGCAAGGGCACATATTCATACACATACATACATCCAGCAACCTCTGCAGTTCACGCATTCTGTTTCACCACAATAGCATGCTTCGAGTCCCTGCGGAGGTGACAGAGGTGAGTTAGTGCCAGGCAGGGTGAGAGGGGAGGTGTGGGGGCGAGATGCAGTGTGCTTCTCAGGGGATGGGTTTTTGTGCTGGAGGATGGGAGAACTCCTTGACTCTGGAGATAACATTATCTCCCCAGAGGCAGAGACTCCTGCCTGTATTTACACGAGTGCTGTCGCCGCTCCTGCCCCGCATACAGACCTGTCAGCTGGAACAAGGACGGCTGTCACGGTGGGGCATCGCCACGCTGCTTTATGTCCCCCCGGGCACTGCTGGCAGCCCCTGATTACAGGTGTTATGTGGGCATGTCAGCCAGATCACACAGAGAAATGTGTCAGCCGTTCTGCTGGACAAGTCAGCAAAACACTGGCGTCAGCTCTCGATGTGTGTATTTGTTCACCCTGAAACCTGCTTGAAAATCATGTGTGGATAATATCAAATTCATATTTTGGTCAATGACATGGTGCTCATTTTTTGGTTTGTTTGATTTATTAATATATTGAACAATTCATTAAATGATACATAAAATGACAAAAATACTCTTCTGGTTTTTACTTTTCTATTACATTTTAATTTGATATTTTTTATGGAGGCGGATGCCTCAAGTCCAAGAAGTCATGTCCTGTCCTGATATCACCATAAAGAGAGAGAAAAAAAGCCTCATTAAAATATTGAATTAAGATTGCCTTATTAAAAGCTTTTGCAATTTTAAGAAATTTGGCATAATCTTTCATAGTTATTCATATTCTGGTCAATGACATGGTAACAAGATCAATAAAAAAATAAACAAATGAACAAAACTGCTTGTCTGTTGGCCACCAAATCAAAGTCATATGGTTCAATGAACATGCAAGTGAACATGCACACAAAAAATATTATTATAGACTTCAATAAATCTCTTAAAATATATAAAAAATGAGAATTTGTCCATTCAGCAAGATAAAGTACAAACAAATATAAATTACATCATAACATTATAGTAGTTCTTGATTTGGCTAAATGTGATGGGAAAGAGCCATTTATTTCCTTTATTCTACCTTTCTGAAAGGAGTGAATATTACCTAATATCCTGTCTTTTTCACACTGAGAGCTCTTTATATAAGTTCATCCACACACACACATACAATATACTCACATAAGGGCCATATACTGTATAGCATAACTGCTTAATTGGTTGTATCTTCGCAAAAAGTCAACCACATTTTCTCCCAGCTCTGTCTATTAAATGCGAATAAGGCATGATGATATTAACATCATTATTTTCTGTAAAGCTGCTTTGAAACAATCTTGTGAAAAGAGCTGTACAAATGAATTTGACTTGACCTGATGGTATCATTTCATCCTGAGCTTCTTTATGAATTCCTTTTATACATTCAAAGCTTGCAAGGACATTTTTTTCCTTTAATATCACTGCCCGAGTCACAGATGCAGCCAATGAACAGTTGGAATACACAGAGCCCCCATAACGACTTACAATCGCCATGCCTAATCTTATTTAAAGCTTTACTAAACAAACCCTTTCATTCCAGGCTGGATTGGCCAGCGGTCACCAGCAGAACAAGGTTAAAGGGCAAAGGTAATAAAATGACTCTTATCTCACTGAACTACAGAGCAGTTAGTGGGATGATGTTTTCTGAGGGATCTGTGTCAGTGATAATGTGACAGTTTAATGTGTCTATGTGTGCACTTGAGCACACCACATCAAAAAACAAACATGTTGCTATGAGTGTGAAAAACGAGCATTCTAGAATCAGAATTAGAAAATATTGTTCAGAGATAGAAGATTAGAAACTTAATATGGTTTGTAACAAATACCTTGGCAAAAGCCTTATAAATACAAATAATAAATAGTTTGGAATAAATAATTTTTTGTGTATTATTGAAATAAGAAAAACAGTTTAAAAAAAACATAATAATTAAAAAAAAGTAATATTTTGAAAGATTATTACAATTTAAAATAAATAGCTTGATCAAATAAATTCAGGCTTGGTGAGCATAAAAGACTTCTCTCAAAAACATTGAAAAAATATTAATTATTCCAAACTTTTAACCAATATTGTATTATGCATGCTTACTATTTTGCTTAATTAATACATTTTAACATACAAATATTTTAATGCTGTGTTGTCTTCGCTTCCTTCAGCAAAGCCACTTCAGAATCACTGATCTAGCGAATATATGTTAAAAACGTACCCTTTTACAATCAGTTGTACTTTCACTTGTGATTTTATTTGAAACAGGCCAGTTTTGTTGCCTGTGCATCGCCGGTACAATTGCAAGCTTTATTTTGTGCTTCTTGATGTGCTAATTTTATTGATTGTGGAAACCCAAAAATAGGCACACATCGCAATAAGCTGCTATGCTGTGCTGTTTCCGTCTCTTTGAGATGAGGCCATTTCACTGATGTCTGAACGAATGGAGATGCTATTACTGGACACTTGAGAGGGGTGAAGAGTCCATTCAGAGGTCGCCTTGCATGCAGATATTGAATAGCCTTATTTTGTCTTCTAAATATGTCAGTGTGTACATACAGATATGCAGATTTATATGTAGATAACATGTAGATTTACCTTACGCAGTGGCAGTTTGACTGGGGAGCAATAACCCATGATTGATTTCTGATGCGAAATAATGGGACTGCATTATGAAGACATAATGCCAAATTTCCTAATAATAGCCTATGTTGCGGTGAGTTTTCGCAGGTTATTGGCTGTGGAGGTCATATGAAATGATTTATCATATTGATTTATCATAACTGTGCTTAAATTCATGCAGCAGACAGAAAGAGCATTTCAGAAATGCGTCGTACCAAAAATATGGCTCGCTGGGTACGAGCCACAGCCGTGATTGGAATGCAGAATTAGTCAACACAGTCCTCCTAAATGTCACTCCTGCCTGCTTCTTTCATTTCTTCTCCATATCCTTTGTGGCTTGCTATAAAGCATGGTGCAGGCCCAGGACGGCTTGGCAGGGTGGCTGGTGAAAAGCATTCCTCAGGGGTTTCTTAGATCTCTGTGGCTGAGCGAGAGAGAGCAGCCAGAGGGCAAAGTGTCGGGACACCCAGAACCAGCCACACACACTGCCCCATGCCAGCGAGCAAAGACAGAAAACAAATGCAGTGCCATTCTCTGAATCTTTTACCATCTAACCAGCTCGCTCAGACTGGGGAGATATTTGTGCCTTTTAGTTTGACGATACAGAACTGTGAATTATTGCAGTATCACTCAGAGCCAGATATCTCTGGATCCTATTAAAGGGATAGGTCAGTGAAAATTGAAAATTACTCATCCTCTATGTCATTCCAAATCCTTATGACCTTTTATCTGTGGAACACAAAAGATGTTTTGAAGAATGTTTGCACTGCTCTTTTCCTTACAATGAAAATGGATGGGGAGAAAAAATTAAAACACCACAGAAGCATAAAAATAGAAGTCAACTAAGCACTATATGTCACATCACGTGAGAAATATACTCTCTGAATAGAAATGAAAATACTGGTTAAGAAAAGTATCAGGGATTTCCACCACATGACATTTTACAAACTGAACTAACCTTGTCTCGTCATCCGCTGGAACGCCACTCTCTCGTGTATGCGTGTATGACAGTTAGCGGAAGCTAGAGATTACGGTTTGTAAAGTTGTAAATTACAATACCATATTTTACAATATAGACTACTAGCCACTGCCATTATAAAGCTTGGAAGAGCCAGGACATTTTAAATATAACTCCAATTATATTCATATGAAAGATGAAAGTCATGTAGGATTGCTTGAGGGTGAATAAATCAGGGGGTAATTTTTATTTTTGGGTGAACTTTTTCCTTCAAAAGCTGTAATTCATTACATTTAATTATTTTCATGATGTTTTTATTCTTCATTAAATAATGACAAATATCAAATTTAATTAATACAGAAACAGGGACAGAACAGAATAGATAGGACAGAAAACCGAGTGCCATAACTGACCCAAGTCCTTGAAAGTTATGCGTGTTTTAAAAAGACATAAGAATGAATGAATGAATTATGTATTTATATAGCGCTTTATTGTGTATTGTTGTACACCCAAAGCACTTTACGATCATGGGGGGGTCTCTCCTCAACCACCACCAGTGTGCAGCATCCACTTGGATGATGCGACGGCTGCCACAGGACAGTGGCTGCCACAGTGGACAATCATAGAGCCAATCGCCATGATTGACAAGGGCCAGTGGTGGAATTTGGCCAGGACAGTGGTGGAACCACACCCCTACTCTTTACGAGAAGTGCCATGGGATTTTTAATAACCACAGAGAGTCAGGACCTCGGTTTTTTATTGTCTCATCCGAAAGACTGTGCTTTTTGCCAGTATAGTGTCCCCATCACTATACTGGGGCGTTAGGACATTATTTAAAAAAAATGCTTGCACTTATCCATTTAATGAATTGTAACCATCTTCAATCTTTTTACAAAAATAATACATGAGCTTGCAAAACTCAACGCTTCACAAAAACTTTTTTTGAGCAGTGAGTGAACATTTGACGCTCGCTAGAACACAAATACACACTGAAGCGTTTGCCAAATATGTCACCAATATCAGATGGGGCCCCCTGATTCCCCGGGGCCCTAAGTGGCCGCTTACCTCACTTATTGGTTAAGTTTGCCCCTGCTTATATGATTAGCTGTGCTATAGCCTTGTGCAATGCTCGTATGTAGCACTTTTTAAACTGCCCTTATCCCTTTCTCATTAAAGCCAGCTGCATGTCATTGCTTCTCTTTAATCACATACTGCAGTGATCTCGTCTCCATCACCTGCCTGCTGGTTTGGCCCTGTTCAAACTCTCTCCTCCTACACTGTCTGGGCGAGTGGGCCGTGAGCAAATCTCATTTGCTTTAGCACTCACACTAAATCAGTGAGAGAAATAGCACCTGATTGCATAAGCATGACTCCACACAGGGAAATGTGAGCCGTGGTCTCTGACACCTCCATCGAACGTGTCGCTTCTCTCCTTTATAATTGATGACTGACACGCGCATTGCGTGTACGGGCTCCGTGCCGAGATGAGGTGTCCAGAAGCTTAAATGAGCTTGAACTTGACACTTGGCTCAGAACTAAAGTCCACAATGTATTGTGTCTCCTTCAAGTCCAGCTAATTGAGTGCAGTTATTGTGTCAGAAGCTTAAATGTAATTCAGATTTATCTGAAAAATGTATATAATGAACTAAAATTGTTTTGAAATCTGCCCTACAACTTGAATGAGAACTAAAGTTAACCTAAAATCAAATGTTTACAATTATTATAGTTTGCTAACTACATCCCATTTCATTTTAAGCTGGTAACAACAGAAATTTTGTTCTCAAATGGCAGTTATTTAGGAGTACATCCTTTACATTATAGTTGTGATTGTGCTAAGTAACACTTTATTTTACGGTGTCCTTGTTACATTACATGCACTTACTATTATAATAACATTAGGCATAATTAAAAGTAACCATGTAGTTAATTAATAACTCAGTACTTGTATAATTACACTGTGACATAAAATAAAGTGTAACCCTATTTTGAAGCTTGTAAAACTCATGCCATGTTACAACCATCCTCAGTCTCCCTTATATTAGACTTGGAGTCATACTGTTTTAAGAATCCTTTCAAAACATCTGGTGTTTTGTGGTATTAAGATTTGTAATAAGTCTCAACAAATAATAAAACATTTTCTTTCTAGGCGCCTGCACAGTAAGATCCCCAGTGTTAAACTAACACTCCCAGTAAATTTATCTTATGGCCACAGGTGATATAGTTTAACATTTGTCATTGAGCTGCAGTTGTTTTCCTGTTTGCTGAAAAGAAAGATTTCTTCTTTTGGGGCACGTAACAGCTCTCAGGAGATACATAATTTGTATGTAAATACACCCCTGTGGCCGTAAGAATGCTTTGGGACTCAGTGCTTTTGGGAAAAGAGTCGTGTTATGTCATCTAGATTACAAAAAAAAGTAAAAAGTCAGTTCAGAACATGAGTTCTCCTTCCGTGACACTCAGGAGCTTATAATGGCAATGTGTGTGTGTATGTGAATTATTAATCAAAGAATATTAATCACTCTGTTTGTGATGTTCCCGTCCATTTGCTGAACTGAGCCTCGGGTGCAAGCAGCACACAGCTGATGAGTAAATGCAGTAAATTAGATTATAAAACTGCTAGCGCTCACAGCTAAATAAGAGAGATGGTGCAGATATACTTGCTGATACCTGAGAGAGGGGTAGAGCAAACATCGCCTATTCCTATAGAGCAAACACTACCACCAGGGCTTCATTAAAACTGATTGGACCCACAGGGACCACACCTGTTCCGGGCAGGTCGGGATCCACACACACACTCAACACACACACACACACACACACACACACACACACACACACACACACACACACGCACGCACGCACGCACGCACGCACACACACACACACACAATCAGGAGAACACGAGTGCTCTGGATTCTCATAAGCAGTGGGAATCTCTGGAAGCTTATATTCCCTGTACTTCCATGTGTGTGCTTCCATATTCCCCTGGCTTCCTGTAATCAAGCTGACAGCAGGTGCATATAGGGGGTACAGGTCACATGACACCCTTCCATAGTGTGTTAGTGAATACTAAGTGTGCAATGGTGAAATACTAGTGAACACTACGTGTGCACTATAAAAAAATGGTGCTATATAATACTAAAAGTGGTTATTTGGCTCGTAATCATAAGGGAACCACTTTAAGTGCTGTATAGCACCAAATCTTGGTGCTTCAGTGGTTCTTCGGTGGTTCTTCTCTTCATTTTACTGCCATCTGGCAAGCGCTTCCGGAGCATAATGGCAAAAAACTGAGAGACTTAAGAGGAGCTTCTTCCCTCAGGCCATCAGGCTCCTAAACTCAAACTCGGTCTGATAACATCAACATGACTCAATTTAATAATCAGTAAGATATTCATTATTCTCCACCATCCATATTGCTGCTATGTATATACCCTGTACAACCTGTTTGCACATTCCTTCTTATATTATTATTTATTAAGTGTACAGTATACTGTCCAGGACATTTTATTTTATTGCACAATTTATTCTTCTTTATTTTTTATTCTTATTTATGTATATTCTCTTGTGTTGTGTTACATATAATTGCACTGTCCATTGAGCGAACCTGACTTACATTTCACTGCTGATTATATTCTGTATAATTGAGTATGTGACGAATAAAACCTTGAATCTTCTCCGGTTCTTTGGGATAACTTAGGTGCTATATAGCACCACGGAATCTGTTAAGCCCCTGTATGGTTCTTCAGGGGTCTTCAGTGCTTCTTTTGGTGGTTAAGGTGCTATATAGCACCCCTGCTGTTCAAAGAACAAGTTAATCCCCTTTAAAGGTTCTTTACAAGCCAAAGAACCACTGTTAATGCTGTTTAGCACCATTTTTGTTGAAGAAATAAAATGCGATATGGCACCTCTTATGGGTTCTATATTACACCATTTGACAAAGGTACTGTAGAGCACCTTTAAAGATCAGAATCAGAATCAGAATGAGCTTTATTGGCCAGGTATGTTTACACATACGAGGAATTTGTTATAGTGACAGAAGCTCCACAGTGCAACAGAATGACAGTGACAGGACAGGACACAGACAACAAAATAACAATATAAAAATATACAAATAGGCAATGTACAAAATGGCAAAAACACAATATACAATATAGACCATTATGTGTGAGGTCTGACATGTGCAAATTTGAAATGAAAAAAAAAATATGTGTGTGTGGTGAATAAATATTTGCATAATAGTGTTGTGTGTTCCATGTTTAATATCAAGTGTTCATTAGATGGATTGCTTGGGGAAAGAAACCGTTTTTGTGTCTGGTCGTTCTGGTGCTCAGAGCTCTGTAGCGTCAACCAGACAGAAACAGTTCAAAGAAGGAATGTGCTGGATATGAAGGGTCCAGAGTGATTTTGCTGATCGTGCGGGTGCTGGATGAGAATTTTCCCAGCCTCACTACCTGCTGCCTGTCTGTCAGGAAGCTGGTGATCCACTGACAGATGGAGGTGGGGACGGAGAGCTGTGTCAGTTTATTCTGAAGGGTGTCCGGGATGATGGTGTTAAAAACGGAGCTGAAGTCTACAAACAGGATCCTCACATAAGTCCCTGGTCTGTCCAGATGCTGCAGGATGAAATGCAGTCCCATGTTGACTGCATCATCCACAGACCTGTTTGCTCTGTAGGAAAACTGCAGGGGGTCCAGTAAGGGTCCAGTGGAGGCCTTCAGATAAGCCAAAACCAGTCTTTCAAATTATTTCATGACCACAGACGTTAGAGCCACAGGTCTGTAGTCAATAAGTCCAGCAATTTTGGAATTCTTTGGGACGGGGATGATGGTGGAGCATTTGAAGCATAAGGGGACTTCGCACAGCTCCAGTGATCTGTTGTATATCTTTGTGAAGATGGGGGCCAGCTGGTCAGCGCAGGTTTTAAGGCAGGCTGGTGACGCACTGTCTGGTCCTGGTGTTTTCCTTCTTTTGTTCTCTCTGAAGACCTGGCGCACGTCATCTTCACTTATTTTCAGTGTAGGTGTGGGGGATAGGGGGGTTGCTGGATTTGTTAATGGTTGTGTGGAGAGGTGTTCAGGGCGGTTGGGGGGTGTTTTTCTAAATCTACAGTAAAAGTCATTAAAATAGTCTGCCAGTTGTTGATTCTCCAGAGTGCTGGCGGATGGTGTCTTGCAATTTGTAATGTCTTTCAAACCTTTCCACACTGAAGCAGAATCACTGGAAGAGAATGTGTTCCTTAGCTTGCCAGAATAATTCCTCTTTGCCACTCTGATCTCCTTTTCCAGTGTGTATTTGGCCTGTTTATACAAGACTATATCCCCCTTTCTGTAAGCATCTTCTTTGGCCTGACGGAGCTGTCTGAGTTTTGCAGTGAACCATGGTTTTTCATTGTTGTAGGTTAAACGAGTCCTGGTAGGAATGCACATATCCTCACAGAAACTGATATAAGATGCTACAGTCTCTGTGAGCTCGTCCAGATCGTTTCCAGCAGCCTCAAAAACAGTGAGGTCAAAAAAGCTTTTAAATCTTGCTCTGCTTCTTTAGTCCATCTTTTAACAGTTCTTAATACAGGTTTAGCAGATTTAAATTTCTGCCTGTAGGTTGGTATAAGATGAACCAAGCTGCCCTTGTTAAAGAGTGATATGCATCCTTTATCGGTGTATAACAGTGATCCAATATGTTACGGTCTCTGGTGGGAAATGTGATGTGCTGTCTGTATTTTGGCACTTCGTGGGAGAGATTTGCTTTGTTAAAGTCCCCAAGAATGATTAAAACAGAGTCTGGGTGTTTTTGTTCTGTGTCTGTGATCAGATCAGCGAGTTTCTGTAAAGCTGAGCTCATGCGCGCTTGCAGAGAAATGTAGACACTCACGAGAATGAAGGAACGAATCTCCCGCGGCGAGTAGAATGGCTTTCAGTTAACGAAGAGCGTTTCTAGATATGAACAGCACATCTTACACAGATACATCTGTACACCACCTCTCATTGATTTAAAAGCACGTCCCGTCACCACGCAATTTCCCCATTGATTCTGCGTTGCTATCTGCTCTGATCAGCTGGAAATTCGGCAGATGTAACGCGCTGTCCGGTATTTCGTTATTCAGCCAGGTTTCTGTGAAACAACAAAAAAAACTGGAAAAACTAACAAAAACATTACAAACACTGCAGAGCAAAGCACTGTAGCTGCCATGAGCGGCGCCATCTTAACAGTATCTTCTAAGTATCCATACTTAAGATATGGTGTTATATAGCACCAAAAGTGGGTCCCCTAGCATTAACTTTGGGCATTTCTAAGGATTGGTTGTTTCGCAGCTCTTTACTATGGTATCTTCAATTACTGAACCTGTATTTATTATTGTATGCATTATTATTTTTCTTATAATTTTTTTTATTTTTTTTCGTGAATGCATGTGAAGTCTGAGACAATGGTGTTTGTTTGTTCTGTGTTTACTCTGAAAAATCCTTAAAAAAAGTGGTTCCCCTATGATTACGAGCCAAGAACAATCTTTTAGTGCTATATAGAACCATTTTACAGTGTAGTAATTAGTCAACAGTGAAAATATCCTTCACAAGTTCTCTACAAATTTTTCATATAACGTTTAGGAAGGCACACAAATGGTCAAATGCTGGATATATTTGTTATGAAACTTTTTCAAAAGCCATTTTTGTGTATATAAAATTATAGTTCACAACAAATGCCAATAAAAGCACTTTAGCTGGATCAGTGTGTTAACCCTGTTGGTGTTAGTTGCACTGGTGTGAACCAGCCTTAAAGGGATAGGCCACTCAAAAATAAAATTTGTGATCATTAACTTACCTTCATGTTGTTACAAATCTGTAGACTTTCTGTCTACTGCACTGTAAAAATTAGTTTGTGCTGCCTTAACATTTCAAGTTTAGTCAACTTGAAATGTTAAGTTGTAGCCTATTAAGTGACAACTTGGAAATTAGAGTTATCTCATCAAGTGAAATCTGGTAAATTTATTCTAATGCAAAATTTTAAGTTGTGATTGCCAATTGCAATGAGAATGTTTTTTTTACTGTGGAAAACAAAATAATATATTTTGAAAAAGGCCTTAGTGAAAGTCAGTATAGTTCAACATTGGTTTGGACCTCACTAACATTCAAAATATCTTCATGTGTTCCATACAGGTCCACAACAACATAAATGATGAAATAATTTACCCTTTAACACATGGATTCACATACATACAGTCATAAAACACAGTCAAACGTACAGTCAGTACAATAGTACAGTAGGGTAGAACTGAACACCTCTGACGACTCAGAGCCTTGTAATTGGGCCCAGGAGGACTGAGGTGGATAATAGTTCTCCTGCGGGACGGAGATGAGAAGTAGAGGGGGAGAAATACAGGGAAGTTGAAGCAGAGAAATATATTGGGAGTGTGATTTGTGTGCGCCCGTGTGTTAAGTACTGCACTGTTTATAATTAAATACATGTTGTTTGACAACACACCAGAGTGACAAGAAAGAAAAATATTACTGTAGGCATTTGAGTGGAACACAAACACAGGGTCAAAGTGTTACTGTAACTGGCATACCACAATGCCAGCTTGGATTTGTTTGTGGTGATAAATGTGCTATATTTTCGCTTGACTGGCAGAGCATGCAGGGTTTGATTCCCAGGGAACACGCACACTGATAAAATATATGCCCTGAAGGTTGCTTTGCTTAACAGTGTCTGCCAAATAAATAGGACGCACTTTGCATTTGGCACACATGATAGCACATAATGAATTGTTGGTTCAGGATCAAGATGGCATTCATTTGCTCATGCTTGTAAACTGCAGTTAAGAAAGTGTTTTGGAACTGCTGCTGTTTACATGTATTCAAACTGAATTTTTTTTTCAAGGATCCCATACCCCGTAAACTTGTATGTCTTTTCTGTAATACATTAAAGGCCAAATAAAGTATACTTTTACTTTATTAGAATTGAAAATTATACTTTTATACATTTTTTCCCAGTAATTATATATATATATATATATATATATAGTTTTTTCTCCACTGTATATATATATATATTTATAATACATATAAAGCGGGGTATATATACCCGCTGATTGTGTACGTTTGCCCACTGACAAAGAAATGATCAGTCTATAATTTTAATGGTAGGTTTATTTGAAAAGTGAGAGACAGAATAGCAAAAAAAAAATACATTAAAAAAAGTTATAAATTGATTTGCATTTTAATGTGTCAAATAAGTATTTGACCCCTTCGCAAAACATGACTTAGTACAGTACTTGGTGGAAAAACCCTTGTTGGCAATCACAGTAGTCAGACGTTTCTTGTAGTTGGCCTCCAGGTTTGCACACATCTCAGGAGGGATTTTTTTCATACTCCTCTTTGCAGATCCTCTCAATTCATTAAGGTTTCGAGGCTGACGTTTGGCAACTCGAACCTTCAGCTCCCTTCATAGATTTTCTATGGGATTAAGGTCTGGAGACTGGCTAGGCCACTTCTTCTTGAGCCACTCCTTTGTTGCCTTGGCCGTGTGTTTTGGGTAATTGTAATGCTGGAATACCCATCCATGACCCATTTTCAATGCCCTGGCTGGCTTCAATACCCTGGCTCTGACGGTACATGGTCCCGTCCATCGTCCCTTTGATGCGGTGCAGTTGTCCTGTCCCCTTAGCAGAAAAACACCCCCAAAGCATAATGTTTACACCTCCGTGTTTGACGGTGGGGATGGTGTTCTTGGGGTCATAGGCAGCACTTCTCCTCCAAACACGGCGAGTTGAGTTGATGCCAAAGAGCTGGATTTTGGTCTCATCTGACCACAACACTTTCACCCAGTTCTCCTTTGAATCATTGCCAAACTTCAGACGGGCCTGTACATGTGCTTTCTTGAGCAGGGGGACCTTGCGGGTGCTGCAGGATTTCAGTCCTTCATGGCGTAGTGTGTTACCAATTGTTTTCTTGGTGACTATGGTCCTAGCTGCCTTGAGATCATTGACTAGATCCTCCCGTGTAGTTCTGGGCTGATTCCTCACCGTTCTCATGATCATTGAAACTCCAGGAGGTGAGATCTTGCATGGAGCCCCAGTCCGAGGGAGATTGACAGTTATATTGTGTTTCTTACATTTGGGAATAATCACACCAACTGTTGTCACCTATTGTCCCCAAGCTGCTGGGCTATGGTCTTGTAGCCCATTCCAGCCTTGTGTAGGTCTACAATCTTGCCCCTGACATCCTTGGACAGCTCTTTGGTCTTGGCCACGGTGGATAGTTTGGAATCTGATTGATTGGTTGCTTCTGTAGAAAGGTTGTCTTTTATACAGGTAACCCGCTGAGACTCCCTTTAAGAGAGTGCTCCTAATCTCAGCTCCTTACCTGTATAAAAGACACCTGGGAGCCAGAAATCTTGCTGATTGATAGGGGATCAAATACTTATTTGACTTATTAGAATGCAAATCAATTTATTACTATTTTGAAATGCGTTTTTCTGGATAATTTTGTTGTTGTTGTTGTTATTCTGTCTCTCACTGTTCAAATAAACCTACCATTAAAATTATAGACTGATCATTTCTTTGTCAGAGGGCAA
Source organism: Ptychobarbus kaznakovi (assembly GCA_027422405.1). Taxonomy (NCBI): domain Eukaryota; kingdom Metazoa; phylum Chordata; class Actinopteri; order Cypriniformes; family Cyprinidae; genus Ptychobarbus; species Ptychobarbus kaznakovi. The sequence goes on along the minus strand of CM049808.1, from coordinate 11,261,239 downwards.
ATCTACAAAAGCAGAAGGGGATCAAATATTTCCCCCCCACTGTATATATATTTAAATATATAATAACTGGGGAAAATGTATAAAAGTATTATTTGAAATTATAATAAAGTGTATATATATAAATATACGGGTAATGGGATATAAATAAAAAATAATAACTGGGGAAAGTATAAAAGAATAAAAAAAACAACCAGTGTCACAGGACAACAATTCAACCCTGTTTGAAAACATAACTTAATATACTTAGATATTTGTATGGTTGTTTGCTTACTGGAGACAAAGAAACTAAAGCACATTTGTGTGTGTGTGTGTGTGTGTGTGTGAGTGTGTGTGTGCTGTGTATTAATGGGACCAAATGTATAAAAAATATAATTAAAGTAAATTTATGGGACATTTTTGTCCCCATAAAAACTATAAATCATACAGAGTGTTTTTTGAAAATAAAAATGAAGAATGTCTCCTGTGCTAAGTTTAGGTGTTGTGCAATAGCACATACAGTTTGTACAGTAAAAACCATTACGCCTATGGAAAAAACATAAAACCAACATGTGTGTGTGTGTGTGTGTGTGTGTGTGTGTGTGTGTGTGTGTGTGTGTGTGTGTGTGTGTGTGTGTGTGTGTGTGTGTGTGTGTGTGTGTGTGTGTGTGTGTGTGTGTGTGTGTGTGTGTGTGTCTGTTCTCTGCCGTGTGATTTTTTTTACAGCAAGAATATCTAAACAGATTAAAAACAAGATAAATTAACTTGATTTTAAAAATAATGAGACTTGTTTTGTAGAATATATTGACATTTATTTTGTTTTAAAGGGACAGTATACACAAAAATAAGTCATTGTTTACTTTCTTTCTTTTGTGAAACAGAAAAGAAGATATTTTGATAAATGTTTTTGTGCATACAATGGAAGGCATCCTAAACAGTTTGGTTACCAACATTCTTCAAAATATCTTCTTTCATGTGCAGCAGAAGACATAAAGTCATACAGGTTTGAAAAATGACATGAAGGTGAGTAAATTAAAACAGAAGCATTATTTTTGGGTTATATTTTTAAGGATGAACCCTGATTAATTTTGACCGATTTAATGTTAGATTTTATTTTGTTTTGATTTTAAAATAAGCAAAAAAGCCAGAATAGCAAGAGAAATAAATGTAATTCAATGCATAAAATATCTTACACAATGTTGCTTTAAGGTAAAATGGTATGTTAGCCTTATTGATATACAAATATCAGTTTCAGTTTCTGACAGTCAATGAAAGTGAATTGAATAATACCAATACATTTGAAGTACTACATGCAAAAAATGGCACGGTTTATTGTTTACGTGAGAGCTCTTTTCACTATATATACTCTGTCATTGGCTGAAGGGGCCTGTGATGCTGAAATGTCTCTATGGGCTTTGCAGGTTTGTTGCACAGATGCGTAATTAGAGGACAGGGGATAGAAGGATGGGTAAGGAGGGGAGAAAATGACATGCATTGGGCCAGTCTAATGATAGTAGAGAAGTGACAGTCCTGTGGGCCCTGTACTTTCCAATCACAGCTTTCATACAGGACAGCTACACGTCACTCACTCTGACCAGGTAAGACTGTCCATTGAAACAGAATGCTATGTGGCCTGAACCAATGCCAGTTATCTGCTGCATGAGCCAAACTGAAAGAACAGTGTGTATAGAAGACAGAACCACCACAGAGTTTAAAGACCGTCCAAGTTCTGTCATTAAACTGCTAACACCACAGCAGTTGTCCTTACTATGGGAATCAAAAGATTCACCAAAACAACTGCGATATATTTGAGCCAGCAAGCTGAAATCGACAAAGCAGCCATTGACTAAGATGCAGTTTTGTTGTTCTGACATGCGTGTTTTGTTCATCTAGTTCTGTAAAAGCAGCAGTCCCAGGACATTTGGAAGTGTAGATTCACACTCTCCAATTCAGAGAGGACTTTGGGACAGCTCTGTTCTTCATAATGAGATGAATTGACTCTATTCCAGACAAACTCTGCCTGCTGCCCTGTGCCAGTTAAACACAGTGTCAAAAACACTTGGGAGCATGCAAAAGAAACTCAATGTCCAGTGTACAAACTGATGCCAAAGATTAATGTCCATTTTGAGCATGGGTCCTCACATAGAAAATACACAGATGTTAATTAAACGGTGGTCACAGTGTACAATAAATGCATTCATGAAGTTCAGCCTGTTCCTGAAGAGCTCCTGTGTGCCATTTATATCTAATCAACTAATTGTTCTGGCCTTTGCAGTCTTTGCAGACACAGTGTGTGCAGACTTTTAACTTGTTGTTTGTGAATGACTCCCTCCTAAAGTCTCAAACTGATGTGCCAGACTGCTCTCTATGGACCAGTAGTGTTCGAATAGGACACCTGAACAAAACAAGCCACACTGTCAGTACAGTACAGTATGTGCTGCTTGTGTGGACAACAGCTATTCTCACAGTGTATTTAACGTGCTCAATTAATAACCATTTGCAAAACTACTTTCTTCCTAAAGGATTTTTTTTAGTGTTAGTACAGACATATTTCAATTTGAAGAAAAGCACAAATATAATCTGTACATCTTTCACCTAATATATATATATCGAACAGTAATATAACATTATACAAGTAATATACTGTTTCATGCACTTCATGTGGTTAATAACAATGAATATAATATATTTTCTTACTCTTTGTATTTTTATATCAGCATGGTACAAGTTTATCCTTTTTAAGTCTATGTGATAAATAAGTTGGGTAAAAAGTAATCTAAAAGTAGTCTGATTATATTATCTCAAATGTGTAATTTAATGGATTACGTTACTATTTTTGTCATGTAATTTGGAATCTGTAATGGACATACATACAGAGCTGGGTAGATTACTTAGAAATTGTAATCCATTACTGATCTGTATGTATACCTTTTTTGCCAAACACCAAAGAAAAGATTCTAGTATCCATACAATGAATGTCAGTTGGGTCCAAAACAACATTAACAATTTTTCATATCCACAATTCATAATAGTATTCATAATAGTAAATGCTTTATGATCACATATTTGGCAATTTATGCTAAATAATATAATTGCAAACCCTTTATATTTGTATCACAGCAAAAAGTAGGTAAAATCTTTTTCTTTCCCTTTCTTTTCTTTTTTGTTTTTATGGACACACTTCTTGTGCAATTGCTACACAGCTTTTTTAAAGCTTCAGTAAAATGCTGCTGTCATAAAAGCTCCTTGAGCATGTTGTCCCTCTCAGGGTGGGGTCTGATGGAAGAGGAGTGTTGTGATTCTGGGTCTCTCAGTCCTATCCTCATGTCTTATCCTTTAAATGTGTATCCTGGCTCCCTGATTCTGTTTTAGCATTACAATGGAGGCCTGCTGAGTTACCTCCCAAGGCTGAGCCTCATCCACCGGTGTGTTCATTCACTAGAGCGACTCGCACAGCATTGTAAAGCTCTTGTTAAGAGTCTGGACTGAACGGATGATCCTCGTCTTTAAACAGGGACAATGCATGCCTGATTTACCATACGGTCGTGCAGCGGATGGCTCGCCTGCTAGTTTTATGAGATGGCTCAAGTTTGTGTGGTGCTTTCAAAGGCGAGGGCCACTATTTTGGATGCGTTACACTTGAAAGAATTGGACAAGAATGAACTGTCTGGTGTTTGTGACAGGATATCCTTTAAAGAAAACAGGGCTAGTTGTCACACAGGAGAGGCTAAATCGCAGAACGGAACAGAACAGTCATTTTGAGCTCACCTGAGCTTTTAATATGGCAAACAATGAGTACATATATGAATAGGGTTCTTGATCAGCAGCTGAGAGGATTGTGACTTTGCTGAAGTAATCTTCCTCTGAACTTTGAGTTTCGTTGGGAGTCGATCGGTCAGCTTTGAAGACAACACTTGATTATCCTGTTTAGAGAGCCACTCCAGTGCAAATCAGCAAAGCTGTAATTTAGCTGGCAGGCCATTCACTGAGACTGCAGGCTGTGATTGGGTAAGAGCTGTTTCTAGTACAACGGTCCACGTGCCTGGTCCTTGGGAGGGCTTCTCGAACATGTCTCAACTCGCCCTGGCGATGTCATGCCCGCATCAACCCTCTAACCTTAGACTGACTTGCAAAGAATGGTCAACGAAATCATAGCACAGAACACGTAGCATGCAAAATCACAAGGTTTATGAATGGTTCCGAGAAATGTCTTTTATTGAAGCAGGAAATGCTGTTCTGCTCTGTTATCTCCATCAGCTTGAGTTACTGTTGAGGAGAATTGAGGTGGTCAGCTGTACAAATTGGGGTAAGAAGTCAGTCAGGCTTGGAAAATTATCTGAAGCTTTACCTGATTTATTCAAACTTAAAGCAGTGACAGCACATTAATAGAAGGGATATAATAGAACAATATAGATATACACATAGATAGAAAAGGTAGACAAATAGATGAACATTTACATTATTGTATTTATATATAAATGTGATCTTGACAGATAGATACATGAATAGATGGATAGACACATAGACAGATATTTCATAAAAACATTTATTTCATAATGATATTTTCCCCCATTTTAAATTCTTATTATCCAATAAAGGTTAGATTTTTTGATTTTTTTAATAAAAGATCAAAAGATTTAACAATGCAGATTAATTTTCACAGCCTTCTTTGATCATATTTACCAAGGGTGCTGATTTTTTTGGCCATGACTGTACATGCATACATACAAACAAACATAGATAGATACAAACTAGATAGATAGATAGATAGATAGATAGATAGATAGAGAGATAGAGATAGATAGATAGATAGATAGAGATAGATAGAGATAGATAGATAGATAGATAGATAGATAGATAGATAGATAATAGATAGATAGATAGATATAGATAGATAGATAGATAGATAGATAGATAGATAGATAGATAGATAGATAGATAGATAGATAGATAGATAGATAGATAGATAGATAGATAGATAGATAGATAGATAGATAGATAGATAGATAGATAGATAGATAGATAGATAGATAGATAGATAGATAGATCTAGCAGAAGCTGTGTAACTGAGAGACCTCGAAACACCAGATTTAATAAAACAGTCATTTAAAATGAAAAGGAATAAAGCAGTTGGCTTATAATCTGCGTGGGGATTCATGTCAAAATGCTCCAGTCTCTGATCTCTCATTATTGCAGCTGATGAGCTTTAATCAAGTGCTTGAAGGTGTTATGAGATGAATGTTCTTAATCTAAATGTTAATCAGGTGGCTCACAACAAACTGGCTTGGCATCCATAACTTCATAGCACTCATGGATGACAAGCAGCTTTAGCACCATCTACTACAGTGCTGGGTCAGTTGAGACATTCTTCATAAAGAACTATAATCTGTATGCAGTTATTCAGAATGACCCCCTCAGCGTGAGATGCTCCAATATCTTTGACAACCTCATGCTCCAACCAGTCCTTTCATAACGCTGATCCAGTACAGAATAACCTGAGACACAAGCTGCACCTCGGGTCGGGGCAAGCCCACACATGCTCTGTTTACTGATTACACACGCTAGTCGTGAGGGAGAACAATGCACCATTCCTCAGCACAATGGATCAAACTGCGTTAGGGAAGTCCAGCTCGTAATACTTTCTGTTTTTCCAGTTATGAAAACGGACACTTATGCTGTAAGTTTAGATTCATCATTAGATTTGCCACTTTTGAGTGGTTGGGGGGTGGTAACCACTGACATGTGCCAGAACCAGTATTATAGTATATTTAGCATTCGTCTGAGTTCCTAAAACCATGAGGAGGGTCTAACACAGTGTTTAATGTACCCCAACATCCCCAGCAATTACCTGTTCATCAACACAAAACCACTTTTTATTTTGATATTAATCAAAATTATTTTGATATTTTGATATCATTCAGAATTGTCAGTAATATGACAAATGTATATTTAGTGGGTCAAACAATTGTTGAAAAAGAAGCACAGATATTCCAACACAAATATATGAAATATTATAATTTAATAAATAGGTGTGCTATATAATAAATAAGTAAAATGTTGATCACAAAACAACTGTGTGCAACACACACACACACACACACACACACACACACACACAACACACACACACACACACACACACACACACACACACACACACACACACACACACACACACACACACACACACACACACACACACACACACACACACACACACACACACACACACACACACACTGGTTTTTATGTGTTTGTGGGACTTTCCATAGGCGTAATGTTTTTATACTGTACAAACCGTATGTGCTGTGTACACCTACCCTACACCTAAACTTAGCCCTCACAGGAGACGGTGCATTTCTATTTTCCCTCAAAAAACTCACTCTGTATGATTTATAAGCGTTTTAAAATTATGGGACACTGAAAATGTCCTCATAAATCACCTTACCTTGTAATACCTATGTCATACCCATGTCATTATACAATTTGTGTCCTCATAAACCACATAAACATGCACCACACACACACACATCACACACACACACACAACACCCCTTAAATGTTTCACTTTTGTTATATTGCAGCCATTTGCTAAAATCATTTAAGTTCATTTTTTTCCTCATTAATGTACACACAGCACCCCATATTGACAGAAAAACACAGACTTGTTGACATTTTTGCAGTTTTATTAAACAGAAAAACTGAAAATATCACAAGGTCCTAAGTATTCAGACCCTTTGCTCAGTATTTAGTAGAAGCACCCTTTTGATTTAATACAGCCGTGAGTCTTTTTGGGAAAGATGCAAAGTTTTTCACACCTGGATTTGGGATCCTCTGCCATTCCTCCTTGCAGATCTCTCCAGTTCTGTCAGGTTGGATGGTAAACGTTGGTGGACAGCCATTTTTAGGTCTCTCCAGAGATGCTCAATTGGGTTTAAGTCAGGGCTCTGGCGGGCCATTCAAGAACAGTCACGGAGTTGTTGTGAAGCCACTCCTTCGTTATTTTAGCTGTGTGCTTAGGGTCATTGTCTTGTTGGAAGGTAAACCTTCGGCCAGTCTGAGGTCCTGAGCACTGAGAAGGTTTTCGTCAGGATATCCCTGTACTTGGCCGCATTCATCTTTCCTCGATTGCAACCAGTCTTCCTGTCCCTGCAGCTGAAAAATACCCCCACAGCATGATGCTGCCACCACCATGCTTCACTGTTGGGACTGTATTGGACAGTGTGATGAGCAGTGCCTGGTTTTCTCCACACATACCGCTTAGAATTAAGGCCAAAAAGTTCTATCTTGGTCTCATCAGACCAGAGAATCTTATTTGTCACCATCTTGGAGTCCTTCAGGTGTTTTTTAGCAAACTCCATGCGGGCTTTCATGTGTCTTGCACTGAGGAGAGGCTTCCGTCGGGCCACTCTGCCTATAAAGCCCCGACTGGTGGAGGGCTGCAGTGATGGTTGACTTTCTACAACTTTCTCCCATCTCCCGAATGCATCTCTGGAGCTCAGCCACAGTGATCTTTGGGTTCTTCTTTACCTCTCTCACCAAGGCTCTTCTCCCCGATAGCTCAGTTTGGCCGGACGGCCAGCTCTAGGAAGGGTTCTGGTCGTCCCAAACGTCTTCCATTTAAGGATTATGGAGGCCACTGTGCTCTTAGGAACTTAAGTGCAGCAGAAATTGTTTTTGTAACCTTGGCCAGATCTGTGCCTTGCCACAATTCTGTCTCTGAGCTCTTCAGGCAGTTCCTTTGACCTCATGATTCTCATTTGCTCTGACATGCACTGTGAGCTGTAAGATCTTATATAGACAGGTGTGTGGCTTCCTAATCAAGTCCAATCAGTATAATCAAACACAGCTGGACTCAAATGAAGGTGTAGAACCATCTCAAGGATGATCAGGAAGAAATGGACAGCACCTGAGTTAAATATATGAGTGTCACAGCAAAGGGTCTGAATACTTAGGACATGTGATATTTCAGGTTTTCTTTTTTAATAAATCTGCAAAAATGTCAACAATTCTGTGTTTTTTCTGTCAATATGGGGTGCTGTGTGTACATTAATGAGGAAAAAAAATAACTTAAATGATTTTAGCAAATGGCTGCAATATAACAAAGAGTGAAAAATTTAAGGGGTCTGAATACTTTCCGTACCACTGTATATACAGTATATATCTGTGTGGTGTGTGTGTGTGTGTGTGTGTGTGTGTGTGTGTGTTGTGTGTGTGTGTGTGTGTGTGTGTGTGTGTGTGTGTGTGTGTGTGTGTGTATAGATATATGAATCAATATTATATATTATTATTAACAGTACAGTTATTTAATTATTGTGTATATTATTAACTATGGTGTATATTTTAATTTATCTAATTATTATTTAAATTGAACAATAATTAATAATGAGTTCAGTTATCAGACCCTTACAAGCATTCCGTATCTGTTTTAGTAAAAAAAAATAAAAGTTTTTTTTAGTAAAAAATTAAGGATGTAGCCCTGGTTGGTAAACATCGGTCTGATATTTGCTTACATATTTGCTTGTCAAATATTTAATGTGTGTTTTCTAGAGGTAATTGTCTGAATATGTGTATGATAATTGGATGTATATAAACAACCATCGGTTTGGTTGTATGAGTACTGATGACCAGCTGTGCATCTGCTATGTTGAGGTCACTAATTTTTCTTCGAGAGGGCATTGTGTGGGCTTAGAGGAGCTTGTTAAACTCGTCCCTAACTAGCAGAAATGTAATTTACAAACAGAGGGCTGTGGAGCCAAGAATGAAGGGTTGAGGATCAGTGCTGCTGGGGGAGACAGAGCCATCACAGCCTGAGGCCTGGATCTGACAGCTGAGTAGGCAAATGAAAGAACCAAAGGAGATGGAAATCAAGACGGTTAACTCTTGAAACACTGAACTGACAGGCTGTCACACAGAATGAACCGTAAAGGCTAGATAGAAACAGTTGTGAATAAAGGGTTGCAACTTGTCAAAGGATTTATCTCGATAAGATCTCCAGTGTCCAAACTGCTTTTTTTTGTTCTACTTCCATTTGATGTTTATTCACTTTCCAGCTGCAATGTACACTTCCATTTAAAATGACATATTTTATTTTATTTTTAAATCAACTACTTTTTCATGCAATGACACGTTAAATTGATCAAAAGGTACAATAAAGACATTTCAAATGCTGAAAATTCCCATTACACGAATAAAGTACATTTTAAAATATATATTAAAACAGAAAATTATACATTTAAATTGTAACGATATCTCACAATAGTACTGTTTTGCTTTATTTTTGAATCTAATAAATGCAGCCATGGTGAGAATAAGAGAACTTCTCTATAAAACATTAATCCGGTGTGGGAATTAATAAAGTCTATCAATCAATTACACAAATTCTTTTGACTGCTAATGTCAAAATTTTGAATTAATGAATGTATACGGCACACCATTCACTTCATTATTATAACATAATATAATATAAATTATATTAATACACTATAACTATGCTGCAAAGTTTCATGAAGTTCTGAATCTGATATGTTTAAAATACGTTTACATTGCCTCAGATAATTGCAACACTAAGATATTTCATGTTTTGTGTGTGTGTGTGTGTGTGTGTGTGTGTGTGTGTGTTGTTTATCTGTGACTACTGTCTTATTTGTGCCTAGTTATCTTCTTCCTAGACTTCCTCTGTAAACAGCACAGGTGTCATGAAGGTCAAGAGGTCACTGAGATGATTTGAGCTTTTTACATGGTCCTCCTTTCATGACTTTGTAAACCATAATATTTATATATTTTATATCTTAACTGTAAATTATTTTCTAATTCAAAATTTTTTGAGGAGACAATGCTGCCCTTGTCAGCTCAGACTAACACCCGTGAAGGACAGCCATAAACCATCATAAACCTAAATGGCATTTATGATGAGTGCTTGCTATAAAAAAATCGAATTAATTGAGGTTTCAATCACTCTCATTGGTTTTAATTGCCGTCACTACATAATAAAAAATTTCACAGTGGGGTCACTGGACTGTATTTAGCGTGTTTTGACAGATAACCCTTTCAATTCATTTACCTGATGCCTCTCGCCCGCTCTAAAGTGACGGGGGCACAGCACAGGTGGCAGATAGGCCATATTTTGCGACCAGGGGCTCCTCTCTCTCCACTGAGCCGTGACTGCGGCATCTGAAGCAGGTGCGCGGTATCCATCCAGCTCCCCTCCCCCCGGCTCGTTCACCTGTAAGCCCCTGACCTGCAGCAGTGGCTCTGGGGGTCTGCTGCAGCCTACGTGCTCATCTGCGGGACAATGAGGATAGACAGCCTGCCACTGACCACCTGCTGCGCAGCTGCCAGGTTCCTGTTTCAGAATCATCTTTCAGCACCCACCCCCATCCTTCTACCCCTCTGCCTGATCAGATGGAGGTACAGCACACACTGCCGTTTATCATCCCCATCACAGCACTGCTGGAATATGACTTACAGCTAGATACGATGTTTATTGTCTGATAAATGTGTTTTTTTTATATCGGTTTTGGTAGATATTGAATATTTAAATGTGCATGCCCATTTCCTCTCTTTTTTATGTAGATGACCTTTTCCATCATTTAAGACTCTTGGTTAATCTTTAAAACACTAATCATTTAATAAGACCATTGTTGAATGTAATCTTTAGGAAAACTCAACATGAATATTAATTTTTCATATTGTACAATTTAATGTTGTGATGCTTTAACTTGATGATTAAATTCAAACGTGTGTTTTATTTGTAATTATTAAGACAAAAATGCATATAATATTAATATATCGTCATACTGTGAGAATAATTACTGGCTTTATCTAATAAAAGATGACTTGTAAAGCAAAAAGACTTTTAAAACATTTAAAAAAAAATACAATAAAAATGTAATATAATAAAGTCTCATCAAGTTTATGCATTCTTAAGTTTACACGATACATTTTAAATTAGGATAAAATTATTTATGACAAGATACAATGTATTACACACATTATGAATAATTATAATGCATTATGCATAAAGGTCTTTAAGTAAAGTGTTACCAAGCTTTTCTTTTGTACTTTAGTAAGGTAAAATTGAATATAATATTGCGTTAACTGCCATATCATGATTATTGGTTTATCAAGCAGGATTTTAATATTGCTGCAACTTACAACTCGATAGATGGGTCTGATGGCTTTATGGAGAGCTACGCTTGAAAGGACCAATTGTTTTTTTTGGGGGGGGTATTTTATTGGAAAATAAATTTGACAGAAAAAAAAAAAAAAGATGTGGCATAGCAACAATCTGCACCACAGCTTAACATGACTGAAGCATGTTATAACCACAGATGCAAGAAGAGGTCAAGCCAAGAATTGGTCTTGTGTTCGGTTTTTGTATTTCAGTAAAAACACATCCTGCCTCGGTCGACAGCACTGCAAGGATGTCTCAATTCACTGACCAGAAGTGCGGTTAATCTGTCAACAGCTGTAAGACAAAAAATGTCCCCTTTCTGACCGAAGGGGTCAACTGTTAAATCTGGTAAATGTTTATATTCAGCCAGGCCAAACATGACCGAGACATCTTTATGCAGTCTAATAGAGTGGTTCCCAACCAGGGGACCCTGGACCTACTAGAAGGCCTCAGGGTTAATTAAATTGTTAATAAAATTAGATTTAAAAGGAATTAGCAATTTATGAGGTGCCCTTGAAAATTGTGTTGGACAAAAGTTGGGCCTTAAAGTCAAAAAGGTTAAGACTTATTATTGGTCAATGCATAGTGGGGTCCAAAAAAGACCACTTTGTGATCCAAAATCTAGTTTATTGTCTTTTTTATGAGTTCTGAACAATTTAAAATGAAGATTCAATTGTGATACTGACTATATAAACTCCATGCAAAAGTTCTGATGTTTTTGCATGTTGTAGCACAACATGCTTTAAAGATCAATTCAAGTCATGCTAGAGAACATGATCGTCAGGTTTTACATGAACTTGAGGAGCTGTCATTGTGGACTTATAATGAATCTAAAATATATTGAATAAGAGAAATGGACTTTTGAATCCCACTGTATTATTCCATTAAAAAATATATGCTTAAATATGACAGAGAGACCCATATATTAATATTTTGTTCCTGGAGTCAATTGAAAAAGTACTATTGAAAAAAAAACAGATGAGGATGTACTAAAACAGAAATCAAGGAGATTAGAGAGAGAGATTGATGGAGAGAGACGTCACGGCACTGTATCTCGAATTTTCCCAAGCGGCCGGCTAATCAGAAAATAGCTGTTATGCACAATTGAAGTAGCCGGATTACAGGATCCCCCTGCATGCTGATTGGATTCTGACCAATGATTAGCGATATGGCCCTCTTACCCTAAAATTACCATCTCTATAGGCCAGTGGACAGAGAGGCTGGGAGCTGATGGCTAATTTTCTCTCAAGTGCCTGTGTGTGGTTTGATGTATAGAGCTGCTAAAATGATCTGATTGCAGTGCTTCCCTCAGCTGCTCCTTTGTCCTTATCAGAATCGGGGAAGGACTAGACGGGTCAGTGAAGAACTTAAAAACACATATGATGGCATGGAATGCTGGGAACTGTTCCTCGTGACAGATCTGAGACTTTAAGCCACAGTGGCTCTGTTTGTGAACAGCCACAGAAGAGCACTTGAGCGGCCACTGCAGTCCAGAGCCCAACGCACACATTAATTAGTTCGATTTTAATTACCATCTCACTCCGCTAAACTAACACTGGGTTTGCTTGTTGTGTTTGCTACATTAGGGAAACGGGGGATGGGAGACTTGCAATTAGCATAGCTCACAATAGAGAAGCCTTTTTCTCTTTTTTTTTTTTTTACAGGAGGTGGAGGAGAGACGTTGGACCGTGAAGATGGAGCGCCATTAATGCAGTGATGCGCTCTCCAGCCTCCCGCAGATCCTTCAGGATGATGGCAGGCAGCGTGGCGCATGCGAACCGTGAACCTCCCCCACACACTTACGGCACAAAGAGCTGCTCTGAGATCCGGGCCAATCATCCTCTGTCACAGATGAGTATGCAAACACATGCAGCTGTCTGAAGAACAGACGTGTGAGTGCACGTGGCAGGGCTCTGGGTCCGTAAAACCACGCTTCTTGCCGAATGGATAACCAACAACTCTTACAATTGATGCTGTTTTACAAAGTGAACAGAGGCATTGCTCACAATTGATTTCAATAGACCTTGTCAAATTACACACAGTAATTTTAGAGTTTTGATGCCTATAACCCTCAAATAGGATTATTCGGTAACACTAGCATAGGAACCAATTCTCAATATTAACTACTTGCTTATTAGCATGCATGTTACTTATTAGCATATTGTCTGTTTATTAGTACGTATAAAGCATGTATTCTCCATGACCATATTCTACATCCTTAATGCCCAATACCTGAAACTACCTTACTATTAATAAATAGAAATTAAGAGTCTATTGAAGCAAAAGTTGTAAATAGTTAGTTTATAGTGAGAACTGGACCTTAAAATAAAGATTATTATTACTTATAAAGGCATACCTTATTTTCATAAAAACCTATTTACTAGTCTATAAGTTTATTTTATCAATAATACCATTCAAAAGTTTGAGGTTGGTACACAATTTATCTTGTTTGTTTGAAAAACGCTCAGTGCTGCATTTATTTGATTAACATTAAAATTGTATTGCTTTTGATGTAATTTTAATGTAAATTATTTTAAAGCTGAATTTTCAGCAGCCATTACTCAGTCTTCAGTATCACATGATTCTTCAGAAATCATTCATATATGTTGATTTGCTGTTTAAGAAAAACGTATTATTATTGTCAATGTTGGAAAAGGATGTGCCATTTAATACTTTTGTGAAACAGTTTTTTTTTTTATCTTACTGACACCAAACTTTAAATAAGTGTATATAAACGCAATCATTTAAATGTATTTATAAGTGTTAATCTCTCTGTTTTAACTATTAGATTTAATGAATGTAACAATTTTTGTGCTTAATTTTTAGCATTTTAGTATCAAATGAATTTTAGCATAGAAATGAGCTTACTGCAAGTCATTATGGGATTGCTTTTTCACAAAGGACACAGTGATCCTCCCCTATAAGACAGCATAATTATGCTGCTTCCTATTTGGGACAGACATTGAGTTGGGTGTGCAGTGCCTTCCTTAAAGCACTATTTGAGATGCAAATTAGCATAATTTTGTCGTCTTTTAACTTGAATTATGTTTTTTGTATTGTCCCTATACAAATAAACTCACAGTATCCTATTATTTTAAGGAACAAAAAGAAGAGAAAGAAAAATGAAGGCAGATTTTGTTACATTGTATTTTGTGTTACATGTGATCAGGTAGCTAAAACACTACCAAACATTACCATTGTAGTAGCACTACACACAGGTCGGCCTCAAAAGTGCTCTGATCTTGTAGGATGCGGCAGTAGCTGGTACTGAGTGAAAAGGCACGACTGGCATAATTATTATTGTTCCCTCCTGGGGTGGGCTCTTCTCTGAGCCAGAAAAATTAAGTACATTATATAAAAAGATTGTATGTTGTAAATCAAAGAGTCTGTAATCAAATCATTCCAGGCCTACAGTTCTATCCCGTCTTCTGCAAGGCCTCAGTGGAGGTGAGCATTGAGGTCGTATTTCTCACAGAACTTGTCTGTCAGCGGGATGCAGGTGAGAAGCTCACACCACTCGCACTTGACGGGGTAGACGTAGAAGAGTACGACGAAGCTGGAGAAGATGCCCAGGAATAGAGTAAGTGCCACTAGGATCTGCAAACGTTTGCGGCACATGTCCATTTGGCCGAAGCTGATGTAGGGCAGGAAGGCGAAGGAAAGGAAGAAGCCTGAGACAAAGCCACAGATGTGGGCGAAATTATCTATCCAGGGCAGAAGGCCGAAGGCGAAGAGGAACAGCACGACGCATGAGAGTTTGATGAAGGCCCTCCATGGCCGTGCCAAGATCTGCCAGCTCTGGAACAGCTCCACGAACAGACAGGCCAGAATGCCAAATTGAGAACCAGCCGGACCCACCTGGCATTAGAAGAATAGAGGAGCAGTTACTATCATGTTTTATCCACTGAAACTCAAATAACCTGGGAGATGCTAACTAGGTGGTAAGGCATCCGAGTATGTCTACTTCACTACTATATAGTATGTGAAAAACTATATTAAATGAGAATTATGTCTGTAAATGCTGAAAAATACCAAGGTGACTTACTTCTGCCAAATGTGCATCCGATTGAGAATTTACTATGCCATGTGTTTCATTGACATCACAGATCACATGCCAATTCCAACATGGTGGATTATATACATATAGAACATACATTATTAACAGTTAAGAAGCAAGTAAGCCATCAAATGCAGTATATACTCATTACGCAATTTAAAACACCGCAATTGTATCAGCACACACATTACATTTTAAACTAATGCTAGTTGTTATCATCAAGGATAAAAATGCATGTTGACATCTGTTTTAGGACTGTAATAAGTAATATGAAAAATACATATACATGCATATTTATAAACAATGTTTGATAACACTTTAGTATAGGGACCAATCCTCGCTAGTTGCTTATTAGCATGCTTATTATTAACGCATTGGATGTTTATTAGTACTTATAAAGCACATATTTAGCATGACCATATTCTATATCCCTAATCCTACCCAATATCTAAACTTAACAACTATCTTACTAACTACTAATAAGCAACAAATTAGGAGATTATTGGGGCACAAGACGTAGTTAATAGTTTGTTAATAGCGAGAATTGGACCTTAAAATAAAATGTGACGCAATGTTTTTTTGAAAGAAGTAGTGCTCACCAAAGCTGCATTTATTTGATTAAAAATACAGAAAAAAGCTGTAATATTGTTACTATTTAAAATAATCTCCTGGGATGGTAAAGCTGAGTCTTGAGTATACATGTAATATGCTGATTTGGTGACCATGAAACATTTCTTATTAATATCAATGTGAAAAAAAGCTTCTTAATGTCTTGTGGAAATTGTTATGCATTTTTCTTCCCAGCTTAATGAATAGAATGTTAGAAAGGACTACATTTATTAGAAATATAAATATTTTATAACTATAAACATATAAGTGTATATATACACTACATTGCTCAAAGTATTGGGTCACCCCCTTTAATGAAATGACTATGTCCATGAGTACAAATCTTAATGTTTAAGCTGATATTCTAGGGAACTAATTTTTAATTGGACAGAACCCTTTTCTATTCTAACATATCTGTGTATAAGACAAGGATCAAAGATAAATTCAGTCATGGAAGAACTTGACTGTCTTCCTATCCCATGAACACACTTTATTTATCACCAAACACCTGACAAATGGGTACTGTTAACAGAGGTCACCCATCTTTGTTGCCACAATTCTAAAAAAGTATCCATATAATGAATGTGCATAGCATTTAAAGTCACACCAGAGGTGTTCAGCTGGGATTAGGACTTGGCTTTCTGCAGACCAGTCAAGTTCTTCCACACTGACTGAATCATCATTTCTCTTTGATTCTTGTCTTATACACAGAGACACTGTCATGTTAGAATAGAAAAGGTTCTGTCCAAACTGTTGCTACAAAATTAGAAGCACACAATTCCCTAGAATATCATTATATGCTTAAACATTAAGATTTGTACTCATGGAAATTACTAAAGTAGTCAAACCTTTCATTAAAAGGGGGTGAGCCAATACTTTTGGCAATATAGTGTATAATAAATATCCTTAATGTAACTTTTGATCAATTTAAAGCTTTTTACTGAATACAAATTTTAAGTTCTTCTTATTTAAGCAGACATTTTTTAAATGTATATGATGTATTAAAATCTTTAGGAAAATTACTTAACAATAAAGGTCAATGCAAAAAGTAAGAGATTATATGCAGGTTGGATTTAACTGCTAATACTCTGGATGAAATTATTTAATAACTGAATGTGAGGAGTTTAAGACCCCTGATCTAGACTCCTGTACCTCTGCTCTGTACGGTAAGAAGATGGCACTGGCCAGGTTTCCTGTAATCCCACTGAGGATATAGATAATGGAGATTCTCAGCCAGCCCGCTAGCTTCTCCAAATCCCTCAAAATGGTCATCTGGAAGCACACAGACACCAGGCAGTGCAGAATCCTGCAGAGACAGGAAGAGACTTAAGCTATCAATCAAACATGGCTTTACCTTTGTCAAGAAAGAGCAGTCAGGATAAGTAATCTGACACTGCATTTCATTTATTGCGAAATTCACAATAGGCCCCCTGCAACGGATCACGCTTCCTACTCACCCAGCATGCAGGAAGAGAGAGAGCCAGAGCCGATAGAACTGGTCTGGGATCTCTGGGTTCAAGAACGGCAGGAGGCCACACACATCATCCATGCAATGAACCTGAGAGCAGATAATCAGTTTTATCCATAATGACACAAATTACAATTTATAGCTAAAGGTCTGCAGTCTGTACACTCTAATTACAGACACTGGTACAGCTGAAGGTCTTTACGCCCCCTGCTGGCAATTCATAACATAGCACTACTGCTCCACATAAATAGATCTGTACTTATATGTCAACAGGTACAATGCTCACTGACCTGGGAACACAGTGTGGCCTCCTCATGGAAGTATCCCTTCATGAAGTTACAGTACTCTCTTGATGTAATCTCACACCTGTGCAAATCACAATTCACATTTAAGGGGACAGTTCACCAATAATTGAAAATTCTGTTAGCGTTTACTCACCCTGACGTCATTCCAAACCCATAAGATGCAATCTTGGAAACACCATTGATAGTCCAGGTAACCAAAACTTAAAAGGTCCAAAAGGATTTTAATGAATCAAGGGGTTTGATCCACATCTTTTGAAGAGATGCAGTGTGGTCATTTTATATGATGAACAGATTTAATTTAGGCTTTTATTCACATATAAACACAATAACAGAGCAAATCACATACGGTAAACACAGACGCCTTTGTGTGCATAACTTTAACCTCCCATGTTTACCACTGTGTATGTATGTGTGCTTAAATGCATTCTGTTCCTCATATAAAGTGATTATATCTCTTTGCAAGACTTGGATTAAACCTTTCGATTCATACGGATCCATTTTTCGACACCTTCCTAAACTTTTTGGATCTAAGTTTTGGCTACTTTCAATGGACAGAAACCTATAAGGTTTAAAAATATTTTAATTTGTGTTTCTAAGATTAACCAAAGCCCACAACATAAGGGTGAGTAAATTAAGATAGAAATGTCATTTTTGGGTAAACTATGCCTTTAAGGAATTTGATTTCCAAAGGTTACAATAAACACAAAATAAGCAATATATACATATGAGATACACTACCAGTCAAAAGTTTGCAACTGTTGTATGATTGTGATCACATTTCTCATGATCTTAATACCTAAACCATCTGATAGAGCTTGACTGACACTTGACTTGTTATTACTGACACATTTGATGCAGTGTGTCACATGCATGGGGTCAAGATTTGGCTGATTAGCATGGCCCGAGAGGCAGTATTAACATTAAGTTGCATAGCATCATATGCACAGAAGCCATCAACACATGCTGCTATGTTTAAAGACAAATCTGGTTTCCAATGGTTTGTGGCATATCTCACTAAATCTTGTGTAATGTGTCAGTGGATTGTGGCATTTGCCCATTAAAATGGCAGAACATGATGAAGAATGTTGTGGCACATCCAGTAATGACTGACACATGTTTTTAGGAGTCGGCAGCTGAGGTCAATTAAGTAATGTTTAAAGAAGATTGAGATATTGAGATACAATCCTACATAAACACCATACTTTTTAATAAATGTAAATTACAAGTTATAAATTAAATAATACATTTTCAAAAATGTGGTCACAGCAGAAGCCATTCGTTTTGGAGAAACTAGGCTAATATGAACATATTAAAATATGAGATCACACTGTAATAATATATACACCTGGTGGTGGATGAGGAGATTCCCCCCTTCCATGTAAAGTGCTTTGAGTGTCTAGAAAAGCGCTATATACTGTAAATGCAACAAATTATTATTATTATTATAACAGGACAAATTAACTGTATGTTTAAAAGCAATACTATTGATTAAATAATGGTCTGTCATTAAGTGCATATCATACATCTATATGCCTGCAAGCAGCGGCATATATGGTGCCACAGCACACTGCATCTTGTTCCACAATTTTCCACATGCCATAATCCACTGACACAAGACAAGTTTTTGTGACATGTGCCACAAGATATCAAACCACTTAATGTTAATACCGCTCATGCATGACCCTCGTCAGCCCCCGCCAGGAGATGTCGAAACCATCTGCAGTTCAACAACATATTTCTCATTTAAAACTACTAAAAATATTTTTTTGCAAGAAACACACTAGATACTTACCATTAAGATGATTTTTTTATCTCTTAAATTTTTTTTATGGATTTATATTTGTCCCTGTTATCAGTCTTTGTTGTGAATCACTTGTTAATACACTGCTGGTTACACTTTATTTTAAGGTGTCCTTGTTACAGTTTATTTATACATTTAAGTACTGAGTAATATTTATGAACTACATGTACTTAGGGTTTGGCTTAGGATTACGTGCATGTAATTATGCATAATTTATTGTTATTATAATAGTAAGTACATGTAACAAACAAGGACACCTTAAAATACAAAAAATTCTTAAATCAAGATGAATTTACTAGCAAAATGACATAAGATATTTAGTCTTGTTAAATTTTTTTTTCCTGGAGAATTAAGATTTATAATTAAAAGTGAATTACATTGCATAAAGCAAGTAAAATATCTGCAAAAAATCAGTGGGGTATGTAAGCCGTTGTTGTGCAATCGCAACTCAACCACTTAAAAACACAAGCACCTTTAAACAATATTATTTTACTTACCACACTGGCAGATCATGTTACTTGTTTTAGAAAAAAAACACTATCTTATAAATATCTTGTCATTCTTCTTATCTAGTAAATGCATCTTGATTTAAGAAATTCTAGATATTTTAACTAGAGACACGACAAAAATACTAAGTAAGATAAGCCTTTCCCCCAGTGTATCTCATGGCGTAATGGGTGCCAGCAGGTTTTCCTCACCTTCCTTTGGTTCCGATGCAGCAGGGTCTGCCAGTGATGACACAATCAATGTGTGGCAGGTTAGTGTGGTTCCCTGTGCTGTACCTGGTGCATATCTGTGAGAGCAAAAACAGTATAACAGTATTACATTGAAGCAAAACAAAATAAATGTTGTGATCATGTCGGTCGAGAAACCGTCACTATACCAAACTCACCGGCCACATAGTGATGTCATCAGGCCACTCGTGAGGAGTAACCGAGGCAGGCTCCAGACAAATCCTAAAGGTATACATGTGTTATATAAGATAATTAAATCCACAGGCGATGTGAATGGGTAACAAATCAAAGAGGGTTATACTTGTACCTGGGGTCTTGATGGCACACAGAGCCATACTGACGCACGTTCCCCTTCTCCTCTGGAGCACTTGGGTGCTGAGGCCACTTTACCCATAATGCCAGTGTACTCTGAGAACATAACAGGGATATTTGTGTAAAAATAGGTTGATATTAATGTCGATATGTGAGGTCACACAGGAACTGACCGAGCACTCCTCCTGAGAGGTCTGCAAGCAGCCGGATTGGTCATTGCGGACGCAGCAGGCCGAGTGCCGCTCACTGTTCTTCTTCTCCTGAATGAGCTGGTGCACCTCCTGATCCTGGCGCATGCAGGGGGAGAACTTAGCCCCGAGGTGAATCAGCTCCTCCTGCAGGCCAGGAACAAGAACGGCATTTTAGGCAAGAGCACAATGGGAACATACTAAACTCAATCTATTTTATTTTTGCATTAATTTATTAATAGTCTTTTTCATTTACATATTTTCACTAAAAACTAATTTTGTACTTTTAATTTTTTTTATAAGTATTTATTTTTATGTATAAATATTTCTATTTAGCTTTATTTTTATTTTAGTTTTAATTTTAGTAATTTTAGAAGCTCTAGCTTTATATATTTATAATATGTCACAATTTTTTTAATGATTTTATTTTTGCTTCATTTCACTTACCAAAATAATTTATAACAGTTTTAGTATTCCTCAAGAACATTATTTATCCAAGACTATTCAAAACAGTATTTTATAGCCTAATAATTCCTGTTCAAAATATTACACATGCAGTTATGGCCTCCTTTGACAGAAAATGTGTTTTTTTTAAGTTTATGATGATTTAAAAAAGATTTGTTGTATTTGAATATGGATGTAGCAAAACAATTAGTTTGAAAATAAACCACAAAGGCCCCTTACTATGCTACGTCTATCAACATATGCAAATACTTTGATAAAAGCATTATTGTTTTTAAGTAACATTTAGTTTAATACTTTAAAGAATCACTTTTGGCATTTCATAACTGTATTCTATAACTACTCCTCCTTTTTTCACTTTTAGTGACCATGTACACAATTAAAGCAATGTATATATTTACCGAGCTTGGTCCAACCCAGAAATTTTCTTGCTGCATGAATTTGACGTTTTCATAAACTCCTTTGTTTCGTAAGACCTACAGCAGATGACATAACCTGTTACACACCATATTAAACAGAAGTACAGTGTAACAAAAGCAAATACACATTGTTTTACTTACAGAATCAACTGTCTCATGTTGTGAAAAGCCCACTGGTGCAATGCCATAGATGGTAACCGCCAGGATGGTAATCAGCAAATGGACAAAGGTGATCCAGTAAGTGAAGAAAGGCCTGTGGGATAAAAAAACACCAATTCATTACCTTATACAGACACCTATAATTCAGTATCTCAAACAAATCCAGAGACTATCTATAGCATGCATTTTAAAAGGCTTCCACCCACAATACTGTTGCTAATACCTGTGGTCATTCATGTCTTCTATCTGTTTCTTGACATAGCTGTCAATGCGTTTGCGGTAGGTGCGGTTGGTCAGTCGGCCCACAATGCCAAGCCCGTAAGGACGCTTCTCCTTGGCAAAGAGTTTCTTAACAGGCACACTAATGCGCTGTCCACGCCGCTGACCGCTCACACTCACCACTTCCTGCCGTAATCGCACTTTAGGCTGAATCAGAGCACCATCCTTTCCCTTACGCCATCCCCTCTCAAGAGGCCTGAAGAGAGATGGAGAGACATAAAATGAGCTTTTAAAAAACAGACTGAGAAAAGCAATCAGAATAATATATTAAAAGCTCAAACATGTTTGTCATGTGTGCATGTGGCTCACAGCATAAGATGGCTCCGCTCTAGTTCTGTCCTCTCTAGGGCACTGCCTGTCAGGTCCCTCTCGTCTCCAGCTCTACTGGCATCCGGTTCTTTAATGGCAGCTTCAGAAGGCGACTCAAACACCTCGTCTGCGTATGTGGACAGCTCTTCGTGTGCAAGCCCATCCTAAAACGACAGAAAGGCTATATTGGATACATACAATGGATTCATTTAAGTGGACAACAAAAATAATAACTGTCTAATTTCTTAGCTTAAGTGTTTTTCTAATGTCAAAATAGTTTCCCAGCCATTTTCCCTAACCAAGCCAGTGTCGTTATTGTAAAAAAACCATAAAAAACATTGTTTTCAGATATTTAGATAATGCTAACATATAGTAAAATATAAATATTAGATAATTTGCAATAAACTTTACATATATCAACCCCTAGGTGGCAGCATTGAGATGGTCTGGGTCGTAAACTTCAGGTTTTGTATTTATTTTCACCTTGGCAAAGAAGGAGGTGTCCAGTTCATCTGGGAAATCCACTGTGTCCTCATCCAGAAAACTGGCTGTGGCGAAACTCCGCCGATGCATTCGCCGAGCGGCACCTTCTCGCAGAGGGCGTCCCTAAAACCACCATCATTATAATCTTCACTATCATCTTCATTAACAGCATCATGCTTACTACTATGCTCAGTGTTCATAAAATGAATAGAAATGAACATAACAACTGTGAAATTATAGATCACATGTTATACATCACAAACAATGGGTAAGATCCTAATGTCCTTTCCAATGCAGCTGTGCTGCTTCTGTGGTCAAGCAGGGGATTACCTCAACCTGCTCCAGAATATTCTATCGGACCAACAGCTGAACATTCCAGAGGAATTATCATAGCCATCTGTTAGCGTTGTTCCCGGCCTATAGCCTGGTCAAATGGGCTCAGGCACTAAATGGAAACTGGGCCAAATCCAGAGCCAACAAGTCAAGCCAGAGATAAACTTTTACATAACAGATTATACGGGGAGGGCAATATTTATTGCAATCTTTACAAGGACGTCAAAGTGAGCCTCTGAAGTAATCTATGA
Organism: Ptychobarbus kaznakovi; assembly: GCA_027422405.1. Taxonomy (NCBI): domain Eukaryota; kingdom Metazoa; phylum Chordata; class Actinopteri; order Cypriniformes; family Cyprinidae; genus Ptychobarbus; species Ptychobarbus kaznakovi. The sequence goes on along the minus strand of CM049808.1, from coordinate 11,237,918 downwards.
TAATCACCACGGCAGGGTTTATTGGACGTCCGATGCCTTGTTCCGATGGCATTCACGTCACTTTGACATTAGGGGCTGGAGCTCAAAGGAGATTTCCGAATTTTAAAGAATGATTATTGACTCGAATCAAAAGGTTATTTTTTTTTCAGCAAATGTCAGAAATTGAGTCTGTCGCTTTATCCTGCTGTTTGTTCCTGTCTGGGAACTTGTTGTGTTCATGTCTGGGGGATGATAATAAAACTAAAGCATGATTTCCCTGGAAATCCCGGAAATGAAATCAGTTTTTGGAGCTATTCAGTTCTATGCAACTAAATTATAACTTCTACAATGGTAGAAGTCAGTAGTCCTCAACCTTTTTGACTTGAAGGCCACCCAAATTGGGCAAGATATTTCCTCTGGGATTTTTGCTTGAATTATGACAGTTTTCAAAAATTTGTATTAACATAAAACTGGGAATGCTAATATATATATATATAAAAAAATTATTCACCACAACTCAAATTAATTATGATTCCAGATCATTCAAGATTCTGATTCAAAGAATAGTTCTTCCCAAAATGTAGATTCTGTCATTAATTACTCACCCTCGTGACGTTTGAAACCTGTGTGACCTTCGTTCATCTTCAGTACACAAATTAAGATAATTTATATGCATCGTGATACTCTCGTGAATGTGCATCGAAGAGAAGAAATTGTTGAATAAAGTCATTATTATTGTTTTCTTTGTGCCAAAAAGTATTCTTATAGCTTTATAAAATTAAGGTTGAACTACTGATGTCACATCATGCAGAACCTGGTTAAGAACCTGGTTAAGGTTAAGGTTAGGTTTAGGTGTAGGGAAATGGTCAAGATACATTTTTTTTATTAAAATGTTGTTCCAGGGTCAACAATATATGTTGACCTAGGAACACATCTAACTCAGCAAAACCAGGACGTGCGGCGGCGTCACATCATGTCCTCACTACCTTTCTGGGCCTTGAACGTGTCAGTTGCATTGTGGTCTATGGAGGTTCAGATAGCTCTCAGATTTCATCAAAAATATCTTAATTTGTGTTCCGAAGACTAACGAAGGTCTTACAGGCTTGGAACAACATGAGGGTGAGTAATTAATGACAGAATTTTCATTTTTGGTGCCCTATCACTTTCAGTACGCTGTTCAATAAAAACATGTTTACTGAGGAGGAAAAAAAAGTATTTTAATTAAGTTTTAGTATATAATTAAATAATTTCAAGTCCCCCTTGGAAGTTTGCTGAGGGCCTTCAGTCTTACCTTCAGCAGAGCGGCGGCCGCTCTGAAGCCCATTTTGGCGACAGACTCGCGCTTTCGTCTATGGGGAGGTCGGTTGAAGCCGGAGCGGGAGCTGGTGAAGGAGCACAGGGAAGCGGCGCAGGGGGTGATGGGGGTCTGAGGTATACTAAGACCGTCCACTTCCTCTATGTTACGGAACGCTCGACCCCGAGCCAGCGGGTCTACGATCTGCAGACACCAATCACAAAAAGCCTAAACAGTGAGTCACGATCACCCCATTTGTATCATAAACCATCAAAACCACCAGCAATAGTAAATGCTAATGGAAAATGTTAATGGAAGTCCAATGTTTTATAGAAACAAAGTGGTTTCAAATAGAACGATTTAAGCTATTTTGGATTGTACCATTATAAAGGGACGAGTATGTGTCCAGCTTACCCTCTGCATGCCATGCTGTGCGGGGGGGACGTATAGAGGAGGAGGGGTCTCAGTACTGATCATGGAGAGATTGTCTTGACTGGCCAGGTCCATTTCGCGTATCACCTGAGGCTTCAGTTTGCCATAGCGCTGGGTACAGTGACGAAGGCTCTTCCGCTGCCATTTCTGAGTGGCATCCACATCATTGCTGACCCCAAACCAGTCTGCTGTGCCCCTGCAGTCACATTTATCATTAACTATACTAATAGTAAAAACAACTGTTTTACTACACCATGTGTACAAAGTGAGAGAATGGAAAAAAATGATCAAATCCACTGTGTAATCTGAGTAAAGAGTCAAAATAAGTCTGAGGTTCTGAATAAACTAACCTCCTGAGACCTCCTAAACAACAGTGGTCGACTATAATCACGTGAATTAACTCTTTTCGAGAGAACGATTCATGAGTGTCTAACATTAAAAGATAAAACAAATTTTTAATATGATAAAACCATACAATTGATTTTTTTCTTTATTCTGTATTTTTGTTTTGTTTTAAAGTACAAATAAAAACATCCCTAAGACAAAATAAATTCACTTGTGATGCAAAACTGTAAAAATAAATAAATAAGAGTTTGTTTTCAGATTTTGAATCAAGATAATTAATTTGTTGACTAAATTTATTTATGACAAAATATTTCCAAATAGGTTAAGGGTTTCCAAAATGTGGAAAAAAATCATGATATAGCTTAGAGCTATTAACAAATCAAAGGCAGCAATTTCATT